>BQMZ01000351.1:0-641272 GCA_036984285.1 Chlamydomonas sp. KOR1
ACGTGCTGCCCATGGCGCGCAGAGGGTACTTGACGCCCAGCACGTGCCCCAGCGGGTCGTACCACTGGTGCCCCCGCTGGCGGTGCACTGGGCCGTGCAGCATGCAGCCAACCAGGCTGAAGGGTACGGCACGGGGACAGTGGGAGGGAGGGAGGGGCACAAGGCGTGAGCCGTTCGTGTAGGTGGTATAGCATACGCGTTGGTCCATGCGTGCTGCTGGTACGGTGCCGGTGCGCGGCAAGGTGCGTGCGCTGTGGGCGGGGTGCGGTACGACAGGAAGTGCGTCGTCGTACGGTGTACCTCACCCCGCATGCACGTGGCCTGCGTGCACGCGGCTGCAGGATGACAGCGTGCAAGTAGGCCACGCACATACGGGGTTAGTGCGCACGTGGCCTGCGTGCACGCTGTTCTCCTGCAGCCGCGTGTCCATCCCCCTGCTCCCTGTGCGCTCGACAGTCACTCACTCAGCGCCCATGGCCGACCACTGGTCTGCCGCCATGAGCAGGCGGGGCGGCAGCAGGTAGGCGTCGTCGTCTGGGAGCGGGGAGGACGGAGGGTGGCAGCAGGGGGTCGTCAGTTCACCTGCTGCGCCGCTGACCATGCTCCCATCAATCAGACAGCGCAGGCTTGGCAGGCCAACACAACATTCCCAGCTCGCACGCATGGGACGTGCACAGAGAGTCAGGATGCAGCTCAAGATGCGAGCGCGCTGCAGGGACTGCACCCAGCCGCCCACCTATCTTGATGATCCACTCCACGTTTGGGTACATGAGGGCGACCGTCCGGAAGAAGGTGCGGGTCTTGTTGGCCAGGCAGGTGTAGCCCTCTGGCGGGGGAGGGGAGGGAGGCAGACAGATCAGCACACTCAGCCGCCGTGCCGTGCGTCAGGTACCCATATGCATGACTGGGTGCCAGAAGGCGTTGCGTGCCTGATGCGTGCAGGACAGCACGTGTTCTGTTTCAGCCCTGCGTACCGGTGTGGCCCTACCTGTCACGCGCATGCAGGGCACTGCACGACGCGACAGCGACCGGTAGGTGAAACATGCCATAATCCGCACGCAGTGCGCTGCTCACCCTCCACGTCCAACTGCAGAAAGTCCCCCTCGCGCTCCATCTCCTCCATCAGGGCTTGGTGCTGCTTGAGGTCGGGCCGGCCAGTGGACATCCGCCTGCGCAATACGGCAGAGGCACCACCGCCCCCGACACCCCTCGGGGCCTCCGAACCAACCCCAGCACCCCTACTGTCCTGTTGCTGCTGACTCATTACGCTGGCAGCACTGCCGCTTTCCTTCCTGCTGCTGCTGCTGCTGCCGTCCGTGCTGCTGCTGGTGGGGTAGTTGCCCACCACAAAGCGCAAGGTCACGTGGTCGTACTGCCGGGCTTCCTGGACCCACGTGGCACGTGCAATGTTGCGCCGGGCGGCGTAGTCGTACTTGGTGAACGCAGGCATGCCTACGGGATTCAGCGCGCTGAAAATGCCGATGAAGACACGGACTTGGTCGGCAGGCGGCTCGGGGGGTCGGTCGCGGGGGTCCTCGGCATGTTGGGGAGCTGTGGCGCTGCTGTGCTGCGTTTCAGAATTGTTGATGTTGCCATGAAGTGCACGCGAGCGGGAGTCGCGCATGCGGTGTAGAGGGTCGCTTAGGTTGCGGCTGGACTCCCCCAGGTGGCTTGGGAAGAGCGCCTCGACTGCGGTGATAGGCACACGCGCCTCGAGTCGGTCCAGCGCGCGTTGACCTGCGGACGTGCGGATGTGAGCAGCAGCAAGTAAGACGTGACGGAAGGGTGGGCATTGATGTGCAGTGGTAGGCAGGGGAGCTCCCCTGTCAGGTGGCAGCTTGTGGCAGGGTGTGCAAGACGAGCGAGCGGGGTGTACCGCTAAGCGTGTCCTGGACGCAGGAGAAACAGGCACAGGTAGGAGGTCGCAATGATTGGCCCCATGGTGTACGGCACGCCTGGCCGGTGTATACAGGGAATCGGTAGTAGCGGGTGGCAGTACCAAGCACTCCAGCCGGGGGTTGGGCTGGGGCATGGAAACCAGGGGATGGAAACACACAGGCCCGCCCGGTACCGGTAGTGGCAAGGGCGATTGCCGAGTCCTACGAGAAGGCACAAGTAATTAATGCCCTATTCCAAGGATTAATGGAAGGGAGACCCGTATGGCGAGGATGCGTGGTGACTTGGGCCACGCTGGCCACGGCTGGCTGGCGGAAGGCTGCCGCTGTTGCCGTGGCTCAGTGCGGCAGCAGGGCGCACCTGCAACCCAACCTAGCAGGGCGGCTACGCTAAACTTGTTCACTTACGCGTATCTTCTTGCACCAGCCGCTCCCATGGCTGCCTCAGCTTGCGGGAACGCGTTGACTTGACGGCAATGCGTCCTTTGCCCAGTCCAAGCCTCGTGCCTTCCGAAGGCGAAGCCAACGCAGCAAGCGCGAGGACAGCATAACACAGGACGCAATTGAACCTGAGGTGCAAGGCAGCAGACAACTCAACTTACATACATTTATAGGTCTGACGCTGAGATGGACGATGAGCTGAAACGACAAGGCGCGCGCTGCCTGAAGCGAGGCAGGTCGTATAGCTGCAGCAAGCCTGAAAATGTCTAGACTTACAGCCTTTTGACTGACGCGCTCGGCCATATCCGCGGTGACGTTCTGCCTCCGGTGTCACACGTCGTGTCCTTAGGCAGCCGGGAGTGTTGAGCACGTGGTTTACATGTCATTGAAAGTCTCTATGACAAATATACGATATGCAAGTGCCTTGCAGAGTCCGAGCGGCTCTGTCAGGTGGTTTGACGAGCTGCTGGGGCTGGTTGCAGAAACTACTGTACTGCTGAGCGCGGCAGGTGTGGCTCAGAGCCTCAGCGTTGCTCCGCACAAGATGATGCGCCGTGGACTTTGGGGCTGCAGTACTTGGTGTACTTTTAAGGCAAAAGGTGCTGGCTTTGAGGTCGGCAGGGCCGGTTATGCTCGGTCACGGCCAGCAGCCATGGCGAACTGCGTGCCCGCACGCCTGCCGCGTGCCGTTGTATGCCACAGGGCACCAAGTGCACGTGGGCCAAGTAAGGTATCTTGATGTTATGCAAGTCGCTTTTAGGCATGGTGGGACTATGGTAGGGGAGGCATATGGTACTGCAGCCTCGAGGCCGTCGCTCGGCGAGCTCCCAGCCATGACATGTCAGCTACGACTACGAGTCACGCCATCGCAAGCCGTGTCGCAAGTGTTGTTCTTCCATATCATAACGCGCTGATACTGGTATCGCATGGCTCGCACCTGACTAAAGGCGAAACGCCAGTCAACTGTCGCTGCCTCGGGCAGTAGAAGTTTCGGTTTCATCACGCCTCACGTTGACTCCCACCAGCCTCCCGCGTCGAAAGTTGTCGGCCCCGCGCCGCCAGCTGGCCCCGTAAACTGTGCCAAACTGCTCTACGTCATGACGTTATGCTATCCCTGCCTTGCAGTAACGCACGCACGTATATACGATCAGACTGGCCAGTATATATACGACCAGCACGGCAACTGGAAGGAAGGGGCAGGGGAGCTCCCCGCAAGCGCGGGCCCTGACTGGCCTACATACCATACCATTCAGGCAAGGGGACAAACGGGCATCACACGACTGATCGTCGTTGCCTGCACCATGAGCAAGGAAGGGGGAGCGAGGGGCGTCCTCCTGGCTTGACCCACGGGACCCAGGACGCCGGAGGCCGTTCTGCTCCAAACCCACGACCAGCGCTGCTCCCCTGCCCCGACGGAAGCCCCAAACCCCTATGCTACCAACAATGCTCCCCTTCTCCAGACCCCTATGCTGCCAGCGCTGCTCCCCTCGCTCGTACCAGCACTGCTCCCTTGCTCCAGACAGCACGCTGCCAGCACTGCGTGCTGCGTCCCACTGCACATCGTGTAACGCACGCGCCAGGGCATGTGAGCGGATCTCCTTACAGGGCCCAGGGGCACGCCGTTCCACGGCACATCCCCAAGCTTTGTACCTTGGTGTTTGCGGACATCCACGCACGCATGCCATGGGTTAACACACAGGCAGCAGCCGTGGGCAGCAGCCAACAGCGGCGCGGGTAAGTAACCCAGGGCGACAGGTCTTGTCAAGATGCACGGTGTGCAGAGTCTTATGCAGCACCATCAACTTGCAAAATTCTATATGGTACACCATCAGCAGGTACATCTATGTACAAGGGAGGTATGGTACAGGGACAGCTAAGCGACATCTATGTACATGAATACCGGTATGTGCTCGGCACGCACGCACGCCACATGCATCCTTGGCTGCTGGCTGACGTGCCACCTCTAATACACAACAAGCGCTCTCAAACCAGCTCAAGCCACTCCCTATACACTGCAACACACTGCAACACAACAGTCCTTCCTGCCCACCAGTTGAACGCACGCTTGCTGTTACACCGGCCTATCCACGTGGCCTGACTGTACAGTATAAGTCTTAATGGATCAGCAGGTATCCATCCCAGCGGTACAGGCATCACTGGAAGACGCCCTTAGGCCCGCCACCCTAGCTACCTCCTGCACTATAATGATACATTATGTACAATGTGCTGCAGCCGGCCCTACACATTATGTACAATAACTTGCACTTTGTATGCCTCCTTGCAAAAGCTCACACAGCCGCCTGCCTGCTGCTGCTGTGGATCATAGCACTCAGGCCCACAGGCACCATCTCCAACGTAACGTTGGTAGCCGGGCGGGAGACGGGCAGGCCGCTGCTGCCACTGCTGCTGCTCCCGCCATCGCTGCCTCCGCTGACGCTGCTGTCACCGGCAACAGCACCGTTGCTACGCTTGGCGTACTGCTGCCCCGCCTCCAGCCGCCCCTCCGCCTCTGCCGCCTCCTCCGCCGCCACCCGCTCGTCCTTGCTCTGGCTGGCGAAGATGCCGTACAGGAAGTACACGCCCGCCACAGCCAGCGTCCACCAGGCAAAGCGCTTGTAGGCAGTCTGGTTCAGCTGGCCCAGCAGGAAGGTGTTGACGAAGAGGGAGGCGCAGGGCACGAAGGGGAAGAGCGGCACCTGGAAGCCCGCCGGCACGTAGGCCGGCTTGCAGAAGAAGAACATCGACACGGGGACAGCCGCGCAGCACGCCACCATGGCCACCAGCAGCTTCCACTGGTTGTCCGCCCACGCGCCGCGCACGCCGTCCACGGTGTTGTACACGGGCAGCGTCCACACCAGCACGAAGCCCAGCGAGAAGCCCACCATGGCCGCCAGGTGCAGCAGCGTGTTGGCCAGCCGGCCGGGGGTGCTGCTGCCCGGCACGTGCAGCCGCCGCCACAGCAGCGACAGCGCCACGAACCAGAACACCACAAAGGTGCCGATGGACACCATGTTGGACAGCGCGGCAAAGTCCGTGAGCAGCGCAATCACGGCGATGAACAGCCCCACCATCCACGTGGCGACCCAGGGGGTCTGGCGGCGGCCCACCCAGGACAGCACGGGGGGCAGCATGCCCTCGCGGGTGGTGCTGGCCAGGATGCGGCTTCCGGCGTAGATGTCCATCATGGTGCACGTCAGGATGCCTGCAGAAGCAAACACAGCAGCAGCAAGCAATAGTAAGCACGTGCTGGCGCCTTTCGATAGCCGGCTCACTGCGGCTCCAGAGCTAGCCCCCCATTACGCTAGAAGGCAAGAGACTGTGGCCGTGGCCTGGCTGGCATTACTGGTATCGCCACTTGTACAGCACGCCCGCCTCGTTCGACAAACGGCGCACGTACGACGGCAGCATACGATGGCGTTTCATTGGTACGGCATGCCCGTACGGCATGCACACTCACCCATAAGCGCGCCCAGCGCCACGATGTACTTGGCCCAGGGCAGTCCCACGTACTCGAAGGCCGCCGCGAAGGTTGCCTTGGTGTCTATGGCGGCGCGCGGCACCATGAGGCACAGCACCACGCACATGAGCACGTAGATGACGGTGACGGTGGACAGCGAGGCCAGGATGCCCAGCGGCATGACGCGGGCCGGGTCAACCACCTCCTCCGCGGCGGTGGCCACCGCGTCAAAGCCGATGAAGGAGAAGAAGGCGATGGCGGCGCCGTTGAACACGTGCTTCCACGCGTCGGGCTGGTCGTGCGGGAAGAAGGGCTGGAAGCTGTGGGAAGGTGCAGGAGGAGGAGCAGGGGAAGGGTGAGGGGGACGGGCAAGCAGTGCGTATGGGTGGGTGACATAAGGTTACGCACGCATCCATAGCAATGACTTCATTGCCCTGGCACCTACGGTCAGAAGGCGCAACTAGGTCATTTGATGGGCTGGGCCCTAGACTGCCAACACGCAACTCGCATTCAGCCCTCCCCGGACCCCATGAACGGTGTGCGTGCGGCGAGACTCACTTGGCTGTGTCTGCCTTGCAGAAGCCGGCGATGATGATGAAGGCCATGAGCAGCACGTGGATGACGGTGAGCACCGTGTTGACGGTGGTGGACTCCTTGGCGCCGCGCGCCACCAGCGACGTCAGCAGCAGTGTCAGCCCCACGGCAAACCAGTCCAGCTCGAAGTGCGAGCCGCCGATCGTGACGCTGTGGAGGAAGAAGTCGGTCCGCTGCATGGGCAGCAGGGGTACGCGGGAGGCCGGCCGGGCACACGCGTGAGTACAGTGCGTTGTCGTGCACTTTTGCGTAGGGTTGCATTCCAGTTCAACGTCAACCGGCACCCACGTGCCTGCGATAGGCAGTTGCTGTAGCAACGCACCTGGTTGATGAGTACGGCGAAGTACGGCGAGAAGCTGCGGATGACGCTGGCTGCTGCCAGGATGTACTCGAACATCATGTTGGAGGTGACGATCCAGGCCAGCACCTCCCCCACGCTGCCCGCCATGTAGTTGTAGGCGGCGCCCGCCAGCGGCATGTCCACCGAGAACTCGCAGTAGCAGAAGCAGGACAGGAAGGCGGACAGCGCTGCCACCAGGTAGCTAAGACACACGGCGGGGCCGGTGAGCTCCACGGCGATCTGCCCCGGCGCGATGAAGATGCCGGCACCCAGCATCAGCCCCACGCCCACGCAGGTGAGGCCGAACGGGCCCAGCGTACGCTTGAGATGGGCCTGCAGGTGGCAAGCACGGAGCAACATCGCAGAGGTTAGGCATAATGCAGGTTCGACGGTGCGGATGGGCAGCTATGTACTACCGGTAGTGTGGCAGAGAAAGTAGCTGCACCGGTCGCAAGGGTGACACCAAGAATGGGGCAGGTGGGGCAGGGGAGCACTTCAGTGTCTGCTTCAGTGCTTGGCGTACCTTGCCCTGCGCCTCCCGTTCCATCTGCTCCGCTGTCTTGACTTTGAAGGGTCGCTCCTTCAGAAGCGATGGGTACTGCAGGGCAGGTTTGTAGTGCGTGGGCGCTTAGTGGATGCGGGTGGGTGACGCAGGGAAGGTGCCACTCCGATACACTTCAGCGTGCCTTTCATCACGTATATTAGATGGCAGCAACACGGAGGCTGTGATTCTTGCACGTGGTACTCTGCTACCGTATGCTGCGTTGGGGCAACAGCCCACCTGCTTGATCATGGCCCAGTACTCGTGGGGCGTGAAGCCCCAGGCCTTCCGGGTGCCCAGCGCGCGGGCATCGGCACCCAAGCCGGCCCAGAAGCCAACGTCTGAAGACATGTCTAATTGTCAGTATATGTCCTCTTATAGGCACACTCCAAGAATGTCGTCGTGGAGGAAATATCCTTCTACTCTGATATCGCTTTGGTGCTATATGTGCTTTGTGGCACTGGTGACTTGCTGCCTCCATCTTGGATGTATTCTATATATATTTGATAATGCAACCTTCGTCGCACCCGCACTCAGCGCTCCCGCGGTCGCACTCCGTACCGCGAACCGCGGCTTCTACGTGGGCCCGTTTTTCGAGTGCGCACCTCACTCTGTCGCAATCTGCAGTGCTTGCGGGAAGACTAGGCTAGCATGAATACGATGTGGCAATGTATATTGATATATGGCAAAGCGATATCGCCGTGCGGTCTGCTCCACGTGTGCGACATGTTCAGTCACAGGCAGCGCAGCTGTCCTTCCTGGAAACGGCCCAGAGCCCTTTGGGTTCAGGAATCGATTGTGTGCTACTCGGAAAGCTAACAGACATCGTTCATGATGCATTGATGTATGCGCACGAAAAACGGCCGGGCAACCGCTCCCGTGCCGCCGCATGCTCTAAGGCAAGGGGCAAGATAGCAGCAGGCTAGCAAGGCTGCATGAAGCACGTGTTCCTTACTTGCACTACACCCTAAAGGTGCTCAGGGTACCATGCCTCCGATGTAACAGGCTAGCGACACTACACGATACCGGTACACGCACAGCAAGCAGCGTGGTACTGTACCTGACTTTGCCTTGCAACGGCAGCTCTGCAGATGCGGTACACTGAAACTCTGCAAGTCATCGGCATGGTCGCAACGAGCCGCTTTGGGCCCAGGGTCTCGAGGGTTTTGCTGCACTTCAACAATGTACCGGTAGCAGGCAGGGCTTTTAGGTCAACGGTTCTGTACTGAGCATGGAAAGGGTACTCTCGTAACGTCGTAAGTTGGCAGCAGGGGTGATGTATGTAGCCAAACTCATGACCACAGCCGAATGGTTCTTGGACAGAACTTGGGCGGAACTTGGTCTTGGGAGAGCGATGGACGCGGCCGTCGGCGACTCCAGCAGCAGCAAACACCGCTCGTGCGAGTACGCCCACCCGCTCACCTGAGTAGTACTCACCTTGCATGTCCAGGGGGGTGATGTATGTATGGTTTTACAGTTTTGGTCCCCTTCCAGAGCCCAGCCCCATCCCGCTCGAAACACAGAGCTGGTCCCGGCCAGTCCCGGCCATTAGGGACACGGGGCTTTCCACCCCTCTCGCTGTACGGAAAGGAGCGACAAGCTCCATAAAGTCCAGGCCACGACGTGCGGGCCTCAAGTTCAGTGATGCAGCAGTGCGGTCTGTGCGGAATGGCATGGCACACGGAGTGATGGCAGCCACGGACAGGCCTTTCACTGCCAACGAGGGACTCCCTTACTACAGCTAACATGCCAGACGCCGTCGTTTCCCTTGTGTGGCATGCATTCTTCATGTGCTCAGGCAGGTTCAGGGTAAGCCGTGTGTGTTGATACACAACATACCGTGCACGGCAAAGAGCCAGTCAGCCACGGACACGTCGAGTGCCTGCCACGAAGCGTCTGCCACACCACCAACACCGAGTCCTGAACTCCTAATGTTCTGGATGCTGAAAAGTGAACACCCAAACCTATCCTACCTGTGCGTGCTGGTACCCCTTGACGCCCAACAGTACCGCTGACTGTGGATGCTATTGGGATTGCACCATACAGTATTCGGGTCCAGCGCACCGACCCTGACTGAGCTGTAGGAGAGAGGTGCACCTAGGCCGTACATGAAAACGTACCCAGAGCCTGCCGATGAGACACCAGACGAGGGCAGCCAGGGCTGCCTCCTGTACGCGATGTATGGCCGAGCTGAGTGAGCTGTAAAAGCTCAGGTGACAATTCCGGAGTCGCCACACCCCTTCTACACCTCCCTCCCTCATCCGCACACATCCCTACGTCCGTTCTTTTTGTGGGCGCACTTGCCCAGGCCACTGTATCATCCGCACACATAATCTGAAGCTGTAGGTCGCAAGTAAAGCTGAGAGGAATAGCAGCAAGGAACCCTGCGCGCGGCGACGCGGCTCGACGGGCTGGCCCGACACGAAGCTTGCTGGCAGGTAGTGCCGCGGCTCGTCGTACCGCCTTTCCTACAGAACGGGACTTCTGCAGTGACTTTCTTATAAGCAATAGACATAAGCGAAGATGATGCAACACGCAGTAAACAAGCCTTTGTATCCGCTTCACCTAGTTTTAACGCGTTCGCGGAGCGCTGCGAACACTAGGAGAACTGCCTATTGACAACTTTATCCACGGATATTATAGTTAAAGTTCAGGAAAATGTCAAAGGATGGCACACCCATCGTCGGCTTCTGGGCCGGCCTGGGTGCCGATGCCCGCGCGCTTGGCACCCGAAAAGCCTGGGGCTTCACACCCCACGAGTACTGGGACATGATCAAGCAGGTATGTGCGCCTGTGGTAATCCCTGCCCTGTCCTCCGGTCTTGGGGACCCGCATACTGCTAGCCTGCCACGTGCCGCACGGGCTAGCTGTCGACCAGCAGCCCCTGGCATGCACCCACAGTTTACTCCTGTGGCGGGGAGCCCATGTTCACCTTTTGTACCATGTAGCTACGTCACCCTTCCGACCTGTGTGCATGCAGTACCCCACGCTGCTGAGGGAGCGGCCCCTGAAGGTCAAAGACGTAGCCCAGATGGAACGGGAAGCGCATGGCAAGGTGAGCCCGGGGCAGCTGCCAGTACAGGGCGCTCTGCGTTTCTGGGCGTGGGACAGTACAGGACAGTACTACGCCTCGTCTACATCATCCAATGCCTATTAGCCAGCCACCGTGCGCAACTCATGAACCTGTATGCGGTCCAGGCAGGCGACAGGCGGCTTTGGGCCAAACACAAGAGCTGGATCAAGTGCCAACTTCCACGTCCCGCCGCATTAATTCCTTCAATCCCACCAGGCAGCTCTCAAGCGCACGCTGGGCCCGTTCGGCCTCACCTGCGTGGGCGTGGGGCTGATGCTGGGTGCCGGCATCTTCATCGCACCGGGGCAGATCGCCGTGGAGCTCACCGGCCCCGCCGTGTGTCTTAGCTACCTGGTGGCCGCGCTGTCCGCCTTCCTGTCCTGCTTCTGCTACTGCGAGTTCTCGGTGGACATGCCGCTGGCGGGCGCGGCGTACAACTACATGGCGGGCACCGTGGGGGAGTTCTTGGCGTGGTGAGCGGGCCTTGGGAGCGCACGCAGTAGCGTGCCAGGGACTGCCGTGTTAACACACCGCCGGGATTGCGGCGGCCGAAAGCAGGAGCAGAAGCAAAGCATGTTTCATGCGAGGACAAGGCGAGGAAGGCGGCTTGCAAAGGAGTGCTCAGGTGCAGCTACGCGAAACACAAAACCGTACTTTCCTTGCCTCCTGTACGGACGTTCTGCTAACTGCCTCGACTGTATCCCCCTTCATTGCATTCATCGCTTGTCCGCAGGATTGTCACCTCCAACATGCTCTTCGAGTACATCCTGGCCGACGCCAGCGTCATCCGTAGCTTCTCACCGTACTTTGCCGTACTGCTCAACAAGGACTCGTCGTTCTTCCAGTACCAGACCACCATTGGAGGCAACACCTTCACTGTTGACTGGTGGGTGGGCGACCGCGTGCGAGGGCCGGGGTCGGTCGACGCACTCGACCGAGACCAGCGGGAAGGCTCTGACTTCTGACTGACTGAGGGAGCTGACAGCGAATAGCAGTGTGCCGCATGAGCATGCATGCACATTGGGACTTGTGCGCGCAGTTAAGTGCGTGGACGGGACGGGCAGCTGGACATGTGGACAGCTGGAATGCGAGCCCGTCAGGTCTCGTTACTAATTCCCACGGCTCGGCTGTATGGTCCCCTCGTGCTCGTACCCGCAGGATGGCCTTCGGCCTGACGCTCCTGCTCACCGCCATCAATGCCCGCGGCGCCAAGGAGTCCACCACCGTCAACAACATCCTCACCGTCGTCCACGTGCTGCTGATGGCATTCATCATCATTGCCGGCTTCACCAAGGCAGACACCGCCAAGTGAGTTCCAGTACTGTCGTGCCACCCTTGCGCTGCCATAGGCCCCTGAAGCTTGTCGCCCCCAGCTGCTCGCATGGACAGCTTCGCATGCCCACGCTCAGTGCATCACCCTCTGCCAAATGCGTTATTACGCAAACTGCTTGCACTGTCTCACCCATACCGTGCTCCTCCTTCGGCTTCCCGCAGCTTCCAGCCCTTCTTCCCGCACGACCAGCCCGACGCGTGGAAGCACGTGTTCAACGGCGCCGCCGTGGCCTTCTTCTCCTTCATCGGCTTCGACGCAGTGGCCACCGCCGCGGAGGAGGTGGTGGATCCGGCCCGCGTCATGCCGCTGGGCATCCTGGCCTCGCTGTCCACCGTCACCGTCATCTACGTGCTCATGTGCGTGGTGCTGTGCCTCATGGTGCCCCGCGCCGCCATCGACACCAAGGCAACCTTCGCGGCCGCCTTCGAGTACGTGGGACTGCCCTGGGCCAAGTACATCGTGGCGCTGGGCGCGCTCATGGGTGGGTCACGGACGTGGGCCATACGGGTATGCCGCATCGTAACAGTTGAGGGATGGGTCCCACAAGGTTGCACACACGCTGCCTAGGGAAAGGTGGATGCAAAGGTGCCTTGCGGACAAATGTATCGGCAGGGCAAGTGCTACTTCCCTTCCCGGCAAAAGGAAGAGCCTCTACCACAACTACCAGCAAGCTGCCTAGGACGAAATACCGTTAACCTCCTGACTGCTGGTGTGTTGTCACACTGCTGCAGGCATCATCACAGGCACCATGGTGGGCATCTACGCCCCCGCCCGCATGATGGCGAGCAGCACCAGGGAGGGGCTGCTGCCGCCCGTGCTGTCCTGGGTGGGCCCCCGCCAGACGCCCTGGGTGGCCACCTGGTGAGTGCGGCACGTGGCATTAGGCAGCCTGTTGTACAACTGTGACGTACTCTACCCAACAGCACATAACGGCTAAACAACATGCGCGCGATGAAACCCGTTGGCACGCGACTGCGAGTGTTTTGGCGTCTCGCTACATGCCTTCTGCGCTCATGCGTGCAAATGGGCTGCGAGTCATGTGCCCCTGCTTGTTCCCTCCCCCTCCTCAGGCTCGTTGGCATCTGTGTCGCCGTGATTGCGCTGCTGACGGACTTTGCGGCGCTGTCCAACATGGTTTCCATCGGCACCTTCGTGGTGTTCTGGTTCGTGGCGCTGTCGCTGCTATGGCGGCGGCTGCACGTGCCGGGCCGCAGCACCCCCGGCCGGCTGGCCAACACGCTGCTGCACCTGGCGGCCATGGTGGGCTTCTCGCTGGGCTTCGTGCTGGTGTGGACGCTGCCCGTGTACAACACCGTGGACGGCGTGCGCGGCGCGTGGGCGGACAACCAGTGGAAGCTGCTGGTGGCCATGGTGGCGTGCTGCGCGGCTGTCCCCGTGTCGATGTTCTTCTTCTGCAAGCCGGCCTACGTGCCGGCGGGCTTCCAGGTGCCGCTCTTCCCCTTCGTGCCCTGCGCCTCCCTCTTCGTCAACACCTTCCTGCTGGGCCAGCTGAATCAGGAATCGTACCTCCGTTTCGGTTGGTGGACGCTGGCTGTGGCGGGCGTGTACTTCCTGTACGGCATCTTCGCCAGCCAGAGCAAGGACGAGCGGGTGGCGGCGGAGGAGGCGGTGGAGGCGGAGGGGCGTCTGGAGGCGGGGCAGCAGTACGCCAAGGGTAGCAACGGTGCTGGTGGCAGCAGCGTCAGCGGCGGCAGCGATGGTGGCAGCAGCAGCGGGGCTGACTCTGGCGGACTGCCCGCCTCTCGCCCGTCTGCCACGGCTACCGTGGAACTCGTGTTGGTCGATGCTGGCAAATCTATCCAGGCATAAAGGATGTGCAACGTCAGGAGCTCAGCGGCGCTGGCGCCGAGCTCCCTCCCATGGATGTCATGTGGCGGTCGTGGCAGGGCGTGTCAGCGCAACACCACCACATAGCAGGGCCAAATAGCATGCTCTTACAGAGCGTCAATGCGTCGCACACCAGTGCGTCATTAGTACCGTATGCGTAGGCGCTCACATGCATGTACTACTACTACTGCCTGTACTATAGGTGTGAAGTTTGATGTTTATCCATCATTACCTAGGCGGTGGAGAAGGCTCGAGACTGCCTTTGCACCCCCAGGATGGGATGTGGCACAGGCGCATCCCGCATAGCTGTTGTACATAGCCGTGCACTAAAGCGTACAAGTAGATAGGATTCATATATAGCCTCGTTGTACATAGCGCAAGGCAGTTGCTCCGAACATTGTACATAGCGCAAGACCACGTGAGGCATCCCTTCACGCACGCCACTGTTTTGCGAATGTGCTGTACATGACGATACTTAGAGTGGGTGTGCCCACAATTGTCCATACGACCATGTACATTGCATGGTCGGGAATTGGTGCTGGTACGGTACCGGCGGTGCGGCTTGTATTGGGGTGCGCCTGGGTGTAGATTGGCCGTTGTAGATTGGTGTCGAGGCGTTGCCCTGCGGGGTTGCTGCCCCCTGCTGTGCCCGACGAACCCAAAGCGCTTGCAACATTCTTATCACAAGATCAGCATGTATAGAGCTTGGCGAGGGTCATGTAAGATGTAACGCCCCAATACTGCGGTCGTCGCTGGACATCGGTACGCACTAGCAGCAAAATCTGAGCCTCCGTTACCATACGGTAAGGCTGCCGGTGATCTCCCCTGTGATGGCTGCGCCGGGCTGGACAGGGCTTAGCTGGTCTATGTTGGCATGGCAGCGGCGCAGCGCTATTCAGCATGCACGGTCGAGCGGTTGAGGCCCGTAGTTTCGTGGTTGGCGGCTGGAGTTAACTTGGCTCTGCATGCTCCACCCTCTTGGAACATCTGTGTAGTTTGTTCTGCGGTGACGCTGCACGAGGTCACGAGCTGGTGCAGTTCCCGAGCCGCATCCCCTGTCAGGGGCTCGGACCGTGACCCGCCACGGCAACAAGGACGCTAGGACCAGCTAGGACGGATGCAACCCACACGTGTCTAGAAGCTTACATTCGCCTAGTGCATGTGTAGCCCTCTCCTGTGCAGCCGCCTCGGCGCTTGTGGGGGGAACCCAAGTTCCCACCAGAACCTAGGCCGTTCACCGCACTGCTGCTCCGCAGGTACCCTACCCACCAGATCCCAACCCTCAACGACCGACGCACGTACACTCTCTCCACGTTGGAAGCGAACGCAGCCGCCGACAGCTAGCTGCCCTCTCATATTGCATACATCACACTCTGCCTCTTGAACCAGCCAGACGCGACGGCCGCGCATAGGGCCTGACCTCCCACAGGGAACCATAGCTCCATAGGCTGTGCCCATCGCTATGCCTCGTCGTGTCTGCAAGGACAGCATCACGCAGCCAGCAGCAATATCTACGTAGATCAGCTGTAACGTCACCTCAGCAGACTACTGCAACGCAAGAACCACTCTTCCAATTGACATGAATGACACGCCACTCCCGCCCCACACTCGCTCGCTCAGATCGCTCACAACTCGACAGCAGCAACGGCGGCACCCTGCCAAAACACAACTTAATCGTCAAACGGGTGGTACGGGACAGGTAACCAAGCAACACAAAGCCAGAACTAGACACACCACGCACACTCGGTCAGCAACTCGGCACGTATGCGTTCAGCGGTCACATGCACTCGAGCCATCCCTCATGCACGTCACCAACAAGGGCCCACACCCCACATACACTGAGGCCCTGCCTTCCGTCCTCGCCCTCCAGAACAACAATGAGACCTCCACTGGGCCCCCAGGGACACCGGATACCCCCCTCAGCGAGCGTTGCCTTGGAACATGAGGAAACACCCCCATGGACCTTCCCATGCCGCCCTCCGTCCAGCTTGCCTCACCAGCCACCACCCACATGTGCGCTGACGGCCCTGTCTACCCCAACACCCCACCTCTCCTGCACTTGCCGTCCGCTCAGCCCTTCACTCTCACACCTGCGCTATGGTAACTTCACAACAAACTCATCTCCTCACATCACGCACACCCTCTGACCCCTGAATGCCGGCCGCCACCAACTCCTCGCAGTCATGTGCCCAACTGCCCATCGCACACCCTGCCACGTCCCACTCCCAGTCCCACACGCATGCAGGCCCTCACACCCTTGAATTGCTCTCCCACTGCAGAAATCACGCCTTCCCAACTGAACACCAGGAAACACCTGCTAAAACACCTGCCGAACACAGCGCTCCCTTCACCCCTTGATCTCCTTCTCGAACTTGTCCAGCCGCTGCACGCGCTTCATGCCGCGGAAGGTGAGCAGCCCGAACACCACGGACAGGCCCAGGCACACGGCGGCAGCGCCCTCCAGCGCGCCGTTCCCTGCTGCCCCTCCTGCTGCCCCTGCTGCTGCTGTTGTGCTGTTGAGCGCCATCATGGTGCCCACGTTGAGGAAGCCCATGGAGGCGATGGTGTTCATGGTGGCCATCTGCGTGGATCGCAAGTCCGGCAATGTTGCGGGCACTGTAGTTCAGGTCTCAGCAAGGTATATGTTCTGGTAAGGGAAGCTGGCGTGGCCTCGGGGGCCAGCCGGAGTGGCGACGGATTCTGCGCGTTCACGGCCAGCCCTATACAGCACTTGACAAGCAACAGTAGCTAATCCACATACACACACAGTGGACGCACCTGCAGCACGCCGCTGCGGCGGTCCGCGCGCTCGCCCTCCAGCACCCGCACCCTCAGCTTGAGGTCGCCCGCCTCCAGCTGCTGCAGCGTCTGCTCGATGCGCGCCACACGCAGCGGCATGGCGGCCGCAGCAGCGCCCAGCTCCGCCGCCTGAGCCTGCACCTGCTCCAGCAGCAGCGCGCCGTTGCGTGCACCCGTGGCGTCCTGCGTGGGCGCAGGTGCAGCAGGATGCGGGTGCAGGTGTGGGTAAGTGTGGGTTAGCTGTGTACTGGCGTGGGTGGGACGTGGAGGATTGAGCTGCGGGACATGCTCCAGGTGCGGCGCACCGTTGCGTGCAGCCCTTGCGTCCTATGTGGGTATGAGTTAGCGGACCAGCTTAAGTACAGGTTAGCGTGGTTGTGTAACGGTGTGTAGTACAGTCTGTACAGCTCAGGGCGGCGAGGGTGTGGGTAGGCGTGTTTTGCTGCTGGTGCGCATTTTGGTCTGCGCAACTTGGGAGCGGCAGGGATGTTCCGTCCATGGGGTCCTGCGCGATGACCATCACCACAGCGTCGACATCGACACCTCAATAACTATCGCGTAGCCAAGGGCAGCGGCGGCGCCAGCTGCCAGGGCCCCCACGCACGTGCAGTACTTGGTGCATCCCTTCCCACACTTCAGTCACCGCCACTCGGTTCCAACCAGCCCGTAGACCGCCGCCGAGGCTGCACAGGGTCCCCGCGCAGGGCCCCATGCAGCGCCCCGCCACGAGGCAGCGGGCCCCTCTGCGCGTGACCCTGCACAGCGTCGGCGGCGGTCTGCGGGCTGCTGGGGACCGAGTGGCGGTGCCAGAGCTGTGGGAACGGATGCACCACGTGCTGCATGTGCACGTGACGCGCCCAGGCAGCTGGCACCAGCTGGAAACGCAGCGGCCGTGGGCCAAACGTCCACACTCACATACAACGACTGGTACGGTTTACACACATATTGTACCGATGGGGTAGCTGTGCGGGGGTGCGGGGGCTGGCATGCCGGGAAGGGCTGGGGCTGGATTCATGTGCTTTTGCGCCTCGGCCTCGTCGATCTGTAGATTGCGTCTGTCGTCCTACCGCCTTTATCACTGAGTTCTAAGCCGTTGGCTTTGCTTTGCGCCTGCCATTCACTTTGCCCTCTGCTGGCTGACCGTGTTCCGGTTCTGTTACTGTGCCACTCTGCGGTTTACCCCTTGATCCACCTGCAGGTTGAGCAGCTCCGCGGCGTAGGGCTGCGCCACCTCGCTGAAGCGGTAGTTGGGGTCCAGCGTCTTGCCGATGCCCTCCAGGGTGGAGAAGGCGCGCAGCACGAAGGTGAAGGTGGCGGGGAACCTGTGGCGGATGGTGCGGCATGTGTGTTAGGGTCAGAGTGTGTGTACCGGTATAAGTGTGGTGGTGCGGAGGACAGGCGGGCGGCTGGTGAAGTGCAGGGAAGGTGAAGGTGGGACGGGGCAGCGCGGGACGGGGCGTGCTGGCAGAGCGCGCGGCGCGCAGACGGAGCGAAGAACCCGCGGTGCAGCGGTGCGGTGCGGTGTGGTGCGGTGCGGTGCGGTGCGGTGCAGCGGTGCAGCGCAAACCTTCGCTCCTGCTACTCAGAAGTTCAGACCGGCACCGGGCCATAACCCAGTGCTGGGCCGTGGTTACGCAGGTGTGTGGCCCATGACCCCTGCCTCCCCGAGCCCCTAAGCCCCTGCCCTCAGCCCCTGCTTCATACCCTCACCTGAACGGCTGGTCCACTGCGATGGCGAACAGGTCCTCGCCAATGTTCTGCAGGGGAGCACAAGCATGCTGTGTTAGTGTGCCGTATCAAGACATGTATTGCATGCGTGTGTACGGCAGCGCCTTTGGTCCACCGCGATGGCGAACAGGTCGTACATGGCCTGCAGGGGGCCACCGAATGTGAAGTTACATGGCCTGTCCACCTCCCTTGGCCCCCAGCCTCACTGCGATGGTCTCCTGCCGCTCCGTCTGTCGCGCCAGGTTCTCAACGAAGTACCCGATGGCGCGCTTGAGGGACAGCGTGTCGCCCGTGGGCTTGATCACCTGCAGCGCAACCAGCGCCCTGCGGGGGGAGGGGGCCGGAGCGGTGCACACGTAGGAGGGTGTGTCGAGTGTGTTAGGCTGTGTGTGGGTGACGGTGGGTTCATGCAGCGCATGTCAAACACTCCTGTACTCGATCGCCATGCCCTCGCACGCCCTCGCACGCACCTGAGCACCTGGTCCGTGTCCCCGCATCCCCCCGACATACCCCCCCCCGCACGTCCAGCACCCAGCCCACCCTGAAGCTCAGGCTAATACACACGCACCTGAGCACCTGGTCCGTGTCCTTACGGTACACGCCGTAGAAGACGTCCAGCAGCCGTGTGCGCACGTCCGGCACGATCTCGCCCATCATGCCGAAATCGTAGAACAGCAGGTCGCCTGTACAACATAGACAAAGACGACGGTCAGGGCTTAATGTATCCCACAGGTTGTATGGGCATACAGGTTGGAAGGTGCCACGAGCGCGTAGGGGTATTGCATGGGGTGCGGTACATTGAGGGCTCGAGGCTACAGGCTTTCATCCTAGACTGGTCCAACTTGCACGGCGTGGGAGGTCCCATGGTTTTGCCGATCACCATACCCACCAGTGGCCGGATCCACGCTGACGTTGCCTGGGTGCCTGCGCAACGCAACATGGGGCAAGAGACATCCAGGAAGTTCAAGGCGGCTCAGGCGAGCGTTACCAAGTGCATTCCACGCGACAACCAACAAGGCAGTAGTCATGACGTTCACTTAGGGGTCGGTGTTGAGGAGTGGCCGAACTTTTGCATTGCGGCAGGATCAAATGGCTGCTACTCACGGGTCGGCGTGGAAGAAGCCGTGCTTGAGGATCTGTATAAGGTAGGCCTCCGTAGCCCGCTGCGCCACCACCCCCACGTCCAGCCCCGCCGCAGTCAGCTTGGCCTTGTCGCTGATCTTGACACCTGGGGGGCCGGCACCATGCAAGCCAGGTGAGCAGGACGGCACCATGCACAAAGCTAACGGGTACCGTACGGGAGGAGCGCCAGCCTCGCTGCGCAGCCGCAACACTGTTGGCCATCACTCAGAGCCACCGCAGAGTCCTGTCCTCATGCACTCATGCAACACGTGGTGTGGCACTTTCACGTGTGGCACTTTCACGTGTGCACCCCACTCAGGCATACGCACAGCCCTACAGCCCATGTTGCTCATGGGGCAGGTACTCAGCACCAGCACGCGTCCGCTGTTGCACTGCACACGTGTCCACTGTACCCACACTGTGCAAATGGACGTACACCCTGCCCTGCCCTGCCTTCCCTGTTCTCCTCACCGGGCAGGTACTCCAGCACCAGCACGCGCGGCGAGCAGTACTCCCAGTACACCTTGGGTGTGCGGGCCCACGCGGCATCAGTGCGGAAGTTGCGCCTGCGGGTAAACATGTGCGCGAAGTCGTCCATGTCGCACTGTCCCAACATAAACTTAATTCGTCGTTGGGAACCAGGCGTGCTCCACTCCACGTGGCGCACAAGTCGTGCGCTCAAACATTGACGGATACCGCCATGCAACACGCACACAGTGTAACACTGGTTTCACGCACACGTGTACAACACGTCACGCGACGTTCCAATGCCGCATCTGAACCTGCCTGCGTTGCGCCTCTCAACACGGAGCCGTGTGAAAGGTGTATTCCACAATCGGTGTTGCTCTACACGCTAGGTGCTGATTCATGCACATGCACACGCGGTTGGAATTAAAGCGCACATGCGCGGCACGCCCCAGGTCCGCACCTGAACCTGTCGGCGTTGCGCCCCTCGTTGAGGTAGTCGATCTCCTGGTACAGCACGGTGGCGCACTCCTGGTAGATGCCCTTGAAGTCCCTGCAGGGGTGGAGCGAGGGGTGCGCGTGGGTTGAAAAGGGCTGTGAACAAAGACGAGATTTGGATCGGGGGTCGCGCGCTGCAGGTGCGACAGAGCCGGATGGCATGCGGCCGTGTGTTTGGTGAGAGGACGGGGGCTGCTGGGCCAGGCCGGGCCCTTGCCAACCAAGCAACCAGGTGCATGGCGTCATACCTTACACACGCTGATACACACGCACCCGCGTGCTGTCGTCGCCCTTGTCCATGCCGCTCCGCCAGCATGCGCAGGTTGCGTTGCTGGTGTGCACGCTGCTTCCACACGCACACCAGGCGTCACCAGCTAGTACACACGCGCCCACCTGTTCTCGTCGCCCTTGTCCAGCTGCTCCGCCAGGATACGCAGGTTGTTGAGGTCGATGTCAAACAGCTGCTTCAGCCCCGGCCGCTGCACCTTGACCACCACCTGCTCGCCACTGAACAGCGTGGCGCGGTGCACCTGCGGGGTGGGGGCGAAAGCGTTTTAGCAAGTGCACCTGATACGCATCTGAAGTTAATGCTGTCCAGCAAGGCCCCGCGCCACAGCCACCGGCCGGCTGGCGTCACAATCGGCCGGCCGTCGAGCGAGCAAACAACACCTGGATGCTAAGACACACGCTGCTGCTAATACACATGAGAGCCACAGTCACAGGCCCCTACCTGCCCCAGGCTGGCTGCCGCGATGGGGCGGTCGTCGAAGGAGGCGAACAGCTGCTCAATGGGTCGGCCCAGGTCCTTCTCCACAATGGCGCGGGCCTTGGTTGCCGTGAAGGCGGGCACGCGGTCCTGGGGGTGTAGCAAAGAGGCATACACAGGAACTAACGTACTGTGCCGTAGGCATGTGCATATGGAGTTGTTGGTACACTGTGCGTTGTTTTAGTCAAATGTGTGGAGGGCATGGGCCTTGGCGATTGTGAAAGAGGGAACGCTGTCATGAGGATCCGGGTGGCGGCAAAGGCAGGGCGCTCGCCCGTCACGTACGAATGAACTGAGGCTTTGAGCGCGTGCACAGGGCCACTGCAAAACCGCTGCGGGGGAGGGGGGAGCAAGTCTGCAACAGTTAACCGCTGGCGCGCCCCATACTACGCGTTCTGTGCGGGAGTGGCACATGAGCTGAGCCCTCCCCTCCTGCCCGCGCAGCTGTACATCACTACCTGACGCACGGGCACACAATGCGATACGTTGTGGTGCTCTCTGCGTGACGCACCTGCAGCGAGGATAGCTCCTCCACGAACTCGGCTGGCAGCAGGTCGGAGCGCGTGGAGCTCAGCTGGCCGACTGTGTTGGGGGCCGGACGGGACGGGGTATGAGCCACATAGGGTTAATGTGTCGACGCGTTGCTCAAGACACAGCCTATTTCGCCTGCTCGATCGACACGCTAGTGGACGAGGCCACACGCCAAGCGAGCCGCGTGCTGTGCGGCCAGGACTGTCGCCGCCTCAGCCCCGATCCCCAGCGAGAGCGCAGTAGCCGGCAGACGCTGTTCCCTTACCCCAACCCACTCCTGCCGTGCCCTTCACCCTACCCCATACCCCGCCCCCCTCACTCTTGATGAAGGTTGGGCCCAGCTGCAGCACGCTCTCCAACAGGTACCTGAGGCGAGGCAAAACCAGACGGTGCGCAAGTGGCAATTAGATACCAGTAGCAGTTAGCAAGGGGCAGCTGGCGGTTTGCAATTCCAAGCGTGAGGGGTCAGCATGCTCGGCAGCAACGCTCTCCAGGACGTGCCCTGCGGCACGTGGCATGGGCCTCAACACCCGGACCGGCTGCAAGCGTTTTCCCGACCCCGAATCCAACGAGCCGACGCGGCCGGAACCGCCCTGCTGAGTGTGAGCGGTGGCGTGCGATGCGGAAGACCTGCAAGCCGAAAGCCCGCGGCCCGCATGCCCTCCCAGGGCCCTGCACCGCAACCCAGGCATGCCGTACCCTGCGACGCAGTCCTCTTGCACTGCGCTCAGCACCACGCCACCATCACCACCACGCCACCACCGCCACCACCAGTATGCTGGCCCTCCCCGCCCCTTCCGTTGCCCTCACTTTGCCAGGCTACGCGCCCGCGCCCCCCGCTTCTCGTCGCTGAAGCCTCCCGGGTAGCTCCACTTCTGGTCCAGCAGCCACAGGCGGGTGCGGAAGATGGTGAAGAAGGTCCACGTGTCCACCGTGCGCTGGACCGCGTTGTAGTTGTCCTGTGGGCGGAAAACAGGGGAGGGGCAGGTGCTTGCGGTGCATTGCAGGGCGTCCGTGAGAGGAGGTCAGCGTCTCATTGGATGCAGTTGCAGTTGCAGTTGCAGGTTTCTAAATGCAGCCGAAGGATGCTCACATCAGAGTACAGCATGGATGTATCGGATGCCGGTGCTGTTTGCCTGTACCGAATGTCGTGTTTCTCGCAATGAGAAGTATCTGTGCGCACCTGCGCCCACTTGAAGTCCGTCTCCGCTGGTCGGTCGCTCACCACCTCCGCCTCCACCACCACCGCCCCGGCAGACCGTGACAGGGGGGCCATGTGCGAGGGGGCTGTGTGTTGGGAGGTGCTCGTGGTGGTGGTGGTCAGGGCGGTGGTGGCTGTGCCGCGTGTGGTGGCGATGTCCTCCGCAACAGCTGCGGCAGCAGCGCGCACTGCAGGGATACAGAGAACCAGCACATCAGGACATCAAAGCACATTAGAAATCAAGCTTCCAACTCAGCTTCTCTTTGCGCACACGCTCTACCGGGCCTAGGGAGAAAACCCTAACGCAAGGTGCGACTTTGTCGGCCAGTGCCGGCAGGCAGCGTTTGTAGCTGTGACTTCAAGCCTGGCCCATCCATAGCAGATTGCCTGGCTCCGCAGCAGTGCTGTTATGCTGCGCAAGAGGAGAGCCTCGGCTGAATGGCCTTTCAACGCGTCCGTCCCTCAAGGTGTGTCCACAGCAACCGAGCGATTGCAACCAAGCTGAGCTGCCTGAGCCCCTCGTTGGCGGCCCACCTGCCGGCATGTACGTCTTGAGGGGCACCTTGGCAACCACGACACCGTTGCTCTTCCCATTGCCGTTACCGTTGCCGTTGCTGTACTGCGGCAAGTCCACGCTGCTGAGGCTGCTGATGCTGTTGACGCTGCCGTACGACGACGCGCTGCCGCTGCCGTTGCCATTGCCGCTGGAGAGCTGCTTGGACGAGCCTGTGGAACAGTTGGTGCACAAATATATTGCTGTCGACTGCGTTGACGTTGTGCTGGCGGAGTGGCGCAGGCGTGCCAGGCGAGGGACAAGCGCTCAGCGAGGGTAAGGGTTGCATTCCGGACTAGGCCCCGGCGACAGTGCCTGTACTTATGTATGGGCCGTCGCACCGTGCATATGCAAGGTGCAAGATTTATACAGTACATCGAACGACCCTCTGTCGTGCTCGGAGCACCTGTCCGGCTTCCCCGAACAGGGGAAGCCAGTGGGCTGGCCTCATCAGGTGTGTCAGTTTGACGCAGCGCAGACCGTCCCCCGGGTCGTCGGGAAACGACACCCTCGTCAGGCAGTTCATTAAACTGCCGCATGGCGCAGTATTTGAAGCCGCTTGCAACGCGTTGCAGTGTCTTTACCTGGCTCAAGCGTCCTCATGACAACCTCCGAACTCGGCGGAGGAAGCGGAGCTGCATGACCGAGCCAAACGTTGCTTAGGTGAGCTCTTCTTTCATGCAGTGAAACTTCCTGCATGCGATGAGCTTTCAACGCACCTCGCTTGGTCGTGGCACTAGTCAGGTGTCTTGTGCGCGAGCCACGCGTAGCAGGCATCCTACAGGCAAGCATCGTATGTATACATAATGTAGCGTGTGATATAGCGTTGCAAGTGTCTTTGCACCTCAAAAGGCTAACCTGGCGGGGCAGGGGCCACACGTCGCCCGCTCCATTGCTG
Source organism: Chlamydomonas sp. KOR1 (assembly GCA_036984285.1). NCBI lineage: Eukaryota > Viridiplantae > Chlorophyta > Chlorophyceae > Chlamydomonadales > Chlamydomonadaceae > Chlamydomonas > Chlamydomonas sp. KOR1. Next base: position 24,084 of record BQMZ01000351.1, read on the forward strand.
GTAGCTGCAACATTGCGGCAGAAGTTAAATGCAGGCCTAATATGCCACAACAAATGCTCGGTCACCTAGCGTCCAGACGCCGTGTACTTTCGACAGCTGTTCGTTGGGGACCCTGTCGTACGTGCGCACCCGACCGCAGGTTGGGGACTCGCCTGGAGGTGCACGGCAAGGACCGCCAGAGCCCTGCCTCGTACCTTGACACCCTTGAACCCCCGGTTCGTACATGGGTAGTTGCATTGGGGCGAAAGCAGCCCGCTCAATATGACCCTCGACACACGTACCGTCGCGTCCAGCTTATCCACCTCGTCGCACACGGCGGGAGTGTCTATCTTAGTGCGCAGGGAGCTGGCGGCCAAGGCGTGCGCGCTGGGCTTGCCACCAGCGGCGGCCAACACACTGGAGCCCCCGCACCAAGGGCGCCTGGCAGCATGCAAGCTCGTGTGGGGTGGGCACACTCTGCATGTAGTGGGCGTGTACCTGCAGTCGGGCAACGACGCAGCTTCGCGTGACGCGCGAGTACAGCTGCTGAGTGGGCGCCTAGCAAGCACAGTGGCGCAGGCGGATGCAGCGCAGGCGCAGCTGGTGTGGGCAGGCGACTTCAATTTCGTGGAGAACCCCGCGCTGGACTCCACGAGCGGTGAGCGGGGCAGGCAGTGGGATCGGGAGGCGGCGGCGGTGCGGCGCAGCACCGCACCGGGTATGGTGGACAGCCACCGTCACCTGCACCCCAGCAGCAGCGACTTCACGCACCTTTACCGTGCGCCCGTAAAGGGAGGGTCTCGCTTAGATCGCGTTTACGTGAGCTCTACGCTCCTGAGCCACGTAATCCGCTCACACGTGATCTGTACAACCCCGTCAGACCACCGCCTAGCCTGTGTGCACCTCCTCCCCAAGACCCCGCTCCCTGCGGGGCCGGGCCTGCCGAGGGTTCGGCTCCACTTCGCACCCCGACCTGTTGGCCGGGATGCGTGAGTGGGTGGAGCAGGAGGTGGCACAGGCGCCAGCGGTGGATGAGGCACCGGCGCAGCTGGTGGCCTGGTGGTCGGGGTTTAAGGAGCGGCTTACAGCCATGGCGGCGTGGCTTAACAGGACGGCCCAGGGGCGCCGCCAGGGTAAGGGCGCGCGTACAGAGCAGGCTGTAGCAGCGCTGCAGCAGGCGGAGCAGGCGGCGTTTGCAGCGCCGCAGGACCCACAGGCCATAGCGGCCCTTGTTGACGCCCAGGCGGAGCTGGCAGCAGCAGTACGTGCCGATGCAGGGCCCGCGGCCCAAGCAGCGCGCAAGATGGGCCTGCGCGACGGTGAAGGCCCATGCGCCAGCCTTACAGCGTTCGTCCGCAATACTAGCGCCAGCCCCCCGCCTGTGTGTCTGCAAGCCCTGGACGGCACGCGAGTGTCGGAACCGGGACGCCTGCCGCAGGTGATTGCAGACTACTGGCGGGAGATCAGCAAGGCGCCTTCCGCTCAGTCCTATCAACCGTCATCTCGCCTGAGCAGTGCGCCTTCCTGCCCCTCCGTCGCATCGGGGCCAGCATCTTCTTCCTGCGCCACCTGCCGCACCTGATGCGGGTCCAGCGGCGGTCAGCGGTGGTCGCTTTCCTGGACTTTGCTAAGGCGTACGACACGGTGGACCGCGGCTTTCTGTTCGCTGCGATGCGGACCATGGGCGCGGACGGCCAGCTGGTCACGTGGGCCGAGCTGCTGCTCACCAACACCCAGGCACGGGCGTGTGTGAACGGGCATGTGTCGCGGCTGGTCACCATGGAGGCGGGCGTGCGGCAGGGGTGCCCCCTGGCACCGCTGCTGTACCTGTTCGTGGGGCAGGCGCTGCTGAGTTGGCTGCGGCAGCAGGGGCTGGGGGTCCGCCTGTCGCCAGCATGTGTGCAGCGCACGACAGCGATGCAGTATGCGGACGACACGGAGGCTCTGCTGCCATCTTTTGCAGAGGTGCCAGCCTTCCTCCAATCCATGTCCCGTTTTGCCAACGCCTCGGGGCAGCGGCTGAACGTGGATAAGGTGGAGTTGCTACAGGTGGGGGCGTCACTGCCAGCACTACCCGCTGCCGGGAGGGCAGGGCCAGCGCGGCCCCCACTGCCACCGCAGCAACCGGCAGCAGTAGCAGGCATGCGGGTGGTGAAAGTGGCTACGGCGCTCAACATCCCCATCAGCAACAGCACTGCACCAGCGCAGCTGGACTGGGACAAGCTACTGGGCCCGGTGAGGCAGCGCATGCAGCGGCTGGCACGCATGCGGCTGTCGGCCTTTGGGCGGGCAGCGGCGGCGTCAGCATACTGCTTGCAGATGGTTACGTGGCACATTGAGCACGCCGGCCCTCCCCCGGGGGACGGCATGCCCGACCTCGAGCGCAAGGCAGCAGCGCTGGTGGACCGGCGGCAGGGGCCAGAGGACCGGGTGCGGTGGGGTGAACAGCGGTGCACGGGCATCCCCAAGTCCCTGATGCCGGGACCTCCAGCAGAGGGCGGCTTTGGCCTGCTGCCGCTCACGGCGCATGTGCGGGCCCGGGATGCGTGCTGGGCAGCGTACCTTGCCCTGTGGTCCGTGGCGGAGGCCCATCAGCGTGCGCACCCGTGGGTGACAGCCCTGTCCGCAGCCCTGCGGGCTCTGCACCCCGGTTTCGGCCTGTGGGCAGTCCTCACGGCCTACCCGAGGTGGCCGTGGCTGGGAGGCGCCCAGGTGCCGGCGGATGAGGACAGGGTGCTGCGGGGGCTGCAGCACCTGCCCGCAGCCCAGGACGTAGGCGAAGGCAGCCTGCAGCCGGGGCCGTGGTGTGCAGGGACGCCGCTCTGGGGCAACGTGGCCCTGCCCAACGCTTCAGCGGAGGACTGCGCTCTGGTGCCGCGGGGGCTAGAGCGCGAACACCTGTGCCTTACCAAGTGCACGAAACTGCTCGTGGTAGGGGACCTGGTGCATGCGCTGGACACAGCCCCGACGTCAGAGGCACAGCTGCAAGGTGAGGCGGGGAGGGCATGGCTCGCCACGTGGGTCGGCCCGCCGCCGCACTCTGCATTCCGCCGCCCTGCGGTGGTGCTGGAGCGCCTCAAGGAACTAGCATTGGGCATCAGCCCGGCGTGGCTGGACGCAGCGCGGGCAGCAGTTGCAGAGGCAGCGCAGAGCGGGGAGCAGCTGCCTACCCCGGCAGAGGCCATGGGCCGCATCATCTCTCGCCTGGGTTGGCGGGTGGGAAGTAGCGGCCATGTGGTCCCCCTGCGCAAGCTGACTGTGCGCATAGCAACGCAGCTGCAGCTACAGGCGGACGGGCTGCCGCAGCGCAGGGTGCAGCTCATCACGGGGTATGTGAGTGAGGCGTGGGGGTGGCCGGCAGGGAACGGGGTTGCCCAGCTGGAGGGCCAGGTGCAGGGCTTCTTGGCGGGGCAGCAGCGGCGGTGGAAGAGGGTTAGGTGGGAGCCGGAGTACAAGGAGACCCTGTGGCGCTTGGCGGTGGATGCAGTGCCCCTGGCAGGCAACACGCACTTGCGAAACAACCCCCATCCGGAGGTGTGCGGGTGTGGGGGCTACGGCGGGGCTGCAGGGCCGCCGGATTGCTCCCCCCGCAAGCACCATTTCTGGGCGTGCCCAGTGGCGCGCGCAGTACTCCGTCAGATCGAGGGGTACCTGGCGGGCCCATTGCACTGCGCCCACGTCTGGCTCTGCACACCGCCGGAGGGCTGCGTGCAGGGCCCGTGGGACGTAGTGGCCATGGCAGCGGTCACAGCGATGGAAAAGGGCCGTGTTAAGCTGCGGGCAGCACGGAAGCCGAGGCGGGGGGCTGCAGCTGCTGGCGAGCAGGAGGGGGACGTGCTGCAGCAGGCGGGCATCAAGGCAGTGGCCACCTTTTGGGAGGCCCTGCGCTCGTTTGCCGCACTGGGGGTCCCCAAGCACGGGTGGCAGGAGGTGGGGCCCAACCACCCGATCCTGTCGGTGGTGGACGGGCGAGTGGTATGCGCCGCGCCGCTGGCCGTGGGGCAAGAGCTTGTGGCCGGGGAAGCTGCGGTAGGCGGCGCAGACGGGCCCGCGGCGGTGGAGCTGGAGGCTATGCCGCCCATGGCGGCTGCTGCGCAGGGCTGAAAGGGCCAAGCGGCACGCTCTGGGCTCTGGCTAGATACGTGGCCAAGTGGCCAAAGGAGGGGAGCAGAGCGGGAGGGATGACGAGCCGCGAGGGGCTAGGGGCGGCGGGTAGGGGCTTTCTGCTCTAGGTGGGGGGTTAGCGAGCTAGGGCACCGGCCCAGCTCGGGGTTGGGGTGCATGAGCATCTCGCATGAGGGTGGCGCTGCGCCTTCGGCTGGCGGTACTGCCAGCAGAAGAACAGTGTAGACGCCTTCCCAGGTACTGGCTGGCTAGACCAGCATGTGTGTAGCCAGGCGGTAGCCTTGGCGGTCGCGTGGGCGTGTGGCCGTTGGCTTCGCGGTCTGTGCGTGCGCTCCCTGCGCTGTTGTGACAGCGCGTGGCGCGGGGTGTTTTGCGCTTTTGTCTCGCCCTAAGGGGTGGGGGCTCGTTTGGAGTGTGGGCCGCGGGTACGTTGCAGGAGCTGTTGGTTTGTGGGCGTGAGAGGCTGCCTAGGGCAACCCAGGGGAGCGTCCCCGAGGGCCACCTAGGCTTGTGCCGGCGTTTTTGGGCCGTCTCTCTGCTTGCTCGGTGGAGTGCTGCGAGTCGGAGGGGTGTGGCCTGCTGGGCGTGCGTGCTTGTGCTCTTTTCGGGCTTTGGGCTCTCTGGTGGGGGGTGGGGGTACCGGGTTGGGGGTGCAGGGTGGGTGCTGCTGCTCGGCAGCTGGCTGCGGCGCGTTTCTGGGGTCTGGGCTGGGGGAGCAGGGGCTCGTGGGTTAGGGGCGCTGGGTGGGGGCTCTTTGCCTGGGGGGGCCGTCAGGCTTGCTGTTCGCGTGGCGCCGCTAATGTGCTTTTGACCCCGGCAGGGGGTCGGGCGGCTTGCCTGGGCCTAGGGCGTTTCCCACGTGGCTGTCCGTTTCCTTGTTCTTGCTCCGTCCAGGCTTGTGCCCTGGGTGCGGTGCGCTAGCGTGTGCGTGTGGCCTCGCCTGTGCCGTCTTTCGGGTGGCTCTTCACCCTTGCGAGGGGGGTGTGCCTAGGGGGCGTGCCCTTGTTTTGGGGGCCGCTCGCTTGCCTTGAGGACCCTTACAGGGCCTCCGTGCTGTGAGCCGGCTCTGCGGAGCGGCGTAGCAGTGTAACAACCGTACGACGTACCTTCACATCCAGTGCTCCCCGCCAGAAAGCCCTCTGCGTGTTTACAGCTGGTGGCAAACGAAGACAGGGAAGCTAGGCAAACGCCCTGGCTTGTTACCCGACCCCCCTAGCGTGCCCTGGCCAAAACACCACATGCTAGGTGCAGCTTGCGCCTGGCCTGCACTAGGCAAAGGCCATTGATGCAATCTGCAAAGCACGCCGATTGGACATGGGATCATCAGGGGGCAGAATGGTAGTGCGTCTCCCTCCTTGCGTCCTAGGGGAGCTCTCCTGCCCCGTACAATGGCGTCGCACCAGTCGACACCACCAATGTTGCTCTGGCGTGCACAACCGCAATGATGGCGTCATGCGCCCAATACGACCCTGCCACGACACCCTGAGTCGAGTAGCATGTCAGTCATGAGTTCCTGCAACCCACCCGAAACAACAGCAACCGTATTACCACCGTGCGTAGTACAGTCAACCGTACAACATTGCCCTTGCCCACACCTGCGCATGCATGCATGAGCGACGCTTGCACAGCACCTTCCACGCAACCCTTTGTCATGCAATCTCTTGCTGCATCACTGCAGCCCCAGTGCACCTCCAACGCAGCCCAAATGCAACTCCCTTGAGCCCATCGCTACCCACACCTTGCCATCCCTGCCTCGCGCTCTATGCCCCCCTGTACGCGCTCTCCTTCATAGAGATGCACCCGTCACAGCATTGCTCTAGTGTACGACAGCTGCTCAGTCCTGTCGTACGGTGCCCCGGTGGCATAGCACGCACCACATCACGCTGCTGCACCGTCCCACGGCCGCCCACGTGGTCCCGGCACGTGCCGGCGCGTCGCCTGGGCCGAGCCTTCAACCACAACCCCCTGCCACCCCTTCGTTCAACACACGGCTAACCAAGCACGTGACAATCCTTGCGACAGCAGCATTCGCCCCTCTCCGCTCACGCGCCATGCTTACCAACCCTACATGCAGCTCCCATGCTTACCCTCATGTGTTTACCCGTCCATGCCACCCGCGCCTCCCATGCGCGAGAGTCCTCATCCCCACGCGCTCCCTCCTAGCACCCGCTCGTCAGACGCGACACCCCACCCCAGCACCCCAGCCCACGGCCCCCTCCTCACGCTGTCCCGGCACGTGCCGGCGCATCGTCCGGCTTGAGGCCCGCCCACAGCGCACTCAGGTGCGCATCGTACCCTCCCTCGGGCGCCCCCGGCCGCGCCCCCACCTCCACCGTCACGTTGCGCGCGGCGGGGTTGCCAAGCGCCTCCACACACACCGCAGCCACGTCGGCGCGGTTGATGCTGGCAGTGGCCCCCGTGTCGCCTTGGGCTGCGTGAGGGTTGGTGGAGCATGGTGAGGGTCGCGAGGGCCATCCGCAACGCAGAGGAGGAGTCAATGGGCGTAGGCCCAGCAACAGCAACAGCCGCACCCGTGCCATGACGCGACGCGACATGCAGCAGTCTGTGCTGACATGGCCCCGCGCTATGCAACCCCTCACCTGTGACGATGGTGGACTGGCCTCCAGGCCCCTTGCCCAGGCCCCCCGGCCGCACAATGGTGTACTCCACGCCGCTGGCGCGCAGCGCGTCCTCGCCTGCCGTAAGACAAATGGTGGCATGGACAGCACAGCTTACCGGTATGCGAGAGTTAAACAGCAGGAGATTCCACGTGCCCGCTGGCCCGCAGCGCGTCCCTACGCCCACACGCTCCACAGTGCACGGCCGTCAACAAAACACAGGCGTTGCTATAAACAAGGATCGCCAACACAGCTGTCAATAATACACAGTGTCGCCAGCAAACACGGGCCGCCAACACCCAGGTCGCACCCTTGAGCTTGTTGTCCATGAGGCCGTAGCGGATGTTGTTAAGCACCAGGCGGATGGGGTTCAGCCTGAGAGGGACGGCAGCCAGCAGCCAGCGTGGTCAGCTGCTGTACATTGGCAGATCTAAACAAAAGCCGTGCCGTTGCAGGACCATTTGTGCACCACAAAACGCAAGGCAGCTGCATGCTTCCTGGGTTACGGGCAGACATCACCCCTCCTTGTAACCCACCAGTGCGTACTGCTGGGTGCTGACCTGCATGGAGATGGTCCCCGTCACTGAAGCGCGCCCCACAAGCGAAGCCATACCGGTGCGCGTCCTCGCGGCCGGGCCTGCGTCTACTTTGTGTCCTTCCAGCTCAGCACTGCTGGAATTTGCCAGAACCTCTTATCTGACAAGTACGGAGCCGACCACCGTCACTAAAGCCCCACACCGTAAACGCAGTCAAACACGCCCCCGCTAGCCCGGCTCCCCAGCTCTCCTTCCCACCCTAACGACCCACCAGTTCTTCTTGGTGACCAGCATGGAGCTCACCAGCACCACACGCCGCACGCCCAGCTCCTTGGACACATTGGCCACGTTGGCAACACCCTGCGGGAACAATAGGGGCCGCACGACAGCGCGAGCGTTGCGCAGCATCGAGCACGGAATCGAGCAAGGCGTCATTCCAGGCCATACTGCTTACAAGGCATGCAGCAGGTCTACGCAGGGAGGTGTGCTGCTGCCTATACTCATAATACGAATGCGTGCAGGCCTGGCGTGTGTGGGCTTCACGTGCTGTAGCTAAGTGTTGCCTCTCTGGCGTGCACCCCTGTCACGCCACGTGGCTCTTTGGCCACGCCACGAGGAAGCAGGGGTACGTGCATAGACGGGCACTGCCCTTTAGATAGCCGTAGAGTCGGGGGCCTTAGATACGGCTCGGGGTTGCAGCGCAAGAAGCATGTTCGCAGGACGCCGGAAGCAACGTCTGCCCAATCCCATCGAGGAGGCCAACCTGTGCAGCTGCCTGCAGGTGGCACGCACCTTAAAGTCCACCTCAGCTGGCGACCAGTATCCCTTGCCTGCTGCAGCGAAGATGACTCCACGAGCGCCCGCTAGAACTTCTCGCAGGGACGCGATGTCCGTGACGTCGCCGCGGACAATTTGCAGGTGCTCGTTCGGCGACAGCCCTACCGCCTCGAGCTTGGCCGGGTCACGCGCGACAGCGCGGATGATACCAGGGCCCTTCAGCTCAATCAAACGCTTGACGCACTCAAGGCCGGTGGCACCGGCTGCCCCTAGAACAACCGTGACGTCTTTTGCGGATGCCATTTTGTATTTGTTGACGGTTCAATGTGATGGAACCAATTGCAGAAAAACCTGCCTATATGTGTCGGATATGTCTTACCACAGTCGCATTGGACGCTGGCGTAATGATCCTCGGAGCAGTTGGCCAGGCCCGGGCCGAGTGCACGGCACTCATACCCTCCCTTGCCAGCTTCCTCCCAAGCTGCACCCAGGCTGCACCTTGCCAGAGCCAGCGCATGCGGCGCGTGTGGACGGTGCGTCGCTTACAGGGCACACAACTGGGTTCAAAGTTCTGCGTGCATAGCCAGTGCTGTTGCAGTCCGGTGCTCAGTGGTGCAGCGAGTCCTGCATGCAGAAGCGTGCAGGTGCCCGCCGGCCTGTCCGGCACAGGGCCGTGCCCCGTGCATACTGCGTATGGTGTGTGTGGGGGAACGGGGAAGGCTCCTCGCCACTGTGACCTGGCCAGCGACCAGCGCTGCTGATATTCACCGTACCGGCACGGCGCAAAGGCGCAAGGCTTACACGAGAGGGCGCAGCCACAGCCGCCACTGCAAGCAGCCACAACGGCCCAAAAAACGGAACGATCGACGGAAAGCCTGTTCCGAACTCGCTGCTGGCAGCTCTGCAGCCCTTGCTGCTAGCCGCAATACGATGCACGCGGCTTAACACACGTGACCGCCGCATGACTTCCCTGACCACGCATCCCGCTGACCCACGCACCAGCGGGGCGAACGGGCTCACCGCCTACGCCACATCCCCTCAAGTTATACTTGCATCAAGGCACCAAGGCCGCTTGGCCGCCCATCCGGCCGGCCTCCAATAATAAGCACCCACGGTCAGTACCCAAATGCACCCGCTGCCGGCCCCGTGCATTACCTTCAAACCGCACGGAGCTGGACACCTCCTACTAGCACTTCCAGTCGGCAAATGACGCTGCTGGTCACACTTATGTTTTGTGCAAGCACCTGCGCCCTCACTTGAGCCCCAATGCGCTGAGCTGGGCCAGCGCCAGGGCTGCGGCCGCCTCCTTGGCGCGCTTCTTGTTGGTCTGCGGGGAGAGGGACATGGCAATGGGTGGTGAGAGCACGAGTATGTCCACAGGAAGGTGAAAAGGAAAGGGACAAGCGGAGGGAGATGCTAGGTTTGCCGCTCCTCGGCGCGCTTCTTGTTGGTCTGCAGCGAACATCACGAGAGTTCTTGGCGGTTACAAGACAAAGGCACTCCTACACGGAAAGGCAGCCCCAAGCAGGACAGGTGGGCGTGGTGTCAAGGTCAGCCCTAGCACGCCGCTGCGCACGAATGCTAAAACCACCCGGCCGTCGTTCACCTGCCCGTTCCCCTGCCCCCGCCCACCTGCACGCCGCTGCGCACCTCCCCCAGCCCCGCCGCCGGCGGCATGGTCAGCACCGCCGTGGCGCCGCCCTTGCCCGCGCCGTGGCCCACCGCCGGCAGCACCGTGTAGGCGTACTGCGGCTGCGGCCAGCGCTTGCGGTCGCACAGCTCCTTCAGCTCCTGCACCAACACACAACACACACATCAGGCACCGCACAGTTGGCAGGGCGGTCGCAGTCAACCGAAATGTAGGTGGTTCAATTTCAACATCGATAAGCTGCAGCGCAACGGTGGGGCGCCAGCCGTCAGGAGCGCTCGTCGTCAGCACGACACACACCTTGGCCCCCCACCCCCACCCGCACACGGCCTTTCGCCCTGTGCCGCTGTCAACCTGGTGTGCAACGGCCTTCTGTTTCCAGTACCCTTGCCGTACAGGTGACGTGGCAATGCCGGCGCCCCCCACCCCGCCCCACCCACTCACCATGACGACATTCTTCGGCTCCGATGCCCCGCCCGCCCCTCCCCCCGGGCTGCCCCCCACCCCTGCCGCGTCCTCCCGCGGCCGCTTAGTACCCGGCGGCCGCCCGCCACCCCGCCCGCCAGCGCCCGCCGCCGCCGCACCGCCGCTCCCACTGGTACGGAACTGCAACGCCTGCATGCCCATGGTCACGGACCCCGCTAGCCCGCCGCCGCCGCCGCCGCCATCCCCCTGCTGCCCGCTACCCCAGCCTCCGGCCTGGCCCTGCGCCGCGTTGAGGTTGAGCCCCGAGCCCACGTGCAGGTTGATGTTGAGGTCTGGCAGCTTCTGCTGCAGCAGCTCGGGGTCCGGCATGTCTGCCGGGTCGGCGCCCCGCAGTGCGGCCATCATGCGCTCCAGCTCCGCAGCCTCAGCCACCAGCCGCTGACGCTTCTTGTCCATCTCGCGCAGCAGGGCCTCCTGCGTGCACGGAGCGAAGCGTTGTGATGGTGGTGGCAAACATGGGGCCGGCGCGCGCGCTGAGGTGCCAATGTTACGGCTTTTTGTGGGGGTGGGGTGCGGACTGCCCCTGGCCCACATCGCGCAGCAGCGCAACCCGCCACAGCGAGGGCTGCAGCACCCACGTGTGGCAATATGCCCATTGCCGACCTGCACGAGGCCGTCGCCCCACCTGCAGGACTGCATGAGCAGGCACGCGCAAAGGCACGGCCTCACACACCAGAATGGCTGACCCCACGCAGCCCGAGTTACCCATCAACGCCCCGCCCCGTGCCCCGTATCACGCGTCGGGCCCACACCCCCGGCCGGCCCTGCCCCCCCCCCCGCCCCACCCTCTGCGCCGGGTCCAGCTCCCTCCGCCCGCCCGCCGCCCGCCTCGCCGCCTGCGCCGCCTCGTACTGCTCGCCGCGCGCCTCCGTCAGCAGCGGCGGCCAGCCCACTGGTACGACACGCACGGCGTCGCCACCGTCGGGCGGCAGCGCGCCCTCCAGCCACAGAATCGCCGCCAGGGCAGCGGCCTTCGGATGGGGAGGGGCAGGAGCTTGGTGAGGGGCTGACATTCAAGGACGCGTTCCTTCAAGCCCGCCCCCAGCCCACCTTGCACGGATGCATCCTGTCGACATACCGCCCGGCACGTGCCCTTCGTGACCCAGATGCGTTCACGCGCGTTTTAACCAAGCGAACCAACACGCATGCACGCCCACGTCCAAGCCCGCCGTCGCCCCCACCTGGCACGCCGCCGCCATGCCCCCCGACACGTGCATGTCGGGCGTGACCTGCACCCCAAGGTGCGGCAGAACGCAGGAGGCGGTCACCATGGGCCGCCGGGCCGACTTCTTCACCACCAGGCTGTAGCACGGCTCCGGCAGCTGCAGGGTGGGGCCGAAAGGGAAGGCGGGAAAGGGGGAAGGAGGGGCGTGCGTGTCGGTCGCAGAGGGCGTAGGGTGGGGTTCAGGACACTCGCGATGCTGTAGGACAGCGTGCGGAATGCGCACGGTGATACGTGTCAGCGCGCCGCTTTTGGAGACCACCGCCACGTGGCAATGCAGGGGCGTTTTGGTCGCCACAGCCCCAGGCTAGCAGCATACTCAGTCAATCTCTGCCGAGGGCGCTTTGTCCTTTCCCTGTTCTCTACGTGATGCGTCCGGCAGCTGCAAGTCGCTGGCGGCAACATACCAGTACACGCACAACGCCCGCTTCAGGCCTCCGTCCCATCCACACACCCACCTCACACCTCCGGCAGTACTCTGCCAGGTGCTCCTGCGGCCGTGGCCCCCGCCACCGCCCGAACACGCACCCCAGCCCCCCCGCGCCGCCGCCGCCCTCGTCCCCTGCCTCCACCTCCGCCTCCCCCGTCGCGTCCGCGCGCCCCGCCCCTTGCGGCCCCTCTTTGCCCCCCGCTGCCGCCTCCGCACCCTGCTCCCCGCCCCGCCCACTGCCACCCTGCTCCCCGCCCCGCCCACTGCCACCCTGCTCCCCGCCCCGCCCACTGCCACCCTGCTCCCCGGCCTCCGCGCCACCCTCGGCCCCCCCGGTGGCCGCAGCACCAGCTTCCGATGCCGCTCCTGCCCCACACGTTTGTTCCCGGGGGCCCCCGAGCTGCTGCGTCGGTCCCGCCTGGCCGCCGCCTGCAGCCTGCTCCTGTTGCTGTTGTTCTTGCTGCTGCTGCTGTTGTTGTGGCTGCTGTTGTTGTGGGGGCGCAAGGGCCTCAGTGAAGATGTGCAACAGCTGGGGATCCAGTTGAGATATCCGCCACTCCGGGTGCCTGCGGGGGCGTAGCACGTGCCAAGCCCGTTGAACGGCTCCTAAACGCAAGGTAAACAGGACCTTCGCATCAGCTCTACCATATGAACAACAACAGTAGCGGGGCAATCTCCTGCCCTTATCCCGCTCATCAACCCCGCATCACGGCAGCCCCGGACAGCCTCCACGCCCTCGCAGGACCCTGCACGACCCACTTGTTCAGGAGCGACTTGAGCTTAGCCAGGAAGGGCGCAATGCCCGCCTCTAGCGGGAGCAACGCGTACTCCTCATCCCCGGCATCCCCACATGGCCCATCCTCTGCTGTTGCCGCTGCTCCACCCGACCCATCCTGCCCCGCTGCTGCTCCTGCTGCTGTCCCTGTGCTGCGGGCCGCGGCGCGGGCGGCAGGCAGCACCGCGTTCACGGGGGGCAGGATGCGGCGGAGCGCGTGCCATTGGGCCTTGACCCCCGGGGGGCACGTGAGCTGCTCCGGTACCAGCTGCGTGGGGTGCACACTAAGGGCCACATACAGGCGTACCAGCGAGGGCTGTGGAAGCTCCACCTGTGCAGGGACAGGGCGCAAGGTGGAACGAGCTGTTGAATGTGGCTGCGAGCGCAGAAGGGGGTGACCCAGACGCTTGGGTGCATGCAAGTTTGGGGTCCGCCCATGTGGGTTGTGCCTCACGTCGGGAAGGGGCTTCCTTGCGGTGAGTGAGCACGTTGGGCAACGCATGTGTAGCAAGGACCTGACTGGGAGCCAGGACCTGACCTTAACCTGACCTGACCTTGCGTAGCTCACCTCCACCTCAATCCAGTTGCGAGTTATTTTACCGGATACATCGGTTCCGATCAGCTCTTTGACGGCCGCTGCGGCAGCAGCTATGTGCGATGTCGCCTCAGCGGGAGCGAATGGGAACGACCAGCAGGGTCCTTGCGGGTCCTCGCGCTTTATTAGCAGCACCTCTTCGAGACCGGGACTGAAGACTGCCACGCCATATGATCTAGCCATCCCTAACACGCACAACCTGCTCTACACTGGAAGGACGGGGCGTGAGGACTAGAAACGCGTTTTCGCCATTATAAAGTCATATTAACTGTTGGGCACATAGTTTATAGCCAACTGCATCACCTGCGAATCCAAGAGTGGGTCTGCTCTCGTCTTGAAGGCCTTCACACGCAGAGCACCAGCGTGCGTGCTTCATGCCAGCTTCACGCGACAGGGCCATCCAACACGTACTGCGCTGATCTGCAGCGACTGCCAAGGTTCAACGTCTGCACCTGTGAACACATGAGAACTACATGACACTGTTGCTGTTAATGTCTGTGCAAGGTACCACAGCGTCGTGTGCAGCGGTCGGTCGTGTGTATTCGGATGCGTCGTGTGTATGGCCTGTGCGGCAGGGACAGTAGGCCGGCATTGCCACGCCCAGGTGTGTCAGTGCTGCAGCACATGGCAATGGGGACGTGGTGGGCTGCTGCTGGCCTGCTGCAAGTACCCTCGCTAGGCCATGACCTGCAGAGCTGAGGCCGTGGCTCAGGCGCCAGGGAAAGAGCTCCGTCCCCTGACGCGCGTTGAGCGGAATGCATTGCAAGCTGTACCAGGTGCCGTATCCAGCATCCGGTACCTTAGCCAGCACGGCATCACATGTTCACATCATAGCACGACTTGTCACGTCAAGTGCGCCTGACGGCAATGAATGCTTGCAAAGCGTCCAGGGGTCGTGTATGTATGTATGGTTTTACAGTTTTGGTCCCCTTCCAGGTCGTGTGGGGCTGGTTGCCGACTACCGTAGCCGAAGTAGCCGTGCCACAGCCAAGGCAGGGCCGTCAATCGCAGGGAGGTGAAAAGTCAATTCATGCACGCACGCATGCGAAAGCTGAGGGGCAGTGCAGCGGTTCCCCAGTGGCAGTCCCTGGTGTCGCAAGCCTCGCGCCGGGCAGTTGCATGCATGTGGGCGCACCTGCGGGCGTTTGCAAGCCTAGGTTGCTACGCACAGGGTGGGACGAGGTCGGCACGACCCACCCCTGGCTCCGGTTGGTGGACGGCCGCCTCCTTTGCACCTGGCCGGAGGCCCTAACACTAACTACTGCAAGGACGGATACTGCCCAGAAACTAGTACACGTACTGCGCCTACCCTGTCTTGTTTACCTGCCTGGTGTGGAGGGGTGCTTCTGTGCGGGGGGCGGTTACAGGGCACGTGTGGCCTGTGTTCGTGGGAGGCTCTTGGGGGAGGAGCAAAAGCAGCAACCGGATCGCCGATACTGGCTAACTCCTCCGTACAGCTGCCTCGTATCCGGTTCCTCCGAGGCAGAAGGATGGTTTGGAACCGCGACAGGGGTACTGTGTGGGCTGTGTGGGTGCGTCTTGTGGAGAACCAGGCTGTGGTAGGGTGAACTTCAGGCCCGCACGTCGCGGCCTTTACTTTATCGAGCTTGTCCCTCCTTGCCGTACCGCGAGAGGGGTGGGAAACCCCGTGTTCCCAATGGCCGGGACCAGCCCTGTGTTTTGAGCGGGATAGGGATGGGCTCGGGAAGGGGACCAAGACTGTAAAACCATACATACAATCGCAAGCATCCGTGCGCCGTGCCCTGCGCGATGTCAGTGGTCTGTGGAAGGCACTGGTTTCGCTCTTACACTGAGGACTGAGCCGAGTGCGTTGCTCAGATTCGGGTACCACACGTACGCGTTGTGCGGCGGGATGTATTTTTGGCCACATGCTCTACCTTCCCTGCCCCTGCTAGGTATCTGACGGTCATGTGCTGCTACCTGTATGAGTGTTGCAATGGGATGGGTGGGGATCTCTGGTGGTGATGCTTGATGTGCCTGCCACGGCACGCATGGACACGTGCCACCCCGGTAGCGCTGTCTGTGAGCGGGCTTAGACCAACCATGACAAAGCTTCAGCGCCTGTCACTGTGTCAAGGCGATGCGTCCTGCGGTACTACTTTCTCTCCAGCCCCGGTCGACATGCCCTGAATACAGTCATGCTTGACAGCATGGATATGCCTTGACATCGGTGTTCATGAGGCTGCTGCTGGCCGTGACTTGTTGTGTTGTTGAGCAGCCCACCTGAGCCCACTGACTAACCACGACTAACCAACTGCCGGCGGTTGTCCCCGGCGCAAACGTAATGAACTCTCGATACGACACTATGGCAATGGGACCAGTGGTTGGAGAAGTTTACAATAAGGTAGTCCATTTGTTGCGGCTTACATTTTGGAGACAGTGCCGTTGCAAAGAAAGACCTGCCGGCCCCGGGGCCACGGTCAAATTGTTCGAATGCATTGTTCCGTAACAAATTGTTTCCATAATTGGGGAAAGGAAGGGGGCGGCCCTCTGGCAGGGCTGCGAAGAGCACATAGTGCATCACACGCTGAAGAATAATGTCATGGGATGAGTTAGCTGCAAAGAACGATTTCGTGGTGCACTTTTGCAAACGGTGCTAATCTACTTGTCAAAAGCCCCGTCGTACCAACGACTTAGGAAACGCACTCCTTAACTTATACCACCCGCCACACTTTCAACTGACAGCTTGCTCAGCTTTCCGTTGATCACCATGTTACGAAATACACGTGTGCAAGCTGCTCTCGTGGCGCTCATTGCTTGCGCCGCTGCTGCCGCTGCTCAGAGCCTGCCATATGCACCAACTTGTCCGTATGGAGGGAGCGACGTCATTGAGCTACAGCGTGCCATCAAGGCAAACTACACGACTTGCGTTGAGATCATATCAACCTACTTGAACCGGGCAAAGGCGTACAATGGCAACCTCAAGGCCTTCATCTCGCTGCAGGAGGCCAGCGCCCTGCGGCAGGCCGCAGACCTGGATGCCTTCTTCCAATGTGAGATGTTCCCATTGGCCTCGGGTGGTATGGCTGCGCATAGGGACCGGGAGTGACCAAATCGTATCTCCATCCGCGGATACCGAACGGGTTATGTTGCAGTCCGGGACGTCATGGTAAGGCACATGCCACTGCCAAAATGCGTTGCACGAGTCCAAGCCGACTTGTTTCGCGGCTTTCGTGCTGCATCAGATGTGCGGTCGGGGTACCTCTTGCGCGTCGCCACGCGCGGCCCTCGCTCCCTGTTCCCAACCGGCTGGGCTCTGGAGCCACCTTGGGCCATCCATGCCCCCTACATCTGTTGTAACCTTTCCTGTCGTCTTGTTCTGCACTCTGAAGATCAGATGGCAGGGGTTGCAAAGCCAGGAGTTTCATGCCTCGTTTGGGTCATGCCTCGGTTCGTGGGGTGGTACCTCAACGGCCAAGGCATGGGTTCAGAGAGATGCGATCCCGTGGTGTGTTGTGCACGATGTGCATGATCCCGACACCGTGCAGCTCATCCTAAGCTTACAGGACTGCATTCGGCGTTTTGCTCCTGCATCCGTAGCGAAGAGGCGCCTCCAAGGCAAACTGCACTGCGTCCCTGTGGCCTTGAAGGACAACCAGGACGTGGCAGGTGCGTGCGAGTGAGAAATTAGCAGCCTGCGATGCGGAGCTGCACCATTGGCGCGTTTCGAGCTGGCCCGCCACCATCATATTGATGATCAAGGTGCACTGTCTCGGCCCGCCTTGCTGTGGAGAGGACATTCGTCCGCACAGTAATGGGTTCTTGGCGGTGTATGAAATCCCAACTACTCACAACTAACAGTTGCGTTCTGTGTCAGAACTAATGAATGTATTAGTACTCTGTTCCCATCCCACGCTTGTCCTGCTCCTGTCTCGGCGGCACCGTGCACTGGAAGCAGCATATGGCTCGCTGCATTGCTGGCACACCCACATGTGGTTGGCCTGGTGGTTGCCTCCTGCGTGCGTGCAGGGCTGCCTACCACTGCCGGCGCCGCTGTCCTGGCCAAGCAGATCCCGCTCAAGGACGGCGCAATCTGGACCCGCCTCAAGCAAGCTGGTGCGGTCCTGATCGGCAAGGTGCGTACGGCGCCCGGTCGCAGTACGACAATAATGACACCCTACTCGCATCCCAAGGACCGGTGCACGTGCGCACCACCAGCCACATATGCGCCACATATGCTACCCTATTGCGGATCCGGCGTTCTGGACCACACATGTCTCCTTGCCATGATCCTGCCCATCCCTGATGTATGTAGCCGAGCTAAATACAAAAGTCGTATGGGTCGTGTATCCCTAATGTATACGCACTCGCAACGCTCCAGGCGAACATGGCCCAGCTGGCAGAGGGCTGGCCGCGTGACGCCGTGGGCTCCACCAGCGCCAGCGAGGTCGGCGGCGCTGCCATGAACCCCTTCGGTGGGTGCTCGGCCGCATCCCGCCCCGTGTCCCAAAGTCTCCAACCGCAGCAGGAGCATCTGCGCCTTGTACCCCGGCTGCGAGTTGTTCAGCCGCTGCACTGCGCACGTTGGATCATTGTGACGGAACGCCGACTGGCAGGGTACCAGGGCCGTTCGTGGACTGTAGCTCGCGCTGTGTCATTCTGTACTGGTACCCTTCGTGGTCGCTGACCACCGTTCTGGCTGTGTGCGTGGCCACGCGCAGGCGCGCCTGGCAAGGGCAATTTCACGACCGACGGCTCCAGCGGCGGCAGCGCGGCCGCCGTTTCCGCCGGCCTGGTCGTTTTGAGCACTGGCTCTGATACGGGTGGATCCATCCAGGGCCCTGCCTCCGCCAACAACGTCGTGGGTAAGGCCAGGCCTGCAGCGCCATCCCCCTCCTTAAGCATGCTGCACCCGGCATGGTGCATATATAGCAGCAGGCAGGCTGCGAAGCGTTGCTTGCCTAATCTGAAAACCCTACTTTGTTGCTGCCCTTCTATGTCTGCTTCACTCACCGTATCAGGCCCACGCCCCACATGTTCTGAACCCCAGGGGTTGCCGGTATGTTGCTCCTGCCCTCCCCTCAGGCATTCGCTCGCCCCTGGGTGCCGTCCCCGAGGACGGCGAGCTGCCCTCCTTCTACAAGCAGGCAAGCACTGCAGCCTCCTCATGGCTGCAATGCTGTGAGCGATGCGTGATATGACACTGAATCGTGTCCTGCTTGCGATGCGTGCATGCTTTGCCATGTACCGTATGCATGAACACATTGTTGGAAGTGCACGGCCGCCGGCCGGCCCTCTTGCCCGAGGAACTTTTGACTCGCATACGCCCGCCCGCGCACACGCAGGATGCTCCTGGCCCCATCGCGCGCCGCGTGCGTGACGCCGTGCTTATGTACGACGTGATGGCCAAGACAAACCTGTACTACTCGGTGGTCAACGCGCGGAAGCTAGTCAACAGGACTTACTGCTACTTCAACATCTTCGAGGTGGGCGCCGCACAGGCGACCGCCTGGCTCGGTGCAGATGGCCGGTCGATGCGCAGTCCGTGTCCATCAGAAGGTGTCCATGCACGTGCGCCCTGTGGTCAGGCCATGCGAAAGCTCTGTTTGCTAGCCTGCATCTGCGCCAACAGCACCAGGCGTCTGATGGGGATCGGAGCTGGGGGGTGCAGTGACAGGGGCGCCCGCCACGCTCCCACATTCACCTGGTCGTGGAAGCGTACACAACTGCATGTAACTCCCCGTGGCCGCACAGCTGTCCTGATCACCACAGCTTTGGTACTTGTGCTCCACGCCGGCTTTGTCCTCAAACCCTTTTCCTCCCTGCCCTCCCTCGTTTCCCATGTTCCGCCCACTTGACAGCCTGTGCCCCAGCCCCCGCCGGCGCCCCTGCCCCCCAACTTCATCGTCGACCCGGAGGCCCTGTCCCTGACAAACCGCGCCATTGACATCCTGCGCAGCGCCGGCGCCCGCGTGGAGCGCGTGGTGCCCGCCGACCCGCTCGCCGCGCTGACCTTCCTGCAGACGCAGGTGCTGTCGCGCTTCCTGGGCATGAGCCAGGCTCGCAACACGTGCTTCTCCGCCTGTGAGGCGTGGTCATGGGAGACGTACTTTGCGGACCGCACGCGCTTCGGCCCCGGATCGCCCATCCGCTCGGCAAAGGCCATCGCCGCCTCGCCGCTGCTGCACCCCGACTTCAAGGCCCGCCTGTACGAGGCAATCAACAACACCGCCGGCCTCAGCTACGAGGCGTACTGCAAGCAGAAGTGCGAGGTGGAGGCAAAGTACGACGAGCTGCGGGCCGAGCTGGCGACGGCGCTGCGCTCGCTGCTGGCCAGTGGCGGGCACTGCTCCGCCTTCATCTCCCCCACCTGGTCCTTCTTCCCCTTTGACCAGTCCAAGCCCGGGGTGAGTGGGCCATGCATGCGGCGGACCGTGCGCGCGACAGCTGTCCTACCCGCCGCCGTGGTGCTCACATGCATGGCGCAGCCCCCATGTAGTGCACGACTGGATAACTCTGTATGTGTGGCCCTGAGTTAGCGCCAGCGCTGGGCCTCGTGACCGTGCACTTCTTGGCCAACTTGCCGCCTCTAAGTATAATCTCTTTCGTTTCGCACAGATCACCCCCCTTGAGTTCGGCCCGACCGTCATGGGCCCGTACGCCGGCTGGCCGTCCGTGGTGGTGCCCATGGGCTTCAACACCCCCACCGAGGCCGCCCCCAAGGGCCTGCCCCTGGGCCTCGACATCATCGGCCCGCCTGAGAACTTTGTGGGGATGCTGCAGCTGGCGGTGGTGCTGCAGGACAAGCTGACGCTGGTGACCAACCCGCCCGGGACGCCACTCACCAAGGCCGCCCCCAGGGAGTACAACCTGCACTACTGCCACCCATGAGCGCGCGCCCGCAGGATAGGACGGATGGTAGTGCGTCGGTTACGCGCGTGGGTTATATGCCGCTAGTTTGCAGGCGGGCGCAGGGCCCTGGCCACCTCGAACCACAGCCCGTGGATGCGTGCGGGTGGTACCGTTCTATGCAAGCCTTTGCATACGGCCTATGGATGTTAAAAGTGTTTTACCCCTGATGTGTCCATGGTGAAGGGGGGATACGGGTGCCATTCGGAGCCTCAGGAGCCTTTCGCTGGCGTTCCACTATTTATTATTTTCGTCCAGCTTTCAGCGTGTCCGTGCTGTTTTGGCTGCAAGCACTAGGATGAGCTGGCTGGGAGCCATGTTCGGTGTACAGGCAAGCTGAGGGGTTGGGCTGACGGAGATATGTGATTTGCTCTACCGGTACGATCGTTGTCGTCAAGTAATGTGCTGCCGAGGGCAGACTGGGCAATGATGGGCGGCATGTGCACATGGGCATCTCAGCCTGTGCCGCCTGTGGTGGTTGCGCTGTGACTCGTTGAGATTGCTGTACTACCGGGATCGGAAGCTGACAGCAAAATGGGCCGTAGTTCGTTGTTGGGGGGCTCCGCCCCCGAGTCCACATCTCGCTGTTATGCTCGGTAGCCACAAGCTTAAACAAGGGGCATACGGAACCGTCCAGGCCACGAATGCACGTCCTCGCACTGGTGCGACATGCGGCACAGTCCAGGCCGTCCGCTGTTGGAGAGCCCAGACAGCAGGCATCTGGCTTTCGAGCAGGGGAGCCACAAGCATGAACGCAGGGCATACGGCACGGTCCAGACGGTGTGTATGGTTTTACAATTTCGGTCCCCTTCCAGAGCCCAGCCCCATCCCGCTCGAACACAGAGCTGGTCCCGGCCATTAGGGACACGGGGTTTCCCACCCCTCTCGCTGTACGGAAAGGAGCAACAAGCTCCATAAAGTACAGGCCACGAAGTGCGGGCCTCAAGTTCACCCTACCACAGCCTGGTCCCGCCCCCACATAGCTTCTCCACAAGACGCACCAACAGAGCCCAGCAGCGCACACAGCACCCCTGTCGCGGTTCCCAACCACCCTTCTGCCCAGGAGGAAACGGATACGAGGTAGCTGTACAGAGGAATCAGCCAGTATCGGCCCCCCGGTTGCTGCTTTCGCTCCTCCCCCATCGAAACCCCAAGGGCCTCCCACGAACACAAGCCGCACGTGCCCTGTAACCGCCCCCCGCACAGAAGTACCCCTCCACACCAGGCAGGCAAACAAGACAGGGTAGGCGCAGTACGTGTACTAGTTCCTGGGCAGTATCCGCCCTTGAAATAGTTAGTGTTAAGGGCCTCCGGCCAGGTGCAAAGGAGGCCGCCGTCCACCACCCGAAGCCAGGGGTGGGCCGTGCCGACCTCATCCCACCCTGTGCGTGGAAAACCTAGGCTTGCAAACGCCCGCAGGTGCGCCCACATGCATGCAACTGCCCGGCGTGAGGCTTGCGACACCAGGGACTGCCACTGGGGAACCGCTGCACTGCCCCTCAGCTCTCGCATGCGTGCGTGCATGAACTGCCTTCCAACCTCCAGACTCTTTGCTAATGGGGTAGCACGGCCCTCATACGGCTCCATAACCCCCGAGCATGAACACAAGGTATACGCCTGAGTGTACGTGTTCACTGCGCTGCCTGGCCGCTGATTTTGGCCGAATTATCAACGTAGGATTGGTCCAAAACCGGGGTCCCTGTGCACGCCTTGACACGTGAAAAGGTGTGTGCGCTGCCTCCTGCTCCCCCGAGCGCCTCGAGCACCCAGCGCTATCCCTCCTTGCTGGCCTCCTGTCTACCATATCATCCTCCGTCCCTTCTTCCGCCCTTGCCCCCCTCCTAACCCCAACCTGTTTATGCAGTTTCAACGCGGTGTGTAAGGATGCATAACAGACGGGTGGATCAGCCCTGCGGCCCGAAGGACACGTGGCGATCCGGTTGCTTTGGCGTTTGGGCAATAGCTTGGGGCGTATGTGTACCGTATGACCACCAAAGCCCATGCGTTCGCAACACAAGTACAGGGCCTGTGAAGGCATGTTGTAAGCATCCCAAGCGAGCACTGCGTGACATCGCTTCAGGCCTACAGCCCGTATGCACTTAACAGCGATCCGCAATTACTCGTCCAAAAAGAACCACACAGCTGATGGCTGGTGTCTGGGAACGATTCGTAGCGTGAAAATTTAAACAAGTGCTGATGTGGCGCTGCGCAACAGCCTGTGCTGCAAGCAGCGAGGACTCGCCCTACGTCTCCATGCAGCTGCCGAATTACAGCTAGGGCGCAAAGCTTGCTGCCGAGTACTTCACCCAGCTGAGTCAGGTATAGGCGGAGTCGACAGCAATACAGGGTTCGACAAGAGGCTCATACTGCAGCGTGTCGGAAAACAACCTGCTGCCTTGACGGTATGACCGGACACATCTGATAAGATGAAGCTCCAAACAAGTTTTCAAATTAAGACGGAGGCTGCGGAGGGAGCCTGCAAGAACCAGCAACACCGCGTTCACTGGGGCACAGCCGGCCCAGTTGACGAGGCAGGCAGAAGAGGACAGACAGGTGAGTTCATCGTCCTTGACAAAGTAAGTAGACAAAGAGCCCTTTACTCGGCCAGCAACGCCGCTTGCGCGCTCCTGTCGGTCCTTTCGGCGCAGGGCCCGCGCACAGCCCTGACGACAACTCCAGCGTCCGGGGTGTCATGCTCGGGAGCTCACTTAGGCAAGAATCTGGTGCAAGGCAGAGCGCATCTCGACCAGGAGCGAGCCGCGAGGGCTCCGTCCAGCAAAAGCAGCCCAGCATTAGGGCTTCCCCGGGCGCTCCGCTGGGCTACCTGCCGCCGGACGGCCAGCTTGGCATGGGACTGCGCGAGCCCATGGCCCGGATGCAGCAGCAAACCCAGGAGCAACAGCAGCAGCAACAACAGGGTGCAGAGGATCAGGCGGGCCCTAGCTCCGCCCCGTCAAGCCACCGGCTGTCGGATCCCCCTGAGGCCCAAGCTGTGCAACCGCAGGGTCAGCAAGGTGAGCCGCACCGGGCCACGAACATTGGTATCCCATTGCATCTATGTTGATCGGTGCAAACCTACTTAGCTAGCACGCAATGTGGGCAATCCTTGTCTCGTGTAAGCCAAGGCAACAGGGCAGCAGCCTTGCAGTGCCTAATTACGCTGAAGTATACATTACCACCTTGCTACTTCCCGTGGCAGGTGCGAGTCCAGACATCTCTGCTGGGATCCCAGCCAGTGGCGCAGCGGCCGACACCCAGGCTGATGCAGCCTCGGACCCTGCGCCCTTGGGCCCAAACCTGCAACCTCCGCCTGCGGCGCAGCTACCGGCGTTCCGGGTGCACAGCCGGAAGCAGCTGAACCCGCGACAAGTGGCCCCAGCCCCGCCCAGGCAGGCTGAGGCAGAAGTGTTCGAGCTGCTCAGCGACAGTGAGGACGACATTGGGACGGGAGGTGCAGGGGACGCGGGGGGGAAGCAGCGCAGCGGCGGGTCTGGGCCCAGCGGTGATGGAGGGGGGCCCAGCAGTGGGGGCGTGGTCGCCGCGGGCGTGCCGCAGCTTGACGGTGCACTGGAGCGGGGGGCGGCGGCGGCAGCCAAGGAGGCGATACGCGCCCAGGCCGTGGAAGAGAGTGCGGAGGAGCTGCATCAGGGGCAGCTGGAGAACCAGGCGCAGCAGGCGAGGCGCGGGAAGGGGTCAGGGGGTCGCAGGAAGAGCACACGGGCGGGCGTGCTACCCGCTTGCGAGGGGGAAGTCGGGGCAAACCCGGGGGCTGGCACAGGCGGTGCTGCAGGTGGGGCCGCAGCGAGCAATGAGCGGCACAAGGTCAAGCTGAAGGGCCGCGTGTTGTGGCTCAGCTCTAAGGCCGTGCAGCAGTGCTTCGGCCAGCAGACATACCTGCGGGAGGAGGCAGACGTAACCCTGTGCGTGCGGGCAGCAGAGGCAGGGGCGGCTCACGGCCCCTCGGTCGCCACGCCGCGCCTCTCCAGCCGTCGCTACTACGTCACGCTGCGGACGTGCGGGGCAGGGTGGTACCTGGGTGCCAATCCCATGGGGGAGAGGCTGTCCCTGCATGAGCTGATTCAGGACCTGGGGATCAAGAGCGGCGGCTGGCTGTCCCGGCTGCCAAACGACGAGTGCAGGAAGCTGTTCGAGCCATTTGAAGGGGAGGGGAGGCAGAGGGGCAGCGTTGGGAGTGGAAGGGGTGAGGACGAGGCACAGGGGTTGCGGGACCAGGGCCAGGGCGGAGTGGCGGAGGGCACCGGGGCTGGGAACGCTGCTGAGCGCGGGATGGATGCAGGAGAGCCTGCTGGGGCCCATGCAGAGCAGCAGCCGTCTGGATCCGGTGGCGGGTCTGGACCAGAGGAGCAGCTGCTGCAGCAGCTGGAGCAGCCGCAGCTGGAGCAGCAGCCGCAGCAGCACCGGCTTGAGAGGGAGGAGATGGTCAGCCCGCCGCACAAGCAGCGGCGGCTGGGAGGTGCGGACGCAGAAGCGGGTGAGGCAGAAGAGGGTGCAGAGGGGGCGGGGCAGGAGCAGGGGGCGCTTGGGCAGCAGCCGAAGCAGCTCTGCTTCCAGGACGCTCCAGCTGGGGCACGGGACGAGAGGCCAGCCCTGGGCGCAGGCGGGGCCGAAGGCGGCCCTGGAGCGGGGCCTGTGCCCATGTCACAGGACGCTCCTGCAGCTGCCCCTGCGGTGGCTCCAGCTGCTGGCACCGGCGGCGCTGGCCTTGGGGCTGGAGCGCAGCTGCAAGGAGGGCTGCAGTTGCCGCCAGCAGCCCCGCCACAGGCCCCGCCGCAGGCTCCCGGGTCCCCATCCGCCCCGGCGACGACGTTCTTGCCCGGCACAAGCCTCACGGCAGCCCACCTGTGCGGCGCCGTGCCTCCCTACGTGGGCCCGCCTCCTCAGCAGCCCGGCGAGCTGCCGCTGTGCAGCCTGACCCATCACCCCGAGCAAGCGCCCAGGGTACGGCAGGCCATGGCAGACTGGGAAGCGAGGCTTGGGGGCACTCCCTTGCGGCTGGTGCACCCCGCCAGGCGGCAGGTGCAGGCCATGCTCGAGGCCCACCTGGCCGCTCTGCGGCCTGGGGTGATCGCCAGCGCGGTGTGCTGGCTGCTGGGCCTGTACAACAAGTGGGACGCAGAGCTGCCCAAGATAGCGCCCGAGCTGGTCGGTGTGGAGAAACGCCACAATCCTTCGGCACGGGGCGGGTGGGTGCTGGCCGCGACCCGCACTATGCAGCCATCCTTTGTCCTGGGCATCGTGGGTGGGTACGTGATGCCGAGGGCGGCGGCCGGCAGGTTTGCCCGCTCGGACGCGTGCAGCGCCGGGGGGCCGGAGGGGGTGCTGAGCAACGGGGTGGTTGAGGAGATGCGCCGGCGGTGCGGCGAGTATGCGGCGTGCGGCTGGGAGCTGCTGACGGCGTGGCACAGCATGCCGTACCCGGCGGCGGCGCCTGGCGGAGGAGCGGCGGGCGGCGAGCAGGGCGAAGGGTCGGCAGGTGAGCCATTTCGGCGCCACGCTTACGCTGTGCGGGCTGCCGTCGGCAGCTGATGTGGAATTCAATGATGTTCACAAGTTACAGGTAGGTGCTCGCTCGCGTGTCCTGGGCCCTTGGCAGGTGTTATTGGTACGGTGCAGCTGCCAAAAGAGTAGCGCTCGGGTGACGCTTCTGCTCGGCTGTCGCGTAATATTTCTGCTTTGGCTGCCTGCTCGCTTGCCGCCCAGGCCTGTCAGACGCGGTGATGACGCAGCTGGGGTACGGCAACCTGGCTGCGCTGGTGGCCGACCCATGGGTCTTCGAGGCGGCGGAAGGAGGCATGCAGGAGCAACGCCGTGAAGCTAACTGCGTGGTGCGTCGGATGGCACCACTGTTTGCGGTGCCGCAGTTCACCCTGCCAGGTTGCAATCAAGATGCTCAGGCTGTACGCATCCGAGTTGCACACGTAGCGCCTGTCAGTGGGTATATGTGCACACGTGCCCCTTATGCAGCCGGTAGTCGGTAAGCATGTTCCAAATATGTATTACCAACCCTTGCATAGTCCACCTCAACATCAAATGCCACACGCACCCTCTTCCAGGCCCACGGTTCGTGATATAATCCATTACTTGCTCCCACTCAGGTGGTGCCCGTGTCCGTGCGCGGGCTGGTGCTGCCCGTGCTGGTGGCGCTGCGGCCCGTGGCGATCGGGGACGAGATGGTAATGGACCGGGGCGCGGCCTGGCGGGAGGGCGTGGCGGACAGCTGGGAGCACGTGGTGGACTTCGCCGGCGTGGACGGATGCCTGCTGCTGCATGGCCCGGCGGCCGGCCAGCAGGGTTAGGGACAGCGGAGGAACAAGCAGCAGGGGCCAGCAGCCGGCTGTTAGGGGTAGGTGGGGGCCCCGGTGGCAGAGGGCCCAGCGGGGGTTTGCGGAGCATGCGGTGGCAGGTGGTGGGTACGTAGCAGCGCGTGCTGCGTGCAGGCTGTGGTGGCCTGTGGTTTGGATGGTAAGGCACGCTGCGTGCGTGGGGGCTTGGTGCGCTGCGCACTGGTTGGTTGGCGAGGGGAAGCACGTCGCAGCAGTGTTGTGCTCAACGCCGACAGGACTTGTGTTGACGGTGACAGGCATGCAACATGGCAGTCGATATACGGGTAAGTCAAGGACTGTAGGTAGCCGTACGCAACGAAGAGGCCTGCGGAACGGGCGGCTCGCGGCTGCAGTAGGTTGGGCCGACGTGCGGCGGTGTAACACTGCGCAGGTGGGCAGATGTCGGGTGCGAGCCCCAGGCAAAAAGTTCAACCGCTGGAGGAGGGTACTGTACTTATATCTGATGTCAAGCACTAGCAGTGAGCCCATGTCGCAGATGGGCTACGTACGGTCAAGGTATCGTGTATGCAATCATACATGCATCTGTGAGGCGCCACCGCGCCGATGCTGGCTGACGTTGTGGTGAGCGTGTTTGGAGGCACAGTTGGACGGCCAGCCAGGAGGTGTGGACGGCTGGTCCGCGATGGAGACGTTGGGAGCTGTACAACAGGCGGCATGGCTGTGCAATCGATCACGATAGCCACTGTGTTGTGAGTGTCAATTGGGTGGAGTCTCGTGTGTGCCTCGTATGCCACGTGCCACGTGCCAGCCGCACGAAGGACGTCTACGAGGGGGCAGGACAAGCTATGGGGTTACGCGTGAAGAGTATTTAACGTGCCCGGATGGCATGCAGGGCCGTGCGTAGCTGCGTACCTTGCGTGCGTGAAGAGCCTTGCGTGCGAGGGCTGCCAGGCCTCGACACTGCAGGGGGCTCGGGGCTAGCCGTACAGCGTCAAACTGATGCAGATGCGTGCAACAACGCGTACCTACACTTACCTGCGTCACTGCGTGTACCATGCTGCTGCCTTTGTACCTTACTGGGTTGATGGAGCAGGGCCATCAGGCCGCCGGCGGCCTGCGGTGTGCCCCCGACCCTATGATCTTACGCCTTACCTGGCCACCGCTGGCAGGCCTTCGTGAACGTGCCGTACATGGATCATGCAATGTGCAAATGTGAGTATTCACACCATGTGAAGCAAGTACTTGGTCAAACTGTCGCCCCACGGCGCTGTCTCGCAGAGACACTGCGGACCGCACTCCTCGTCACTGTCAGCCTGGGAGCAGGCAGTGTGACGAGTTTTTCCGAGTCTTGGGTAGAGTAGGTCGCGGTGGTCCGTGGAGCGTTCATGTCCGCCCACTTGTGCTTGCCAAGCACCGAATTCCGAGCCCCTGTAACCTTCTCACGAAGAACCCCCCCCCCGGGAGTAGGGGACCTCCCCTGCGTAGCACGGGCAGGCCGTCGTCACCGTTAGCCCAGCGTATTGCGTCAATGTGACATCCACCTCGACCGTTCTTGGTATACATCCATAATACCACACATTTGAGAAGCCCTCCACATATAACTGTGCCCTGTGTAACTGTGCCTTGTTTGGCGCCCAAGCTTGCGAACGTCCACCGCTTGAAGTAAGCGCTCCGTCACTCGGCAACCGATTCGGGTCACCATGGCACTACATCGCAAATTTTTGCAGTCCTATCAACAGGAAAAGGGTTGTATAGGACACAGGGCGACATGGAGCCCCTGCCCCCAACGAGTGGCGCGGGCATCGGGGCTCTCCCTCCTGGCCCCGCGCCTCGCGATGCAGACTCCATGGCTATCAGCACCTCTCTCTGAGGTGTGCATGGCCCCATGACGACATACTGCTTCCGGCTCGTCAACTGCACAACATCCACAGAAGGCGTTTGCACTTTCCTTCCATGTTCTGTAAGCAGCTTTTGCTGACACCAACAAGAGCAGATCAACTTATATTGGTAACTTATCACAACAACCCACAGCATGCGCGGAGCCTCGGCGTGCGGTTGGCCGCGACCGCGCCTGCTTCCCCCACCACCGGCCCCAGCACCCGTCCCTCCGACCTCGCCTCCTCGCTGCCCTCCGGCGGCACCGCCCTGCTGTGGTTCCGCAACGACTTGCGCACCGACGACCACCCGGGGCTGACAGCAGCTGCCGCCAGCTCCCTCAGGCAGCTGCTGCCCGTCTACGTGGTGGACCCTGCTCAGCTAGCACACATGGCCTTCACCCCCGGTGGCCCTGAGGGTGCGTAGCACTGGGGGTGCGTATGCATCCAACTGCTGCTGTACGCAGCCCTCACAACACAAAGCTCGGTAGCTATAGTGCCATCGTGGACGGGGAGCCAGATTGGGCTGCATATCAGCGCGGGTAGCGCATTCAATGGGCGTGGCAGCCAGGCCATGCAGCCAGGTCGACAAGCAAGCGTGGGACTGCACGGCACCCAGGATGAACCAGCATCACAAGCAGCTGCGCAGCTCCATTGCGTCATGGTCACTGCATGCTCACAGATTTATCTAAGGGTGTAATTGGCCGGGTACTGATGTATCCAAGGACCTTTTGGTGGACACGTGGCAGGTTGCCAGCCCACGCGTGACTCGTGATGCCCCCTCCGCCTCACCGCCCCCCAACTTGATCTACCACCCCTCCTTCCGCCCGTTCGCTGTGCTGCAGTGCTGTCCGCGGCGCTGACGCGGCTGCGGTCGGAGCTGCGTGCGGTTGGCAGCGACCTGTGTGTGCGGGTGGGGCCGTGGGGGGAGCAGCTGGGGCAGCTGGCGGCGGCGGCGGGCGGTGCGGCGGCGGTGGTCTCGGAGGCTGAGGTGGAGCTCAAGTGGGTAGCTGCTGTGTGCCGCGTGGCGTGGTTGGGGATTATGACAGGTGGTGATGCTGGTGGCGGGAGGGCGCCGGAAGGTGGATCCTGCCGGGCACGTGGAAGGAGAGTGCGCAACCGAGTCCTTAGCCTGCCTCAACCCTTGAGTCAATGGCCTCGACAGTCGGCGCTGATGGGAACGGCCTTACGCACCTCCATTCACATCAACCCACTGATCTGCCATTCACTTGCGCTGTAAAGTACACGGTTATGAATGCTGCACCAGGGCACTATTACCACTGCTGACTGCGCACTGCCCCTGCGGTTACCATGAGTGCCTGTGACCACGTGACGTCAGGTGGCGGGCGCCCGCCCAGGAGGTGCTCGGCCAGCTGTCCGACAGCGCCGGTACGGCGTCGTACACGTGGGATGGCAACCTGTGGGCCCCGGACCGCTTCGACAACCGCTACCGGGAGTGGCTGCGGCGGCGGGGGCAGCCTGCGGAGCCTGTGCCGCCGCCGTCACGGCTGCCGTCGTTCCCTGACGGTGTGGCCCCAGGTGAGCGGAGTGTGTGCTCCAAGATAGTCTGGATGCACCTCGCAGGCTAGTACCGGTGCCTGTAACGAGTATGAGCTCAAAGGTCAAGTGATGAGTGGCCCCAAGTGCGCTGTGCTTGTAGTGTATTGTCAAGCAGTTGTGAGTCATGTCGTTGTGGCCACATTGGTGCATGCTCCAGGTTGCGAAGAGAGCGGTGTGGCATTGGCTGTTGCGCTTAACCAGCTCGTGCATTACCGAACGCGGCGTTGCTTGCGTGCTTGGACGGGCCCGTAGTTGGGCGCTCAAGTGACGAGCGGCGTTAGGCGGGGTAGCCGCCACAGCAGGAAGGGGGTCAGATATGGACGTGAGGACAAGTGTCGACAGGCAGCTAGCAACAGGTGGTGGTGTTGAGCGTGGTGGCACATCGTCACCTGAAGTGGTCCGCAGGTGGTAGTGCAACACCACCTGATGAAAGAGCGGGGATGCACTACCTTGAGCGCACCACACCACGCAACGGTGGCCACCACGCCTAACACAGTTACCTGTTGCTATCCGCCTGGCGACCCCTAGCTCTAGCATACCTACTGCCTCCGCGCATTCCTCTTACGCCGCACGTAACTCTCCCTCCAGGCGTGATCCCGACGGGCGCCGAAATGCGCCGGCTGCTGACGGAGGCGGCCCTGGCGGCGTACGGCAGTGCCAGCGGCAATGGCGGCGCCGCCGCCGACGCCAGCGTGCTGGCCGTCGCGGAGGGCGTGCTGGCGGGCGCGGCTGCGGGCGCGGAGGCGGCGCGGGCCGTACGGCTTTACAGCGCGGAGGCCTCTCCACTGGAGCTGCTGCGGCACTACCTCAAGTGCGTGTCAGCATCAGTACCCGCACCTGTGCCTGTCTTGGTGCTGCGCCTGCCTGTGTG
The DNA here is from genome assembly GCA_036984285.1 of Chlamydomonas sp. KOR1. Taxonomy (NCBI): domain Eukaryota; kingdom Viridiplantae; phylum Chlorophyta; class Chlorophyceae; order Chlamydomonadales; family Chlamydomonadaceae; genus Chlamydomonas; species Chlamydomonas sp. KOR1. The sequence goes on from BQMZ01000351.1 coordinate 54,755, forward strand.
TCCGCCTGGGGTGGCCACTTGCGCACATAGCTTGTTCGGCCGCTCTTGCAAGACCCCTGTGTCGGAGGCGTGGGTTGCCAGCCTGCATATTCGAGCCTGCAGCGAAGCCTGCTAGCTGCTTGGACAAGGACGGCCATACGGCGTGCCGATTTGCATCTTGCCATACATGCCTAATCATCTTGCCACCGCAGGATGGCTCCTCCCCCACCGCCCCTTTGCCCTCCGCCTGCCCCGTCAGCTCACCGCTGGCCTCCGGTCACGGTGCTCTCCACCCCGTTCTTCCGCCGCCACAGGATCGCGCCGGCCCCCACCCCCGGCTCCCTTTCCGCCGTCGGCGGCTCATCCGTACTGTCCTCCCTGGACGATGACGTGGCAGCGCTGCGTGCCCCGGGGGTGGACGGCGCGCCCTTCACTGGGCTGTTCGCCCTGGGCAAGGCGCTGGGCACGCTGTCGCCACGGAGGGTGCTCAAGGAGGTGGGTCTGGGAAGCGGTGGAGGGGCAGGGCGAAGCCACACTGTTTGGTGTGCTGCATTACCGTATCATGCAATGCGGTTGGTGCGGTGCGGCGCTGTCACTGATGTGTGTCTCACGTGACGCGCTTACGCCTACTGGCGGGCTGCCGTACAGCGCTGTGGTAGTGTTAGCCCGCCAATACACCTGCCTGTAACGCTTTGCGGCGCTTAAGGCTCAGTTTTACGTCATATACGTGGCAGTCCTGCGCTGTCGAGGGGCGGCCGTACGACACCATAGTAGCCTATTCTGCAAGGTCATATTAGGGCTTTTGTTCAGGGCCTTCAACCGTGTCCCTCCCAGGTACACCCCAAGCTCACGCATTGCTCACTATCTCTTGCCTCGCAGGCCTACGCCGCTGACGGGCGGCCGTATGGCTCTGTGCCGCCCCGCAGCCTGCGCACGCCGGAGGCCCGGGCGGCGGCTGTGGGCGCTGAGGCCGCCGACTTCCACCGCTCTCTGGCGGTGCTGGACGACAACCGGGTGGTGGCCCCCGGGGTGGAGGTGCACTTCTGGAGGTGGCGGGGCGGCCTCACAGGTGGGCTGGCGGGGAGGGCAGCTGGCTAGGAGGCGTGTGGGGGAGAGGCATACCGTAGGGCGGTGGAAGAACGGCTGAGAGAATGCGTAACGCCAACGCCATCGTTTCCGTCTTGCTTCCTCCACATCGCCGCTGCTGTGCGCAAGTGCGTGAGGGAGGCAAGGGCACGTGGCTGCCACACCACACCACACCACACCACACCACACCACACCACACCACACCACACCACACCACGCCCGTAGACTGCTGCGTGGCCGAACCGCCCGACCTGTTGACGTGTTGGCGTGTAACCACCTTGCCGCTGAGGGTTGCGATGCACGTTCATGAAACTCAAGCATGCCTTTCCTCCCCTAAACACGGTCAAAAGCATTCCACTAGGCTGCTAGCATATACACTACGTCCCGCAGACTACTGCGTGGCCGAGCCCGCCAACCCGCTTCCCGGCGCGCCCGCCGTGCTGCTGGTGCACGGCTTCGGGGCGTTCGGCGACCAGTGGCGCGGCAACATGGCGGCGCTGGCAGGCGCGGGGTACCGCGTGTTCGCGCCCACCTTCCCGGGCTTCGGGCGGAGCCAGAAGGCGGCGGTGCCGTACAGCCAGGACCTGTGGAGGGACTTCCTCAGGTAGGCGGAACGGTGGATAATAGTTTTGGGCTAGACTTGATCGAGTCACGATCGTACGATGTGCTATGTAGGACCTATAGGGGCACTTCCTCAGGTGGGCTGTTTGCCGGTACGCGTGGAGCGCGAGGAAACCACTGGTTGCCGACCGTTGCGTCGTGCAAGGCCGCAGCCCGATGACGCACATGTGGTAACAGCGTCGAGAGAGCTGTGGTGTCGCATAGCCGCGCATGACGAGTGGCGGACACCGTCGAATGGGCGGGTCACACGGCTGCATGCGTTTTGGAACCGAGCGATGGCATGTAACGCACCGTGTGCTTGGGACAGCGCCCAGCGGACCACTGGATCGCACCCGCACAATGGAGCCGTCGGCGCATTCTTCGGTGGGTCTCCTACGCTGCCCGGCCTTTGCCCCCCTACCAACACGGGTTTGCTACTCTTTTTGCAGTGTCCATTCGTGTGCTAACGCGGATTCATCCGTCGCAAACGGCCCCCTGCTGCTTCTTTCCCAGGGACTTTGTGCTGCAGGTGGTGCGCGCCCCGGTGGTGGCGGCGGGCAACTCCATTGGCGGCTTCATCTCCACCTCGCTGGCAGCGGACTACCCGCAGCTGGTGGCAGGGCTGGTGCTGCTCAACAGCGCAGGTGGGGCTATACACATACACGGTGCTAAGACGCACGCACATGTCCACACGAAGGTCAACGGACAAGGGGCGCGTTAAGTGCAGCGCCTCTCCTTCCAAATCAACCGAACGGGGCGAAAGCTGGCACGTGATCGGGCCACACAAGCGACATGCAAATACTTTGCGAGCAGGAAATGGGCTACCAAGAATCGCCAAAGCAGGCGTACTCCGGTGTTCCCCCTGCCATGGTTCCCTCCCTTCCTCCCCCAGGCCCCGTGGACCCGGCATTCGACATCGCCGCGTGGAGGGCTGCAGTGGCTGCCGGCCGCCGCGCCCCGCCCGCCCTGGTGGTGTCCGCGGTGTCCCAGGCGCTGTTTTGGTACCTGGAGCGGGCGGTGCCCAGCACGCTCAAGTGGGTAGTTAGGAGCAGCGTCAATGGAATGCGAGGCTATGGACTCCTGTACCTGGAGGGGGCGGTGCATTGGGGCGGTGCCCAGCACACGGCAGTGCGTGCGGGGTTGTGGGTGTGATGTACGGAGGGGTGTGCCTGGGTGTGCTGATCGTGACGGCACTGGCGCTTGGCAGCCGGGGGAAGGGCGTTGACCGGGTGCAAGGTGCTGAGGTAGTACCGGTGGCGCCGTAGAGAAACGACGTCTAGCATGTGAAGAACCTCTGCCTCCGAACCCACCTCGTCTTACACGGTAGACGCGGTCTGGTATGCACCTTTCGCCCCGCTTATGCTGGCCGTTGACAAGAGCTTCGAATGCTACTTTGCCTCATGTACGGTACGTATGCAGGTGGGTGTACCCCGTCAACCCCTCCAAGGCGGACGAGTGGCTGCAGCAGGAGATCCTCAGGTGGGGGTTGGTGCCATGCGGGTGGTACGACTAATGAGGGAGGGGAATTTCGGGTGAACTCGGGGCGTGTGTGACCGTGCTGTAGTGCATGGCTGGTGCCCTTCCTTACTATGCCAGTAACGTCCGTGTGAGCACTTATGCCAGGCGCAGGCTTAAGTCGTGTTTCTAAGACCTGTAATGACTCCGTCGGCGATCTGAAACGGTTTTCTTTTGCCCTGATATTAATGCCCGGCTGCGGCGCCGGCTGCGGCATTCTTTCCTAAGAGCTGCGCCGGTGACAGCAGCACAGTCGACGCTGTTCGGTGCGCGGTTTCTGCCGTAGTATGCATTCTAATCGACATTCCTACCAACCGCAATGATCCCCAGGGCTGCCGGCGACAGCGGCGCGGTGGACGTGTTCAAGGCCGTCTTCTACCTGCCGCCGCCACGTGCCCTCAACTGGATGGTCAAGGACGCGTTCGGGGGGCCCACGCTGGTGCTGCAGGTGCGTACGGCACGTACCACGTGCCTGACAGTACCCACGCGTGTTGAGGTCCTGGTTCTGCAGGTGGCGCCAACAGGCTCACCTGGGCTGGTACGTGTACGGCAGTCTTGGGCAGATGGCTCTTTAAACCGCCACATGATCGTGTGCAGGCCCGCCGCAACGCCGTGAAGCATGCGCGTGTGGAACCACTCGGCAAGGCTTAAGGCACGTCTGCCCTGCTGCCCTCTGCTCGGCACCGGAGCGCGGCCATGCCCCGCCGCATGTCCCACTGTGCGCTGCCCCACACGCTTGTTCCTTTACCTCTTTACCCCACAGGGCGCCCTGGACCCTCTGAACGACGCCCGCTCCCGCGCCAAGCAGCTGGGCGAGCTGTGCCCCAACGTGCAGGTGGAGCTGCTGGAGGCTGGTGGGTGCCGTGTGGGCTTGGTGGTGGGTTTGGGTTAGCGGGTAATGGTGGGCGTATGGGATAGCGGCTGGCGGGGCTGTGCCCCGACGTGCAGGCGGAGCAGCTGGAGGAAGGTGGGTGTGGGTGAGGTGGTAGGTGTGGGTTAGCGGGTAGTGGCGGGCGTGTGGTTAGCAGCTGGCGGAGCTCTGCCCCAACATGCAGGTGGAGCTGCTGGAGGCAGGTGGCTGTGGGTTGGCGGGTGTGTAGGTAAGGGTGCTGTATGCGAATCCAGCAGCTGGGGACCGTGTGCGTCGCGTACACAACAAACGCAGCAGCTGGGCAGCTCGGTAGGCGGCCAAAGCGTAAGTGGTGCGAATTCGGGCGATCAGTGTTTACCACTTTTCGTGCTATCGTGAGGAGAATCGACTGCACACAAACCAACATTTTGTTAGGGAGTTACTGACTTGAGGGAGTTTCTGACGTGAGTACCACACCTTGGCCAACGGCGCCAGCGCATTGCGCATACTAGCTGCTGCCTCGTGCTTTACTGCCTCCCAGGTGACGGGTCGTGCTGCTGCCCTCCATCCTGTCCCTTTACCCACACGCTTAGGCCACTGCCCCCACGACGAGACTCCCGAGCTGGTCAACGCCGGACTGCTGCGCTTCCTCAACGACACCGTACTGCCGTCCATGGTGCAGCGGAGGAAAGGAGGCAAGGCGGGGGCGGCGGAGGCGGTGGGTGTGGCGGCGGGCGTGGGCAGCAGCAGCAGCAGCAGCAGCAGCTGAGGAGCAGCAGGAGCCGGTGCAGGGGCGTATCGACACCGATATTTTGGCGCACTGCTGCCGCTGACGTCGGTAGATGACGGGTGGCCGCGCTGGGTCTCGGAGCGGCACAGCGTATTCGGTTGTGGACTGCTATTTGACATTTTGTGGGTTCCGGATGGCGTCAATGTGGCACAAGAGGTGTTGGCAGCTTGGCACACCTGCATGCGCCTACATAGCTAGTCCAAGCTGACAATGTGGCACTGCGACTTCAGAGCGGTTGTATCGGTCGCTGAGCAGTTGCCTGGTATGACTTGCATCATCATATGCACCATGCATACCAGTAATTTGTTCGTGAGAATGTTACATGGGCTTGGAATTCGTGCTTGGCAAGCACATATGGGCGGAAACACATGGACTTTCCAAGAGCCGGCGGCAGTTGGCAACAGGGGAGAACAACTGGTGGGCAACTTGACACATGCTCTTACCGGTACACAAGTGCATGTGCTGTACGGAACTCGCAGCCCTTTACCCTTTGAGTGCTGGCCCGACCAGTTCTCCGAGAGCAACGCGATCCCCATGGCTGCACAAGAATGTTGGCATCTATAGCATCAATGACAGACTGGTCACATATAAAGGGCCTTTGCGCCCCCGGCTCGTACATGGGTCGTTGCACTCTGGTGGATGACCCTTGCCGTGTAACATTGATTGACTGACGGTTACATACACCATTACTTTACAGATTCGGTTGAGGCGTGGACAGCACAGCCGTTGGCGTGGAACGACAGGAAATGTGTGTACAACCACCAGACAACGTCACGAGTACCAACAAGCACCGTGAAGCGGAGGGCACGTCACAGGTATGGGATTCGGTGGCGAATACTGTTGGTGCGACGAAGCCCTGTGTAGCGTGCTGCAAACCCGCACTGCTCCGCCTCAAGCACTAACCACCATAATACACGGCAGCTCCGGGAACCCACGGCCGACGCTTCCGCGGCCCAAACGCCCAATGGTGCCGGGGGCAAAGGAAAGCCAAAACGCGCAACAACGATACCAGCCCACCATGTGCCACGCATGGGGGTAGCTCACACGAGCACCCCGCAGCACCAACGCAACCCAACGCTATCGTACACCGATACACGTCCTTAGCACCAAGGGAGCAACACGCGCCGTCGCGCCTGCAAGGTTACCACACGGCAGCCGAGCTCCTCATAATACACCTGCCGCTCCTGCTGCGACTGATGATGTTACACCTGTTCGCCCATTTACTTGATGTTGAGCAACTCCACATCGAAGACCAGGGTTGCGGAGGGCGGGATGACGCCGGGGATGCCGCGCGGGCCGTACGCCATGTCGGACGAGATGGTCAGCGTGGCGCGCTGGCCCTTGGACATCTGGGCAACGCCCTGGTCTGCGGGCGGAGGCGCCGGGTGTGGGAGGTGGTGGGTGATGGGGGCGTGGGGGAAGGCAGCGAAGCTGGAGGCGGCAGCGGGTGTACAACGAGTAGAGCAGCTGGTCCAGGTGAGGATGGGTTGTGTGGGCGCGTAAGCGAGGCATGTGTGGCTGGGGACGTGCGCAATGTGCCGCACGTGGCGAGTCAGGACACCAACCAAGCCGAGACGGACTCGCTAGCAGAGGTGGCATGGACTCACCCCAGCCCGCGATGACCTGGCCAACGCTGATGGGGGCAAGAGGGACGGGTAGGGAGGGAGAGAGGAGGTGGGCGTGCCACTCAAGCGGGCAGGTACTGCGGTACGTTCGTGGCGTCATGCTACAGCACATGCTTGGGGCGTTGGCCACAGCGTGCCCGGCCGCTACATAGCCGTCCACTGTTCGTCATAGGACTTCAGCGTTTGGGTATGCGAGGGCATGTCAGGGACAGCTGAAGCCGGTGTCGGAAGTGGGGAGGACGGCAGGCCGACAGCTGCCTACCCTAGCTGGAACTCGAAGGGCGAGCCGCGGTCGCGGCTGCTGTCAAACTTCTTGCCATCAGTCAGGGTCCCTGCAGTGGATATCGAGCACGTTAGGCAAGTCCTAGACAATGACAGAATATGCGTGTGACGATGGGGGGTCCCGCACAACCTAGAGACCGCAGTATCCAAGCGACGCTTACCGGTGTAGTGCACGACCACGGTCTGGCCACGCTGGGGAAAGGTGACGCCTGCGCGAATATGAGTCGTTGACAAGCGGCGGGGTTGGTCAAAAAGCGGCTGCGCAGGCTTGGGCAACGACGGGGTACAAGGAGAAGCAACTGAGCTTGCTACGTCCCAAAAGTTTCTGATAAGAGCAGCTGAACAGCAAGTGTCGGTCGCCTTGGAAAGCCGGCATGTTGGGTGCGATCTCGACACCCAAGTGAGCACTCCAACACCTCTCAGCGAGCGCATACTATTCTCAATACAGCCCAACAAACTGCCTACCATCGCCAGGCTGGGTGGTCTGAATGTCGACGCCCATGTTCACGTTTCGAGCTCAGACAAGGACGGGTAGCCGCGACAGCCGATATGTGTATGCTACACAATTTGCTGACTGAAAAGCAACAGTGTATATATGCGCCTTTCAGCTGCATACGAAATGTCGCACGACACCATTTCGCGATTTGCCTGACCCAGAACCGGGACCCAAGAAGCCTTCGCCACGTGCTATCTATTCCCCTCTAGGCGCTGACAGACGCACAAGTTAGTACAGCAAGGTATACTTTGTGTCTCTTGACACTTGCTTCATCGTTGTTCTCATGGTGCGTCCAAATACAGAGCAACGCGGGAAACAGGGAACCCCACCGGACCCCTTCCCCCGCTGCCCTGACGGCCGCTGCAGCCCACCCCTGCAGGGGGTCTCCCTTGAACACTTGTGCGCTCATGCAGGCTCATGCCCATTCACGTCCCCACATGCTGCTCTTTCAAACACAGGACTGTTTATAACAGTCCATGTCCACAAAGCAAACCGTACAAGCTCGTCCAATAACACGAGGAGACCTGTTGCGACACCTGCACTGCCGCTGCTGGCTACGCCGTTTTTGGCTTCAGCAAGATTGGGGGTGTGACATGCCAGCACACGTTCGCCCGTACGTACCTGGCACGGAGGCCTCACGGCACAGTCGCGCAGGTACCCATGACCCCGTTCACTCGAGCGGTTGCGGCACACGAAATGCCGCACCGCCACGCAAGGCACACTCAACGAAGCACTCCTGAGCACCTTCACATCAGAGCAGTGCCGGTGGTCGTATACAGGGAGACCTTTCTCTCCCCGCATGCATGCTGCGCCCTTTCACGTGCACTCCTCACCAGGTCCGCGCTCCCCACTCCGCTCCCCACGGTACCCACGAGGCTAACCCCCGCCCGGGCTGCCTAGGCGCCGCCCTGTCACGGTGGCCGCACCCTGCCCCGCGCCCAGGCCCCCTGGCGCCACCGCCGAGTATTTGACCGCCAGCATCAGCCACGTGCTCACCTGCGTGCGCACAGGGCTTCTGTGTCAGTCTCATGTTGTCAGTACAGCGTAGCAGCTGAAGTGCAGTCAGTATAGTGCGCGGACTACGGATAGTACCGCAATACCTGTGCGCGGTGCTGTAGCACAACGAAACCCCTTGAGTTTCCGCCCGACTCCCGCAACTCAAGGTGAGGTCGGATATCAGTGGAGTGCAGGGCCCACGTGCAGGGCCCACGAAGGGCAGCAGTGCACAGAAGCGGCCACCCAAGTCAGCGCTTTTGCGGTGTTGCTTGGCAGCAACTAGTGTACCGTAGCGCCCAATGATCCCCGCCCGTATCTCTCACTACCATGCGTGCTGCCACCATCATGTGTGCGCCGCACCTGCGTTTCGGCGTAGGGCGTGACGCGCACGCACAGCGCGAAGGCGGCGGTGGTGGCCGTGGTGCCGCAGATGTCCAGCATCTTCGCAGGGGGGAGCGGGCAAGCAGCCAGGTGTGGAGGGCAAGATTGTAATGCTTGAGAAAACGCCATCCCATGGCGCACGAATATTACGCTACACATGCACGGGCTGTTGCCATGCTGTATCGAATTGACCGCTGTCCCGCTTCCCCTCCTAGTCTGCCCGTCGTCCCAATCGCAGCACACTACCTGACACCGCTTGCACACTATGAGACACCTTGCTTGCATCTGCTCGGTCTCGACACCAGCAACAACGCAGCTGCGCAACACTTGCACCTGCTAGGGCAGCGCCGTGCGCATGCGGCCCAACAGCACTTACACAGCCAAAAAACATCAACACAACACCAACTCATCCGCCAAGTCCCGCAGTAACGCTGCATACCCGCATCTTCAAATCGGCACGTGCAAAAGGCACAGCGCGGCTGCTTCGCACCTGCTCGTCCTCCAGCAGCGCCTTGCGCATAAGTCCCACGCACACGTGCGGGTGGTGCTGCGGCATGGCCTTGAACACCCAGCCCAGCGGCACGGAGCGCTTCACCGCCGATTGGAATTCCTCGTTGCCGGGCGCCACCTCGCAGTGCACAGCCTCCTGTGAATGGCCATGCGCCAAGGGTAGGGACGGAAGCTCGCTCTGGACATGAATGACCAACGCCGCGTTGCAGCACCCTGACGCCATGCCATCATCCCATGAACCGCACCGACCCGCTGTCCCGCCAGCCACGGGGTGACCACCCTCTGATCCGCACGCTTGCACACGTTCTTACTCTGGAATTTTTGGCATATCTTCAACATCCCACCAACCTCCACCAGGCCCTGCTCCCTTCCCTCAATGCTGGCTCTCTTCCCATCCCCACGCCCCACAAGCATGACAGCCCCAATGCCCCAGTCAAGTAACCGTGCGGCACCCACATGCTCGTAGGCGTCCAGTGCTGGCATCAGCAGGTGCGCCAGCCCCTCGTCCCACGCCGTGCCCCCGTCGGCGCCCAGCAGCCCCCGGCGGTGGTGCTCCACTGCGGCGCGCAGGGCGGCTTCCAGGTGCGCCTCGGCCAGGCGGGGGTCGGCGGAGGACTGCAGCGGGCTGCGGGACAGCGGAACCGCGGACCTGGGGGCGGGTGGACGGGGACGGGGCGTGAGGCAACGGTTGGTCAAAGGGTGGCCGGCGATGGTGTTGGGGAGGCAGGGGGAGGTTGGAAGTGGTGTGCGAGAGGTGGAGCGGCAGCGTGCTGAGCTGGGGAAAATGGGCTGCGTTTCGTTCTGGACGCCGTGTAGCAGTGCCACTCAGCAAGGGGGAGGTAAAAGCGCTCTCACCCTGCTCTCGCCGCGTCAGCAGTGCCGGCCCATGCAACAGCCTCGGTGAAAGACGGTGTTCATTCCTGACGACACATCTTAGTATGGCAGGATTTCGCTCAGGATAGGAATTGGGAAATAACACATGCAGTAACGCACCACGGCATCGCCGGCAGCTCTTCTGGCGGCATGGGCAGCTCCCTCCACAGCGCCGGGTCCTCCAGCGTGTACGACGTGCCGAAGGCGCTGTCGTCGCACTGGCAATTGGCGAACAGCCGTTGATGGTTGAACACGCAGCCAACCGACTGGTACGGCCACGTGTCCACGTCGGTGATGGTGTAGCGCACGCCTGGGGCACAGCAGCGGCGCGTGCATTGGGACGGATGATTCAGGCAGGCCAACAGCTCGACCTCTCAATACTCGAAAGCCGTCCGGTCCATAAGTACTTCAGCATACCGTACTCGACGCGTGGGGACATGCACTGAGTGCCACTGTGCCGCGCTCACCTGTCCCCGGCTCCCAGAAGCAGGGCGCCGCCAGCGGCCCCCGCGTCATGACCCACATGTGGCCGCTGCCGTCCAGCAGCCGCCCCACCACCACCCACGCGTCCAGCCCGAAGCCCAGCAGCAGCCCGCACAGCAGCAGCGCCAGCTCCTCCTAATGGAGGAGACATGCAATAGGAGTGTGAAAGTTTGTCTGGAGAAACACAGCAGCCATTGACGTCTCAGTTAGGATACCGCATTGGTGTGGATGGCATGCGGCAGTCGGCGTTGGCGTCAGTGTCCTGGGGTGCAGTCCGCGTGCTTGGGCGTGACCACCCTTACCCCTTCCCACCTTGACCGCGGCCCCCGACGCCAGCACGGTGTGCAGGCAGCACCAGCACTCCGCCATCTCCCCCAGGCCCCCGCCCCGCGCCCCCGGCAGCCCCGCCAGCCCCGTGCCCGCCGCCGCCTCCTCGTCCTCCCGCCGACGCAGCAGGCCCACAAAGCGCGCCGCCTGCCGCGGGTTGGCCAGCCGCCTGCCCAGCTGCAGCGGCCGTACGAAGCAGCACACGGGGTACTGGCTGCCGTCTTCGCCAGTGGCCAGGACCTGGCGGGAGGGACGGGCAGGAGTTGCGGCCTTTCGTAAAGCCGCTTCACCCTGATGTGTTACCAATAGCGGCCCAGTGCAAGGCGCAGCGTCTCGTGCCCGCGAGTGAGTGATCACAAGAAGACCCTCATGACGGCAGAGCCAGTCCACTCGTCCCACAACCAGCCAGGCAGCTACACGTCCAGTATCATTAGGAACACCCCCGCATGCCCCCCGCCTCCCGCACCTTGACCGGCCGCGCCTTGAAGGCCAGGTTGGGCGCCACGTAGTCACCCCACCAGGCCTTGGCGCGCGCCACGAAGGCCGCCATCACGTCCGCGTCGCGCGCCGCCTCCAGCCGCTGCTGGCTCTTGAGCAGCGCCTCGTCCAGCGCGGAGGAGAAGGCGGGCCGCAGCTCCAGCTGCAGCGTCAGCAGGCCGGCGGGGGCGGCGGCAGAGGGCATGCCGCCGTGGCCGCCTGGGGGCGTTGTGGGTCGCGGGGTGGGTGGGTTGTGCTGTTGGGTTGGAGTGAAGGCGGGGAGGGTGATGCAGGCTAGAAGAGGCGGAGTTTGCGACGTCACCCAAACCATAATGCTTGTGGGACATGGCTAAGGTGGAAGAGAAGGCAGATGCGAAAAACCCAATTACCAACTGCTTACATAAACCTTTGCCCTGCTTGGCCAGGCATCAGCAGCCTGTACGTCTCCCATATTTACCCTGCTGCGTCCGCAGCATCCCATCCTACCGCAGCCCACACCCTTTCCTCCGCCCGCCACATGCCACGGTCTTCCCTCCTCCGTACGCACCTGGCCCCTCCCCCAGCTGCACGGACACCACCACCTTGCCCCGCCGCACCAGCGCCGTGCGCCACTCCGCGCTGCCCAGCGCCACCACGGCCCGCCGCACGCTCAGGCTCCGGCCCGCGGCCCGCGCCGCCGCCTCGCCGGGGCCGTCCAGCGGCCGGCCGGAGGGGCCCGTGGCGCGCGGCAGGTCTGTGCAGATAGGCAGCGATTGAGGTGTTGGGGCAGGAGCTTGCCATAAACCGGGGTTGCACCTGGGCTACGAACAGCCAGTGTTCTAGTGAAGAGGATGGAACTGGGTTAACCCCCCTGAACAATATCCCTGCATTTTGTAATCGGCGCCCCCCAGTCACAGCCCTGCAGCATCCTTGGCGCGAAGCCTGACTGCCAGTACGCTCAGACTACACAACGCGTCCATACATGCGTACGCCCGCGCACCCTGTACACCATTGCCAAGTGTACATAACCTTCCTCCTTTCCTCCACCCCACCCCTTACCGTCGTCCTCCGCCGCCATGGGCGTCAGCTGCAGCACCACTGCGTGCAGCCCCTGCCGCAGCGCCAGCAGCTGCAGCGGGTCCACAGACACACCCGCCCCTCCCCCTCCCCCTCCCCCTGCTGCTCCAGGCTCCCGGGCCCCCACAGGCAGCGTGAAGAAGGCCTCCCCTGCGAAGGCCGGCTCCACGGAGGCGGCTACAGGGGCCGTGTCTAGCCGCTGGCCAAAGAGCTCTAGGCACAGCTGCAGCTGGAGCTGGGAGGGGTGGGTGCCGGGGGCAGGGGGCGCCCGTGCGGCGTAGGCTGTAAAGGCACGGCCGCCCAGCACCTTGACGTGGAGGAAGGCCTTGCCGCTAGGGTGGAGAGGGAGATGCGGCGGAAAGGAATCAGAATTGCTCTTATTGCAATGGAGGCCGTGCTGCTGTCTCTTTCTGCTCGCTGTGGACGAACGGCATTGGGGGTGCAAGGAAAGTGGTGTGGTTTAAGCTTTTGCGGGCTGGGACGGGGCCACAATGCACATACCTTGGCAGCTCCGGTGGCTTGAGGGGCCCAACATTGGACGTTTGCACCAGAGCCTCCACCGCAGGCTGGGGTGGCCGGACCACCCTCACCAGCTGATCAATAACACCCCGGCCCTGGGGTTGGGAGCGCAGCGTTGGTGGGAAGCAGGAAACCGGCAAGTGCCACATCCAGTACGTAACCTGAGAAATCTCTCGTTCTTCAACATTTTATGTTGCTTTGATAGCTGAGTTGCAACACTGCCCTTGTTGTGTGTGAGAACGGACGATTCCAGCAATGGGAGCAAGGGAGAGGCCCACCTGCAAGACGTCGAGTGCGTCGTCCGGCGTGACGACTTCCCCTGTCCGCTGATACTCTTGCAGCAGGTTGTGAAGCACATTGTGAATGCCGGCTTGCTGCAGCTGGTGGCGCACGGCTTTTCGAAGTTCTGCTACTCGCGCGTCTTCCATTGCACGGCTATTTCTGCGGACCCGTCTGTTCGTTCATGTGTGCAGTTGCTGCTTTCTAAGCGTCATTCAGTTTTTCCTTCAGTTTGTCCAGCAGTGCATCAGCTCTTCGTCCACCTGCTGAAGTGCTTTGAAGTTGGTCTCGACAGCTATCACATGCACACAGGTCGGTTACAATAGTCTATAACACGTGTCGTTAATGTTCAAGTGAAAGTCGCCGAAGGCTGAAACACAGCATGGCGTGCGTGCTGTCCTTCACGCATGGGCTCCGATGCCCAAGTATGTACCCTCTTTGCGCGCCGCTGCACAGGGAAGGTGTTACAGTGCAGCAAGTGTAAAGAGTGCTACTTGTTACACCTTGTCTGTCCAGGTTTCAATACCGAAAAATGGGCCAGGGCCAGTCTGCCAACAAGGACGCTATTGTCCAGATCGCCAAGACTAAGACGGCATATGCGCCTCCTCTTGGCCCTCCCAACCCGGTAGGCAGCGGTGCTCACAACTGTTGACGCGTCGCCGTTACGTCGTGTCGGAGGCAGGGGTTCGTGTCCTCCTGCAGGAAGTGTGTCCGCGAACGCAATGCTTATGCACACAATTTTACAAAGGGAGAATAGGACTACAAGCGCAATCGTGCGAATTGTGCCTTGGCTTGCACGCGCGTTGTCCACAAGCACGATGCCTCCCATGGCTGGCCTGGCACAAAAATAATAACATTTGCAAGGAGGATCAGAATGTACTCTGATCGAGCATACCGGTGGATTCCCGACGCGTGTCAGCCACATACTCCTGCCTGACGCGCTCCTCTCGTTTCAGCTCCCAAGGTCACCACCCGCGCTTTCCTGCTCAACCTGTTACTCCCCGCTGTCTCCTCACTTGCCTCCATACCCGTCATTCCCCTGCTCCAACCCCCCTCCGCAGGCCAACCCCAAGGTGTTCTTCGACGTCAAGCTGGGCCGCTACGGCGATGCCACCCCCATCGGCCGCGTGGTCATGGAGGTCAAGGCAGACGTGTGCCCCAAGACCGCCGAGGTGGGTGACAGGGTAGCCCCGTGGGGTAGGCCTGACATCGGGGAGTAGCAGGCACGGGGGGCTGGGCAATTGAGGAGTTAGCCAAGCCATACGGCCCACGACCCTTGCGACGTGGCACGTGGCAGTGCGACAAGCCATGGCAGAGCTGACGGGCTGCATAGATGGCTGTGGCGAAGGCCTCCCCCTGAGGCTGTACTCACGGTGGCTTTACTTGCTGTGCGCAGAACTTCCGCCAGCTGTGCCTGCGTGAGGAGGGCAAGGGCTTCAAGGCCTCGCGCTTCCACCGCATCATCCCCAGCTTCATGTGCCAGGTGGGCGGGACGTGCATGCTGCGTGCGTGGGACGCATGGCGTGCTATCGGCTTGCAAGGAAAGCCCTCAGTTGGCCAAACGATGTTCACTCCGCTTGAAACCGGTACGCATGATGCGCTCAACTCTCTTTTGTCATTAAGCGGAGCGCGCCGAACGGATGTACACCACCGCACTCCGCGTACGGGTATGCCAGTGAGTGACGTGGCCCCGGGCCCCGGCGTACCCAGGGTGGCGACTTCACCCGTGACAACGGCACCGGCGGCGTGAGCATCTACGGCGCGCGCTTTGAGGACGAGGTGGGACGGGGGACGGGACAGGACGGGGACGGGGCGGAGACGGGAGCGGAGTCCGTCAGCGGACGGGAAGGCGCGGCTCGTGGATGGACTGTCCCATGCGGACCAGGGGTCGGAGCGAGGGTGGGGGCGACAGCAGGACGCAGAGGTGGAGCCCCTCGCGGGGGCGTCCGTACAGTTACACGCGCAAGGATATGGCGACGCATGCGCACCACCCTGCTCGCCGCACCGCGTGTAAAAGGTGCAGTGCTCTCTTACCCTCTCTGCAAACGGTCACCAAGCGCCGTGCGTGCTCAGCGCTCCAATTCACACCGCTCGCCACTTCGTGCTTGCTGCTTACCCACTACCCCCTCGCTGGCTGCTGCCCCCAGAACTTCAAGCTGCGCCACCTGGGCCCTGGCGTGCTGTCCATGGCCAACGCCGGCCCCAACACCAACGGCAGCCAGTTCTTCCTGTGCACGGCGCAGACGCCCTGGCTGGACGGCAAGCACGTGGTGTTCGGCCAGGTGTGTGACCACCCCTCTGACGGTACCACACTGCTAACACTCTCACTCCCTCTGCTAAGCCACATGCGGGGGACACACGTGACCTGCAGCCGCGGCAAGTACCTGGCGTCCGCTTAGCTGGGGTGCATGCCTCCTGAGAAACTCCCTGCGTTGGATCACGTGACCTGCAGCCGCACCTGGCGCACGTACCGGCAGGTTGGCCATGCAGGGGGTTCTGCTGGTAGGCGAGCACATGGTTTCCGGCCTGGCCATGCTGCCCGTGGCACGCGGCTTGGGCATGGCACCCGCAAGGTTACAAACCTGACACCTGGTAGTGCAACGCGTGTCCACCGGCGCTACTCGGCACGCCAAGTCAGTCGTGGAAGCCCGAAGTCTCATGGAGACCCCCACGAGCCTTCGTGCGCACCTTCGGTCCAGCAGATTGCTCTACCTATCAAGTGCACACACGTTCCTTAATCCTCGTTGCCACCTGTTATCACATTAGTTGGGTCATTGCTGCAACCCTCCACTCCTCGTCGCTGGGCAGGTGCTGGAGGGCTTCGAGGTGGTGAAGGCCATGGAGGCGTGCGGCAGCCGCAGCGGCGAGACCGCCTTCGACGTCATGATCGCCGACTGCGGGGAGCTGCCGGCAGGTGGGCAGCAGCAGCAGTAGCAGGTGGGGACGGATGGGGGCAGGCGTGCGGCAAGGGCAGGCGAGGGCGGGAGCGGAGGCAGTGGAAGAGCAGCAGCAGTAGGCAGGTGGGGTGGATAGCCAGCACACCGAGAGCGAGGTACGGGGCCTGGCGTGATGGGTAGCGATTTTACGAACGCGGCTCCAGACGCTGCATGAGTTGCTTGTGAGCAGCTGGACCACAGGCGCTCACCACCGTCCCCTGCAGTCCCCACGCGCCATACGTAGCAGTGGTTCAGGCTGCATAGATACCACGGCAGCCTTCACATCCTGCACACGCGCAGACGGACCCAGCAGGCAACTACCCGCGGCTGCAGCTGCCTGGTCACAAACCCTCTCTGCCGTTGCAGTCTTTTCACTCCCTTCCTCCTCCTCTTTGTTTGTAGGCGCTGCGGGCGCTGCCGCCGCTGGGCGCTCGGCCGCCGCCCGCTCCGGGGCGCTGGGTGCCTCTGCGCGCAGCTATAGCACCCTGGCCGTCCCGGCCGCCGCCCGCCCCTTCTCGTCCGCCTCCGTGGCCCGGTGGGTGGAAACCGCCGTGCCTGCTCACCATTGTTGTTCCCTTACGCAACAGTCGTGCCGCAGGGTTCTCTCACGCACAGTTTGGCGACGGTGGCTGAAAGTTCCACGATGCACATGCTCGGCGGTAGGATAGCGTTGTGCCCTGTTGCTGGGACCAGCCCCGCCCACATGCCCTGACCTGCCGACTCCCTACTCCACCGCCCCTGTTGGCTCGCACTTTCTTATGCCGCGCTTCCTGCCGCTTACCGGTACTACCGCTGTCTGGCCCTGCTTGCTCCTGCAGGCCCGCGCTGTGCCCCCAGCGCGCCCGTGCCGCCATGCCCGTCCGTGCTGCCGCTGCCGTCGCTACCAGGTCCCAGGTGCACAGCATCGCCCGCTCCACCGTGCGTGCTGCCCGCATGCTGGCGCTGTGAAGTGGCTAACTAGGTGCGCGCCGGCATCCTTTTCACTTTGCTTTTAATTAGGATGTAAGCAAACTAGGTGCTCGGCTGCTTTACCGGTAGGCATGCCGGGAGGTGCTCTTAAGGTGCTAGTTCCCATGCACGATGCTTTGTGGCACTTAATATGCGCATGACCAGCAACTAGGCAGGACAACCGTGCCAGTGACACGGACGGGGTTGTTTGGGTGCGGGCTGCGTTTTGTTGCGGCCAAGTGGAATTGGCCAGAACACGGACCGGCGTGTATCACGTTGTGAGCGGCAGCTTGCGTTCAGTTGGAGAACCCGTGGTCTGTAATATGGTACTGACAAGATGTGCCCTGGTGTGCACCCCCGCCAGTGCGTGTTTGATGCAATGCGGCAAGCTGCTCGTCCGTGGCCTGACACAACCTGTGACGGGCATTGCTGCTGACTGGATAGTGTTGAGACCTGCAGCCATGTTTGCCGATGTGGTGGCCGCGCTCCTTCCTTTCTAGCTTCTGAAGCACATGCATGGACAACACGTGTCCTTCCTCACGTCAACGGCATCACAGGGCTTGGTGAACGCGAGGAAGAAGCAAGCACTTCTGCTCAGGCCTGGCATATCCACGTACCAGACCCACGTGCAACGGGCAGGACTCCGATACAGCTGCACTGCTTCTGGATATGACCTGATATGACAATGATACCCTCCCTCAAGTCCTCCTGTACCTGCCCCGCACCCGCACCCTAGTACGACACTGTACGACACTATGAAATGGGACGACCCGTCCCCGCGCACCCCGTTTCGGTGTCTCGAAGCCTTCCACGGGCGCCCACAACTGACTGGCTCAACACGGCCGTCTGCAGCGTTGGCAACTGGCCATTCTGTGCAGACCTGCCCACTTCGCCGTCAATGTGCAGATACTGTACTTATCCACACGTTGGACGCTGCTGGACGTTGCAGCACAAGGCACTCAGCCCTGCTCAGCCAGTCACCCGTCCACCCGCCCAAATGGCGCCGTGCTCCCTTGACAGCCTCACGTCTATGCCCTTACACCAGGACCTCGAACCTTGGAGTCCAAGCCCTGCGACCTGCGTCCCACGTGACGCCCGCTGCCCCCATAGGCACAACGCGTGGCACCTATAAGCGTGCCTATAAGGGCCCAGGCAGGGCCTTCCCAACGCACCAGCCCAGGGGAGGTCCCCTGCACCAGCTACAGCGCCCAACTGTCACAGGAAGGAAACCTCGGGGGTTGGGGCTGCACCACTTTCAACCAGGCTTTTGCGAGCACCTGTACCTCGCACTTACAGGGAAGCTGATGGTCGGATGCGACCTTGCTATTTCCTGTAACACCGCGATTCCAAACCGCGCAAGGTGCTCGCGCCAGGACACGCAAAACGGATTACATTACAATTTATCTGCACAAGACATATTAGCTTGCTTGGGAAACGAGTTTAGTGTGGACAGCATCATGGGAGCCTTTTGAATGGAGGCAGCGGAACTGGACCGGTGCACAAAGGCCCATACATAAGCGGTCCGACTTACTGCCCACAAACCAGGCTCCACCTCATCCGCACATGTAAACACACCCTTGCAGCCGTGGGGGGGGGGCGGGCAGGTGGCCGAGGGAAGGGAACGGAACACGCTACTGGCACAGAATAATACGCACGATGACTACTTAATACTATTGCCTGTACTAAATCACCTATCTGTCCCGAGTTGCATGTGTTAGGTGGCAGCAGGTGCGCGAGGATGTGGATGCAAGCTTGCTGTGCATTTGGCGGATGCCTCGCTGGGCGCCTCGGATATCTCGGATGCCTCGTCCCCGCCCGCTGGAAGGCCACAGGTAGGCTGCATGTTGTGACATTGCCTCGGGCCAACCGCAGCGGGTGCATGTATGCACCAGCAAGGCTTGGTCTTAGGTGCCCCGAACGCCGAAGGTGCCTTCTGAACTCAGCGGCATCGTACTTCACGATGGGACAAGCGGTTGCATCATTGCTTCGTTTGGAATGTGGAAAGAGGTTGCTTCAGGCGGTTGGCCAGGCAGTTACGAACGCCTCGGGGGCTACGCCTCGCCTCGGGGCTGCTCCGATTAGTACACCCCGCTGTGCCGTACATCCAATTAAGGAGTCCCAGTCTCGGCACATGCAAAACGCATGTTTTATTGTGGGACATATCAGCTTTGACCTCACAAAAGAGGCTGCACAGCCCTGTGGAGACACTTTAGCAAGACTTCCCTGTGGAATCGTAACCAGCACCGCCATCTCGCCACGTCACAGGCGCCGAGCAGGTACATGCCGCAGGCATCATACAGAATCTGCATGCACTTCAGGGTCGGATTGCGTAGCCAAACGCCCGGGACCCTGCTCCCTCGCCGCGGCTCACAACCGGGGGACACGACAGGCCGAGCGCACGAGCCTAGGCTTGCTGCCGCGCCGGTCGAGATAAGGTGCTCCGCTGCTCCCTGCGCCTCGTCCCCGGCCCATTAATTTGATGCCCTTGTGGTCCATACCCATTCTCAGGGAACTCTTGCGTCTCCGGGCTGCAGCCAGTCTCGAGTTCGGCCCTCTCGAGGCGCGCCACTTACGCGTGGCCATGGCATCCCCCAGTGGTCTCCCCCCCTGCTCTCTAGCACCCGTGGCGCTGGCGGTGCTGCTGCTGCTCCTCGCCGGAGCAGTCCCCTCAGATGCCCAGACAGCAGGGTAAGAGGAGCGCAGATGTATTGCTGCAGCTCCCACTCTCTTGCATATCCTTGTGCAGTCATCGCGACCAGGGCACGCGCGCCGCACAAACACGTGGCAAGCCTTACACCCCTGCCACGGCAACCGCCGCCAAGGCGCACTGTTCATGCAGCTCTACTTTCGGCAGATTCCCATTCAGTAAAGCACTGGCTCCTGCCTGCCCCAACGTCCTCCAACCGCATGCGTGCCTTACCACACACACCCCGCAGCTACCCATATCTACTGCCTCTGGTGGCCACCGAGGCCGCCGTGGCTGTGGCCGCCGTGGCCGACAGCAACAAGTACATCCTCACGGGTCGGATCCTTGGAGAGTACGACGACACCGTGGCCGGGTACATAGACCTAACGCCCGGCGCCATGACGGTGGGCGTGAATTAGTGTTACACTGTGGGCAAATGCCGGGGGTCCATAACCGGACCGAGGCACAGCGGCGGCCTCTAGGGCCTAAGGCACGAGCCGGGAGGGCTAGAAACACGGGACAATGCCCGACAGCACACTTGGGTGGGTGTGTCAGGCGTGTTGGCCCTCCTTTTGTTTGGGTGTGCTGCTTGGTTGCGAGTCACCGTACTCTGAACGCGAATATGTGTGCGGGTACCTGGAGCTCAAGTCTGGACGCATGCTGGTGGGTGTGCGAGGTGAAAGCAAGCATGGGGTGTACGAGACCTGGCCAGGCGGCGCGCCACTTGCTCACTACCGTGCGTGCATCACACGCAGGGTAGCACCACAGCCACCTCCATTGCAACACGTCCCTTGAGCTGATGTTACGGCTCTGCCCTCCCACAGCCTTGCCAGGTTGCCTTGATTTGTGCCACCATACCAAACTTGTGGCCACGCTCACGAACCTGCCGTGGGCTGTGCGCACGTGTGCTGTACTGCAGGCGGGGCCCACGTACACCCCCGACAACCGTTTCTGCAACGGCCCCTTGGTGTGGAAGGACGGCCTGCCGTACTTCATCGGGGGCGAGGTTGGCAATTTTGTCCTCGGTGACGGGCGCAACAAGACCGCGGTGAGGGAGATGCTCAGCACAGCCAAAGCTCTCCGTGGGTTTCTTAGACCTGCACTCTTGGATCCCAGCAGCACACACCGGCAACCCGGTAACCTGTCCAGTACAGCAACAGGTGACGTAGCAGGACGGAGTGCTGATGAACTCCCCTGATGTACCGCACCGCGTCAGCCATCTGGCGTGTGTTGGCGGCGGTGTGCGCCGGCCGTCGTACGGCACTCTTAAGGCCCTCGGGGTACCAATAACTTAGTAACCGGTGATGCGGAATGAGATGCTGTTACCAGACTTTGGCATGTAGTCGTGACTTCGCCGCACCAGGTTGACTGACCGCTGACGACGATGCCACGTGGCCGCCTCTCCGTCCGTGCGTGCATGTAGGCCGTAGGTGTCGCCTCGGCTTACCGGAAAGAATAGCGGTACTACCGGTGTTTCCGCACCACCACTATGATACCGCTCACTTGACGCTTCGCCTCACGTTGCGTGCGCTGGCGTTGCTGCTGCCGCAGCGCTGGAACCCGGACACCAACTCCATCACCTCGGTGTCGGCCATCAACATGCGGTACAACAGGTGGGCGTGCCAGCGGGTGTGCGTGCCTGTTTGAACATCTATCACCATGCACCCATGCTTGGCACATGCCGCATCTCATCGCGCACACCGTGACAACACCACAATGCCGCTCCTCCACTTCTGCTAGCTGAAGCCCCACCTGCCTTCCTTGCCGCCACCCACCCCTGCCGCCACCCTCCCCTGCCGCCACCCTCCCCTGCCGCCACCCTCCCCTGCCGCCACCCTCCCCACGCCAGGTGGTACCCCTCCATCTGCCGCACAAACGACAATGAGGTGGGCGTGCCGCAACTAGGTATATATCAGGACTTGCGATTCATCTAGTACATGCGATTCATCTAGTACATGCTCTGCTCTCCGTGTCACCACCACCACCACGATGATGCACGACGTGCCGGCACAGGCCCCGTTCACGCGTAAGGCTGCGAGCAGCGGGTGTCAACGCCCCAACACCAAATCATCCTGCGCCAACACCCAAGCTCCTGCCTACGCTGCTGTCGTACCTCTGCCGTACAGATCCTGATCGTGGGCGGTACACTTACGGGCACCGGCGGCATCGTGCCGTTCGCCGAGTCGTTCGACCTCCAGAACCCCACCATCCCCACCAAGCTGGTCACCATGCCACCAACCTTCAAGGCGGCTGCTGGGGCCAACTATTATCCCTACATCCGCCGCCTCCCCAAGGGTGAGTTCGGGCGCGTAGCGATATTGTATTGCTACTGCTGGGGGTTGTGGGATTACCCCCGTTGTCAGTTCATCGTGCCTGAACTCCTGTTCATTTCGTGCTGCAGCCTGCTGATTACCTTTTGTCGGCTGCGAAGTACTTACCTTTGGATGCGCACGTGCGTGTCCCATGCGGTTCCGTACGGTGTACGGATGACTGTTATACGGCAGGCGACATCCTGTGGTTCGGAAACCGTCGCGGCACCATCACGAACAGGAACTACACTGTCCTGCGCGACCTTCCGCCCTTCCCACCCGAGATGACGTGAGTACGGCATTTTCAGGGTGTTACGTGGATGGGGGCGCCCAGTCGAGGCACAGAGATGCTTTAGGGGTAGTGGGTCCTTGGGCGCCCTAGCTGTGGGTGGGGACGCAGGGGACCAGAGCGCTTGTGGGGCTGTTGCGCACGTCCTGATCGCTTTCAGTATCTGAAGTCTCCCACCACGGTCCCCCACTGACCGTTTCATTATGCCATTAAGCTTCAACACCACGTATCCCAACTCCGCCACCGTCAGCATGCGGCCCTGCTCCGTTCCATGCCTCACCGTTAACCCACTGATAACCCACATACCCGATTCTCGCTACGCAGCTGGAACACCATGTACCCTAACACCGCCACCATCAGCATGCTGGCCTACACCTACACCAACGGCTACCAGCCGACGCTCATCTTCTTTGGTGGCGGGGTAAGGATTGTGACCGAGGCCTGGACCTCAACGCTGCCTCTGATGCTGCTGCACACCAACCCTGAGCAAATGACCTGTTCCCCACAGGAAAGCCAAGAATACAAGCTGTGCGTTGAGCGGTTCACCTAAACGGAGATTGACGCTTCAGCCCCATCGTCTGTCACCTAGTTACCTATCCTTATCTTTTGTCTAAGGCCCCCCTGGCTCTCCGGACGGGCCCTACTGGGCCTGTAGCTGTAACTGTAACTGCAAACACCGGCCTACTACCGTAGTGGCACAAATATAATTTACAAAAATAATTGTTCAGGAGACCTTGTCAATAGAAAATATTAATTGTCTGCGGGTCTGTAAAAAAGTGCAATTAATTGTCGGCTCCCGAGGTGGCGCTAGGAATGGCCCAGAAAGCTCGCCTAGGCCCTCTGCCGGTGTTGCGCATGCTTGCCACGGCCTTATGTGACCTGTTCCTGCTGGTCCTGCGTGCCTTGGCCCTTCTCAGGGGCCCTACGGGCGCTGTTTTGTGGGCCCACACGTGCCTGTCAAAACGGCAAATTAATAGCTGGGGCCCTTGTCAAAAACGCAAATTAATTGCCTCTCGCCGGGCATGTAAATTAAATTTGTGCCACTACGGTATGCCCCTGACCCCAACCTCTCCACGCACTCACAGGCACCTGTGAAGAACGATAAGGCCGCCGCCTGCCCCTTTTCTATTCGCCTCGACATCACCTACTGCACCGAGCACGTGTCAGGATACTGCTTCGGAAGGTGGGGCCAAGACCGTTCCTGGGCCGTTTGCGGGGAGCAACAGACAGACAGACGGGCAGGAGATGTGTTGGCAGCAGTGTGACGCACGGCACTCCTTCGGCATGTCAAGCTGCGGGGGTGAAAGCGAAGGTGGCGCAAAGGCTGCTGTGCGGACGGAGGCACGGGAGAGTGGGGCGCTCGGCCGGACGACACACGTGTGTACGCAGCACACCAGGCAGCACGCCTACGTACGTGGCTTGCGATCCGTGCACCCG
Organism: Chlamydomonas sp. KOR1; assembly: GCA_036984285.1. Classification (NCBI taxonomy): domain Eukaryota; kingdom Viridiplantae; phylum Chlorophyta; class Chlorophyceae; order Chlamydomonadales; family Chlamydomonadaceae; genus Chlamydomonas; species Chlamydomonas sp. KOR1. Next base: position 78,484 of record BQMZ01000351.1, read on the forward strand.
TCAACAGCTTGGCGGCGCATGGAAGGAAGGCAACTGATTCAGTGACATGCCACGCAACGGCAGCACGGAAGCGGGAGTGTGTAAGCGTGCATTAACAGTGCATCCCTGACATGCATGGTTTTCGCCGCTTATAGAGTGCCAGCTGCGCGGGCTCTTTTTACCCGGTAATGTGTACTCATCGTGTATCATGCATCCGTCTAAGATCCCATATTCCATTATTCACTTTGCAGCTGGATCATGGAGACGAAGCCGCTGGGCCTGCGCCACGTCATGGGCGACTCACTGATTCTACCCAACGGGGACGCACTGGTGTACGGCGGGGCGCAGGTGGGGCAGTACGAACATGTGACGGTTGTATGTGCGCGCACATGCCGTGCAGCGACCTTGGCCACCGACCTGCTGCAGCGGCGAGGGTACCGGTGTGCAGCCACGGACCAATGTAAGCACGTCTGTACGCATGGGGCATCATGAGCACTTGCGAGCCGCTGCGGGCTGCTGAACAAAACTGCAGCAGCCGGGGGCCCGCTATCGATCCAAGACGCTTCTGGCGGGTCATGTGCCTCTGTTGCCTCTCCTTCGCGGCCACGACTCACCGATCTGCTGACTACAAGCGGTACTCAAACCACTTCCTGCGGCGCATGGCCCTCCTCCTAAAGCCTTTCAACGTTGCCCTTGCGCTCCAGGCGGTGCTCTCGCTCTGCCTCCCCCCCAGGGGAGGTTCTGCCCCAAGGTCCTAAGCATGGACATGGACTTTGCATGGCTACACCGTGACCCCCCTGCCAGTATCGATTCCTCTCGTCCGGTGCCCTCGCTGTGCCTCCCCCCCCCCATGGCAGGCCGGCTACGCTTCGCTAATGGCGGGCACTGCCAACAGAGAGTCGCAGCCAGTCGGTAAGCAGGGAGCGGGGCGTGTGTTAACCCATCCCCAGCCAGCGCTGACCCATGGCCAGGTGCCCCACTTTGGCTCAGGGACCCGTACGCGGCTGCCCCGAGCCAGCACCGCCCACGGCATCCGCTGCTGCCCTCAGTGACAACGCTCATTTACAAACCTGCGCGCGCCCGATCACACATGCCTCTGCCCAACCCCCGTGTCCATTACGTCCCCCATCCCCTGCTGCCCTCAGTGACGCCGCTTATGTACAACCCCGGCGCCACGGAGGGAAACCGCTACACCGTGCTGAACAAAACGAAAATCGCGCGCACCTACCACGCCAACCTCTGCCAACACACCACTGGAGAGGTGAGTTACGTTTATGGACAACGGCAACCAAAGGGCAGGTTGAAACAGTGCCCGTTGTCAGCACGGCGCCTTGTCGGTGGAACTGTGTGTTAAGCGCACACGGGCACGCGCGTCCACCAGCAGCTTGTATGTTGGGCGCCTGCATCATGTCCAGGCGCCACAGACGCTCACCTCGCGCAGTGGGCAACAACCACAGCAACAACAAATGACACGTTGACCAGTCGCACCGTGTCAAGCTAGCGTACGAATATAACCGTACGGCACTGATTGTTACGATTACATGCTGTGGGGAGTGGAAGCCAGCAGCTGCACAGCTAATACACGGGTACCAGCGCCCCTTGAATGCTGTTCCCGCGGCCTGGCTGTGCGTAATCATGTGCATGTACATTTCTCCGCTTGTTATCAAATTTGTTTCTCGTTCCTTGTCTGCTACAGGCCCTGGTGCTCGGCTGCGAGTCGTGCTCCAAACGGCTTATCGACCCGGTGCGTGCGTGCTCCAGTCGGACAGCTACGGTATGCACTTTACATTCGTTGCCCCGAGGGGCAAAAGCGAAGCGAGCAGCGGTCAGCTGCCGGTCTCATGCACACCAACACCCTTGCGCGGCCAGCCGTGTATGCAACACCGCACCAGACCTGGTCGTGCCGTCACGCGTAGGGGCCGTGGGTGCCCCATGGCTGCAAGACAACCAGTTTCCTTCCCACCCCCTGCCCTACATGCGCTTCCGTGCGAGCAACATGCCACGTGTAGGCACGCCCAACGCCTGCGAATGTCAGTGTGTCCAAGGAGCGCCTCTCTCACGTCTCACCCCAACATCACCCAAGTGCCCTTCCGTGCCCACGGCACAATGCTATTACGCACCGTACCGTACGGCATGAACTCACCCCCTGATGCGCATGTACGACACAGGTTGGGACCTTGCTGACCTGTTGTTAATCCCTGCCGCCCGCCGCCCTCCCGCTCAGGTCGGCGGCCTCTCCCTGAGTCCCAACGCCCCCCTCGAGATGAGGCTGGAGATGGTGGTGCCGGCCGCCATCGCGCCAGGGGTGGTGCGCCCTGTGATCAATGACGCGCCAAGGGAGATGCCCCGCGGCGGGTGGGTCGCTCGGCCGCATGCCCTTGTTTCCCCATGCATGGATGTATACTATCCTGTGGGATTTGGCACCTGTGGGCTGTAGACCAGCCCGGTGTCCTTCAACTAGCTAGCTGGGTGTCAAAGCAGATGTCTCGCGGCGGGTGGACGCGTTTGGTAGCGTGCTGCCGTTGGCGCCGCGCTGCGTGCACGGAACCGCGCGCACAGCTAGTGCCGCGGTATACACTTGGGGTGGCCGGCGTTCATGGTGCACCGCTGCCGCGGGGCATTCTTAGCAACTGTACCTGCCTCAGCCCTGCTGGCAGAGGGCGTACCACATGGGTGCAGCTGAGCAGGCACCGTAGCGTGTGCGTAGCACGGGCACACGCTGTAAAGCACATACACAAGGCTTTGCGTACTGCCCCTGTTGCCCAGTAGATGCTCGCCTGCCCTCACCCCACCCCACCCCAACCCACACCACCCCTGTGCCCGCAGCACCTTCACGTTGAGCTACACCTACCCCGGCGAGCTGGCCTACGTGTCCTTCATCACGCCCTGCTCCGTCACGCACTCCATGCAGATGGACGCCAGCACCATTCAGCTGCCGGTGAGGCCGATTAAGACACTCAACTGCATGTTAGTACTACACAGCTGCTGGGTGGTGTGCATTAGGGTACAGCTACCGTTGGGAGCGGTCACGCACTGCAACCGTAGCGGTAGTCCACTGCACCACTACAGCATGACTGCACCATGTAGCAGCTGTCGGTGGGCTTGCGTGGTTCATTCGGCGTCGTGCTGCAGCATGGGACGTGTGAGCACTTGACAGCCGTCACGTCGACAAGCTGCTTTACATTGTCCTCGCCATGTGCTTTGCACACATGGATATGCGTGCTTGTGTGTCGTGCCAGATCCTTGGATCTGGACCCCTTGCAAAGCAATGGCACCCTGCCTTCTACTTCGCTCCATGCAGATCACGATTAACGGCGACGGAACGCTCAGCTTCACCATCCCGACCGGCACCTTCGGCCCGCTTTTCGTGGAGGGCTGGTACCACCTGTTCCTGGTGGCGACCGACAAGTCCTACTCCACTGCAAAATGGGTCAAGGTGCTGTAGAGTTGGCTGTCTGTCGGCATGCATGGCATCCTGCAGGTTTAGCACACAACCTGGCACAGCTATCAACCATATTGTGGGATTTGTGGGCATGTATCAGCAAATGAGAGCGACGGGCATATGTCTGTCCGGGGCTGGAGGGGCACTCCCCCCGGAGTTCATAGAACGCGTCGTGAGGTAGCTACTTGAACATGCGGTCCTTCTAGGTCAATGATGGTAAGCTGAGCTGTGTGTACTGCCTTGTCAGGCCCAAATGACGGTCCGTATACTTCATTCTCTCGATGTAATATGTAGCCTTGCTAAGTTTTACCGGCAAGGAGAACGCTCCTTGCTCCTTGCCCACCTTGGCTGGGTGTTCCAGGGTGTTCCTATCTGGTGGTTGGTCTAAACGACGTGTGTAGTAGGTACAGGTACCAATTTGTACATGCGTGACAGACGCCGCTAGCGCATCCTGAGATGCTATTGGGGATGTTCCTTTGTCTCACAATATACGGTAGTCAACCCGATGGCGGGCGCACGGTTGGCTGGGAACCCGGTGGCTCTTCAAGGGTGTTGCTGTCCTTTGCCTCCCGCATACTACTTTGGTTATTAGGGAAACCAGAAACCCCTGAGAGAAACCCTATACGATTGTATCATTGTGCGTTGGATGCACACTGATGCTGTATCCGGGTGCTGGTTGTTGCATCACTGTTGCACATTGGCTCGTTGATTGTTGTACTGATGAGTTGCCTAGAGACCCGGATGCTTCAAGTGATGGGTGAGGGTCGCGACCTGTATTGTAAGCTTGTAACATCCGGCCAGCAATTTAGAAGTTTGCCAGATTGATTCCGCCAATGAACGGTACACTGGTCAGGGGGCATGCGACATTGCCGGCTGTGCGTGCCGTGCGTGGACGCCACACTGTGAGGGAGGGGCAACGAATACCGTGTGCAGCGGGCGGCGGCTGGGCCATGGTTGCTGCAGGGTTGCTGGCCGCCGCCCCTGCTGCCGCCGATGGCCACGGTAGCCTCGGTGTGTGGGCTGCCCGGCCATCCGGCGTCGAGCTCCTGGCAGCACGGGAACAGCCACGTGCCGTGGGCAAGTGAGGGACCAGCAGGCAGCAATGCGTGCGCCAGCCCGTGTTGCAGATGTAGCACAGCACCATGCGCGTCCCTGGTGGTGCTAGCCTCACACCTTGCACTGCAGGTCGCGCTGTGGGCGGAAGCGTGGAACAGCTGCAGGGCGATGGTGGTGTCCACGTAGCGGGGGGTGTCACGGTGCTGCCGTGCGGCAGGGGGCGGAAGGCGGTGGGGCTGTTGCAGCGCCGGGCGGAGAGCTCTACAGGTGCAGCAGCAACCAGCAAGGTTACCAGGGTGAGTACGCGGGCGCAGGATACCACAGTGGCATGGTGCTCAAGGCGGTGTCAAGGTGGGAGCTGGGAGGCATCCAGGTGGTTGCCAAGCAACCACCTGTGCGGACTGAAAGCGACACAGCACGTTTGTTGCCTGCGACGCTGCGGGTATCTGAACATGACACTAATGCCCTTAGCTTTAAGGTACATACGGGACCAACCACTGCTATGCTTTCTTAAACGAGGGCACATGGGCGGAGCAGCAGCTCCCGAAGACGATGCACTGGCCGCGGCCGATGCAGATATCCCGGCCTAAATGGTTGAAACAGGGCACGAGGCGCTCTGGAATCCAGCTCTGCGGGTCACGCTGCCTGTTCTTTGGGCTGTTGGTCCTGACGCCTACACTACTGCTGAACTGGATCCGGCAGACGCACTTCTCTAGTCATAAGCACATACTATCGATAGACATAGAGCGGCAGTTGAATGAGCTGGAGGGCCTTGTCCGTGACGCTGGCGAAGGGGCAGCAGAGCTTCGGGAGCGCTTGCTCCGCCAGGCTGCAGGGGAGGTCCCTAGACGCCCAGATGTTGCCTCGCAACTCATGATAGAACTTTTATCTAGCATAAAGAGCTTCGGGAACGGCCCACCCTGCGCAGCAGCTTACGGACCACCGCTCGGAGACGCATTTAACGTCAGCGTCTGCAGCGATGGCTGCTTCTTCGCCTCAAACCTCTACAACTCCTTCGACATTCTCCCAAACTACATCGCGCAGCTGCTAGCCGTCCTGGGTAGCCTGGAGAGCGGTGCAGCAGCTGGGCGGAGCTTTGTGTCCATCTACGAGAGCGGCAGCACGGACAAGACCCCTGCGCTGCTGCGCGTGCTAGCCCGGCTCCTGCACATCTTGGATGTGCCAAACCGCGTTATCGCTGGTGGCAAGCTAACCCGCGCGGCGTTTGCGCGCCGGGGCTGGTGGCCCCTGGGCCTTGGGGGGCCCGTTGACCGCATCCGGTTCCTGGCGGCAGCGCGCAACGCTGTCCTTGAGCCCCTCACCGACCCCCGATGTGGAGCATATTCTGCAGCAGCAACATCAACAGCAGCAGCAGCAGCAGCTTTTTATCCGGCAGTCTCCTCACACACAGGAGCACGAGCAGCGGCAGGCTGGGAGCATGGCAGCGTCGACCGTGCAACCCTCACCCACACCGAGACCGCCTCCCCGGTCCCCGCCGGCTGCGCCTCCCCTGCCACCTCCAAGGTGGTGTTCCTCAACGACGTCTTCTTCTGCGCACAGGACGTGCTGCGCCTGCTGCAGTACCGCTCCGCCCACGTGGCATGCGGCCTGGACTTCATCAAGGCCCGCATGGCCGGCCTCACGCGCCCGGAACGGGAGGCGGCCATGCGGGGCGTGCTCACCGCCGATTGGGGGATCTCCCCTGCATGGGCCACCTGGCTCAGTCACGTGGACCCGCTCTTCAAGCTATGGAAGCGGCTGTACTGGCGCAGTACGGCATGGTGGTCCTGGTCGTACCTGGTGTTTTACGACATCTGGGTGGCGCGGGACGTGTCCGGCCGGCGGCTGAATAACACCGTGCCGTACGTGCACGACCCGGAGACCGGGCGGCGGTTGGCGGAGGGGCGCCCCGTGCCGGTGTACTGCTGCTGGAACGGCGTGGCGGTGCTGGACGCGGAGCCGTTACGTACGGGTGCCGTACGGTTTCGGAGCCATGGCCCGGGGGAGTGCGCGGCGTCGGAGTGCAGCTTGCTGTGCGACGACCTGCACGCCATGGGGCGACACAGGGTGCTGCTGGACCCCAACGTACGGGTGGCTTATGACTGGGACAGTGTACTGGAGCTGCACGACAACCTGGATGCTGTCGTACCACGAGGGGTACGGGGCCTGCCGTACAGGAAGCTGGAGCGGGGGGACGTGCAGGAGGTGGAGGCGGGGTGGGGGGCGTGGGAGGGGAGGGCGGCGGCGGCGGCGCGGACGTACGAGTGCTGCGGCATCAGCCCGGAGACGCAGACGGTGGACTATGATTATGGATGCCATGTGGTGGACCTGACGGCAGGCAGGGCAACTGCAGGGGCCTAGGTGTTTGCTTGTGCATCCAGGGCAGCCACTGCGTGTGCTGTTGGCCGCGGTTCAGCAGGTGCTTGAGCCATGCTTGGTTGGCAACGGCACCAGGGTCAGGAGTTCATACACGCGTGCTTGAGGTTTTTGCACGGTGTCCTTTTCGTGATGATGGGCAAGCAGCATGTTGGCATATTCTTGCGGCGTTCCCTCTGATGCAGGCGGGGCGCCCGCTCAAGCGAAAATGTGGGGCAGAAAGATTCGGTGCAGGGGATCGTCATGCACGCACCGACGCATGTACCGAGGCAATCCTAGCAGTACCAAGACGCGATGGCGAGGGCGGTTCGTAGTTGGAGTTAACGACTGGGGCTTGAGCTGCAGGCAAATGTGGCGTACTGCATGCGCGTGTGCGCCACTACATATGATATGCTGTGACTTGTGAGGCAACAGTCATCGGGCCCTAATATGGCTGGCAGGTGGGCAACTTGTGCGCAGCGGATGCGGTGCGGGGTGCAGGCCATGTAAGCTTGAGACAGGCATAGGCAAACAGGAAGTAGTGGCGTGGCAGGGCAAAGCAAGTGGGTTGCTGCGTTCGCTGTTGGCAAAGCTGGCATGGCATGGCGTCGTGCAGCTGCACCTGCTGCTCGCTGCAGCATGGCAGGTCACCGCAGGGGTCCCCTGGGTCACCGTGAAGCTGCAGAGCTGCCTTGCGTCCCGCTGTCGGTGCCTCTTGTTGGATTACGAATTACCGGCACGTAGCCATACCGCAATGCACGGTACGCCCAGAGAGCTGCACACGAAGCGACGCAGCGGCACTCCTTGCAACTTGCACGCCCGTGCCAAACCGCACCGCACTTCCGCGTGAGGCTACATCGTCGCCTGGGCTGCACAGTACGGTGGAAAAGGGCCGTATTTTTAGAAATACGGAAAATACGGGGGTCTGTTCCCAAAATACGGTCAAATACGCTAAAAATACGGTCGTTCCAGTTCAAACCCCTGAAGCAAGGGAGGTCCCCGCTCGTGAGGTGCCAGACACCAGGGAAGCTCCCTGCAAGGCACCACAGGTCCACAGCCACTAAATCACAAGTTTTTGAGGAATGAGAAGTGTCTCGCATATGCGTATGCACCTGTTGTTGTGTGGTTTTGCTGGCGCCTGGTCTCCCTGGGACCTCCCTGGGACGCTCCTGGTGCATGTGACACTGCCACGTGCCATGTCAGGCCTGGACCGCAGACCGTATTTCTCTTATGTTCGTCGCTGCTGTGTGTCCCAATGGCCTGCCGCCTGGTCCCTGCTGCAGCCAAGTGCGCGAGCCCACTCTTGGTACTGCATTGCCAGCTAAATGCATTCACCAAACGGACAACAGCCCTGCAGGAGCCCTTCCACTGATCCTTTCGAGCCCTAGCGACAGCGGACAGGTGTTCCCAGAGCTACGGCAATACCGGTACAGCGAACGGTGGCCAAGGCATCAGCGGCAGTGCTGCACACGCTCCTGCCCCCAAGCCGCCACCCAGCAGGTTGCAACTGGCTGAGCAGCTTCGCACCCGAGTTCACTATCAAACAAGCTATGCATGTACCGCCTTTGCTACTGCTGCTGCTGCCGTTGTCGCGGTTGCCTCCCTTATACCCGCATGGGTTGCCGGCCCCGCTGCTGCGCCGCCGGTCTCCTGTACGATCTGCGCCAGCCGTGCCCCGCCCGACCCCTTCCTGACCTGCTGCGGCACCTCCCGCTGCTTCCTGCCATGCCTGTGCTGCCAATATCCACTCCCACGTCCTGTCGTGCACACTACCGATATCAGCAGCACAGCCACCACTACCACCGGCGCCCATGTACCATACCCCACCTCAACCACCGCCCCCGCCCCCGCCACCGCCACCGCCACCGACGCTGCTGCTGCCGTCCCAATCACCATTTCGCCCCTCCGCCAGCCCCACAAGCAGCTGCGCGGCACGTGTATTAAGCCGGTCCCGCAGCTCGCACAGCGCCCGGCGCTTGGCGAACAGCTCCTGCTCCCCCATGGCCTCCACACGCAGCATGGTGTCCACGTCGGTCTCGCTGTCGTGCTGCAGGAACACGTGCTCCTCCCTGGGGGCGAGTGCGGGTGGGCGTCTGCATTAGGTTCATGCGATAGATGGCTGTTGTGTGCGCGGGTACGCGCTGCGCAAAGTAACAGGTACAGCTCCTTGAGTGCGCATGAATCCATCCCCTGGCCCACGGAAGGGCTTAACCCAAGCACCGATACACCAAGGGCGACAGGTGAAGGAACGGTACCGCACCGCGCGGGATACCCATCCATCTTGCCTGAAGAAGCTGTACGGTACCCTGCGCGTCCGGTTTGGCGCTTTCCGTACTTTCCTTTTCCGCTGTCCAAACTCTGGTTCGCTCAGCACCCGGAACCTCCTGTTACCCACTACTGCGGCCCTGTACCAACTGTTGCCCACACTGCCCCGGCTCCCAACCGCGCCGTACACGCACCCAGCAGCCGCACTCACTTGAAGAAGCTGTACACATACATCACGGCCTTGCTGGCGATGATCGGCGTGCAGGTGGTGAGGGAGGCGATCACTGTGCTGCTGATGCGGCTGGTCAGGTATTGCAGGCGGCCGAAGGCGGGGACCAGCGCTAGGCTGTGCGCTATGGTGCCCCAGAACTCCTGAACGGTTGGGAACATAGGCGGTTGTGTGTTAGTGGAATAGCAGTGGCCAAGGGAGGATGCAAGCCGCTGAGCCAACCGTTCGATGGCAAATGGCAGCACACGCGACTGGCCTGGACTTCGGCAGTGTCATGACCAGCTGTATGCTGTGGGCGCGCGGTATGCACAAGGTCAGGGCATGTGGCGGCATGGCGCTGTAACAAGACACAACGCGCACATGCACACCAAGAGGCCGATGCGAGGTGTACGGCATGCAGGTTCGTACGCACCGGGTATGGCAGGTTGCTGTAGAAGCTGACCCGTGGGTCGAGGTTTGGCGGGATGTTGAGGTCCTTGCGGTGGCCGCGGCCCAGCACGGTTACTTTTATGGAGGTGGCTGCGAAGAAAGGGACGCACGGAGCTGGAATCAAGTACCGGTACATCATGTCGGAGTGATGCAAGCCACAGCACCAACAGCCCCGAAGTGCGTACGGCAGGGTCCTCGCAGATTCTCGTCATGCCGTTCCACGCAGGTCGTACGTCCAGCAGCACACGGTCGGCACTTGAGACTTGACTAAGGGTTGCCGGCGGTACCGGTGTCCCCCCGTACCAAACAGCAGAGTGCCGTACCACGCCGCAGCTTATGCCATCCATTGTGTCAGGCGCCGACGATGCTTACACTGACTTGCGTTTGTACCCCGTGTCCGGGCGTCACGAAAAGCTAGGCAGAGGCACCGCTTTCCCCCTGCGTCCTTCCCCGCTCACCGTGGGGTAGCAGCATCTGCGCCCACAGGCCCTCAAAGTCGCGGATCAGGCCGGCGCCGTCCTGGTTGCCCCACCGCCGTAATGTGCCCTGTCGTACAGTACGACGGGCGAGGCGTCAAGCACGGGCGGACACGACGGCGCCATGGATCATAGACATGCGAGCGGCAGCATGGGCGAGGTATGCTCGCCTGACAGGCAGTGTTGCAGCACGGATCCTGACCCTTGGACGCTAACACACACACACACATGATTGATATATGTGCGTGACAGACATGTAACAGATACTCTTGAAAGATTTTACCTCGGATCCCTAGTATTAATGATTGCCCGTCAATCATTGACTCCTTGAGCTGGGCTTGCCCGAGCCCTTGAAATGGTCCTTGCTGGCGGGTGCCAGGACCACAGGATTGAGCTTGCCGTTCTACGCTGTGTTGGAGCAGTCGTACTGCTTCTAGGACCCTACGTTCTCCTATTACTCTCACTCTTAGCGGGCTAGATACCCAGACGAAACTTATAGCTACAACATTTGGCGATCCTACCAGGGATCGTAGGCTCATAGTCGTTGCTTAGACTTTTCGGCATGTCCGAGACCCCGCCCTGGCTCCCAAGTCCCCACCGCCTCCGCCCCCTAAGCTTCCCACCGATCACTGGGGCTATACCGCTTGGCTCCACGCGCACGGCCACGACTGGGTCCGCTCCATTGGCATTGATCCCCGTGGGTCTATGCGCGTGGAGCCAAGCGGTATAGCCCCAGTGATCGGTGGGAAGCTTAGGGGGCGGAGGCGGTGGGGACTTGGGAGCCAGGGCCGGGTCTCGGACACGCCGAAAAGTCTAAGCAACGACTATGAGCCTACGATCCCTGGTAGGATCGCCAAATGTTGTAGCTATCAGATTCGTCTGGGTATCTAGCCCGCTAAGAGTGAGAGTAATAGGAGAACGTAGGGTCCTAGAAGCAGTACGACTGCTCCAACACAGCGTAGAACGGCAAGCTCAATCCTGTGTTCCTGGCACCCGCCAGCAAGGACCATTTCAAGGGCTCGGGCAAGCCCAGCTCAAGGAGTCAATGATTGACGGGCAATCATTAATACTAGGGATCCGAGGTACAATCTTTCAAGAGTATCTGTTGCATGTCTGTCACGCACATATATCAATCATGTGTGTGTGTGTGTTAGCGTCCAAGGGTCAGGATCCGTGCTGCAACAGGCAGCGTGTCGCATACCGGTACCGACACATGCCAAAGCGCCGTACCCGCCACCCATGTGGCAGGCAGGATGTTCAGATCTACCCTGGCGCTGTCTACTTCGTACTATTCCATGACGGTTCAGTACGGTAGTGCTGCACGCCAGACATGCATCCTGTGTACGTACAAGCCCCGACGCCGCACCTGTACGGCGAACCCGGACACGCAGGCTTTGGACACGCAGGGCTGTGGAGGCGTGTAGGGCGCCACTGGCAGTGCCCAGCTGACGGGAAGGTCCAGCTTGGCCCTGGTGGGTGTATGTGGTGGGACCGCGGTGCAGGGGTGACGAGGGGTGTGCTGCATCCAGACAACGTTCAGGAGGCAAGAGGTGCTTGTGGACGTGCAAGGATGGTGGCAAGCGGTGGCGTCAAGGGAAACGTCTACGTGCGCCGCTTCATTGCTTCACACACATACGACTTACCCGTTTCCCTGCCCCTCTTCACCCGTGCGCAAACCCAGCTCTCCTTTTCAGTATCACGCCCAAATTTGCCATGCTGCCAGTTGAAAGATCACCTGCAGTCGACACTTGCTAGTAAAACTGGTTCCTCTGCATATCCCCGGCCATGGGATAAAAGGTCCTCCGGGCCTCAGGAGCGGGGCCTTATGGCGCCAATGCGTTACTACTTTTTCGCCCACACACCCACCTCATGAACATCTGCACGTGCGGCGCCAGCGTGGTGCCTGCACCTGCTGCTGGTTCACCCGCTAGCTATCACACCGTTGCCACTTAATACACCCACTGTAAGAGCATCTGCACATGCGGCGCCAGCGTGAGCAGGTGCAGCGGCACCGGAGGGTCGGCGAGGAAGCGCCAGTGGCGTTTGATCACGTCCGCCCGGTGCGCCACAGCCAGGACGATGCGGGCGCGCAGCAGTGCAGCGATGGCGTGGCACGTCTGCGGGTGCCCAGTTTGTGCGTGCTTTGTGGACTTGTGGTCGGTGCAGCGTGTCAGGCGTGGATTGGGATGTACGGCACGGGCGGGGTGTATGGCACCTTGGCACGGGGTGCTGGTTGCGTGTGGGGCCGGTGGTGAGCCGTGCGCAACAAGCTGCAGGGTAAGCGGGGTGTTAAGGGGGCGCAGATGTGCTGTGAAAAGGTGCAGTGACGTTCATACGGTTGTTCTGCCGGGGTCTAGGACCGGGCGGGTCCGTGCATGACCAGTGATGTGGTAACTGTTGTCTTGGAGTGCCCCGCCCTTCACTTCTGAGTTAAGACCACCACTACCACACCACACATCTACCCCGGGCTACCGTACATCAGCCCAGCCTGCCCCAGACACCCCTTGTATGTCAGGTAACTGAAGTTGCTAACCCACCTGCGTGGTTTCCAGCTCGGGGCTAATACACACGACCATGTCCACAGGCCCCCACGTCACCGTCTGGCGCATGACCAGGGAGGCGTTGCCCTCCTTGGTGTCCCAGTTGTGCCAGTCCCGCTGCGTGGTGCTGCCCGGTGTGCTGTCACCCAGCCAGTCCACCAGGCCATAGAAGTGCGTCGGCATGGTGTTGCCCTGGCTGCCAACGCCGCGTGTCAGCCACACGATCTGCGGGTGCGGGTCCATGTGCGCACGGACCACGTGTACGACGCCCGCCAGGACCTGAGTGGGGCAGTCGGTAATCAGTATGGCGTGACAGCTTTATTACTGGTGTTTGAGTAGGCGAATGAATTTTATTAGGGGTGCCTTGGCGCAGCACTACCACTCATGAACACCCCTGCCAGAGGGTGCCAAGTTGCTCGGAATCCCGGAATCCTGCGCGGGGGGGTCGGACGCAAATCCCAAAATCAGGCTTCCGCCTCTGGGGCCAGGATTGGTATCTTGGCTGCTGACTATGGGGTCATGTTCGGTATCCTGGGCTGTGGGTGGTGGGGTCAGGTCCTGCATCCCGGCTGCTGTGCGTTGGTCAGGTTCCACATCCCAGGCTGCCACCAGGGGCCAGGTCCGGCATCCCGGGCTGCCGGTTGTGGGATATCGGTTGACATCCTTGCCGCCGCGCCGAGGGTGGCGCTGGACATCTTAACTGCCGTGTGCGCGGTCGTGCTGCATGTAGTGTTGGCGTTGTGGCACCACGTGGCATACCGCGTGCAGGGGAGCTCTCCCCTGAGTGCATGCTGCATGCACGCTATGTCACCCAACGACAATTGTTCAGCGCAATTGCTGATAACGACTGTGCTGACGTGTCTCTGTTCAATTTCCTTTGCACTACATATGCAACCCCTTTCCTGCGGGTTCTTCATGTGGCAGAGCGGAGCGGAGCCCTTTCCTCCCCGCACTGGCAGGAGCAAGCAACCAGCAAACATATCATTCCACTGTATAGGTCGTGTGCCCGGGCTTGGTAGCAGGTTCAAGCTTTCGTGGTCGTGTCGGCATTGTGGCACCGTGGTGCACAAACACCGACACAGCCTGCATACAAGCAAACGGCTTCCACGCGTCGCGACCTTATTCTTGAGGTTGTTCCTCACATGTTCTAGCGAATACCTCATCCCGGTTCATGACGGTGCCGTGTTCGCGTGCATGCCTCAGTCTAGGTCGCCTGATATGCTGGTGTGTACTCTCTATGAGCGTGATGAGCTCATGACGATTACATATATCAGAATGGGAGTGGAGCGTGACATGGTCGGTCGACCAGGGGTGACTTGCTGTTGCCGTGTTGGCCCCGAAGCCTTATGCACCGCTTGACCCGCGCCTACTATCCCCGGATGCCGGCACTTAACATTAAACGGCACTTCAGCTTTTAAAGCTGGCCCCAATTGGAAAGCCTCGGCTTCCAACTTTGACCCCACGTGCCGCATCCTGGCTGCCTGACCTGCCCCACGTCCCGCATCCTGGGCTGCCGGACCTGCCCCCCCTCCGGCACCCTGGGCTGTCGAACCTGACCCACACACATCTGCCAGATACCGAAAGTGACCCCATTGCCGGTATCCCTCCGTCCACCCCCCTATGACCCCGTTTCGGAATCTGGCACCCTCTGCCCCTGCCCCAGGCCATGGCGGAGTGAGCTGGTCTTGGTTCATCGTGCGCTAGGTCGTGTTAGAGATTAATCAATGTCATGATACCGGTACCGTATTGGCGGATGAGAGGTGCAAGGCTGCAGTGAAAGGTCCACGAAGCTGCTTAGGTGCTTCCCAATCATACGAAGGGCGTCAACGGGGTCAAGGTGCAAGTGGGCAACAACACGGAAATGCATGACACGCACCAGCACTCACCTCAAAGTGAGCAGGGACATCGTTTAAAATGGTGATCTTTAGCCCCAATGTGTGCTCGGCCATCGCGAGTAGGGCGAAGCACACAACTGCTGTCCGATGGCCGGCAAGGCGCTCTGCCGACCGCAGCCATGGTCGCAGTAATCTCTTCTTCATGCAGTAGGTTAGGTGAGCACTGTTGCTCCTAGCAGCAGCGGTGTCCGCGCAATCGCGCGCAAGCCGCGCCGGTTGAGCTTCCTTTCCGTTGCAGTCGACTCAAGGGTGTCAAGCACGACCAGTGTCATATGCCCCGCACCATAGACAAGAAGGACTTTCTACGGTATTAGGCACACACACATTCAAGTGCAGCGTTCCAGCATGATTTGCCTCGACGAAACCACCTGCATGCGACCGCATACGGTACACTTGCGCAGACAGCACCTGAGTGTCGTCTCACCATTTTGCGCTCTACAACCAGGCACTCCAAATGCACTTCTGTCTATAAGCAGTATAACCTACCAAATGGCAGGCGCGGCCTCAGATTAAGGACCCCAACTGCTTGGCTGCCCCTGATCCACTCGCCACACACCGAATGCCGACCAGCGACCGGACCCACAAACCGCGCCTCCTGCGTTGCTCCAGCACCTATGTCCCCACCATGCACCCGCCCCATCCCACACATCCCCTGCCCGCACGCCCTGCTCTTGTGAGCACATCCTCCCTCCCCCGCCGACCCCTCACCTCCCTCGCCCTCGCGATCCCCCAAGCCCTGCCCCCGCCCCTGTCCCCGAGCCCCCGCCCACTCCTCCCGCCCCTGCGTCCGCCCTGCGCTTCCTGCCCCCCAGCACCGGATCTGCGCCGCTGCCCGCCGCCTGGCCCTGGCGCTGCTGCTTGAGGGCCTGCGCCTTGGCTGCCGGGGCGGCGGGGATGTGCGCCTTGATGCCGGACGTGGCGGCGGAGGGCACCCCAGTGGGCTTCCTGGCCTTGCCGGCAGCCGCCTGCGGATACGCGGACAACGCGAGGAAACCGTATAAGGCGTCAGGCAAGCACAGAAACGCTGGTGAATGCACGCGAACAGGATGTGGATTGACAAGCCAAAGTAAAAGCGACAGCCGCCTGCGGAGGCGGTGTTAACAGCCGCAGTTGTGCTGAACCGGCGGTCGGCGAGTGGGCCCTTCAGGCACCGACTGACAAGAAGGAAGCCGTGGCCCTAGGGATGAGCCCGCAGGGAGCTCGAGCCCCAAACGGGCGGATGCGAGAGCGTCAACAGGGGCAAGGGCCCAAGACACCTGCTGTCCTGCTGCCCTGTGCTGTCTGTACCTGTCACCTATGGGGCACGGGGCGTTGCGCGCAGTGCAGTGTGTGCCGTGCGCCCACCTGTGCATCGGGTCGTGGTGTGCCAGGCGGCAGGCGGCCCCGGGAGTCACCGAAGAAGAACCTGCGCGGGGCCACGGCAGGAAGCGTGAGGAAGCGGTCAATGCCGGACGCTTCTTGCGCGAGCATGAAAGAGCTGTGCTGAGCGCAAGGACGGCTGTGGAGACGCGTCTGCCCAACACAGCTGCAGCAGTGTGCTGCGTGCGCTGCGTGAACAGCCTTCCGTACATACTGCAATCCTCTTCGCGCCTCGTACCCCACGTACTTCGCAGTTGTTGCAAGTGCGCCGTGCACATTGCCCCGAACCGCCTGCCGTAGCATCCACAAAGCCGCCCACCACTGGAGTCACACCCCCCACCCCACGCCTTGCCAGACAGTTCATGCATACCTGCACCCGTGTTTGGCTTGAGGGCCAGGCAACGCAAATGCCGATGTATTCTAACCGCCTAAACCAAAGCCGTGGCGTTGTACATTAGATACACAGTAGCCGCACCGCCCACCTTGCGTTGACGAAGTCGTCCACCATGGGGTTGAAGGCGCAGATGGTGGCGGTGGTGGCCATCTCGCGGTAGCGCTTCATCACAGCGCCCTGCCGGAAGTGCTCAGCCACAACCTCGCCGCCCACGCCCCCGTCGCCCTCGCCCACCGCCACCGCCGCTGACCTGTGCCCTTGCCCCTGCCCCTGCCCCTCCGGCTGCTGCTGCGCAGCCGTCTCCGCGCTCCCGCTCCCTGCCCCGTGTTGCCCTTGCCCTTGCCCCGAGCCGCCTCCTTGCCCTGCGCCCGTCGCGCTTGTACCACCCGTGCTGGTTGATGCAGCAGTGTTGCTGGTGCCACTGCCGTACCCCGTCCCGCCCGGCCCCCACACGTGCTCCGCGGCCGCCTTGTACAGGCGGCAAAGCGCGTCGAAGTCTGTGGGGAAGAAGATGTCCGCTGTGCCCCACGGCACGAATAGCGTGTTGTGGTCGATGTTGCGCCCACCAACCTGCACATGGCGGGAGCCCCCGCCCGCAGGCACATTGTATGTGAATTAGCAACTTGAAAGAGCAGTTTCGATCTCTGAGCTCTCCGTGGTCTGTACCATCACCAGCTCAGCTGCAAGGATCCTCGTGATTGCGCTGGCCGATCGAGCCTAAGCAGGCATACAGCAGAGGCCCGCATAGCGGCTTCCGCCACTTCAGTCCCGTTGGGAGAGTTTGCGCCCTTGCCAGCGTACTGCGATGAACCAGTCTACTCCAAAGGCGAGCCCTAGCTGAGAGGAGCATGCCAGGAGAGCACAGTGCTCAGTGAGCACAACCAGCAGCGCAGGCGCACCTTCTCCGCCACCAGCGGCGCGTTGCGGCCCGGCAGCCGCACGTCGGGCAGGCGGTCGAAGTCCGCCGCCATGAGCGAGTGGTTTGGCCGCAGGTCGTGCAGCAGCTCCAGGAAGGCGCAGCAGGCGGTGGGCAGCCACACCACCTCCTCGCGGGCAGAGGGCTGCGCGTCTGGGGATGAGCAGGAACGGCGGTGGCGGTGGCGTGCGGGCGGAGGGGGCAAGAAGTCAATCACGCAGCAGCTGCATGGTACCGCAGCGCGGTGCATGCGTGTGGGTAGGGTAAGCAGCAAACGCTGTGCTCCCGCCGGTTGAGATTTGGTGGTTGAGGTTTGGCAAGAATCGGAAAGAAGCCAATGACTGACAGCGTGTCCAACTTGGTGAGCTCTCGTAAGCGACTTGTTTGACGGGTTGCAGCTTGCCCCTTGCCAGTATATACCTTGTCAAAACAGTACATTCCGTATGTAGTCAGAAGTAATAGCACAAAGGGGTAATCACCTAAATGCCAAAACGACACGCACCCCTTGCCAGTATAAAGTCCAGTACGCGGTTGAAGCGCTCGTCCAGCAGCTCCTCCCTGGAGGCGGGCCGGTGCGCCGCCGCCAGCGTACGGCACACCAGCGGGTCGGACAGCGGCTCGTACTGCTCGCGCCAGGGGCCCAGCTCGTACGGTAGGGGGGAGGAGGCGGCGGCGGGTGGGGAGGAGGGGGAGGAAGGAGAGGTGGAGGAAGTAGGCTGTTGCTGGTGGGGGCTGTCACTGGCTAGGACGATGCTGGTTTGCTGCCACGGCTCGGAGGGGCTGCGGCGGAGGACCCTGGAAGAGGGAGAAGGGCAGAGGGCACGGGCGGGGCTGATGTGGGGCAGGGAGGTAGGGTCGATCGTACAGATGCAAGTGGGTAAAAGGCCACGGTGGGTGCTCCTAGATCAGTGTGTCATGCTGCACGTCGCCTATTGCTCCGGCAAGGGCGTGACAAGTACCCTAATGTCCTTGTGGGTAAGTCCCGGTAGGCAAGCCACGCAAAGCCTACCTGCTCGTGCGGCAGGTGGTCCAGCATGCAACACCGGCATGTGCATGGGGGTATACCCCTGTGATCAGCCCCAGTACAGTGTCAAACGTTGAGTGTGCCTACCGGGGGCTAATCGTGCGGAAGATACCGGTTGCGTATCGCTCCGGCAATGGCGCATTCGCATCGAAACTAGGGGGGTGAGGTGAACCCCCATGTTCTTGTCCACACAGCTGCGCCCGTTGCCCACCTGTCGTGCGGCAGGTTGTCCAGCACCTCCATCATGAGCACGAAGGTGTGTGTCCACGACCGCGACCCCCACACACCCCGATCCAGACCGCTGCCACGCCGCAGCCGGAACGCGCCGCCGTGCCCGCCCTGCCGTACGACTTTGTCGTACTGCCGCGCCGCCAGGCTGGACGAAATCTCCAGGCACGTGTACGTCGTGCGGCGGTACTCCTCCGGGCGGTTGGCGCGCAGCCAGTCCTGCAGCCGCAACGCGAGGGACATGGTCGGGACGTACCGCTTCGTCATGGCGACATTGTTGTATCGGCATTTGGCATTTTGTGTCACATTCCAGGCGGTGTGGCCACGCAATCCTGACTGGTTGCGACCACACATGTAAGGAATTATAATACCGGTAGTGGCCTGCTGAGTGCTGGGTCCTGGCCAAGTCCTGGCGGTGCTTGTTGTGCAGGCCCGCCTTTCCGGCCTGCCCTGCCTGACCCTGCCAGCCCCTCCGCAGGACAGTGCTTCCTCGCCCGCTTGGGTGCGTCCGTGGGTGTGACGCTGGTGCCGCACGTGCAGGCAACGGCACGGAACGGCATAAGTGCCATCAAGTCGCTTGATGGCAAGACACGCCAGCACGTGGCAACCTCTCTGATGCCTCCGGCCAATAGTGTTGCGGTTCCAAGCTTGCCACACCTTCGACGGTATCTGTAGCCGATTGACGTTTGCGCGCCCCCAAACCCGCACGCCGTCGCGCGTTGAAGGCTCATACAGTAGGGGTGGCCTTCATCCAGTGCCGCCTCACCCGGGTTTGGGTACGGGTACCCCCAACCCTCCCGGCTCCCGATCTCGGGCAAACGCACTCACCAGCACGTCACGCGCCAGGGTGCCGTTGCCTCCGCCCACCTCCACTATCTCCAGTGGCTGACCCTCCAGGCCCAGGTGGTGCCTGCGGGTGGGAAAAAGGGGAGTGTCGAGCAACTTGGCCAGCATGAAGTGTGGATGGGATGCACGGCCCCCGGGGGCGGAAACAAATCCGAGCGGCCGTCCCCAGACAACCCGATGCAGCATGGCTCATTACATGTGTCCCCCCAATGCACACAATTGTAAGCACAGCCCCGCATCGCCGCACACCCCACGGCGCTCAGCCCCGCCCTCCCGCCCTTGCCACGCCCACACCTCCTGTGCTGCACAATATGGCGGGCGACGAGTGGTCACAGCCACTCCGTAACACGACATTCGCAAACATCTGTTCTTCTCTTAGCAACTCGACACTCCGACAGCTCTCTAGCTTCCACTCTTCCTGGGGTGACCTCTGCTGGGCTACATCTGGTGGCACAGCCCCGCCATCCCGCACTGCCCGAGGGTGCAAAGCTGGGGCCCGGCCTCCCTCACCCTACGCACGCACCTCCTGTGCTCCACAATATGGCGGGCGACGCATGCGCCGTACGCGGGGCTGAACAGCTCGGCGGGCGTCAGGAAGGAGGTCTGGGGGCAGCAAGGCGCGACGCGGCACAAATATGTGGTTAATTATTTCCGTGCATTACTACTTTAGTTAGGCTAAAGGCAGAGCCGAACCGTTGCCGTGATGGAGCATGTGCCGGCAGCGTTATGCGTACCATGCTGACTATATTAAGGAGCAGCAATAACTCAAAGGGGACCTAAAGGGCGGCAAACAGCAGCCAACGGCAGCCCACCTCCAGCTCCTTGTACTTCTTGTTGACCACCAGGTTGTACTCGTCCCGGCAGTAGATCTTCCAGTAGTTAATGGGCGAGGGGCCCACGCTGCCCACAGGGGGCGTGGGCTGGCTGAAGTAGCCGCGGGTCTGAGGGCAGCGGGCAGGGGGGCGGAAGCAGGGTGGGGTCGTGGCGGGGGGCAGTATGGGCAGGGACAGGGGCGGGCAACGCCGGGCGCGAGCGTGGCGATGCACGGGGAACGGTCGCAGCTCCAGGACTACTGGGACAATGATCGGCACGCAGTGACTAGGTGCAAGATAATGGCTGTTGCAACTCAAGGTTTCAGCATCGGATAACCACCCTAAAGGCATCTGGTGGCTACCCTACATGGGCCGCCGGGCAGCCTACATCCAGCTGCCCAGATGTATACCACAACGGCCCCAGAGCCTCTAAGTAACTCCACATCTAGATGCACGTGAACTCGTGATGTAGGTGGATACCGCGTGCTGATAAACTGCCACACGCCCTACTTCAACCACGGGGGTGTGCCCCTGCCCCCGCCAACGCACCCCGCCCTCGCCCGTTCCCCGACAGGCTCCTCCTTCCTCCGTACACGCACACCATCCAAGGCCCCTCACCGGGTGATACAACGAGTTCTGAATGAAGTCTCGCACTAGCAGCTTGTCCGGCTGTGGGCCTTCAGGTGTGGGTATGACCTGAAGTAAGCGGGGTGCTGGCGGAGGGCCATCGAGAGGCCCCCCGGAAGCCCCATCCACGCCATCCGCAGGCAGAGGGCCGCTCGGAAGCCCGGAGCCCGCCCCCGGCTCTTCCTCTGGCTTCACATCGGGGGAGTCATCTTCCGAGGGTAGCGGGAGCGGGACAGCTGAGATTGTAGCTGTCGATGCTGCGCTTGGGGCTGTTGCGCCGGGAGCGCGAGGCGCGGCCTGAGGCCGGCCTAGGATGCCCGTTAGCCCAGACGCTTTGGATGTTGCCGATGAGGTGGCTGCAGAGTCGTTGCTCGCACTCGGTGCAACGTCGTCGGCAGAGGGTGCTGCGGTGCTAAGTGATTGGAGCCGCCCGGTAGCCCAGCAGAGGTCACCCCAGGAAGAGTGGAAGCTAGAGAGCTGTCGGAGTGTCGAGTTGCTAAGAGAAGAACAGATATTTGCGAATGTCGTGTTACGGAGTGGCTGTGACCACGCGAGTAAGGACATTGCGTTGCGGGTCCACGCCAGGCTTCAATGATCGCCCCTATCGGGCATCGTTTGGCCACATTCTTTGAAGGGATTACTGCAGCTATTTGCTTGGCGTACAGTTGACTCGAAACCTGGCTGTCGTCCTCCTCATGCGTCGTGCACAGGCCTTTGCACAGGGCAGTGGTCTCAGTGTGGACAGTCCCCTCTCGCATACACAAATACGTAATGCACTGACCAGTACTGTACAGGTAGCAAGACGCTGCCCCTGGTGACACGCTCACTCGTGTCACAGGGGTCCTGCGCGAGCTATGTACTGAGCCGAGAGCGTCCTCAGTATTACTGGTAACTGCTCATAGCAATGAACGTCTTGCGTGTGATCAGCGGGGCGGCCGCTGCAGCGGAGACTGGCGCTGCAGCTGGACTGTCGGGCTTTGTTCAGGCCAATGCTCTGCCGCTGCAAGCGCTGCGAATGCCTCCGCTGCTGTCCAACATTATAGGCTCATATCATACGTCCCTTCCAACACGGCCGACTGTACCAAGGACTGGCTCGGCCCGTTCCCACGCGTCCTCCTCTCCTTCGTGTCATGCGCCAGCCTTGTCGTCAGCTGGGGCTGGCGCCATCAGCCAAGCGACCTTTGCGGCACCACTCCACACAACTGATAAAGCAGAGCTCCTAGCCCAGAGCTCGTCAGGTTCTGGGTGGGGGACCTGGCGTAACGCCAACACGGCCAGCAGCAGTAGCGGCGGCCTGTGCGACGGCGGCAGCGCACGCCGCGCCACCAGCAGCTGCTGCAGCATTCGTGCCCATGCCTCTCACGCCAGCAACAGCACGACTACAAGCTACAGCCGCTTGGTTGACAGGGGTGGCTTGGTGGGGCATCCGCGGCCTTTGCCCTCGCCGCCTCCACACCCCCATGCTGACTCACCAGGCGCGGTAGGCGCAGAAGGACAGTTGCACGCAATCCCTCGCTGCCAGCACCACCAGCCGGAGCACCGGAGGGGCTGGAGTTACAGCCACATACGTCACCAACATAGCAGCAGCTCCAGCAGCAGCTGGCGGCAGCTGCGGGCCTTTAGCTCCTCCCCTGCTGCGCGGGCCGGCGGGGAGGGTTTCCGAGACGAAGGCCTGGGGTCAGCCATGGAGGTGTTCGACCGGTGGGTGGGCGAGAGGCGCCCATGTCATGCATTGTGCACACATACATGCATGTACTCAATTTGTGTTACACATATTTAGTTACGCTTCAACCTATCCGACCCGTGGGTGGGCAAGGAACGCTAGGGTTTGTTGGAGGTCTGCCTGCGCTGCTGCTTCCTCCGTGGAGCTGTTTGGCAGGAGTGCGACCGTGCAGCGGCCAGGGCGCGGGAGCAGGGACTGGGCCGGCAGCGGGTGGGCGGGGGCCGGCCGGCCGTGGAGGTGTTCCACGGGTGGGCGGGAACTGCGCACAGAATGCCCGTGTAGTTGGGCGACTTCCTAGCCTTGTGGCCACTATCGCCCCGAACAAACAGTGTGATGATGCCTAGGTGTCCCGCCCATCGCTCGTTATCTTGCGCGCCAACAACCCCGACCCCGTCCTCACACACAGTACGGCACGATCGCCTCGCCCCCTAGGCCGCTGAAGGCGCTGCACCGCGACCGCTCCTCGCTACTGCTGTCGTCCGACGACCCGCTGCAGGGCGCAGTGGCGGAGCGGCTGCTGGACCGGCTGGAGGACTGCAGGAGGGGATTCGAGACGGCCGTGGTGCTGGGAGGCGCAGGTGGGTGTGGGACGGCCGTGGTGCTGGGAGGCGCAGGTGGGTGTGGGACGGCCGTGAGGCGCAGGTGGGTGTGGGACGGCCGTGGTGCTGGGAGGCGCAGGTGCGTCATGCGGTGTTACAATGTCGGCAGAAGCCGGGGGTCCTTAAACGGACTGAGACACAGCGATGGCACGTGTGTGTGGTACAGGCGTGGTCCTCGGAGGAGAAGATGGGATGGCAGTGGGTTGCGGCAGTCCTCCGCTACGTAGGCCCTGCATCAATCAAGTGCTCATACGTTGCACCATGACATGTCATCTGCACACAGTGTGCCTGTTCTTGGCCTATGGGATTGATGATTGAAATGGAATGGTAAAATTGTGCACGCCGTGTGCACTGGACCTGGTACTGCCTCCATCTGGCGTACAGCGCTGTCTGTCGTACGACAGCTGGCGGGCGGGCGTGCCGGCATTAAACGGATCATCGTAGTGGACCCCAGCCAGGACATGCTGGACAGGATACGGGTGGGTGTGCGCAGGGTCGTGTGGGTTCACTCGCAGTCCGGGGATGGTGGGTTATTGTGCAGGTGCCGTCTGCTTTACGTGTCATCGTGAACGAGCTTTGCGAAGGCAAAGTGCTAGGCAGCAGACGAGTGAGACATGCGGTGCCGTGCCGTACAAGCCACGAGGCCTGCGTTGGAATCTGAGGCAGACTGGGGATATGAAGGCCCCCGGCGTGTCCTGTTGCTGCTAGCCAATGAGCACGGTTGACACCCGTTGCTTATGCACGCCTTCAGGGCATGTCTGTGATGAGTCGTCCACGACAACCCACTGTCCACACCCCTCCGCACAGCGTGAAGAGGCCGCCTCCCGCTCCACCCCCGGCGCCAAGCCGTGGCCGGCCCTGCTGTGCGTGCGGGGGGACGAGGAGCACCTGCCGTTGGCGCCCAAGTCCGTGGACTGTGAGTGGGGCGCAGCCCTTGGCCGCATGTCCGGGACATCCCGTGCGAGCTCATGCCACAAGCACTGTGTGTAGCGGATGCGGAGCGGGATGCTGGCAAACTAGGCTTACAGAAACAGGTACAGGCAGGCAGTGAAGGTACAAGGTGTCAGAGCAGGGCAGGCAGTTGCCAGGTGTGAAGTCGGTGGCGGTGGTCGCCGCTGTCGATGCTGCTGAAGCACTGTGTATATCCGCAACACCACTTTGACTTCATCCTGCACCTTTTCGGCGTTTTCTTTGCCCCCTACCGCCTGCATGCACGCATGCTCATGACCCACCGTGCCGGCTGATGTATGTCTGTACCCCTGCGGCACCCGCGAGTTTTGACTTCATGTTGCCCCCTCCCCCTACCGCCCGCAGTGATCATCAGCTGCATGGGGTTGCACTGGGCCAACGACCTGCCGGTACGGTACGGGTACGGTTGGCTGAAATCGGTTGGGCGGTTGGACCTGGTTGGCCGCGAATCAGCCGGCACGTGCGTCCTTGCGGTCGGATGCAGCTCCCTGTCCCTGTCAGTGCATTTGGAACGCCAGCGCAAGGCCCAAGGCCCTGGGCGCAATGCTACAGCCGCACATTGGTTCCCGCTCTCACTCTGCTGCCGCCTGGAGGGCCCTGCGCCCGCCAGACAGACCCGCGCCGTACGGCAAACCCCCCGAGGGCGCGGGCGCGGCGGTTCCGGAGCGCACACTGACCGACCCATGGGGCGGCGCCGAACAGTTGCCTGCCCGCCAGCACGGGGCAGGCAGCTACCAGTGCCGGCACAGATGATTGCGTGCCTGCCGGACACAGCCCTTTCATGTAGCCCACTGGTGCATCTCATATTCCATAGTTGTTGCCCACCGCAGAGCTGTCTTCCGTTCCTGCCCCCCAACTGGTGACGCGAGGTCATCTTCTGCAACGCCCTGTTGTGCGGCCCAATCTGAACCCGCAGGGCGCCATGGCGCAGTGCCGTGCGGCTCTGGTGCCCGACGGACTGTTCCTCGCCGCCATGCTGGGGGGAGACACGCTGCAGGTGGGCGCATCGCAGCATGGTGGGCCCTTGCCACTTCGGAGTCTGTTGCGGCGTATGCAAATGCACAATCAGAATGTCCCTGAGGCGCTGGGCGGGCTCGTGGCGTACGGCACGGTGGTTATGGAGTGTAACCGGTCCCCTCGCTCCCTGCCCCACTTGTGCTCCTGCCCCACCTCCTGCCCTCACTCGCCGACTCCCCTTTCCCCCAGGAGCTGCGCATATCGTGCGCCTTGGCCCAGATGGAGCGGGAGGGCGGCGTGTCGCCCGTAGTGTCACCCCTGGCGCAGGTGGGCTGGGGCGGGGGGGAGGTTGGGACTGGGGTTGGGACTGGGGTTGGGACTGGGGTTTGGGAGCGGGATGGGGATGGGGATGGGGCTACAGGACTTGGATCGCGGTGTTCTGCAGTTACCCCTCCGACATTGCGAATCTGTTCTATATGTTAAGACAGCCGCTTCACGGCAGTCTTGCAACGCAGGCAGTATGCGAACATCCGCCCCCGCTCCACCCTTGCCACACAAGCGGCACGGCAGCACACCCAGCTCCCGGGCTTTGTCGCCCTCGCAGCGCACGGCAAGGGCCTACCGCCTGCGTGTCCTCCCCGCACCCCACAGGTTCGTGACGCTGGCAACCTCCTGACACGTGCCGACCTGCGGCTACCCTCGGTGGACGTGGACGCCTTCCGCATCGGGTACCCCTCGGCCCTGGAGCTGGCGCAGCACCTGAGGGTGGGTTAGCAGGGTTGGCCAGTCTCCAATACACACCCCGCCAACATGCGCTCACCACGCTGCACCCCTCTGTCCGTGCAACCATCAACCGGATGGCCGTTGGGCGGAAGAAACGCCAAATGACACCGAAAGAGCTCCTCGTGGCTCTTAGTCTGAAAGCATCCCTCTTGCGAAGCACCTATCCCGTTACGCACCCCACCCCACAGGCCCTGGGCGAGGGTAATGCCAACCTGCAGAGGAGGAAGGCCCTTCGGCGGGACACGGCGCTGGCGGTGCGTGTGTGGGCCAAGGGACGGGAGGGAGGGGGAAGGCCGGTAGTCGCGCCGAGCACGTGTCAGTCCACACACGGCAAGACGTGGCGCTGGCGGTACGTGTTCGGGACTGGGGCAGAGAAAGGGAAGCTGGCTTGCGTGCACGGCACCTGCCTACGCACACGCAACGGAAGACGGAGCCGACGATGCGTGGTGGGGCAGGGAAAGAGTGAAGACGGGAGGGGGGCACGCGCGTAGGGCACAACACAAAGCACCATCCACGTTCTCGTCTTACGTCAAACGCTCTGCTCGTGTTGCACGTAGTAAAGCAGCCCAATCTGCATCACTCCTGTACACGCTCTGACCCTGCACCCTTTTTCCCTCCCAATCGTCTTTCTGCAGGCTGCGGCCATCTACCAGTCTATGTTTGGGGAGCGGGGCCAGTGGGCCGGCGGGCAGGGAGACGGGCAGGGGGCGGCAGCTGGGGAGGGGCGGCAGCAGGAGGCGGAGGATGAGGAGGGGCAGGACTGCATACACGCCACCTTCCAGGTAGGCCAAGCTGTTGGCTGTGTGTGCGTCTTAACGAACAGTAGACAGTACAATGCAGACCACCTGGCAGCTGGGGGGATGCTCATGTACCACGGTACTGTGTCATGGCGCCATGCACGTGCACGCCCTCGCGGCAACCCCTTCCCTGTGGCGGGAGGCTTTTCCCACCATGACGCTTGCCTCGCTGCGATCCCACGCCTGCCTGTTTTTGCTGGTGATGCATGGTGGTGCGTGTGCGTATGTGTGTGCCTGCAGGTCATCTTCATGACGGGCTGGGCGCCCGCGCCCCACCAGCCCAAGGCAGCCAAGCGGGGATCAGCCACCGTGTCCTTCCAGGTGGGTGGGATGGAGGCACGTGGCACGGTGGTGGCACGTGGTAGGGGGGTGACACGTGGAGGGTGGTGACACATGGCACGCTGTTGAAACGTGTTATGTGGCAGGGTCATGGCACGTGGCAGGACGGTGGCACATGGCACGTGGCACGTGGCAGGGCTTGGTACATACGACCCGGCATGGCTTGCGCACGGGAGAACTGAGAGCCCCGCTTCGGGCGTAACGCCGAGGGTACCGCATGTGCATAGCTGGTTACACTGCCTACTTAGGGAGGGAAGAGACCAGCGACGGTACGCTTGTGTACTTGACACTGCTCCTGTGGTGTGTGGCCACGTGTGCTGTCTTCATGCTTGCGACGAGGCACGGGAAGCTGCTTGTCCTGGCTCGCTGACACGTGTACCGTTTGGTGTGCTGGCTGACTACCTTCACCCCACAGGAGCTGGCGACGGGGCTGGTGGAGCAGGGGGCGGGCGTGGGGGGCACGGCAGAGGGCGAACTTGTGGGAGGGGCAGCGAGTGGTGGGAGAGGAAGCAGCAGCAGCCGGGGGTCTGGCGGCGGCAGTGCAGAGCCAAGCGGCGGCAGCTGCAGCTGAGGTGTGAGGTGGGGCAGGGGCAGGGGCAGGTGGCGGCGGCGAGTCATGGCCCTATGGCATGGGCGCGGGATCGGGGACGGGCGGCAGCAGTGGCGAGGCTTCTGAGGGAGCCGCCCTGCTGCTTGAAAGTGCTGTGCAGGTGCTGTGCAAGAGGGGAGGCGGCGGGTGCGGCACGAACGGGGATTGGCTGGCGTGTCCTGAGCGGTGCCACATGTGTTGTGTAGCGGGCGCTTGGGACGATGGGGTGGAATTTGATGGGCCATGGTGTTGTATGTCCGGACGCGGATGCGGATGCGGGAGAACGGAGGAGGCACGTAGGAACCGCGTGTTTGGTGTAGGGGATACAGCCCGGCCAAGCCCCGGCTGGCGCCCATGCCTCAGACCGTGTGCGTCGAAACCGTGGTCTCCTGCTCGCGAGGAGTGCGAGGGCCGGACGAACGCCAACGCTGTAGCAATAGTGGGGCCCACCAGGCTCCTGTTTCCGTGTCGTCTATTGGATGCTTGACTTGTTGACACCGGCAAAGGCGCCAGACACACTACGGTTGGGTTCTGGTGGCACGTGCCGCATGGACGCCAGTGGGCCGTTCCTCTTTTCCCCAAGGCAGCCGGCTCCTACGTACAGCCTCGCGGCACGGGCATGATTGCAGTAGTCTCACTCGTTCCTGATCCCTCCATGTCACCCTTTCAATAGAACCGATTGCCAGTACAGGTACACCGTACGTATCCCCTGGGTCCTACCGCCTCTGGCGTACCAGGGCGCACAGTTGACGGTCTTCGGACTGCAGCTGCAGTGAGGCGGGCACGTCACGTGCGGCACATGCACCGTTACACTCACTCACGTGACACACGTGCAAGCACGCCATTTGCCTTGCGCGGGCCGGGGAGCCACCGTGCATGGGCCAATGACACAGCTGTGGCTTGACCGCAGGACACATACAGTAACAGTCTGGAGCCACAAGTCCGCCGCGTGCAGCTTGAGCACCGGCCTCTAAAGTCGACACTCACGAGTAGCTGTCAACGCTGTTGCCTTTGCGCCACCTTGGACATATGCGTTGCTGTGTGCGTACGGCACCGCGGCACACACGCAAGCCACAGCCATGTGCGCTGTTCCTACCAAGCGGGCGCGGACCCACATCGCCTAGCGTTTTATGTTACAGTCCAGCCGGTGTGGCCGCACAATTTGTACTGGTCCCGATCACACCGAACAGGACCAATAGGCATGGAACAGCATGGAACAATGGACGCGGGGCATGTCCACGACTCCAATAAGACTACGTTCCGCCCTACCATGTCACGGCGTTGTGTTCAGCAGGGTCATAATGTAAGAATACGTCGTTGCTGTACAACGAACGGCTGTAACACCTAACGTGGTAGGCACTTTCAGTGCTACCAATCCATCTACGCCCACCCGTACAGTCCCATGCCCCCTACTTGCCCCTGCACGCCTTCTTGTGCCCCGCCCCCCAGTCCGCCGCCTGGCACTCCCTGCAGCAGTACCACGCGCCCTGGCACCTCCCGCACACCAGCAGCCCCTGCCCCTGCCCCTGTCCCTCCCCCGCCTCGCTGTCGCCCTCCAGCCGCGTGCACCGCGCGTTGCAGCAGTAGCTGCCGCCCAGCTCCCTCCCTACCTCGCTAGGGGTCAGCAGCCACAGCGGCACCTCCGGCGCCTCCCGCTCATGGCACCCAGGCGACTGCCGCGAGGCGAACACCACCAGCGCATCCCCGTGCTCCGCCTCCGCTGCGTAGCCCGCACAGCGCGCTGCAGCCACAGCTGCTCGCAGCTTCTCCGCACTAGAGCTCGAGCTCCACAGCACGTCCTTGACAATGGGGCTGGCGCCGTTAAAGCAGAGGAAGCGGCTCCCGTCCGGCAGCCGCATGGAGCATATGTCGTGCTGGCAGATCCACAGCGCGCAGTGGCACAGCTCCAGAACCGCCGCCGCCACGTGCCCCCGGTGCGAAGCTGGCAGCAGCTGCAGGCAGTCCAGGGCGGCCCCCACCAGCCCCGCCGAGTCCACATCCCCATCCAGCAGCCCCTGCAGCCCGTCCGCCAGCGCGGATAGCTCCGCCGCTCCCACCGCTCCCACCGCCCCCACCCCCAACTCACCCTGCTGCTCTGCTGCTGCTGCTCCACCAGGTGCACCGCTGCCACGTCCCCTGCTGCCCTTGCCGGTTCCCGCACCCGTCCCCCCTGCCTCACTACTGCTCACCAGGTACCTGCACCGCCACGCAGTCCTCTGGGCCACCAGCAGCACCGCCAGCAGGTGCTGCAGGCTGCCCGCCAGGTGCGTCTGGGGGTCATCACCCGGGCACAGGCTCCTGCCGCCGCCCGCCCTGGCACGGGCCTCGGCCAGCAGCTTCGGCAGCCGCCTGCACTGCCGGATGATGAACGCGCTCAGCGGCGGAACCACCCTTGCCAGCGCAAAAGAGAGCAACAGGCGCAGCCGCTGAGGCCCCGCGTGCCAGCTGCTTGCAGCTCCGCACGCCAAATCTTTCTGCCCCGATGAGCCCCCGCCCGCTGGTGGATTGCCACCAACAGATGCCGCCGTCGCGGCTGCTGTGCGGTACGGCCTCCTCCTGCACCCGTCAGGCTGCTGCGCCCCCTGCATCCAAGCGAACGCAGCGCCTAGGCCCCTGCACAGCATGGAAGCAAGGCCGTCAGCCACCACCTCCTCCGCCCCGTCCCCTGGAGCAGCAGCCATGGCGCCAGGGGCTGCCGTACAGCTCGCCCCTCCGCAGCCGACCCGTGGGTCATCGTCACGTGCGGCGCGCCGCAGCACCTTGGCCATGGAGGCCAGCAGGGACGCCGACTGCCGTGGACTGCCGTACGCTAGCAGGTACGGCAGCTCGTGGCAATAGCAGAAGACGAGGCCGCTGTTGCTGCTGCTGCTGCTGCTGCTGCTAAAGTTTTCGCCGCCGCCAGGTCTGCCGAGGAGGCGGGTCGCGGCCCCGAAGCTGCCGTCGGCGATGAGCAGGAGGCCGGCCATGACCACGTCGCCAGGGGCGAAGCGCCGGCCACAGCGGCGCAGCAGCGTGTCCAGGCAGGGCAGGTAGCCGCCGGACAGGGCGGCCGCCAGGCGGGGGTAAGGCAGCGGCGGGAGCTCCCCTGCATGGACCCGAAGAGCAGCGAGAGCGTGTTAGTCGGCAGTAGGACGACGGGAGATACATCTAGCAGGGGTTGCAGCATGCTGTGGAACGACGTTGGCTGCGTTTGTGGTCTCAGGGAATGCACGTGTCGACCAGGGCATGGCGCCGTGCTTTGGGGCCAGCAGGGCCATGTGGGCGTGTTGCACATGGCATTCGTACCTGCAGGGCTACATGCGTTGTGCACGCGTAGGCACACGCATAGGGTCCACTGACGTGTACCGTACCGCAACGCGCATAGTGCACCGGTGACACGGGAACACCTTGCCCACCTGTGTGTGTTAGCGGCGGCAGCCCCAGCGCCATCAGCTCCGCAAGGTTGCCGCCGGCGTGGTCGCCCGCCGGCCAGTGCACCGCGTGTGACGCCGCACCGCACGCCAGGCCGTACCACTCCGCCAGCAGCGCCTGGTGCTGCTGCTCTCGCGACTTTCCCTGCCGCCGCTGTACCCCAACACCGCAGTCCGCCTCGTCCCCCGCTCCACCCTCTCTCCCGCCCCCCGCCCCCGCCGCCGCCCCTCCCCCTGCCACCACCACCTCCAGCGTGCTTCCGTACACCCTCAGGGCCAGCAGGGTGAGCTGCCCCACAGTTTCCTTTGCCCGCACCAGCATATTCTTCGCACTGTCCGCCGCTTCCCAAGGGCTGTACCCGCCCACACGCGCGCCCCCGCCACCTGCACTGTGCACCCCATCCTCGTCAGCCACCCAGCCGCGAGCCAGCCCCACCGCCCAGGCCACAACCCGCCGGCTGATATCGCGTGCCGCCTTGGGCCCTACGCAAGGCCACCAAACCCTAACCGCTCCACGGACAGCATCAGCCGCAGCATTGGTGCCAGCACATGGATGCAGGCGACCGCGTCGTACTCTGGCGTCATCACCGCTCGCCCCAGCTCCCTGGTCTCTGGGTCGCACTTCCCGGCGCCACCATGTGCGGCAGCCCGCCACCAGCTCCCGCGGCATGCCGTAGCAGCTGCCGCCGTCCAGGCCGTGCAGGCAGCGCAGGCCCAGGCACGTGAGCACGTAGCGGCACCAGGGGCCAAGGCTGGACTGCGGGGTGGCCGGAAGCGCGCCGCCGTGTGAGTCCGGTGAGGGGGAGGTACTGCTGCTGGGGCCTGCAGGGCGTGTACGGATAGGAGCGGCCTTGCTGCTGCTGCTGCTGCTGCTGCCTCTGTACTTGTGTTGGCTGCCGCTGTTGCTGCTGCTGTTGCTGATCGCAGGCATCTCATCCGCGGGCTCTAGCGCAGGGCTTAGCCGTTGCAGGAGGCTGGCGCAGACCTCGATCGCCCAGATGCTGTACGTGGAGCTGTTGCGGCGGTCCCAGCTGCTGGTGCCGCTTATGTCGACGCCGCCGCCAGCGGCGTGCTGAATCCCTTGGTGCTGCTGCCGCTGCTCGGTGGTGCCGCCCAGGAGGGCCACCGTCGCCATGGCCCTTGCAGCGTGCTCCAGAATGCCGCTGGTGGCGACCGCAGTGTCAAACAGCGCATGGATAGGTGGGGGCCTGTCCGGCTCCAGCGGGGGACCGGCGGGCGCTGCGGCCGCAAGCCCGGCGAGTCTGTTGGTCAGCTGCTGGCGCCGTGCTGACTTGGGGCTGTACGGGTCGTCTCGTACGACTATGTGTATTAGGACGCCCAGCTCTTCCACGGTGGGGAGCCACTGCTCTACCCTGTTCCGCGCCAGCACCAGGGAATCAAGGCTGCTGGAGCTGTCACCGTTGCAGCCGCTGCCGCTGCTCGCGGGTGCACCCTTGTCCTGCTTGCGTGCTCCTGCTGCCGCCGCCCCAGCCGCAGCCGTGGGTTGCTGCTGCTGCAGCTGCAGCTGCAGCTCTTGACCCATGGGTCGTTGGTCCGTGTGCTGCTGCGCTTGCTGCTTGCGCTGGAAACGCAGCAGCTCATCCAGCGCCGCGGCCGAAGCCTCCGCCAGCCGCTGTGCAAAGCTGTGCAGCGCATCGCTCGCCAGCAGCGCGGCTGCGAACGCTACGGCGTCGTCACGATGTTGCCGAGTCTGCATAAACGCGCCGCTGAGGCTGAAGTCGACCATTTTCTTCGCGCACCGCGTTGCTGTCATGCACAGCCTCTTGGCGGACATGTCAAACACTATGATTTCGGTGGCGGTGGCCGTGCGCGGGGCGGACAAGCGAAGCGCGGCGTTGATGGAGTTGAGGAGCGCAACAAAGAGCGCAGACCTGCCCTTATCATCGAGCGCGGCGGCCGTGGGCTCAAGCTCCTCCAGCGTACTTGTTATGCCGTCCACGTATGCTTCGTCAAAGGTCCCTTTTCCAGCGTCTACTGCGTCCAGGAGTGCCTTTGAGGCCGTGCAAAAGTGCCCGAGCAGCCCGCAAAGCGAGCTCGCCTGAGCGAGCTGTTGGTGCCCAGGGCGCGACGGCCGCCTAGGCGGCATTGCGCCTGGCGATGCGGTTTTGGCTGCACTGAATGTTGTTAAGAGGCAATGCCTTGGCTGGCCGGTGACAAAAGCCGAAGTATGTTCACTTCCGGTGTGATCCAGTCTGAACTGAGTTACACCTGGACAACTCTTACAGTACAAGCAAAATTGCTGATATGCGAAGATGTTGGATTGCCGGATGCAGCGTGTCGCCGGCGTGCTGAAGTCCAAGGCGCGCAGGTACATTTTGGCGGTTCTGCATGGATCCGTGCTGCGCGCCTGCGGACCCTGCTGCGCGTGCGTGGCGTACTGCTTGCGTGTTGGCCACGCTCGGCCTGCACGTGGTTAATTTGTGCCAGGTACATACAAGGCCTAGCCTGGCAAGGGGCCCCCGCACGTGGCAGCGCAAGAGCCCAGAGCCAGGCCAAAGCCACCCGGGGGAGATGCAAGCGCGAGCGGTTGGCGCGTGCACCCATGTTGCAAACAGCTCTGACGGCTTGACCTACAGCAAGCTTGAAATATAAACAGGTCATGATGTTGCAACCAACCTAAAATAGATGTCGGAAGCGCCGTTGCGGGTCGCCGTGTCGAACAGGCCTCCTTTTGTCTTCGTGGGCACGCACCACGCAGCAAACGGTTCGCTGTACTATGGCATGCTAATTGACCTCTTAGACAAGATTTTGGTGCACAACCCTGGCCTCGCCCCGGCGGGCTACAGCATTTATGCAACCTTGGGCGACTCGGGAGGCACCTTGACGCCCAGCCACGGATGGTCCGGTAGGGGGGCGCTTTCATCCAAATAAATACTAGAAACAACCCGTTCATGGGCTGGCCATCTGCATTGTGTGGGGCAAAGGCGTTTCCGTGCGTTTACTTCCGGCATTCCAGACATCGTCGGAGAGCTGGTGTGGGTTTCCGTGCGTTTACTTCCGGCATTCCAGGCATCGTCGGAGAGCTGGTGTCGGGCCGAGCCGACATTGCGCTTTTTCCCCTTACGCGGACGGCGCTGCGGCTGACAGCCATCGATGTCACCTACTCGTATATGGACCAGGGCCTCTCTCTCCTAGTCAAGTGAGGCATTGGGTACCAGCGGTCTGGCTTTACCCCCACGGACAGAGTGGAGCCACTAGCCAGCCACCTGATTGTTGCTGACTGCTGGCGCTGTGGCTTCTGCACCAGCGCTCTGTCGTGCGTGACCATGCAGCCGGTTGCAGCCTGATGCTACAGCCGGGCGCACAGCTGCACAGAGACCCAGTTGGCTTCTTTCCCAGGGCACTGCGAGCCGGGGGTTGCTCGCGCTGCTATTCCCATACTACATGCGCGCCAGGCGCGCGGCTGCCGGCTTCAACCACCTGCCCCATCGGACTGCAGAGTACCGTACACTCCACGCACTCGCCTGCATTGTGCCGATTCGGTATGCAGGAATGATGCCCAGCAGCCTGGGGCGCTGTCTGTGCTGGCCCCCTTCACCACCACCCTGTGGGTGCTGCTGCTGTTCACCGTATTCAGCATAGCCCTGGTGTTCTGGCTGCTGGACTGCTACGGCAGGTAAGGCACCCTGTGAATGGCTGAATGCCACGTGCGTACCTGTGTGCACACATGTTTCCACGGCGTCTGTCCGCCTCATCGCCCACGGACGCAGTGACCATGCCCACGCAGACGAGCAGCAGCCTGAGTCCCATGTTTGCACGAAATGCCACAGCAGTTTAAGTATTCCCATGGTGGCATTATTGGTCCCAACAGTAGCAGCAGCTGCACTATGGACGTTTTAGCTGTGCACCCCGGTGCACTTCCCGGGGCTTTGTGGGCCTCTCGTTGCCTCTCGTGGCCCTCCCGCCCTCGGGCCATTGTGCCTTGTGCCCCGTTGTGCCCCGCAGGTGGGTTTTCACCCGCACCGTGGACCGCATGCAGGCGGAGGGGCTGGCCATGCCTGGGCACAACACCGCACGGCTGGCCAAGCACAAAGGTGGGCTGTGTCTAGCCGCCAGGCGAGCGAGATGTGCACGCAACTGTACATGAGGTGGCCCACATGGGGGCCTACCCGTTAGCCGAGTGCGTGGACCAACAGCAACGGTGGCATCAACCATGTCCTTAGCTGGGATGTTCCGGTTATCGGCTAACGATTATCCTCTGATGTTCCTCATCCTTACTTCCGAACACGTAGCGAAGCGGAGGAACCCCGTCATGCTGAGCTTTGCGGCCGCGGCGGGGGCGCCAGAGAAGCCGAACAGGGCGAGCTGGGGTGTGCAGGTGGGAGGACCGGCGGTGGATTGGCGCCACGGCATACTGTGTTGCGGTGTGGTAGTGTGGTCTGGGCTGTGTGCGGGGGAGGGGGCAACCGTCGGGGCACGTGAACTGGAGGCTGGGGCGCCAAGGGGCTGCACGGTGCACAGGGCAAGGGGCGCGCACGTCATATCAGGTCAAACCAGCAGGTCATGGCCCGTGCATGGCTGGATTACCAGCCATTGGCTGCCTACTTACTGTTGACTGATAGATGATGGCCTCGGGGGACCTCGTTCCGGCTCACTAGCTCGCTCAACCTGTCGTCCGTGCACGCACTGGCACGCCTGCGGCCCATATGCCGTTGCACATCCCCGTCTGCACTGCACGCAAGGCCGCACTGTTGAGCTGTGTCGTACGGCAGGTGCTGTACATCGCGTACTGCTTCTTCTGCCTCATCGTGCTGTCGGCCTACACCGCCAACCTCACGTCCTTCCTGTCGATCACGAACCTCAAAACAGAGGTCGGCAGCCTGCAGGTGGGGATGGGTACTGGTAGGGTTCTTTGCCTGCTCTTGACACCTGGTGGTCCGTCCTCTCCCTTTCTGTCTGGGTCCTTGCTTGTCCTTCCTTTCCTTACTACTATGACTGATCTAGATCAATGCGGCTTTCAGCTTACGCGCTACGGGTTGACGGCGAGGGTCCTGCGCAACATGAGCCAAGCGGGAAGCCCCATGCTCACTCATGCTTGACAGCAGGGGATCTCCGGTTTCCCGTGCCAGAATGTTCCAGCGGATGGAAACCAGGATAGTACCGCGCTACGCTACCGTGCTATAACGCACGCAAGCGCTTTGTGGCCGTGCCCGTGGCGCCTCCCGCAGGACCTGCTTCGCCACAACCTGCTGCTGGGCGTTAACCCCAACGGCTCAACCGCCAACTACTTTGCGGGCAGCAAGGACACCCTGGCCACGCAGCTGCAGCGCAACGTGCGCTACTGCGAAACAGGGTGAGCATGTGGCGGCGGGGCCTTAGCTGCCTGTGCGGGCTTGAACTGAAGAGCTTGATTGCACTGCTGGGGCTTGTTAGTAGATGCTGGTGCCGGGCTGGCCTGATCGGTGCCGTGGCGGACTGGTGCGTGCTGCACAATCGTGCTGAAGAAATCATATTCCAAGGAAGTAACATTTTGTTGCTGTCTGCTTCTCGGGGGGTTCAACTTCACAATACCTGCTGCCTCAGGACGTGCCTGGCGTGGGTGCGCAGCGGGCAGGTGGCGGCCTTCGTGTCGGACCGGCCGCTGCTGTCCTACCAGGCGCACCTGCAGCCGTGCGACATGGTGGTGGTGGGGGACGACTTCGGGCCAGGTGCGTGGGTTAGACGTTACGGTAGGGGCGGCTGCCGGAGGGCTGTTGTTTCTAGGACAGTGTACCTCTGGCTGTGCGGACTCATTTTTTGCAGTCCTGCTGCCTGATCCAGTCCAGAGGTTTGGCCGTGTACCTAAAAAAAAGTGAAGTTGGTGGGCTAGGTGTTAGGAGCAAGCGTTACGGTACCTGCAGCGGCAGCAGCACGCAAGCAAGGCGCACGGAACGGGGGGCAGACCGCCGTGCGGCTCAGCTTTTCGCTGCCTGTCATCCCCTTGTCCACAGGCAACCTGGTCATCGGGCTGCGGAAGAACTCGACGCTTCGGCTGCCCTTCAACGCAGCCATTCAGGTGAGTCCTCACCGCCACGGCTTCACCCACGTGTCGCCCTGGCAGGCAGCCTCACCACACTGCCATCCACAGCAAGCCACCTTCCCAGCTTTCCTTCCGAAGTGTCCTCGCTTGGCACGGCACACGTGCCAAGGCCAAGACGACCCACTCTGGCAACCCTGTACAAATGCCCTACGTTCACTTCCATACCGTACACCACCCCACTTGTGCTGGAGAAAGCGAGGCACGCTATACCGGCACCCCGATCCCACGCGTGCACCAGCATCCCCACCTACGCCCGTACTCGTCATATTGCATGCTGAACCCGCCGCCTCAGGCCTTTGCGGAGGACGGCACGCTGACGGCCCTGCGGCGCGCCTGGTTCGACGGCCTGTCTCAGTGCAGCGACCAGCCTGTGCTGTACAACAACCAGCTGGGCATCCCGCAGATGCTGGGCGCCTTCGCCTTCCTGGCCTTCGGCTTGGTGGCCGCCTTCGCCACAGGCACGCTGGAGAACCTGAGGTGGTGCCTGCTGCACTGCTTGCCGGCGCCGCCACCGCCACAGCAGCAGGATGGGCATATGGACGAGGCGCTTCGGACGGTAAGTGTGGAACCAAGTTGCGGGAGGATGCCGACGTCTGTCATACCGGCTGTGCACGGCTCATCTTGTCCCAGCGTTGTGGTTGCCCACTTTCGGCAACATGTGCCCCGTGTGTAGCGCTTAGCCCTGTCCACCGGTAGCTTCATTTGGTCAGCACGTTTCAGTAATCCATGTCCTCTGTATGTACCGCTTTGCAGAGTTTCAGCCGCCTCTTCCGCACCTCGCTGCGGCACCTGGCGGGGTGGGAGAGGTGGCCGTCCGGCACCCGCGGCGACTGCCAAACACTGACCGCCGCAGAGGCCGCAACCGCCGCAACCGCCGCAACCGCTGCAACCGTCAACTGCGGGGCCGCCGACAGCGGCCACGCCTCCGCCCTGGCCGCCAGCATCGTCGCAGTGCCGTCGCAGGTGCTGGGGCCTGGTTTGGGACCGGATGTGGGGGCAGGGATGGCGACGAGGGGGCTCCTGTTACGGGAGCCAAGCGTTTCGCACCGCGGCCGCAGCTCAGCCTGCTCCTCTGTCACCTCATCGGACAAGTCTGAGGAGCCTGAGAGGTCCAGCGCGGGGCGGTTCCCGAATCGCCAGGAGCCCCCACGTGTGCCATGGTCGCCGCCTTCGCCGCCGCTGCCGCTTCGCCGGCGGCTGGGTGCTGGGCCCAGCGGGGGGCTCAGCACCGCTAGCGGCGGCACGGTGCCGGGCCCTCCGCCCGCGCCTGATGCGTGCGAGATCACTGCGGCTGAGCCTGGGGGTGATGAGGAGGGTGTGGACCTGGAGGCAGGGTACAGCAGGAGCTGGGCTGGCGGCGGCGTTGGGGAGGGGGCGGCTGGGGGTGTGGGCTATGACCACGTGCGGCAGCAGATGCAGCTACCTGTGCTGCACCACAACCCGCTGCACGCTGAGAGCGTGGAGGATGGTGCAGGTCACCCCAGCGGGTGCAGTGGTCGAGCTGGTGGTGACAGCGAAAGGTACGGTACTGGCGGCGGTGGCGGGGGGCTGGTGGCGGCGGGGACAGGGACATGGTCGGGAGCACTCGGTGCGCCAGGGGTGAATGGCCGCCGGCGGCAGCCGCGGGCGCACGAGGTTGCGGCGGCGACGGCTGGTGCGGCGGCGGCTCCAGCACACCGAGCAGGCGGATCATCAGCGCAGTCTGTTACCGATACAGGCAGCGGCAGCATCGGTGGGCAGGGTTTGGACGGAGACACGCTGTGAAGCACTGGCAGCTTGGTGGACAAACACGCGCTCAGCCCCTTTAGGGTTTTTCAGGGTTGTACGCTGCCAACCCAACGCTGCCAACATGGATCAGGATGACCCACGGGACACCCACGGGGGTGCAGAGGCCACCACAAGTGGCGGCGGTGCAACAGTCGGTGGCTTCGAGGACCAACATATGGTGTATCTGGGCTGGCAACGCTCTGGAACGTCCCTTACTCCCGCTGACAGGCAGCTGAGCAGCATTTTGCCCCGGCTGCAGAAATGGGTGAATCCTCCTGGGGCAGGGAAGCCGCCGCAGCAGCACCATGGGAAGTCGTCGGCGGCGGCAGCGGCGGCGATGCGCCGGGGCTGCAGCGACGACGGCGGGGGGCACACCTTAGCTGGCGGCGGGTTGGCGCACAAGCGTGCACCACGGCTTTTCGAGAAGCCTAGCGCACAGGTCCCGGCGGCGCTGTGACTTGCGGCGAGGCGGGTGCAGGGCCGACCCCACGCCGCGCCATGCAGGCACCAGCCATGGGGCTGCGCCGGGCCACGACCAGCGCCAGCGGCGCTCGCACGCGGCTCACGTAGTGGGGGCAGCAGGAGTCATGCCACCTTAGCTGCACAAGGGCACTTCGGGGATCTGCTGAGCGGTTTCGCCGGCATGTCCGGTGTGCCCTTGGCACTGTCATGCATGTACAAGCAGCGACAGTGGCCTGGGGCCGTTTGCGGAGACTGGTACGGCGCACGCTGCCGTTTGACGCCGGGATGCGCATATCTCCTTGTTGTTGACAACTGTTGCACACTTGACTATCATCAGTCTGCATTCGTACGTCCTGGACCAGGATCGGAGCAGGTAGGCTGCTAGTGCAGTGCTTGGTCCCTGCTTGGTTGCACACTTGAGCTTAATTGCAAACTTACAATCCTCAAATCTGCATTCGTACGGGACCAGGATTGGCCCCTGGTAGGCTGCTACCGTAGTGCAGTGCTTGGTCCCTGCATCATGGTGTTCGCACTGCAGCTGGGACTGGCTGGGGCTGGCGTGCTGCGCAGGTACTATGCTGTACTGAGCGAACCGGCCGCATTGCACACATGCCCTTTGGTCCGTGCACTGCGCCAGCCATGTTTCAAAGACACCACACAGTCCCATACACCTGCACCAGCAATGAAGCACCACAACGGTAGTGTGCACCATGACCATGGAAGATGGAAGACTCGGTTGTGTTTGTTCACACAAGCTATGCATGGAGAACTCAACTGCAATGCACTTCGCCGTTATAAACTGAATCCGTTAGTCCATCTTTTGTTTGGCTTGCCCACAAGGATGGTTGCCCTGGGCAGCTAGAGGGCTTACGCTTGCTGTCGCGCACTGGCATTTTGCACCTGTTGGGTCCAGTTGGGTTGTGATGGCCAGGCTCCATGGGTTTCCGCTGGACCCGTGGTCATGTCCGCGCGTGCACGTCACTTGCTTCCTTGGTACGGAGTGTACCAGAGTGTACTGAGTCCCAGTATCGCCGTCCGCACTTTGCTTATGCCCTGTCCCGACAGGGCAGTCTATGACACGAAAGCATGTCTTATGCGCCGCTAAGATGTTGGTGGCTGCATGTTGCCTGGAGTTAGGCATGCTCGGGAACTGGCTCACCTAAGGCCTATTGAACGTGCTGGTTGCACACGCGGTGCATTGTTGAGGTCATTCTTCATCTCTTTGATTTATTACAGGGGAACCCCTCAAGTTGACACAAATGCTAGTCTGGCCTGTTGGTGTGCAAGCAAGGGTTTGTTTGCTGATGCTACCCGCGTACGGGCGCTGCGCTTGGGGCTGCGACAGCGTTGTGCATGGCTGTGCCCGGGACCCCAGACGATCCCGTGCGATTCGCACTAGTCGGTGCTGTTCGTGTGTTGTTCGTTGTTGTGTGCCTTCCCGTGCCTGCCTACACGGCCAGGACTGGGCAGATGCGCGACTCTGCGACGTTGCAGCGGTGTGCCTGTGCCCATCACTACCAACAAACCGTACGTCACTTCAACGCCAGCCGGGCACGGCATGACAAAAGCACAGCGCAGGGCGGGCGCCCTACCATACGGCGGCACCCAGCCAATGTGGCGAATGTTGGAGCATGCAAAATCTAAAAATACGGTCCAAGAGCCCGTAACATCTACAGCGCAGTCAACCACGATGGAACAGTGTACAGCGGTATGATTCCTTTGTGATGTCAGGCGCTGCGGAGGTATTGTGTGTACTCAAGCGTTCGCAACTGTGCAATTGCGCGGCGTGCTGGAACACACCGCTAGGCGTACGCCCCATGCAAAAACAATGCCCCACAGCGCAACTGCCACCACCCCAACTACGACTGGAAGCACGAGTACCTCGGCGCGACCCCAGACCCCGTCTTGCATGTACGCAGTTCTTTTCGCCCCCTCGACTACCAAGTAGAGCACCAACACCGCGACCAGGGACATCCCGCAAATCCACAACCTGAAGCAGCCCACCAGCCACACCTTCACATCCTGCTCCATCTGACAGCTCAGGGCCGAGGAGGCGTTGCCTTGAAGGGCCAGGACACTCACCATATCCATGTGGTCCAAAAACGCCCCCTGCTCCACCAGCCACCGCAGGACGGCAAGCGGAGCTCCCTTAATGGCAGCCTCCATGACCACCCCAAGCCCAGGCGCACCCTGCCGCCGCAGCCAGGCCAGTGTGCCCCGGTCCCCGTTCTTGGCGGCGTCTGCGTACCAGAAAACATTGTCCCGCAACGCCCTTTTATGGATGTCCCTCCCCACCAGTGCCTCCAGCGTCGCCCGACAGCCTGCAGCGGCGGCGTAACGAGCGGCAACACGGGACACCGCCACCGAGTGCAGCTCAAAGAGCTGCAAAAGCCCATGCCACACTGCCCAGGGGTGCCCCGCGCGCGATGCTCGTGTGACCAACTCCTCGGCATTCGCGACCCCCATGGGCCACCCCGCCGCCGCCAGCAGCTGCACCGCCGCCACCAGCCGCTGGCCGTCCGCAGCCGTGTCCCTGGGCCACAAGCGGATGGCTGCCGCCAACGTGTCGCTTTCCGAACGTGGGCACCCGGCCTCCAGCAGCCATCTGACCATGGGCAGGTCGCCACGGGAAAACGCTTGCCGGAAGACCGACCTTGTCAGGGTGCAGCCCGCCTGTCGCAGCCACGATGCCGTGGGAATGCTGCCGGCTGTTGCTGCGGAGACGAGCGCCTGATCTGGAAGGGCGCCACCGCGCCAGTGCTGCACCAGCAGCTCGAGAGCCGCCATGTTGCCGCGCTCCGCAGCCTTACACACAGCGTCCGAGGCCGACTCAAGGCACGCCCCTCGGCCAGCCAGCCATTGCAGCTTGGCCTCGCTGTCCCTCGGAGCGGCAGCAGCTGCGGACACAAGGATGCTGCAGCGCCACGCATCGTTGTTGGCTGCAGGCAGGTAGCCGCCCTGCTCCTCCAGCCGCTGAACGAAGCCCAGTTGAGCGTGCTCGAGCACTGCCTCCAGCACCGTAGGAGCGCCCCAGTCCACCCCCCGCTCGCGGAGCCACCGCACCCGCGCCAGGTCACCCGAGGCTGCAGCAGCGCCACAGGCGTGTGTCAGGATGCTGACACGGGCGCAGCTAGCGGGGGCGTTGGCCAGCACCCACTCCATCGTGCTGGTGGCTTCCCGAGCTGCGGACCCAGCGGCGCCTGCCAGCATGCGCTGCCAGAACCCCTGCACCCGCTCTGCATGCGACCCCGGAAGCGGCCCCCCCTCCTGCTCCAAGCTGCTCTGAATGCGCTGCCTCAGCAGCCCCCACGCCGCCTGCAGCCCTGCCAGGTCGCAGTGCCGTGCAGCCGCCTCCAGGGTGCGACACGGGTCCAGCAGCCCGGGGCAGCGCTGCGCCAGTAAGGGCAGCAGGTGTGCAAGTCCTGACGACACAGCTGCCGAACCCACATCTGGCACCGGGGCCTCGTGGTCCTGTTGTAGCACTCTCCGGCAGTAGCGGCTGGACTGCAGGAGCTCTGGGAACACATGCGGCTGCAGCAGCTGCCATGCGTACTCCACATTTGCGGCACACCCGGTTGCTGCCGCCCTGCTGACCAGCAGCAGCTTGCGCCTGAAGGTCAGCTCCTGCATGGCCGCCTCCCCGTTGAGCAGCAACTCGGGGCATGTGGATGTGACGGATGTCACAGTAGTGGTCGTCCTGTTGCTTGAAGTCCGTACAGCTGTGGTGGCGGTAGTGGTGACGGCATGGCTGGGGAGTGGCTGATCAATGTTCAGGGTGCGGTGGTGGAGCTCGCTGAAGCGCTGCGCGGCCGCCTTGCAGCTTAGGCGCCCGCTGAGGGCCAAGTCTTGGGGGGCCAGCAGGGCCAGGATTCGCAGGAAGAGCTCGGAAGGCAGACCGGGTATAGAATGGCTGTCTGTGGTCAGGCCACTCATATTGTATGTGACTGTAATCGGGCCTTTGCTTTCCCCGTGCTCGACCCTGAGGAAAGGACAGAGGCGTGGGTTTGCGCATCGTCAAGCTCTCTCAACAACGCTTTAGCACGCATGGCTGCGCATGTCTCCTCCCAAGTATGGTCGCGCTGCCCAGTGCGTGTATGCATGAGCACAGCCATCACTGCGTCTCGGAGTCATGTCGGCATCGGCTGGTCAAGAAGGGGAGACCCTGCCAACATCTCTCACCTTCCTTAATTTTACTATTGCTGCCAAAATGCTTCCACGCCGGAAACCTGCGGTTGTGTTGCGTCCGTCGCTTGCGGCAACCTAGCCCTTCGTTGCGCCTTTGGTTTCCAGCATTGCGTCTTGAGCCGCTATGAGGGCGGCGGGCAGCCGCCACGGAAG
The DNA here is from genome assembly GCA_036984285.1 of Chlamydomonas sp. KOR1. Taxonomy (NCBI): domain Eukaryota; kingdom Viridiplantae; phylum Chlorophyta; class Chlorophyceae; order Chlamydomonadales; family Chlamydomonadaceae; genus Chlamydomonas; species Chlamydomonas sp. KOR1. Next base: position 122,129 of record BQMZ01000351.1, read on the forward strand.
GGGTACCTGCAAGCAGGAAAGTGGTCTTGTTCGCGGGATGGGAGGCGAGCCTGGGTTCCACCGTGTAACCGCGCAGTAGATGGAGCACGGTCAGTGACGGTGGCGTCAGATCTGACTAAAACTCGCGAAGTAACCGGCGCCAAGCGGCGCCACTACCTAACACCTTGGCCAAACGGCCCCATGCCGGCCGTACAGGCCTCCCCCCACAGGGGAACACCCGCTATCAAGCCGAACGCAGGAAACCTAGGTTTCCGCTACTCCGCTCCGCTACATGCGGAAACCGTCAGTTTCCAGCATTGCGTCTTGAGCCGCTATGAGGGCGGCGGGCAGCCGCCACGGAAGGGGTACCTGCAAGCAGGAAAGTGGTCTTGTTCGCGGGATGGGAGGCGAGCCTGGGTTCCACCGAAACTTCCCAATAATGGGTGGTTTGTTTCTGGGTACGAATATGTTGGCCACGCCGGGTAACATGTCCAGAGTGACAACACGTGCAATCCACGTGGCTATGGCCTCCCCTGGTAAACACCAACCGCCAAGGACCGGGGAAACTCCCCACAGCTTCGACCACAGAATTGCATGGCAGGATATTTCACCAATCATCACGCTCTACTGTTGTCTCGATGGCACAAGCGACGCTCAACCTGTCGCAGCCATTGGGGTGTCCTTGCCGTATGGGTTGTTGCTTGGCTGGCTGTAGCAACCTATGCTCATTCGCTGCACCGGTGCCGTACCAGTGCGTACGGCCCAGCAGGACCCTTTGACCAGATGTGCTGTGTGTCCACGACATGCGGCGGGCATGGACGGGCTGCTCAAGGCCTATTTCGCGTGGTACGCAGCCTTGTTACGTCGGCCGCACGGCCATGGGAGACACCCCGAACGTTGCAGCACTCTGACGCACTTAGACTCTAAGGCGAATGTTGTACGGCGCAGGCCGCCATATACACGCTAAGTAGGCAGCCTTGAGCGCGGCGGGCAACCGCCTGCATGTGCGGCCTTGCCGACACCTTGTGTCGTACGTGCGCGAGGCAATGGGAGGTGGTGTCAACAGGGCCAGATACGACCCAACCGCAGTACAACGCATGCCCGTGCCGTGAGCTCCGACTTCCACCGTTCCACGGATCCGCCAGGGAGAAGACACAGTCCCCACACCCAACCGATAGATCGCCTCACGTGCGCTTAGTAGCCATCCAAACCTCGCCTCACGTGCGCTTAGTAGCCATCCAAACCTCTCCGCCGGGTGGTTTGCTTCTGACTGACGGGCCAGTTAGCTGGCGCCGGCCAACGCGGAAGGCCGCGGACAGCGGCTATCAGGCTAAGTGGGGTTGCAACAGCAGTCTGGCGCACGACGAAACTTTGTCTCGCAGTGGCCTGTTGCTTGTCAGCTTGCTTGCACCGGAACACACGGTGGACAACAAAATAAAATGAGATAAATGACGGGGGAATTCCCTTCCCCTGGCGCCAATGGAGTTGGGGGAATACGATCCTTACTGGTCCACCACCCAATCCATGGATGTGAATCTGAAAGACAGCGCGGATGCGCAAGCGCAAGACCGCTTCATAACACTCCCCACTCTCCAAGAGAAGAGCAGAGGGGCGAGCCAGCCGCCAACAACAGCCGACCCGCATACCAGGATTCACGCTGTCCGCGTGGCATGAACCAGCTCCGCAGACCAGAGGACGACGAGCTTGACACATTGCCAGGCTACTGGACACGCAACTAAGATGTGTGGCGTGCTGCGCACAGCCAGTGTCCAATATCGTGGCCGTTTACCGCGTGCCTAACAGCTGTATCTACCCTTTTGGGCCACATGTCCCATGTACGGCATGTAGCGCACAACAATCACAGCTGGTGTTGCTGCCATCAGGCCTGCTGCGACCTTTGCCATCTGCAGCTGAAGGCATTCAGTCATCAATCAAAGGGTCAGCGCCGTGGGCCATGCAGGCATCACACTACGGTGGCGTGTGGCAGGATAAGAGGCGCCACAGTGATCAGGCGTGTTGCGCCACTTGCCCGTACGAAGGAAGGGAACCGAACCCTACTACCACGTGTATTGCCACCCAAGATCCCTTACTGGGAATGTACGGACTCAGCCGCAAAGGCCACGCAATGGGCAAAGGCTCTGGCGCCAGCTTCATGGCCATGCCAGGGGGATACCGTGCAAGGTTTGGTAGGCCTGACCTTCCGTACACAAGCATGGAAAGCATGCACCCAGAGAAAAACCGTTCAAAGAAGAGCACAACCACGCAAGCGTAAGAAGCTTTTTGATCAATACAGTACTGTGCTCGTTGCACTGTCGGGAGGACTCCCCTGGATGGTCGGCAACACAAGGGGCATCGAGAGCCCTCAGCCCCTCACCCTGTTGGCCAGGCTGCTTGTCAACTTGCTAAACCAATCACGTCCCAAATGGACCGGAACGTATAACCCTCTGCCCTGTTTAGGATTGTAGCGTCACATGCGTTATATAGTTCTGCCGAGGTGCTGTGCAGGGGAGAAACTCCCCTGTTGCTGTGGGTTACCGGTACCCTACACCAACATGGTGTTTGTGCGTTGTAGCTGCGGCTACCACGGGGGCCCATTGGTATTCAGTTCGCAGCCATGCACTAGAGAGGCGCTTACGAAGGTACCGTACCGATAGTACGCGTGGCCACATGCCAGCACCATGGCTGGCTCAAGGTCTCCCCTGACTGGCATCTGCGCATCGCCGCCATTATAACCTGCCAACCCCAAGGTGTGGCGCATACCCCATTGCGGAATGAACTGTCTTGCACGACCAGGCGCAGCAGAGGGCATTCCAGCAGAGGACATTCAACGGCGTGCGTGCCTGCACAAGAGGCACAAGAAAGCCCGGCCAGAGCCAGCACTCTCCCGTTCCCGCAACAGCACTCAGCGCTGTCTTCACACAACCCGGTGCAGGTGGAGGGCGTGTCGCTATTAAGCCGCAAGCAAACGTGAAAGATGAGATTACTGCGGTGCGCCGTCGCGAGGCTCGCACACTGGCTGGTCCATTACCTGCCTAGCATACTCTTAACCATGGCGCAACTTGTGACGTGAGTACTGGGAGGAAACGCACCGCGTAAGCATTCCCCTTAGCCTGGTTAACGGTAACCATGGCTTACATAAGCATACGGAGCCCAGAACCCACGGCATTGTAAAAAGAGTGAGCCTCACAAACTGAGAAGTCACACGTCACCCAAAGGAGGGTACCGCTTCGCCATCGACAAGCATGGCTTCACCGTTGAGAGGCCAAACGGCCAATGTGAGCTTGCACGAAGGGACCCTTGGCCAAACGGTGCGACCTTCAGCGCGCACATGTAAATACGTAAAGAAGCAGGATGCTTCCAAAACAAGAGCGGGCACTCACAGGCGACCCACACCGCATTTGCACACCAGGCAGCCCACCGGCCGATGTCTAGTCCACGGCAAAGTCGGCATACAGTGAGCAAGGCCTATGCAGTGCACGCTGACGCCGTATCTAGCATGAAAGTAGGATGTCTGGCAGGCTGCCGCATAATCCAGTTGCAACAGCAGTAACGCCCAACGGCATTGTGTTTGGTCGTGACCACCCGCAGGCACAAAGGCGGTTAAACCAGCGAACTATGACTTGTCATGACCGCAACTGCGCCAAACACTACCCTCGAGGGTACGGCGGAAGGTACTGTGCATACCGTAAGCCACCTTGCAGGGTGGTATCCCCCAACATGTCCCCTGTTGGCTCATCAGCCGTCCAGGAGGATGCCACCACAGGGCATGTCAACTTCTTGGCATAGAAGAGCCACGTGCCTTCATGTACTGCCGCAGCAAGGCTTAAGCCAACAGTTCGCTCGAGGCCCACTCGCCCCAATCATAAGGGCCGCACGGCGCCCAGTGGCCTCTTGCCTTACGTTCAAGGGCCGCACGGCGCCCAGTGGCTCTCGCCATCTCTCTAACGTTCAGGCATGACCAGAGAGCTGCCAACCGGCACGTAACGACGCCCACCGGCGGGAACATGAAGTCCATTCAACAGGATGCCAACCGGCATGTTTTCACAGAGCCCACCGGCACCTGAACGACGTCCACGTTACCCCAAGTCCGAAAGGGCGTGCAACGCATGTGAAAGTACGCGAGGGCCCTGCTTGATAGCTGACGGCTAACGGCAACCCATGACCCGTGCCAAGTGTGGCCACCGCCATTGAAGGTCCCATGCCAGGGGTGTGGTTAGCAAGAGCTGCTGTGCGTAGCAGAGGGCCTGTTGTGCCCCTGTGTAGTAGTCAAGAAAAGAAGGACGTCCACCGACGTCGTCAGCCCAGCAGACGAACGCCTGCGACAACAGGAATGCAGCCCCATCCATCCTCACCGGAAAGGAAGAACAAAGGTGTTGCTGTCACGCTGTGCTCCACAGGCGTGGTGGTGAAGGAGCCACAACCCCACGGCAGGTGCTGTGGTGTTCCGCAGGGAATCCGCAGAGCTGCAGGGCTCTCTTCCAGCCGAAGATAGAAAGGGAGCCTGAATCGGGCCTTGCAGGTAAAGGTACTCGTGTCGCAGACCGGATTTAGGCAGGCGGGGCGGAGCCGGCGGGAAAGGGGGCCCCGACGCCAGAGCCACCGCGGAAACAGGCGCCTTGGGGAAGCAAAGTCCGCCAAGGAGAATAAACTGGAAGGAGCAAGGGCTCGACTGGGCAACATCCTTGGCGCTTTGGGAAACTCGGGCATCAATGGGCGGGGGCAGCGATGTTTTTCGCGCCCCAAGAGCAGGGTTCTCCAGCAATGAGCCGCTCTCTGCAATCATCCATGTTGTATAGTGAAGTGCTGCGCGTGCTAGTTGGGGCAGCAACCAGTCTGAGCCGCGACAGATACTGAAAGCTTCAAGCCGGGAAGGACGCGCGCTTCTCGCAGGTGCCATATGATATCAGGCTGTCGTTGCAAAATATAGCAAAAGATTGTTGTGGTGACATCGCGGTTGCGGAAATCGGTTCAGCGCGACCTAAACGTAAGCGTGACAAGGTTCCACCGTGTAACCGCGCAGTAGATGGAGCACGGTCAGTGACGGTGGCGTCAGATCTGACTAAAACTCGCGAAGTAACCGGCGCCAAGCGGCGCCACTACCTAACACCTTGGCCAAACGGCCCCATGCCGGCCGTACAGGCCTCCCCCCACAGGGGAACACCCGCTATCAAGCCGAACGCAGGAAACCTAGGTTTCCGCTACTCCGCTCCGCTACATGCGGAAACCGTCAGTTACATACATGAGGAAGCACTCGTACTGTGTTGGAGTTGGTGATCGGTTAACCAGTATAACCGGTTAGCTAATAATAGTAAGCTGCACGCGTCAATGGATGTTGACACTCGTGACGCCCATGCAGCACCGGGCCCCGCGGGGGGGAAGGGGAAGGCGGCCCCAGGCTGGGTCCGGCACGGCCCGTGGGCGCCGAGCTCTTAGGACGCTTGGCGAGGCGCAAACGTGGAGTAGGTGCATCTTAAGTGAGCCAGGTACACTATGCAGCACGCCGAGGTCCCATGGCAGGCGGGTCAGCGCACAGCACCACCGTTCAGGCGGCGCCGCAGCGGCAGCATCCGTGCGCAGGGTGCGGGGGTGGGCGCCCTGTGAGAACCACGGGCTTGGTGGACGGACACGCGGTGAGCCCCTACGCGGCCAACACAGTTCAGGACGACGCACGGGACATAGCAAAGGCCAACACGGGTGGCGGCAGTGCCACCGTCGGTGGCTACGTGGCTTCAAGGGCCAGCTGTTGGTGCCTCGGCGCCAGTAAGGCCCTGGAATGTCCCTTACAACTACACGCCACTGCGAATCGACTGTGGCCACTGGTGAATCCTCCTTGAGCACTCGAGCCGCCGCCGCAGCAGCAGCGGCCCTGAGCAGGGGAGCTCCCCTGGCCCTGAGCATGGCCAGCCGGTGGCAGCTGCGCCAACCGAGCGGCGGCACGCGCTGACGAGGCACGCGCATTACCTGGCAGCGGATTGGTGCACAAGCATGCACCACGGCTGATAGAGGCGACTAGCACACGTGCCCCGGCGGTGCTGTGACTGGCGGCGAGGCGGGTGCAGCAGATCCGACCCCACCAGGGGAGAGGGACCCCTGGACCCCACGCTTCGCCATGCAAGCACCAGCCTTGGGGCTGCGCCGGGCCACGACCAGCATCAGCAGCGCGCGGGCATGGCTCACGTAGTGGAACAGTAGGTGTCATGCCACGATTGCCACCTTAGCTGCACAAAAGAACTTCCGGGGTCTGCCCTGCGGTTCCGCCAGTATCGTCCTGTGTGCCCTTGCCCTGTGTGTCCTGCATGCACGAGCAGCGGCCATGGGTTGGGGCCGTTGGCGGAGACTTGATGGCACATGCTGTGACGCCGGATGCCCGTACCAGTCACATGCATGCGACCCACGCAGCGGGGGCAGGTGGAGACACAACGAGTGCCCCCTCTACCTCTACCGTACACAGGTACCGTACCTGCTGGCCCGCCCCTTCCATCGGGTTTATTTGGGCCGTCCGCGGTTTGCCTATGCCCTGTTACGACGGGCCAGCCCAGGTCAAAAAGGCATGCCTTAACTGGTCCACCGCTAAGACGTTGGTTGCTGCATGTTGGCGGAGCTAAGGCACGTCAAGGCACGGCCCTCTTACGGTATCGTATGCACGTGTGGCAATGGGTCACCGCAGGTCACCGCTGCACTTTTAGGGTCGGTTTTCAGTGTCGACACAAGTGTTATTCCGGTTACCGGTATGCCTCTTGGTGTGCAAGGTTTGTGTGTCGTGGGCATCCGCACACCGGCGCTGCGCTTCCGGGTTTGACGGGGTCATGCATGGCTGCGCCCAGGACCCTGTCGCGCATGTGCGCATGGGTCGCACATGTACACCACGGCGTCACTGCATTGATCATCATGCTCATCATGCTGTTGGTGCGCTTCACACCGATGCAAGATGCATGTCTTCCGCCCCTTGCCTAAACGGCTGCATGAAGGGGAGCTCCCCTGGCTACATGTTGCACAAGCCGTAAGCCACTGTCCAGCTGCCGACAGGGAGGGCTCTCATCACCACAGCCCATGCTGCCCGTATACCCGGCAGAAAGGTTTCCTACATGCTACTACGGTACTTGCATCGTTGGCCCGAACCCTTCACCTCGGCACCCAATCCGTACGTCACGTTAACGCCAGCATAGCACTGCATGACAAAAGCGCAGTGCCAGCGCCCTACCGTACTGGGCCATGCATGTGGCGAATGTTAACGCGTGCACAGTCCCAAAGCACGGACCAGCAGCCCTTTTCACCTAGAGCGCAGTCAGCCACAATATCGGTCAGTGTCCAACCGTATTGAGTCCTATGTGACAGATGTCTGCGACCTATAGAGTTGTTGGGTATTCCTTCAAACATTCAAAACGCTGCGCTTGTGCGGCGTGCTGGAGTACACAGCTTTGCATAGAGTTGTATTGGTGCCCAACGTTGTGTATGCGCTACATGTACAGGAATGGCCCACAGCGCAACTGCCACAAGCCAAATCACTGGTACAAGCACCCATACCGCGGTTGACCCCCAGAACCCGTACTGCCTCCGGTCGAATTCCTTAGCCGCGGCGACTGCCACCACCATAACGCAGATCAACCACACTGTAGCCAGCAACGCCCTGCAGATCCACCGTCTGAAGCAGCCCCGCAGCCATGCCTCTACTTCCTTCTGCACCCAGCGGTACGGGGCCGGGGAGGCGTTGCCTTTGAGGTCCAGGACTCTCATCATATCCATGTTGTCCAAAATCGCCCCCTGCTCCACCAGCCACCGGAGGACGGCAAGCGGAGCCCCCTCGACTTCAGCCTCCATGACCACCCCACGCCCAGGCGCACCCTGCCGCCGCAGCCAGGCCAGCGTGCCCCGGTCTCCGTTCGTGGCGGCGTCTGCGTACCAGTCTGACACCAGGTCGTCATCCCGCGACACCCTGTCATGGTGGCCCATCCGTTCCAGTGCCTCCAGCGTTGCCCGACAGCCCACAGCGGCGGCGTGACGTGCGGCGTCACAGGGCACCGCCACAGGGTGGAGCTCAAAGAGCTGTAAGACCTCTTGCCACACAGCCCAGGGGTGTCCAGTGTACGCTGCTCGTGTGATCAGCTCCCCTGCACCCGCGACCCCCATGGGCCACCCCGCCGCCGCCAGCAGCCGCAGTGCCTCCACCAGCCGCTGGCCATCTGCGGCGGTGTCCCTGGGCCAAAGGTACATGGCTGCCCCCAACGTGTCGCTTCCTCCACGGGGGCTGCCGGCCTCCAGCAGCCATCTGACCATGGCCAGGTCGCCACGGCAAAACGCTTGCCGGAAGACCGACTTTGTCAAGGCACAGCCCGCCTGTCGCAGCCACGATGCCGTGGCAATACTGCCGGCTGCTGCTGCGGAGACGAGCGCCTGATCTGGAAGGGCGCCACCGCGCCAGTGCTGCAATAGCAGCTCAAGTGCCGCCATGTTGCCGCGCTCCGCAGCCTTACACACAGCGTCCGAGGCCGACTCAAGGCACGCCCCTCGGCCAGCCAGCCATTGCAGCTTGGCCTCGCTGTCCCTCGAAGCGGCAGCCGCTGCGGACACAAGGATGCTGCAGCGCCACGCATCGTTGTCGACTGCAGGCAGGTAGCCGCCCTGCTCCTCCAGCCGCTGAACGAAGCCCAATTGAGCGTGCTCGAGCACTGCCTCCAGCGCCGTAGGAGCGCCCCAGTCCACCCCGCTCGCGGAGCCACCGCACCCGCGCCAGGTCACCCGAGGCGGCGGCAGCGCCACAGGCGTGTGACAGGATGCTGGCACGGGCGCAGGCCGCGGGGGTGTTGGCCAGCACCCACTCCATCTTGCTGGTGGCTTCCGGAGCTGTGGACCCAGCGGCGCCTGCCAGCATGCGCTGCCAGAACCCCTGCACCCGCTCTGCATGCGACCCCGGAAGCGGCCCCCCCTCCTGCTCCAGGCTGCTCTGAAGGCGCTGCCCCAGCAGCCCCCACGCCGCCTGCAGCCCCGCCAGGTCGCAGTGCCGTGCAGCCGCCTCCAGGGTGCGACACGGGTCTAGCAGCCCGGGGCAACGCTGCACCAAGAAGGGCAGGAGGTGGGCCAGTCCTGATGACACAGCTGCCGAACCCACATCTGGCACCGGGGCCCCCCGGTCCTGCTGTAGCACTCTCCGGCAGTAGCGGCTGGACTGCAGGAGCTCTGGAAACACATGCGGCTGCAGCAGCTGCCATGCGTACTCCACGTTGGCAGCGCTTCCAGTTGTTGCAGCCCTGCTGAGCAGCAGCAGCTTGCGCCTGAAGGTCAGCTCCTGCATGGCCGCCTCCCCGCTGAGCAGTAACTCTGGCATTGTGGTGGTGACGGACGTCACGGTAGTGGTCGTCGTGTTGCTTGTAGTGCGTACATCTGTAGTGGTGGTAGTGGTGACGGCATGGCTGCGAAGTGGCTGATCGATGTACACGGTGCGCCGGTGGGGCTCGCTAAAGCGCTGCGCAGCCGCCTTGCAGCTCAGGCGACCGCTAAGGGCCAGCTCATTCGATGGCAGGAGGGCCAGGACCCGCAGAAAGAGCTCGGAAGGCAGAGCCGGTATAGAATGGCTGTCTGTGGTCAGGCCACTCATGCTGCAAGTGATAGGATTTCGGCTTAGGCAGTTGTTGTCTGCGCGCTGGACCTGGGGAAAGGGCGAAAGGCGTGGAGTTGCGCGTTGCCAAGGCTCTCGCACTTACACCACACGCACGTATGACTGATTTGCGCACGTCAACCCAAAGGCAATGTTGTGCGGCGCACTGCATATAGATCGCAGCCGCAAGTACGTCTCGGAAGTGGCATTCGGCACCAGATCGGCACGGCAACAGCGGTAAAAAGAAGCGGGGCAGGACCCGGGATAAACCCCTCACCTGCCTCGCTTTGTGAACTGCTGCAAATTTGTATCCACGGCGGAATCTTTCGTATGTTGGCAGCACTGTGGCGTCTGTGGCTACTTTGCGGCAGTGTTCTGTGCGCCTTTGATCAAATGGCTGAAACAGTAATCGCATTCAGTAGCCTTGTACCAGCTGCATATGTTGATGGGCGGTGAGGACAGCAAACAATGCAGCTCTGGAGCTGTGGCCTCGTGGGCATGCACGGCACCATGCTGCACGGTGCTTGCTGCTTGGCGAGGGGCAAAGTAAAGTAGGACCATCCTAACGAATGAGTTGCCATATTACAGCTCCTTCCTTTGGCCTTGGTGACATGCTGACGCGTAACAGGATTCACAGCATGCTCAGCCAGGACCACACGCACAGGCAAAGGCAAACGTAACCAGGGTGAACAGGGTAAACGGGGCAGCTGGGCCAAGCTTGGTACCAGGGTCATAAGCTTGCGCAACGTGCAGATCGTTGCGACTTGCAAGGGCGTGTAGGAATGACGGTACACGGCAGCGCAATGTGCCAGAAGCAAGGGATGGGACTCCAACGCAGTGGCATTATGCCACCACCAGACTTGGAGCTGCGAGCTGCTGCGAGGACACCCCCTGCCACGTGGCGGCCCAGACCCCTCGCGCGTTCCCGCCCAGGCGTCCATCCTGTGAAAGCGCACTGCACTGGTCTCACTGCCGTATCGGTACTGCCATGCTACCCAGCTAGTGTAGGCGATCAGGCCATTCACGCGGCGCGCGGTATGCTGTATGGTAACAGCCGCGTGCATCACACCACTGTTCCCTTCCCGGCATGCCGAGGCTCAGCAAAGGCTCCGCGCGGCTGGGACGAGCTGTCAGGCACGAAAGGCACCCAAACGACCTCTTGGTGGTACCATAGAGACTCCTGATGAGCCCCAACCTCCAACCGTCAACCGCCGTACGGCAGGTTCCACCGCACCGCACGATGGGCCCTACGGCCACACGGACGCCACCATCGCAACCGTCAACAGCCGGTGTGCGGCGTGCTGCAACAGCATGGCAATTGATATCTTGGGCTTTTGAGGACATCAAATGTCGTGCACGCGTCTGCAGATGCTTGCCAAGGTGTGTCCCGGATGCCCTTTACGGTACCTGAAAGCATTTGTCCCTACCATAACCACCATGGAAATGCACATAATTGCAATGGACGCCTGGCATCGCCCGCCGCTCAACCCCTGCACCACAACAAGCGCGGCGGTAGAACATGCCAATACGCACGGCAACTATGCCGTCAGTGCAATCCAATCACCCACCATGCCTCCAGTACGTCAGGGCAGCTGGTGTTAGCATGTGAGTTGCTGCGGTGTCCAGCACACAACCCAAACCCACACGCACAGTCTCGACCCCTTGCCAATCAGCCGGCCGCATTGCCGCACTGCGATGTAGTGCAGTAGTCTTATGAGCAGCCAGTGCAGTGCATCTGGCAGACTAGGATAAGCTGTTCCCACATTGGACTGTTGCCAATCCCCGCCGCCGCAAACCGCGCAACACATGTCCCGGCGCGTTACTGTACGGCTGCACCCAGCCAACAACATGCACTGCAGGCCATCCAAACATGTACAGGGCTTGAAGCGCGTTACACCACACTGCTCAGGCGCTACAGCGGTAGCAAGTAGATGTGCAAAACGCCCACATCCACGTGCTTGTGCCGCATGCTGGTGCCTACCACAGTGCGTGCATCACTCCTGCAACAACGCCCCACAGCACCACTGCCACCACCAACATCATGCATACAAGCATGTACACCGCGGCTGACGCCCAGACGCCGTACTGCCCGCCGTGCACCTCCGTGCACACGGCGACAGCCACCGCCAGTACGCCCACAGCCCACACCGTGGCCAGCGGAGCCTCCACCGATTGGAGTGGCCCCGCAGCCACGCCTCCACATCCTGCTGCAACGGGAGGCGCAGAGGCAAGGAGGAGGCACCACCTAGGAGAGACGTGGTTTCCGAGCGGGACAAGCGCGCCCCCTGCTCCACCAACCACCGGAGGGCGGGAAGCGGAGCGCCCTTGATGGCAGCTGAGAACACAACGACCGTCCCCCATGGCAACCCCTGCCGCCGCAGCCACGCCAGCGTGCCCCGGTCCCCATTCATGGCAGCGCCTGCGTACCAGTTCTCAAGGACGCCGTCGCCCCGCAACCCTCCTGATGGAGGCCTATCCCCACCAGTGCTTCCAGCGTCGCCCGACAGCCCGCAGAGGCGGCGTATCGAGCGGCACCACGGGACAGTGCTGTTGGGTGCAGCTCAAAGAGCTGCAGAAGCCCATGCCACACTGCCCAGGGGTGGCCCGCGTGCGCTGCTCGTGTGAGCAGCTCCTCTGCACCCGCGACCCCCATGGGCCACCCCGCCGCCGCCAGTAGCTGCATCGCCTCCACCAGACGCTGGCCATCTGCGGCGGTGTCCCTGGGCCACAAGCGGATAGCCTCTGCTAGTGTGTCGGTTTCTCCAGGGGGGCACCCGGCCTCCAGCAGCCATCTGACCATCGGCTGATTGCCCTGGCAAAGTGCAAGTTTGAAAGCCGAGGCCGTCAGGGCGCAGCCTGCCCGTCGCAGCCACGATGCCGTGGCAATGCTGCTGGCGGCTGCAGCGCAAAACAGGGCACGATCTGGAAGGGCCCCACCGCGCCAGTGCTGCAATAGCAGCTCAAGTGCCGCCACGTTGCCGTGCTCTGCAGCCTTACACATAGCGTCCGAGGCCGACTCGAGGCACGCCCCTCGGCCTGCCAGCCATCGCAGCTTGGCCTCGCTGTCCCTTGGAGCGGCAGCAGCTGCGGGCACAAGGGGGCTGTTGCGCCACGCATCGTTGTCGACTGCAGGCAGGTAGCCGCCCTCCTCCTCCAGCCGCTGAACGAAGCCCAGATCGGCTTGCAGGATCACTGCCGCTAGCGCCGTAGGCGCCCCCCAGTCCACCCCCCGCTCGCGGAGCCACTGCACCCGCGCCAGGTTGCCCGAGGCGGCGGCAGCGCCACAGGCGTGTGTCAGGATGCTGGCACGGTCGCAGCTAGCGGGGGCGTTGGCCAGCACCCACTCCATCTTGCTGGTGGCTTCCGGAGCTGCGGACCCAGCGGCGCCTGCCAGCATGCGCTGCCAGAACCCCTGCACCCGCTCTGCATGCGACCCCGGAAGCGGCCCCCCCTCCTGCTCCAGGCTGCTCTGAAGGCGCTGCCCCAGCAGCCCCCACGCCGCCTGCAGCCCCGCCAGGTCGCAGTGCCGCGCAGCCGCCTCCAGGGTGCGACCCGGGTGCAGCAGCCCGGGGCATTGTTGCAGCAGGGAGGGCAGCAGGTGGGCCAAGCCCGACGCAACCGCTGCCGAACCCACATCCGGCACTGGGTCAATTTGACATTCTAGAGCCAGACAACGACGGTAGAAGTCTGATTGGAGCAGCTCTGGGAACACGTGCAGCTGCTGCAGCTGCCACGCGAACCTGCAGTTGTCCTCGCAGCCGCTGGCGGCCGCCCTGCTGAGCAGCAGCAGCTTACGCTTAAACGTAAGCTCGTGTAGTGACGCCTCCGCGCTTTCCAGCAAGCCTGGAGCGAAGGTCGTAGCAGCGCATGTGGCTTCGTTGGTGCTGCTTGTGCCTGCGCTGGCATTATTCTTGTTGGTCACGACATGGCTTGGCAGCGGCAGGTCGAGGGTCACCGTGCGGTGCTCCCGCTCCGTGAAGCGCTGCGCTGCCTCCTTGCACACGAGGCGGCCGCTGCAGGCCAGGTCCTTGGGGGGCAGCAGCGCTAGGATACGCAGGACGAGGTCGGACGGAAGGGCAGGGTCGGGTGAGCTGCGACTCAAGGTGCCGTCCATGCCTATTCGTGCTGCGTTAACAGCTTGGTGTGGAGGCCAGAGGCGGCAGGGTCAAGTGCACCGGAAGCCTGCAGCAGTTGAGTGCGGACTTGAGTGAAACATTGCGCGCCAAGGCCTCTGAGGCACACGCAAAGTACGGGCTTCCGTACAAAGAGCGCCAACTTAAGATGCCTTGGGTAAGGCGTTGCTTGGCAGAACGCGGAAAATGAGTCGGACGTCTCGAGGACAGCAACCTACAGCAAGGCGCACCTACGCTTCACGAAGCTCCGCATGCTGGCCAATGTACTTCCGCGTCCGTTTGAAGTCAAATTGGTAATGGGGGCCCTGCTGTCTGCTGTATGCTTTATCTAAACGTGACTCCGCCTGGTGACAGCTGGTCCTTCTTTGCTTGCTTGTGGACCCGTCGCGACACACGTACAACTTGGTTAGATATATGATACAGAACATAAAAGCAGATTGACTGTGTGCTTGAGCCAGTAACATCGCGCACACAGCGCCATTCAGGCCCAGGACGCCCATTCCACGCCGCGGAATTCCCAGCAGTACCCGCGGGTACCAATTTCGGCTAACGGGGACACGCCACCGTGTGCCCAAATGGGCACAACTCTCCCGACCCTCTCGCTGGACCCACCCGTGGCTGGACCCTGCAAAGGTCCTGCCTGTCCTCAGCTGTCCTGGCCTGTCCGCCTGGTCTGATCTTGCGCCCTCGGTGGAAGTGAGGCCCTGGGCCACCACTGCGGTATGTATGGTTTTACAGTTTTGGTCCCCTTCCAGAGCCCAGCCCCATGCCCCATCCCACTCGAAACACAGAGCTGGTCCCGGCCATTAGGGACACGGGGTTTACCACCCCTCTCGCTGTACGGAAAGGAGCGACAAGCTCCAAAAGGCACAGGCCACGACGCGCGGGCCTCAAGTTCACCCTACCACAGCCTGGTCCCGTCTCCCGCCCCCACATAGCTTCTCCACAAGACGCACCCACAGAGCACACGCAGCACCCCTGTCGCGGTTCCCGACCACCCTTCTGCCCAGGAGGAACCGGATACGAGGCAGCTGTACGGAGGAATTAGCCAGTATCGGCCCCCCGGTTGCTGCTTTCGCTCCTCCCCAATCGAAACCCCAAGGGCCTCCCACGAACACAGGCGACACGTGCCCTATAACCGCCCCCCGCACAGAAGCACCCCTCCACACCAGGCAGGCTAACAAGACAGGGTAGGCGCAGTACGTGTACTAGTTCCTGGGCAGTATCTGCCCTTGCATAAGTTAGTGTTAAGGGCCGGAGCCTCCGGCCAGGTGCAAAAGAGGCCGCCGTCCACCACCCGAAGCCAGGGGTGGGCCGTGCCGACCTCATCCCACCCTGTGCGTGGAAAACCTAGGCTTGCAAACGCCCGCAGGTGCGCCCACATGCATGCAACTGCCCGGCGTGAGGCTTGCGACACCAGGGACTGCCACTGGGGAACCGCTGCACTGCCCCTCAGCTCCCGCATGCGTGCGTGCATGAATTGCCTTCCCACCTCCATGGCCGCCAGGGCCGCCAGGGCCACCACCTCCCACACACACTGCTGCACCCCCGAAGGCGCACTAGCCAGCCACACGTGCTCCCTCCGTATGCCTACCCTGCTGGCCACCCATCCTGCACGCTCCCCAACACTGCTCGAGCCACCGGGCAGTCCCAGAAATGGTGCTGCCTGGGTTGCTGGCCCCAGTCCGCTGGCCCGCCGAAGCCCCCACACCCGCACACCTCTGGCGCATGCCCCCTAATGTGCGAGTTACCAAGCAAGGGGACGCCATCAACCGTTAGCCGCCAAAACGTCTCCTTGCGCTGATTCTCCCACCGAATGCCCCACATCCTATTGAGCAGGTGCTTCAGGCCCGCTTCCTTTGCAGGCGGGTGCAGCGGCGCCTCAAGAGCTGCTTCCACGAAGGCTGCGTGCGGCAACCTCCGTCAGCTGAAGCACCGTCGCCAGCCGAACGCTTAAGCGCCTAAGTCCCATCCTGCCTAAGCTGCCCATTCCCGGCACCTGCCAGCCCAGACGTGGGAGGAGCACCAGCAGTGCGTCCCGCTCCGTTGGTGCCTCAACCCCGCCGCCCTGCTCCTGGCTGCTCCTGAAGACCTCTGCCGCCTCCTTCCACTCCGATGGAATGTCGTGCAACAGCTGTGCGAGTCTGGAGCGGAGGCGTTGCTTTTGTCCCCAGCCACACAAGTCCCTTGCTGCTGGGGTTTGGGGCCGCAAGCGCCCCTCTGTATGCTGCCGCATTGCCGATCCACAGCTGACCTGGTCCTGCGCTCTCCCTCCGGCAGCTGTGCCCAATCTGCCCATGCTGTTTCCTGCTGCTGCAGGAGGGCATGGAGGGTCAGCGTGTCCCCTATGGTTCCATCGCTTCCGCCTGGGCGGGTAGGAGGGGGTTGCCCCACAGCGGGGCTGCCCAGCACCACGGCCCCGTGGCGATGGGCTCCTCTGCAATGTCCTCCACTGGCGGCAGGTGGCCTAGCGCCGCCACCGTCCGCTGCAGTGCCGGTGGCAGCACCCGCACCCCCAGCCACGGCCCCTGGCAGGTGGACGTGAGCACCGCCAGGGGGTGGAAGCCGGGGTGGCACCGCCGGAGGAACAAGTTTGCCGCCAGCAGCCATGGATGCTGTTGTTGTGTCACGCAATGCATGGCTACGAGTCCGAGGGTTGGTAACACAAGCCGTGCCGAAGATTGGAACCTACCTGCAACGTGCAGGATGCATGTTGACATCCCTGCGTGACACCTGGTATGGTGGTCTAAAGCTGTAGCAGTGGAGCACCCACATGGCCCCAGAGCTTTCCCCGCCATTTCCCCATGCTGCCTCCTGTTCAATTCTTCTGTCGTCGCTTTGTCCAGCGGGTGAGGGCGGGGGCGAAGGGACAAGCGGCACGGCTCGTGGCCTACCGACAGGATTTGCCGCACACGCGTTACAGTATCGCACAGCAATCGAGTCAATGCAGGCAGTTACTGGCGTACATCGCCCTGCACAAGAATGAGCCAACGAACTGCGGCCCATGTAGTAGCACCTGGTATGCTGCCCACGCATCCTCGGTGTCTTGTCCTTCCTGAACACCCCCCAAGCCACCAGGGCCGCCTGGCACGTCCTAACCGCTCTTAGAACGCGCTGTCAGCCAATTCAAGGTGTATGGGGCGACGTGTCGACATAGAAAATGCAACCAGATTAACACCCATAGGCTAGACACGTTGGGCACCGTCCGCGGTTCTTGCTGGGGTGCAAATACAGTGAGGCGCCAACGGTATGGTAAGACTCAGTACCACAAACGCAACGCGATGCCGCAGCTCGCAGCAACCTGCAACAACATACCCTGGCATTTCTCGGACCTGAAACGTGCCATTTGGGCCGTGCCGTTGTCGTACAACCTCCAGCCCAAAGTCACACGCTGGCGTACATGTAGAGCAGAGCACAAGGAGGACAGGAACAGGACTAGCACTCACGGCTGCGCAATGCAGTGTAGCCGTGACATACACCACACAATAATGGATAATGCACAAGACTGAAACCGGAAACAATAAGGGATCGTGCTTGGGTGAAGGGCACCCGTCCGGCATAGGCCATGCACCAGGTAGCAATCAAGTCCCGCGTGTGCTCACTAATAGCGCTCCCTGTTTTCGTCACTCACAAAACAATCACCACTCTCATACTGCCACTCTTACTGTGCTAGACTCGGCTGAAGCGCCATGCAGTTGCGCCTGAACACTCACCAAGCAGTACTGCGCGGCCGCTGCTGTGCTACACCACGAACCCCACGGACTCCCCAGCCCAGTTCATAAGGTTATGAACCTCCGAACTCAACAGAAACAGGGTACGCTGCCTGCTTCCTGCACAACATGCATGCTTCAGCACATGCGCCTCGCGCAGCGCTCAGCCGCAACGCCATCACGCAAACCCCATGCACCCGCATGAAAGGGGCGGGAGCAGCGCCATTGCCCACAGCAACATGGCCCCTCGCATACATGAAGCACGTGGGCTGACATTATTGTCTCATGTGCGTACAAGCGCGCCTGCCGCGCTGCCCACCCTTGCACCCATCCTTGACATTATATCCCCTGCTTTTGAGACCCATACGTTCGTGCCACCCCTCTCTCTCAACTTCCGTCCCGTTGCAAAACGGACACAGCGATCCACTGTACTTGCTCGCCCAGAATTCAAGTGCCCTCTCGGGACTTGCAACAAATGTCCAGTCTCGTTGATTCGACTACCACACCAGCTTACGACCTCTCCGCGCCAAAGCACATGCGGGCAACGTCCATGAAGCGCCCCTCATCCAGGGACACCTGTGACAGCAGCCGCTCCGCCCACTCCTCATCCGCGCCCTCGAAGTCCTCCCCCCGCTTAATCACCAGGTGGCCCGCGATCTCGAAGGCCGCCGGGTTGATCCCGCAGTCAAGCAGCTCCTCCGGAACCACGCCTGCGGCCTGTCGCTCCACGTAGCACTGCGGGAAGATGTACACCTTGCGCCCGCCCTCGCACACCAGCAGGTTGAAGGGGCAGCCCGCCTGCTGCAGCCGCTCCGCAGCCGTGCCGACCGCGCGCGCTACCGGCTCCAGGTCAACGCCCTCGGCTCCAGAACCGTTGACCGAGTCAACGGCCTCCACCGCGAAAGCGTTGACCGGGTAACCCACCAGGCGGGACACCCTCGCGCCGCCGGCGATGGCGGCGGCGGCGGCGGCGGCCGCAGCAACGTCCTCCTCGCGGGGGCGCTTGCTACCCGTGGTGGTAGCAGCAGCGGTGGCAGCGGCCGCCGCAGCTGCCACGGCTGCAGCGGCGGCATCAGGGTCGGCGGCCAGGGGGTACGCCAGGCCGCCCGGCAGCGGCTCCAGCGGCACACGCTCACACGGCATGGGAACAGGCAGGTGGTAGGCCTGGAAGTGCAGGTGGTTGATGGTTGCGAAGGCACCCAGGGAGTTGTAGCCCACGCGGAAGTGCGCAGAGCCGATCTCGCGCGCGAACTGCAGGGCCAGCAGCACGCTGGAGGGGTCCACGGCCTGGGGCAGGCGGTCCAGGACGCGCGGCACCAGCAGCACGTGCGCGTAGTCGATGGGGGAGACGTTGATGAGCACCAGGTGAGGGCTGGCGGCGGAGGGGGAGCCGGAGTCCACCACGGCCGACAGGGGGGCCGTGGGCGGCAGCAGCCGGCCGGAGGGGCCGTTGGAGCTGCTGCTGGTGCTGGTGCTGCTGGTTGTAGTGGTGGAGTCGGGCTGGAACGCGAGGAGCACCTCAGGCATTGCCGCCTTGGTGAAGTTGAACTTGCTGCCGTCAAACGGCTGCAGCACCTGAAGTTGACAGTAAAGTGGGTGGGCGTGGGGGGTTAGCGTCAGGTGAAAGGTAACGGATGGGGAATCACCACAGCGCAGCGCAGGGTATCAGCACCTGCAGGGCGGCTGGGGCCTTGCGGTGGTCCATGCTGCAGCCTTCAACAGAGTTCCCTGCTTCGTGCCCCAGCTCCCCTGCCCCACCTGGTCCACGCGGAACTCCGTGGGCCGCTTCTTGTTGGCCCTGCCCTCGTTGAGCTGCGCCACGAAGCCCAGGCGCCCAGGCAGCACGCGCGTGGCGCACTGCGAAACGTCGTACCTGCAGGCCGTACGGTACAGCAAGGGGCAGCACTGCGTTAGAGAGACCGAGGACGTCTTACCATTCCCAGGCAAACGGGCCCAAACCCGGCTTGGCGCTCGCAGCGTTCGAGGCCATGTACTTAACAGGAGCTTGACTACGGGCACACGGCACCAGCTGCCGTCGACTACGAAACCCACAGCGCCTGTCCCTTTCCACACACCACCACCCCAGCGTCCAGCCCTGGTCCAGTCCCCGTACCGGCACCCACCTGAACAGGCCGCGGTCCGCGCGGTCCTCCCACAGCGCCACCAGCGTGGACTCCAGCTCGCTGCGGCTGGGCACCTCGCCGCCCGCCCCCGCCTCCGTCACACCGCCCGCAGGGGGCCGGGCCAGGGCGCCCAGGGGGCCGCTGGGGCGGGCGAGCAGCTCTACGTCACTCGCGTGGCGGCGGGGAAGCGCGTGGCGGGGGAGCCGGGCCACAGGCACGGCGCCAGGGGAGCCCTCGCCGCTGCTGCTGGGGGAGAGCTCGCCGCCGAGGCAGGGGTACGCGGGCTGGGGAACCGCTAGAGGCAGTTCGTTGAAGCTGGAGAGGCCGACTAGGTCCACGGAGGAGGAGAAGGGGAGGGGAGGGGAGTCGCAGCTGCAGGGGGAAGGGAAGAGGGACGGGAGGGAACGAGGATACAAGAGGTCAGTGAGCCGCCCGGCGTGATGCTGATGCTACACAGTAAGGTGCGTCTGCAATCAGCAGTCACTTTGATGATCTATGATCTATGATCTATCACACAATGGCAGGCAGTGCTGTCACGGCAAGCGGAGGCAAGCCTGCCGATGATACCTCGCGTGCTACACGCACCGCTCATATTGCTCGTAAAAGTCCGGCACGGCGGGCAGTGACTCCACACGGGGCAGCTTGCTGCGTTGCGCCTTGACAAAGGGCCGGTCAGGAAAGCTGTAGACCGGGACGCAAGCGTCCAGGCAGTCCGACACGGTGGCGCCAGTCGGCTGGGACTTGCTTGCCGGCTGCCGAAGCAGCTGGGCGAGGGTAGACATTTGAGTAGAGGCCATGCTAGTGTATAACTTGATGATGCTCGCTTGCAGCTCGACCACTATTTGACACGCCCAAAGAGCAACGTTGTCGCAGCGCCCTTGGTCTCCGCGCGCTTACGAGAGCCCACCGCCGGCCTTGCCAATTGCGTCCTGCACATAGACAAAAAGACAAGTCACTTCGGGTGTGTCTGACAAGGGCACACGCCCTGTGAGGGCCGCCACGCGCCCAAAGGAATTCATAAATCGCGCGAGGTCTTGCCTTTGGGCGTCCACCACAGCTAGGGCGCAGACCGCGTCCACCAGCGAAGAATGCGCAAGAGCGAGCAGGGCGCTCCGTGGTGGAGCTGGACGCCAAGAACGAGAGACGAGACCCTTGGCTTTGGTAGTGCACCATTTAGTGGGCAGCGCAATGACAGTTCATTGCGCTAGTCAAAGTGTATTATTTCCCGTCACGTAGTGTTCAGCGTAACAAGCGGCAGCAGATTTGATAAGAGCGCGCGAGTCTAACGCAGGAGACTGTTGCACACAGCTGAGGAGAGGATGGCGCAAAAGCTTATAGGTCGGTCCTGGGTACGTAGCAAATCCTTGGAGAATGTGCTGGCGCGCATTCTACCACAGGTTAGTAGTCTGCCCCACTTGTCGTACTTCGGGCTATGTGTGGCCGCTGGCCCGGCCCGGGAGAGCACTGGACACGAAACTTGAAACCCTAAAACTCAGCATATACTGTACATTTCAATGTATTATATGCGCTTATAGCAGGCTTCTCGCCTGGCTAATCAACGCGACATCGGTGACCCGCTGGCTGACACTTGGAACTGCGTGGATGATGCCGCATATACGCCAGCTCCAGCCGGTGGCCTCTAGTTCACAGCTCCTTACAAAGTCACAGTGCTGTTACGGTACGCCCACGGATCAAGGAAGTACCGTAAGTCTTTGCGGGTTTTGCGGGTCCTTCGGCTTCGCTCGAAGTAGGTATAGCACACGCCTTCGTACCTTGGCTTCCTCAAGGCCAGGGAGGCCATGATCAAGCCTGCATACCTCGCAGTGATGCACTGTGCAGGTCTGTTAGCACGCGATAAGGAACACTGTGTACCGTATGCCGGAATCCTGCAGGGAATGGGGGTATTCCCACGGGTACTACCTCCTCCCAGGGGCCAGGCCAGGGGAGGCCCCTGTGGGCCAGGCCACCAGGGCGGACGGTCCCATTGGAGGCTTCCCCTTGCAGCACCCTTTGCCCCATCTGGCCCCACCGTGAACGGTTGGTCCTGGCAGGTCCTGGGGGCGCATCTTTTACTGCCACTGCAGAATCGGTAAGCCAGGCTAGGGTTCCCTTTATTAGAGCCGTTGGACAGGAGCAGACCGGAGTACTAAAACACCGGTACCCAGTCATGGCTCTTCCGGATTGCGCAGATGTCTGCTCCACCGCACTGCGGTACATCGCTTGCAGAATTGCACCGAGTCCCACCTGCTTCCACCTGCTTCCACGTGCCAGATACCTCGCCTGTAACCATGTCCTTGGCTGGGTGTGGACGACAAGCAAGGGCAGGCCTGCTGCTCCGCCATGCGCGGTACGACGGTTTGACAGTATGCGCGCACGCCCATCCAGCCTTCACAGGCGGCTGGAAAGTCGTCGTTACCGTATGGTTGGGGAGTGGGGCTCGTCGATAACGCAAGTTGACCAGAGGTCGCACCGATGCCACTGCTAATAACATCAGCCTGCATGAGCCCCCTGTTCACGGTGCAGCGCACGCGGCAGCTCAAGCGCACTACGCCTTAGTCGGCAATTGCACTGGTACATGGTGGCATGCGTTGGCAACGGCACTGGAGCGAACGGGTTGGCAAGAGCGACAACCGCTTTCCGGGTGCAGGTCCAACGCGACAAGTCAGGCAGCACCAACAACGCGGCAACGGGACGGAAAACACTCGCAGAGACATTTGCAGAGACCAACACATAGCTGTGATTCAGTCTGAGCCGCAGATGGCCTTATGCTAATGCTCGGGCACGCCCTTTGCCAGCAGTCAGTTTCCTTGACTTTTGTATCGATACCGACCCATGGGTCACCTTGGTTTTGAAACCTCACTCAGGACGCCACATCGGTCTCAGTGAATACCTTCTTGCACTGAAGTGTCATAGAGATTATAGCAGGTGTTATTGTCTCTGGTATGACCATCAACTTTGGACGGCCGGCGTACTGAAAGCTGTGTGATGGCGCGTCGCCGTTCGCGCGAGGCGATGCGCACGGGCTTGATACCTCACCAGCGTCACGTACAAAAAAGACAAGCGTCGCCACCAACGCGTTGTTGATACTGCGGGCTTTCAGCCCTGTAAGGTTTATGCCACGTAGAGGGAGCAAACAAGGCTAGCGTTTCCCGGCATTCGGCTAGGCAGGACCGACCGCAGCTACCACATATCGTCCCAGCTAGGATCGACTGCATATCCGAGCCCTCTTCGGTTGCACCTGGTGCAGTCCGAGGAACCGCGGCCTAGAGTGCTTTTTCGGACTACCGCTCCGCCGGCCCAGCGCGATTGCAGTTTCACTGTGACACGAGGTCACCTGATCCTGTTGACGGCCTTGTGAGGCGGGGGGCAACCTGCACCTTCGCGGCTTCGTCTCACGGCGAGTCGCCGCTGTTTGAGACCGCGGCCCTTCGGACACCAGGACTACCGCGAAAACTACGCAAGCCTTGACTGCAACCATTGTCTTCCGTCTACACCTACCACTTCCGGTCCACTCAGCCCTCCCACCGTACCTGCCACGCCGCTGCGGGCCGCCAGTGCTGACACGACGGCGGCCGTGCAACTCGACCTTCGCCGCCAGTCTGCACCACCGCCGCCAGCACCACCAGTGGTACCGCCGTCCGCTGAGCCTCTTCCTGCGTCGGCTTCAAGCCAGCAGCCCGGTACACGCCGTACGATTCACGGCCTGCCACCACCACCTTCACCAACATCACCACCCGAGGCCACCGCCACAGCCTCCTCTGCGACAAGCTAGCTCCTGTCACCTGTCACCGGCCAACCACTACCTCGACAGCCTGACACCTGCTGCTAGCGTTTCCGCGCACTGGAGGGCACAAGACGTTGCAGAGCCCCGCACCAACAACGAGCCAGCAGCTCCTGTCTCCATCCCGGCGTCCAGCACCGCGACCTTCCGCTGCGTGCTCACGGCCGTCCGGTACATACACGCGCGCGGGGTAGCTGTGAGCCAAGTCCCCAGGGGTCCGTCCGCCCCGTCCTCGTTTGCAGCATGGAGGCCTTAGGAGAGCGCAGACAGCTGCCCCCGCGACCCCCCTCCAGTGGTGCCACGTCAGCCGCAGCTGCTGCTGGCCCAGGAGTTGCCGCCCCCGTGCCCACCCGCGGCGGCGGTACCGTCGCCAGTAGAGCCACCATCCCTCCGTTGCTTCCGCTTCCGCCGATGCCGTTAGCGCTGTCGCGCTCAGAGGGCGCTGCTACTCCTCCGTTGCCCTACGCTGCGGCCTCGGCGGCTGCCGTTGCTGCAGCTGAGGCGGTGTTCGCTGCCCTGGGGGTGGCGCCTGCGATGACAGCGGCGGCGGGCGGCGATGAGAATGGTAGGGATGCATCGCCAGCGGCGAGTAGCAGGGGGCAGCAGGGAGGTGTGGGGGAGGCAGCTGCCTCGGCGGATGCCGCGGGGCAGCAGGGGAGCAGCAGCAGGAACGGCCAGCAGGACCCCGCGGGGGTGGTAGTTGCACGGGGCAATCGCGCATGGGACAGGAGTGACGGGGGCGTCCTGGAAAGAGGGCAACATCAAACCACACCGCTGCAGCACGGTTTGGTGGATACGGCTGCGGGCTTAGAAAGCAACAGGGCAGGAGGAGCAGCCATCGGTGAAGCAGCTCGCCTTGCTGCTACGGAGCGGCTGCGGCGAGATAGCGGCACGGGGTCCGGCGGCGGTGGCCCGGGTAGCGACCCGGGGCCAGCTGCTGCGGCGGCGATGCTCGAGACTGGCCTGGACGAGACTGGGTTCCGGGGGCTGCCGGTCCTGAGGAGATACAGCAGTGGGGGAGGCGGCATGCCGCATTGGGGTCCGGGGGCTGGCCTGGAGGGGATGATGAGCTACGGGGCAGGCGAGGGGCAGTTCGACGGCGGCAGGGAGGAGAGTGGACAGCAGCAGCAGCAGCAGGTGCGCCATGGACCTCGCTGCTTCTACACAAGGGCCGGCACGCACGAGATAGCAGGTGCTTGGGCAGGGAGGAGGGGTGGCAGCAGGGGCGCGACCAGCAATTTTGCTGCCGATGGCCAGGAGTACGCAGATGGGGATGGCGGCGGCGGCGGCGGCGGTGGCGGCAGCGGCGGCGGCGGCGGCGGCGGCAGCGGCGGCGGCGGCAGGGATGCCTCGCCAGCCGCCAGCGACTTAACCGCCGCTGCTGCCGCGGCCGCCGCGGCCGCGCTCGCCGCGCTGATGCCCCGGGCCTCCGCAGATGCCCCTGCAGCGGGGACTGGGACAGCGACGGGTGCGGCCGCTGGCGCCGCTGGAACGCCGCCGCCGGATGCCTTGGCGAAGGCGCTGGCGGCAGCGACGGTGGCGGCGCTGGCGGCGGCTGGGATCGGCAGCATTGGGCAGCCGCCGTCGGGTCAAGTCGCACAGACAGGTGGGGACGCAGGTGCGGGAGTGGCGGGACAGGGGGCTTTCGATGTGGCTGTTGCGGAGGTGGTGCTGCAGGAGGTGCAGCGGCAGCTGCAGGCTGGCCCTGACGGTGGCAGCGGGGATGGCACGGTCGCAGACTCGGCGGCTGCGGGGGCACTAGCAGCGGGGGAGGCTGCGGCGCCGCTGAGTGGCGGTGGCCAGGTGCAAGCGAACGGCGGAGGCAGGAACAGTACTGATGGAGAACAGGGACGCAAACGCCTTCGGCAGGAAGGGGAGATGGGGCCAGGGGCTGAGCGCGCATCCGGCGTGCTGGGAGGGCAGCCAGGGCAGCTGCAGGCGCCGTCGCAGCAGCCGCAGCACCAGCGAGGTCAGACCGGACAGCAGCAGCAGCAGCAGCAGCCTGCCGCAGGTGCAAGGACTGATGGCAGCCGCAGCAGCAAGCGCCCACGGCTGGAGTGGGAGGCGTGGCAGCAGCAGCAGCGGATGCAGCAGCGGATGCAGCCGCACAAGACACAGGAGCAGCACCCCGCTGGCGGCACCAGGCCCCCTCGGCACGGAAGCGGCGAGCTGCCTCCCCTGCCTTCATCCCCTTCACCTCCTGTCAAACGGCGTGCCCCCATGGTCTTGCCTCCTCTTGATGTGGTCAAGGGGGGCAGCGGGGGTGCAGGGGAGAAGGGCGCCGGCAGTGCGGCTCTGGGGCAGCCACTGGTAGTCTCCATGGGAACCGTCGGGCCTGGCGGGGAGTCGGGTGTGCGAGGTAGCACGGGCCATGGCGGGTCCGGGGAGGCCGCGGGGCTGGGGACGGCGCCGCTGTTCCTCACACGCCAGCTGCAGCAGGCGGGGCAGCTGAGGCGCCGGGAGCAGCTGGCAGGATCTGACGCGGACGCGGACCCGGGCCGGGACAGGCCTCCCCATGGACGGGGCACAGGTCAGGACGCAGGCGACGGCATGCTGGAGGAGGAGCAAGAGCTCGTCAGTGCAGGTGCCGTGGGCAGGCGCTCAGGCGGGGTGTCCGGGGCTGGGGAGGGCCGAGGTTACGGCGGTGGCAGGGAGGGTTACAGTGGGAACGGGGAGGGCCGTGGCGGTGATGGTACACGGTACGGCAGGGGTGAGCGTTGTGACGGACAGGGCGGGGAGGGTGGGAGCAGGGGGAGGCCTGTTGGGGAGGACAGGCGTGGTGCGGGTGGCACGGGGCGGGAGTACGGGCGGGAGGGAGACAGGGGGAAGGGCAGGGAGGTGGGGCGTCCCGGGGGTGCTGCTGGATCAAGGGAGGCCGCACGGGTGGGCAATGGGGACCGCAGACCTGCGCGGGAGCTGCCCAGTGACAAGGACGAGCGGCAACTGCAGCAACAGCAGCAGCCGCAGCAGCAATACCAGGTGGACAAGGGAAAGGGACCCGCAGGAGATGTCAGGGATCTCGGGGAGGGGCCAAGGCGGTATGAGAGAGAACGAGGGATGGAGGAGGGGCGAAGGGAGGACCAACGGCGCGAGGCGGGCCGGCAAAGCAGCGTTGGCGTGGGTGGTGGTGTCAGGGGCAGTACGCAGCAGCTGTCCGCACTGGAACGGGACGTAGCTGCGGGATGGCTTCCATCTGGCAAGCCTGGAAATCATTACCAGCCTCGAGAGCAGCGGCAATCGGAGCAGCAGCGGGGGGAGCAGCAGCATGTCAGGCACAGGCAAGGGGGCTCTCACGATATGCGGGGTGACAGCAGGGAGGGGCGGCCGACGTCTACACACAGGCCCCAGCGAAGCCGCAGCCGCAGCCCCCGCCGCGACGCCTCCTCCCTCCACCCCCTGCCAAGCGCAGCGCCCCGCTCACGGTCGAGGTCCCCCGCCCGCGCACCCGCCGGCTACTTCAACCACGACCACCCTGACCGCGACCGTGACCGCGACCGTGATCGCGACCGTGATCGTGACCGCGACGGCACGTGGCAGGAAGCACGTGGCACGTGGGACGAGCCGCACCCCCACGCGCACCCGTACCCACGCGACCACCACGACCGCCCCAGCAGCCCCAGACGCCTCAGCAACCGCGCCCTCGACTCTCCCACCTCCCCTCGCCTCCACCGCCCACACGGCGGCGCCCCAAGCTACCCTCCTTCTCCCCACCCCCAGTACCACCACCGCACCGCCCAGGCGCATGACCCTCATGCGTCTCAACGGCAGCACGCGGACCTGCCCAGCTCCCCTCACTCCCGTCCGCTCAACCACCCCAACGACCGACCCTCCAGCTCCCACCGCCATCCCCACGCCCTGCAACACCTCTCCGACGACGCCCGTGACCCGTCTCCCCGCCACCACGACCCTGCCGCCAGCGGCAGGTCAAACGCCCAGGATCGATCCCGAGCCCCAGCGGCATCGCCGTACAAGGACGGTCAGCCCACTTGGCGGCGTGACTCGCAGCGCACGTGGTACCGTGACACGGACGGGGGAACGGACGCGAGGCGTGAGAAGGCCAGCCCCTGGCGCCCCGACCGAGAACGCATGCCGCCACCCGCCGCCACAGGACACGTGTCACCACTACCAGCCCAAAGTTACCCGGCGCGCGGCAGCTGTTTCGTGCCATATGCAGACACTAGGGCTGCGCGCCACGGAGACCGCGGTGCCGTGCAGCAGCCTTCCCCGCCTGCTGGGGAAGTAGGGCTGAGGACGCAGGGGGAACGCGGTGTGGCAGCTGTGCCTTTGCACACAGGGCCATCCCGGGAGCGCCGTGCGTCGCCCGGGCCTGACGCTGGGGATCGGTATGGACGGGAGCCGAGGGGTGAGGAGAAACGAATCGGCGGCGGCAGAGGCCCGAGGGGCGACACAGGCAACCATGGGCACAGTCGTAACGGCCGCAGTCGCAGCCGCAGCCGCAGCCCGGCGACCCCTGTGCCGGCCACGCAAGGGGATCGGGGGTATGGGAAGGGTGGTAGCAGAGGGGCAGGCGGAGCGGAGCGGGCGAGGGCGGGAGGCATTGCCGGTGAGGCTGCGGACCGGCAGCAGGGGCGGGGCGGGGATAGGGGCAAGGAGTATGAGCGCGGGCGGGGGGCACTGGACAGCCCCGGCGGCGGCGGCGGCGCTGGCCGCTGCGACGATAGGGGCTACGTCAGCGGCCGCCGGGACGGTGGCGGCGACGGCGCAGATGCTGTGACCACAGTCACACGCGACTACGTGCATGCGGCCGAGGACACCGGCGGCGGTGGCGGCATCCCGCGGGCGTTCCACCCGCTGGCGGCGCCGCTAGGTGAGCTGCAGAGCCCGCTGTCCCGCCGCCTGCGTGACGCGGCCCGCATGGCCTCCGCCTCCATCGCCAACTCGCCGTACTTGCATGTACAGCCACCAAGGCAGTACGAGCACCAGCACCAGGAGCATCGGAGTACGGGCGCGGCGTACAGAGATTACCACGACAGAGGAGCGGCGGCGGCGCAGCAGCAGCAGCAACCAGAACAGCAGCAGCGGCATTCCACTCCGTGGCAGGAGCGGCCGCTGGAGAGGATGGACAGTGGAAGGCGGGCCCTGCATGGCGAGTCAGCACCACCGTACGACAGCCGACGGCGGGACGATGGTGTACAGGAGCCGTACTCGGGCGGCGGCGGGCGGACGGATGTCACTCCGACGCGGTACGACGGGCAGTACGACAGGCGCGGGGCACAGCCGTACCGTTCGGGAGGCATGCGCCTGCCGGGGAGCGACCCACGGGACCGCGGCGGCGGTGGTAGCCGTGGCGGCGGCGGCGGAGGCGGCGGTGGCGGTGGCGGCGGGAGGGAGCAATTCAACGACGGCGGGCCCGCCGCCAGCCCTACTGCCATCCGCATCAACCAGGCCATCACAGGCGCGGGCACCAGCTACCGTGACATCCTGCGGGTAAGCGCACACAGCGTCACCACCTGCCCAAATGACACGGCTGCCTGACTCACGCCGCTTTACCTGTAGCGGAATTAGGTCATGGGGTCAACAGACTACCGGTACGTCGGGTTACACGTCCGTCAACTGAAGCACGCCGCCCAGCTCTACCACACTTGCAGTGTACCGTGGCAGTGCACGTGGCTGCATACACACTCGCTCAGCCTGACAGCTCGTTGTATGCCGTCTCAAGGTGTCATCACGTCATCACGTCTCAAGGTGTCATGCTACGGTACCGCAGCTGCAATCAGCTAGCACAACCCGACCGTACCGTACGGCACCTCCCTGGTCCTTCCTGCCCACAGGTGGTGCGCGACCGCGGCTCGCAGTTTGAGGCAGTCAATGTGGCAGCCGCGCTGCACCGCCTGGGCAGCTGCGCTGGGGGCGGCGGCGGCGGCCGCGGGCAGGGCGGCGCTGCCACGTGTCGTGCGATGACGTCGGACCCGCAGTTCGAGCGGCTGGTGGAGTTGGCAGGTATGTGAGCGCGTGGGCACATGACTCTTGGGGCTTGGAAAGACGGTGGAAGGGGGAAGGGGGAAGCTTGGTGGAGTTGGCGGGTGGGCGTGTGGGTAGCGGGTGTCGGTCGTTTTCGGGGGACGTGTTGGTGCAGGTGTGGAGCCCGTTGGAGACGCCTTTTCACAAGGTGAACAGCAGATGCAAAGGGGAGCCGCTGGTAGCTGCACCGGTTGGGGGACACATGCCTGCGGTCGGTACGGCTTAGGCCGTGGGAACGGGGCATTTTGCAGCTCGCAGCGTGCGCACACGGCCATGGAAGTGCTGCTCTGATCATCACCAAGGACCACGGCACCCGCACCCTCACACTCACCACTATGCGGCCCGCACTAACCCCCACAGAGGCGCTGTGCCCCTCCTTCACCGCCCGCAACGTGGCCAACTGCCTGTGGGCCTTCGCTAAGCTGGGGTACCGCCCCCAGCAGCAGCCCCGGGGACCGACCCGTGGGCCTGCGGGGCCGGGCGGCCGGGGAGCGGACCCTGCAGCAGGGGCAGGGGCAGCAGGAGGGGCAGCGGCGCAGGGCGGCGGCTGTGGCGTGCTGGGCGCGCTGTGCCGTCGGGCGGAGGCCACGCTGCAGGACTTCACGCCACAGCACGTGGGCAACGCGCTGTGGGCTCTTGGCACGCTAGGTGAGTGTGGCCCAGTGTCGCCACACTATCTTGGTGTGGTGGACATGCCTGACCAATATGCCCCTCCGCGGCGTGAGCAACTAGCTGCGAGGCGTGTGGGTAGTGGCGACAAAGCCGCACCTTCCGGCACACTAGCTATCATACTCGCATGATGGCCCCCCTGGTTTTCCGAACGTACCCCTGCGTACCCCATTGGGGTCTGTAACTGATACTGTAGGAGAGCGGGTGGCGGCTGGCTTGAGGATAACTCGCTCCAGCATGCTTCCGAAATTTGCTCACCCGTCATACACGACTTACCGGTAGCTACATTTCCACTCATCAGACCTCCTCTGCCCTGCCTGCACGCAGAGTACCATCCAGGGGAGTCACTCCTTCGCGGCCTGTCCCTGCGCCTGCTGGAGGTGCTGCCGCACGCGCTGCCGCAGAACGTCAGCAACGCAGTGCTGGGCCTGGCGCGCCTGGGGCTCAGCACCACAGCAGCTAGCGGGAGTAGCGGCGGCGGCGGCGGTAGTGGCGCTAGGGCTGGGGAGGGTGCGAGCAGCAGCAGCAGGGATGTGCCCAGCGGGTGGCTGGCGGGCGTGCTGGATGGCTTGGCGGAGGGCAGCGTGGGCAAGCTGGACGACTTCGCGCCGCAGGTGGGTGCAACAGATGGTTATGGCAGCTGCACACAGTAGGTATTGCTGGAGATAGGGCATGGCCTCCCCTGGGGCCGATGGCTAGGATGCCAGTGCCGCCTGACAGGCCAATGCTTCGCGACCACACCTAAACCCGCACCTCGTCACACCCGCCCAGGCGCTGTCCAACACGGCGTGGGCCTACGCCCACATGGACCACCGGCACGACGGCCTGCTCATAGCGCTGTTCGACCAGGTGAAGACGGTTGGACAAACGGCCTGCATGTCTGGGGGGGTGTCAATCGGAATAATGTGAATAAAGACAGGTCAAGCTTTGTTTTCGTGTGGCACGCACGTGCCTCGTGGGAGAATGCCGTGAGGCCGTCAGTATGGTGGTCTGGCTGTTTGTTGGCTGAGAGTGGATTCATATCTCGTCCGCCCTCCATCTGTTCCGCGCTGAGACCATCAGCGCACCAGTTCCCGTGGACCAGCATGAGGTCAAACGCCCATGCACCGCCCAAGCCTGCAGCTATCGTCCGTCGCCCTGATGTAACACCCTCCCGCATGCTGCCTACTGTGTGCAGGCCCTGCGCCGGCTGCACGACTTCAACCCACAGAACATCGCCAACCTTACGTGGGCAGCCGCCTCGCTGGGGGTCGTGTCGGCAGGGGGAGCAGGAGGGGCCGGCAGCGGTGACGGCGGCGGTGGCGGCGGCGGCGGCGGCGGCGGCGGGAGCACCGCCACGCCCGTTGCGGCTGCAGCGCTACGCCTCACGCGTGCGTGCTGCGACCAGGCCGCGGGCAACCTACAGGTGCGGTTCTGGCACGTGGCGGCATGTGCGGCCTGGGACGCCAGCGGCATTGACTGTACGGCTGTGGCGGGCGTGTACGGTCAACGGTGCTGCCTCCTTCAATCCACTTGCTGAATTCACAGGCTGACTACCTCTGTCAGCGTCGCAGTGACAGGGGCACCGTGATGATGTGTGCTGCGATAATACCAGCCGGCACACCTGCGTTCATGCCGACTGCGGACCTATCGCCCCAAAGTCGTACCGGTATCTTCCCGACGCACAGCATCTATCCCTGCAGGTCCGCACTCCGCACCGTAACTGTCACGCCAAATCCGTAACCCACCATACGCCAGCTTGCCAACAGCAAACCTACCTCCACTTTCTGTACTTGCCCCCGCGCCTTCCTTCCCTGCACCTGCGTCCAGGGCTACTCCCCCCAGAACCTGGCCAACCTGCTGTGGGCGTGTGCCAAGATGGGCTGCGCGCACGACAGGCTGCTGGCGGCGGCGGCGGCGCGGGGCGCGGGGCTGCTGCAGCAGCACGTGGCTAAGCAAGGGCACGGCGCAGGAGGGAGCGGGAGCGGCGGCGGCGGAGCGGGCGGCCTGTCTTCGCAGTCGGTGTCCAACCTGACTTGGGCGTTTGCCACGCTGGGGTTCCACCCAGGGGCCGACTTCCTGGACCAGGTGGGTTAACGTTACACTATCACCTTGTCGTGAATACAAGATGTCATCGGCCAGAAACAATACGGTACTAATGAGTCCTAGCTGCGACGGGGCAAGCATTTTGGCAGGCGGCAGGGGCAGGCCTTGCAACGGTATGCCATGGCTTTCGACGTGTGTAGCTCTAGGTGTGTTGCTGCCGGGTGCTGTTGCTGATGTGTTGCTGTTATTTTACAGTCCTTTGGGCCCTGGCCTTTGTCCTTTTCGCGTGTCTGGGTCCATGCAATCTGCCATGCCACTGTATCCATCCACACGTGCAGGTGTGCAACCACATGGTGTGCTTCCTGCCCACCTACACGGTGCAGCACGTGTCGAACACGCTGTGGGCGCTGGCGACCCTGCAGCACCACAACAGGTGCGGCACAGCATGTCACAGGTTATGAGCGGCAAACATGCGTTTCGTGTGAGTACGAGTCACTTGGCAAAAGACTCCACACTCAGGCCATTGTCACGGTCCAGCGTGGCGGAGTGGTACCATCTGTGGCGGCACGAATACCTGCTGCTAATGGCTTGATACGTCCCGCCACAGGTGTACCACTCCGCCATGCTGCATCATGATGGTGGCCTGCGTGTGGGGTCTTTGGCCAAAGGCTCATCTCGCACAGTCGAGGCCCAACTGGCCTCTTTTCGCTGTTGCAGTACCATACACTGCCGTGCCATACCGCACCCCAACTTACAGCTTGTACCAACTGCTCTGCAGGCGCGCCATGGAGGAGGCGGAGCGCGTGGTGGTGCGCAGCATGGAGCGCAACGCAGAGTACGGCAGGTGGGGAGTAAGCGTTGTACGGCAGAATGCACCTACCTGCTACCCACAGCGCACAACCCTACTAAGGACTCTAGCAGCTCGTGGTTGCTTCCGTTCATGAACGTGCACGGTCGGCTGCGTGCAGCACCAGGGACAAGCTACTGGGCAAACCGGTAGCAATGCGCGTACGGGCACTGCCTGTGCTGCATGTGAATGTACCGGTACTTCAAGTCCCTTGGACAAATTCCCTCCTCCTTGTACCACAACCACCAACCGCCATACCGGTAGTCAGCACCGTGTGGGTTACCGCTAGAAAAGCGTACCCACCCTAACACCGTTCCCGGAAACGCTCGTCCCTCGTCCTGCGTCCAGGTCCCTCCGCCCACAGCACGTGGGCAACATGCTGTGGGCGTACGGCACCCTGGAGCAACCCGCGCCCACCCTGGTCGCCGTACTGCTCGCCTCGCTCGCCCGCCGCCTGCCGGACTTCTCCGCACAGGTGCGCTGTTGTGCTGCGTTGCTTGCAGGACTGGGAGACTGGGGCAGGTTGCGCGGATGCCCGTGCAACGTCATGGGACGTCCCAGGCATCTGGGCATCGATAAGGTTGGGGCCCAATGGCTGGGCAGGGCCAGACAGGGAGTGGTGTGCATAGTGTCCGTCACGCACGGTCCAAGGGCAATAACATGTGCTAGGGCATACGTGTTGCTGACCAGGACTCGCCTAACTGTGACCTACCCAAGCCAACATACACCCCGGTCCGCTGCCTCTGTCGTGCAGGAGATCGCCAACAGCGTGTGGGGCGCTGCACGGCTGGCGCACTACGACCCACGGGTCATGGACCGCGTGGCTGAGAATGTGGTGGCGTGCAGGTGGGCACGCGTGTGTATTAGCTTTGGCCAGTGTGGGTTAGGCTGGCGCGCCGCGAATCTTCGACCCATGGGCACACGGTGGCGTGCCGCGACGCCGAGGCAACCAATGGCCCAAACGGCCACCTGCAATAGCTAGACCCGAACGCGTGCTGCCACCCTTGCTCAGCTTTCCGTGGTGTTTTGTCCTGGCCTGATGCCCTCCCGCTGGTGTCCGTTCGCAGGCTGCCCCAGCTGCTGCCGCAGCACGTGGCAAACCTGGCATGGGCGTACGGCAGGCTGACTCACGCACACGGCGGGCTCATGGACGCCCTGGTCCGTACGGCACTGTCGTACGGCGACCAGCTCACCATGCAGCACCTGACCAACATCGTGTGCGCCGCGGGGCTGTTCGGCTGGCGGTACGACGGTCTCGTACGGCTGGCGGAGGAGCGCGTGGCGGCGTGCCTGGGCGAAGAGTACGACACTGCGCCGCCAGTGACCGGCGGCGGGCAGGGGGAGTACGACGCGCGGAAGCGGCAGCGGAGGGGCAGGGCCGGGGGGCAGCGGCAGTGGTCGCTGACGCCGCAGCAGGCGTGCAACCTGGTGTGGGGGCTGGCGCTGGTGGGGGCGTGCAGCGCGGGGCTGTGGGGGCGGCTGCTGCGGGCGGTTGGTGCGGCGGTGGAGGCGCAGGGCGGCATTGAGGAGCTGCCAGCGGAGGCGCTGACGCAGGTGTACCAGGTAGGTGTGCGGATGCAGCTCGGAGTGCAGGCAGTATAAGCCTGGTGTAGGTACAGGCAAGCGCGGTTAGGAGACAGGATGCGGTTAGGAGACAGGATGCGGGAAGGCACGGCAAGCAGGTGCCACGTGTCGATGGCAGTGGTTGCTGCTGTCAACGCTGCGTTGCTGGAATAGTTAGCTGAGAGACAAAAGGCTGGCCCTGTCGGTTGCCCCCCGAAGAATGGTGGTGTATCCAGACACGCTTCGTATCATTCAAAAGTCTATCCTCTATCCCTAGCTCTCCATTGTGGCGGTATGCGGTCCCTGTGTTGGTGTCATGGGTGCATGCGGTGCCGGTGCGGTGCAGCCCCGGACGTTGTGGTGTTTGCAGTAGTCAACAGCCCATGCAATGCCTACAGGCAAACCTCGACCAGTTTTCGGTCCTGAAGTATGCAGGGCGGTGCTGCATATTGTTCAACTCACTCCCTTCTTTCTTCTTCTGCTGCTGCTGCTGCCCTCCGCAGGCCTACCTGTACGTGTCCCTGGACCACCCGGGAGCAACACTGCCCCGCGGACCGCCGGGGCTGCTGACACGTGGCGCTGAGGTGCGACTGGGCGCGGTTGAGGTCGGGAACAAGCACATAAGCGAACTGTTATTCCTACATGCTGCTGCGCTGGATGCTTTGTGCGCGTCACGCAAGGAACAGCGAGGAAACAACGACTGGAGTGATGCACGTGTTCACCCGAATCCGTGCCACCCACACACTGGCTGCCAACAGCACGGGTGCCACCCACGCATGGGTGTGCCTAGGAAGGGTTACCCTTATTTTGGGGGCCGCGTCCTGGCCTTGAGGACCCTTACAGGGCCTCGCTGATGTGAGCCGGCTCTGCGGAGCGATGTAACCGTACGACACGCACACCCTTGCCCACACCCGCCCTGACACCAAACCCAGCCACACCGGCCACACCACCTCCGCCCTGCAGGTGTGGGCTGCCAACAGCACTGGCGCCACCCGCGTGTCGGCCTTCCAGCGGGACGTCAGCAGGGCCCTGGCCCGCCTGGGCGTGGAGCACGACATGGAGGTGCGTACGGGTGTGTATTAGCTGGGGTGTGCCACAGCTTAGAAAGTGCACGACATGGAAATGCGCGTTGGTGTGGCTGTGCGACAGCTGGGGCATGCAGCGGCGCGCGATGCCCACATGCATCACAGCTGCTGGGGGTTGGCGGTTGGGTCTTGGGGTGCACGTGCGTGGAGTGAGAGACCCCCGGGGCCGGAGGGTAACAGATAGCCCTCTGCTTGCATTGCGTCGAGAAAAGTATGGGCTCCTTCACAGACTGAGACATTACCATTCATCGATGTCCACGTCTTGCCGCAGGTTCCCACTGAGGACGGGCTGTTCTCCCTCGACCTGGCCCTGCGGGGGGAGCTGCGGCTGGGACAGCGCGAGGCGGCGGAGCTGCTGCGGAGGGCGGCGGGGCAGCAGCAGCAGCAGGACCAGCCACAACAGGCGGAAGGCTTGGCCGCCACAGCCAGCGTTGCGCTGTCACCTACCGGCGCCAGCACACCTGCCGCCAGTCGCACCACCGCCGGCAGCAGCAGCGGTGGCGGCGGCGGCGCGCAGGAGCAGCAGCAGCAGGAGCAAGAGCAGCTGGTGCGCCTGCGTGTGTGTGTGGAGGCGGACGGCCCGGCGCACTTCTACGCCAACGCGCCGCAGCCGCTGAGCGTCACGCTGTACCGCCGGCGCTGCCTGGGCGCACGTGGCTGGCTGGTGGTGTCGGTGCCGCACTGGGTGTGGTACGGCCAGGGCCAGGGGCAGCAGGGCCAGGGGCAAGGGCAGCAGGGGCTGCAGGCGCGGGAGCGGGAGCGTGAGGGCAAGGAGGCGCTAATGGCACGGCTGTTGAGGGAGGCGGGTGCGGGGGCGCTGCTGCCGCCGGCTGCGGATGCTGCTGTTGCCTGAGGGCGGAGTGTGCGGTCGTGCCGGTAGGGTCAGTTGGCAACAGCGCAGCTGGTAGCCGAGGGACCAACGGAGCGATGATGAATTGCTGGTTAGGAGAAGGAGTTTGATGTTACGTACTTTCATTGTTGCTTCTGTCGAGTGCATGAAGGCAGGATTGCGCGGTACCTGGGACAGGGCCGCCTGCTGGTAGCACGTGCAGCAAGGGCTGTGTCCTGTTCGTGAGATGATGGAACGTAACAGGCCGAGCCTGGGGGCCGAGTTGCTGTTGGCACCAGACCCAGGGGCGAGGAGGGGCACGCCACGCCGCAGCCCCGGTAATGTTGTGCAGCTGCATGTAGTTTTGATCCTGGATCACATGCGTACAGTTTTAAACTCGTGTGGGCAGCAGAAAGGACTGGAGCACTGGGTGGCCGTGTGCCTGGTCACGTGGCACACTGCGGTATGTGGCTATGGGTCCTACGAGTACACCGCTGCTAGCAAGATGGAAGGCTTCCTTGCTTCGAGCAGAGGATGGCACGGTACCGTGTCCCTTTACGTGCTGGACAGCTGCACCGCGGCCAGCAGGCCAGCAGAAGGCAGTGAACAGTGAAGATAGTAGTCAGAGGGTAGAACCGGTGGGTTCTGGTGATCATTGGGGTGCTGTACGCTTGTCCTGGCAGCAAACTGAGCCAATGCAGACCGTACCAGCGTACTTAGCCAGCATGGCTGGTACGTATGACCTCGGTTGACGGGGTGGCTGCCGGCAAGGAGCAGCAAGCGCGCTGGTTCCCTCCCGATGTCCCCATTACCGTGCGCGCACAAGCTGCAGCACCGCACAAAGCGCACAGACGGCACGTACAGCATTGAAGCAGTCTGGTTCTGACACGAAAGTGCTAGTTTCATTACAGTGGACGTTACTGCACCCGACTGAAGAAAGAGGAAACATACCGTTGTGCGCCTTGGGAGTTCAAACGAAACTCAGGGCAGTCTGCCACCCGGGGATTAGTCATGCGCACGCAGGAGAGCGCGCAGGTCTCCCCTGGTCAAGCGCCCGCCAAGCGCACACACGTGTCTGCCACCCGCCCATGCCGCTAGTTTTCAGGAGGCCAACCATCGTCGTCTGCATACGGTACATGCTCATATGCCTCCTCACAGCGTCCCAATGATCACACACATGTGTCTGTTGCGCAGCCCGTTGTGGCCAAGGAAGGTAACCCACGGCACGACAAAAGCCATGATGCGCGCGTCACACCCTCTACGGCGGCGGGATGCATATGCCCCCCGAGCCGGGCCTTAATAAGCAGCGACCGTCTACAAGCGAGCAAGGCATGCAGTGCCGTGCCACCAAACCTTCCCAAACCTGCCCAAGCCTTCAGGCCCACTCATACAACGGCCCACTCATACGCATGATGTCGTTTTCCTTGGGGTGCCATGCACAAGTAGTATGGGGTACATGGCAACGGCTGACGTGGCTGCGGCACACGCACATGCATGGACAGCACCGTGCCCCCAACCTAAGCGCAATCAACAGTTAGTGCGGTCGCAACATGCAACTGCAAAGCAGCGCATTATATGCGCCGTGACATTCAGCTACCCACAGTGCAGGCGTGCAATGGATGGGGGTGGGGGAGAGGCTTCAAGGCGAGCGGGGAACACAGCAACGTGGGGCGTGGGTTCCCACTTGGCCAGCAGGTCCCCACGCTACGCCTGCCCTCCGCGTCAGATGCGTTTGAACTACTGACCTGTCAGTCGCCAGTCTTGGCGAACCTCCACAGTCGTGCCCAGATGGGGTCATAAGACTCCACTGCACGCGTGCACGGTCCATTTTTGGCATTTTGTGTTACATTCCACCACATCGTCGGCCGGTGGGGCGTCGGCCGGGGCGTTGGCTGCATCGTTGTCCGCCTCCTGGGACAGAGTGTCTGCACTCTTCATCAGCAGACCCATGTTGTCGACGAAGTGCCGCTCTGCGAACCACTGTTCGTTGTCCTTGTAAAGAGCCAGGATGTACCTGTTCCAGTGCTCGCCCTCCTGCAGGGGCCTGAACTTCAACTGCAGCCGGGCCATAGCGCTCTCCACGACGTGCCGCTCGATTATGTCCTGGTGCCCATTCGAGGTTCGTGTCAACCATAGCCACGACCATACTGGACGCACCCCTGTCCACTGCTAGGCACCGCGCGTGCGCTCAGTGCGCACCGTCACAGACACGCGCCACGCCCACCCTCTGATAGGCACGCGATCGCAGGCTCACTGTTGGTGTACGTCATGAGTAATGGCGCCTTCATGGCCCATGAGGACAGAGGCAACAACCAACAACCCTACTGATGGCGATGCCGGCCGAGCACGCGGGCACACCTCACTCACAAGAGGTCGTGGGTTCGTTCTGGTCCAGGGCGGTGCCATTCCGAGCTCCCCCGGGGGGGGCACGCGCCCGCCAACCATTCCACATCAATTGTTCAAAGGCCGCTGGCGAGGAGTACGGTCTTCTCAGCAACCCCCTACCCCTGCACATGGCACAATGCCTTCCTCCCTCCACAACCCCAGCCGGAGTCCGTCCTGCTCTGCGTGCTTGCACAGATATCAACTGGACACAGCAGCGTGTGGGAAACCGCAGCAGCAGCGACCCGAATGCTTAGTTCACGTGTACTGAGGGCACAACAGCGACATCCATGCTTTCCCTTCACGGCCCATCCTGGTACGCACGCCCCTGCCGCAATACAAGTCATCATGTCCCACAGATCACGCCGTCGCCACGCCCAGGTCAGCTGCCACCATCTTCTTGGCGATGGGGTGGTAGCTTCCGCCCACTTCCGCGAAGGTGTCCAGCGCCAGCTGCCTGCCCATCTTGGATTTGGACAGCGCGCGGTACAGCGGGCGCAGGTACTTCATGCGGCCCTGCGGCAGGAAAACGCAGCAATCGGTTCCAGGGGCAGGCATGGAGGAGGTGGAAATTGTCAAGGGGAGTACGCACAGTGCCCGTAAGGCGCCGGCGGGGGTGCCGCACAAACGGATTGGACCGGATGGCTTGCCAATGGCCTTTGCAGCGGAACACAGGAGCTACCGAACAGTGCAACCTTTGTCCCCGTAAATCAAACACAACGACACGGTACACACGCAGCTTCGCAACGCGCCTCGAGCATATCCATACATTTCCTGTCACCCACACGTGCCGATGCCGGTACATGATTACTTAATACACACCCCCGCATGCGCGTGGCACCCCCTGCACATGCCCGTCTGCGTCCACTACGTGCGGCAGCACCTGCTCGTGCTGTCTACGCACATGCTGCAGCACACGCTAACACACACCGATACTAACACACATGTGCGTACCTGCGTCTTGAGCATGTCCACCACGTAAGGCAGCACCTGCTCGTCCTCCGCGGGGATAGCCAGCCGGTACCACGCGCACCTGTTGGTGTGTGTGGTGGTGGCGGTCGGCGTTGTGTGTGCGTGTGTGTGTGTCATACGGTTGTTACACTGCTACGCCGCTCCGCAGAGCCGGC
The DNA here is from genome assembly GCA_036984285.1 of Chlamydomonas sp. KOR1. NCBI lineage: Eukaryota > Viridiplantae > Chlorophyta > Chlorophyceae > Chlamydomonadales > Chlamydomonadaceae > Chlamydomonas > Chlamydomonas sp. KOR1. The sequence continues at coordinate 161,956 of BQMZ01000351.1, forward strand.
TCACAGCACGGAGGCCCTGTAAGGGTCCTCAAGGCAAGCGAGCGGCCCCCAAAATAAGGGCACGCCCCCTAGGCACACCCTCCTCGCAAGGGCGAAGAGCCACCCGAAAGACGGCACAGGCGAGGCCACACGCACACGCTAGCGCACCGCACCCAGGGCCCAAGCCTGGACGGAGCAAGAACAAGGAAACGGACAGCCACGCGGGAAAACGCTCTAGGCCCAGGCAAGCCGCCCGACCCCCTGTGTGTGTTAGCGGTTAGTGGTGGTAGTAGGAGTAGCGGTGGTGGTGGAGATGAGATTGACAATGGTGTTGGTGGGCGGTGGTAAGGGGGAGGCGTTGCTGGGTTAACAACAAACCAAGTGAGCATGAACTGCGTGAACATAGTGTCTTGGGCTGCAAAAATGGATCAAGAACATTTTGTACAGCACCAACCAGGCACCTGGCACCAACCCCGCCGACCTGATCTCCGAGTTCTTCTTGTCGTACAGGCCGTACATTGTGGCCATGAGCTGCGTGACCTTCTTGTTCATGGGCTGGGGGGCGCGGTACTCGCCCAGCTTCTCCAGGAAGGCGACCAGCTGCACAGCACACAACGCACGCTTGAATGTCAATGTTGCCAGTCAAAATCCACGACACGCCGTTGCCCAACGGAACAAAACGGCAACGGCACGTGGTGCACACCATGTGTGCGGTCCGGCAGGTGTATTAGGGCGAGTACTGGCCCAGCTGGTCCCAAGACGGCAACCGGCTGGACAGTCGGCCACGTCCACACAGCACCCACCTGCTCGCTGGACCAGCCCTCTACGTCAGCCGCCGACGCGCCGGCAGGGCCGTTGCCTGCAGGGGGTACCGGAACCGTGACACGATAGACGTTTCCTCCATTCTCTCTAGTCCAGCATGCCATGAGGGCATGTGTCATGGTGCGTAACTGTGGCGTGACTCAGCGTACTCGCTCCAAACAAAACAAACGCCCCATTGGCTCCGACCGCAAACGGACTTTGCCGTACGCGCCGTACTCACTCCCCACGCCCATGACGTCGCACGTGTGCCACTTGATCGCCAGGTCGTACGCCTGGCTGGCCAGCGACGTGTCGTACTCGTTAGTCACAGGCGGCATGCCGGGCGCGTAGAACCACGTGTCCCAGTCAACAGTGCGCGAGGCGGGCACCTGCACAGAAGAGCGCGTTTGCCGTTTGATAGGGCTGTGACGGACTGCAGCACTATGAACATCTTCACGAGGCTATGTACGACATGGCCTGCGCTCATGGCCTGCAAACAGCGGTTGCCGGTTTGGTGGTTGCGGCCAGGCAAAGGTGTCGGGCGTTGCCGTCTAAACGACAATGGGCGGCAAGCGCAGCATTTCGTGTTTCGCACAAAACCCAAGCGCGGAGTAGGGTGCGCAGGTTTAGAGGAGTGAGACGCTTGCAGGCACATAACAGCGGAACTGCGAGCCCTGCGCTCAAGGCGGAGGGGAAGCTAGGTCTTTCCACTTGCGACACGCACGGCGCCCTCTGTACTCACGCTTGACAGTAGCCTAAGATAATATGCTTGAGAGTTCACGCCAGCATAATGCGTTCCTAGGTGTGTCCAGAATATGCCAAGAGGCATATGCGTGCGTGTACGGAAGGTGTGGGCCGTGCACACAGTGGGACACGCACCCACACCCACATGCATCATGGTGCACAGTCCTGCACACGTGCTTAGGATCACCGGCACCCGGGCACGGCCAGCGCACGGAACCCAAACAACTAACGTCTCCCGAAATCCAAACCAACTTACGTCTTTAAAGTAGTCAAGGAAATATTGCTTGAACTGGTCGGAGGTGAGCGTGGCATGGCGGTGGTCGGCGATGTATCGGGCCAGGAAGGGGTCGAAGGCGGAGGGGCCGCCAACCAGCTCCTGGGGTCGGGGGTGTAGGGGATTAAGTAATGTGGGGGCTTGGACAAGTGCAAGTATTATTGGGATAGGTGTCATGGCATATCTTTTGGTACCGGCGTTAGCCAGCGGCGGTCCGCTGGTTTCTGACCCCATCAAGCTCTGCATGGAGGACCAGCTAGTTAATGACTATTGTGGCAATGTCACTATGTACACGGCGAGCGGCCCCGGCAACCTGCGGCACTGGTGATCATGCAACGCGGCAGTCGTCTAGTACGCAGTAACCGAGCCAGGTATGCAGGCGCGACAGGAAGGTAATGGCAATGTGCCGCGTGGTGCGGTGCAGTTGCAGTTGCAGGGCTGCTGCTGCCTTTATGCGCCGTAGGACGCAGGCGGCGGGTACGCACATTGCCGTACGCACCTGCAGGTAGTACAGCAGGTAGAAGCCCTTCTCGTACCTGTACGGCAAAGGGCGGCATAGCGGGTGCAGCGGCGGGTGTATAGGATCATTACTGTTACGGCAAGGACTAACTTTGGCTGGCGTGGACTGAGGGCAGCATAGGCAGGCGGCAGGCATGCACTGTGGTTTGGGGGCATAAAGCCGCCTGGGTCCAGTGCGTTGCTTCATTACCGGTACGCTCAAGGAAACGTGCCGTTGGAGTGCATCCCCGGGACCCGGGGGACCCGTGGGTCACATGCTGTACTGCAAGCACCACCGGCATGCAGCACGTAGAAGTCCCATTGATACATCAGATACAGATACCGTTCAGTGCCTACAATTATAGTGCTGTACCGTACAGAATAGCTGTACTGGGCTACCAAGATATTGAAAACAAGTCGCCTGGGTCTACCCCCAACATCCAAGTCCCTGCGGGCAAGTGAACCCTGCTGCCCGCCGTGACTAATATCAACACATCCAACGCAGTAGGCCACAAGCTCTTTGCGCAATATCACAACATTTCTAGTTCGATACGCTTGGCTCACTCACGGGATCTTTGAGAAAACGTCGTCCGGGTCCACTCCCGAGGACAGGTCGGGCACCAGGCGCGTGAAGGGGTGCTGCGGGCCCAGCCGCGCCACCTCGGCCGCCAGGAAACCCGCGCCCTGGTCCGCGTGGAACTGGAAGGCGGAGGGGCCCGACAGCCGCTCGATGATCTTGCGCTCCAGAAACACCGTGAAGCCTGGCGCAGCACGCGGACAATATTTGTGCTACTGTTGTCGGTGTGAATGCTGATGCGGAGAGACGACAAGGTGCTAGCATGGACGTCCACGCAGCCTGCGCAGCACTGACACCCGTACAGCACAGGTGCATAGCAGCGCCAGCGCCCATTGAGCTACAACTGTGTGTGCCTCCCCTCCCGCGTGTGCCTCCCGCCTCAGCACGCACCGCACAAGTGGCAGGCAGGTGGTACTGTGCGTGGTCAGTACTGACAAAGTCTTTCCAGAGCCGCACAGCAAGTTCGCCCACCCACACACCCACGCACCCTCGTTGAGCCAAAAGTGCTCCCACGACGCGTTGGTCACCAGGTTGCCCGTCCAGCTGTGCGCAATCTCGTGTGCCACCACGTTAGTCAGCGACCTGCGGGTGCACGTTGGTAAAGGTGCGCGTGGGTTAACGGGTGCAGGCTGGTGTTGCTGCCCATAATAGCTCATAACGGGTACAAATGGGGCTGGGCGTGGGCGGTCACGTTGGTTAGCGACCAGCTGGAGCGTGTGGGTTAGCGTGCGCTTGTGTGCGGGTCAGTGTACAGCTGTATCCACGTCTGGGGCTTGGTCGTGGTGGTCTTGGCAGTTGTGCAGGAGCACGTCATCGTTTGGGCCACCACAGCGGTCAGTGGCCCTAGGCTACGACCCGTACGACGGCTGTCCAGCGTACACGTGGTTCCACCGCTTTTCACGCACTCGCACGTCCTATACGGAACAGCCCGCAGTACCGCATAACAGCGGTTTCGGCGCTGCGCCTAACAGAGCGGGCCACGTGACCACATGCCTCATGGCGTTCCCTTCACGCGTTCCGAAAACCTGCCGAAAACACGAGCCACGCAGTCGCACGGATCAACACGGGACCTCCGAGACACGCTGCTCCCCCTCCGTGCCACTCACGGCAAACCCCGGATGTGTGTCGCCCGCCGACGGGGTGGTCGCAGGCCTCAGCAGAGGACCTTTTGATCGTGTGTCCCGACCCGCATGATGCACCATCCCCCAGCCACCCTCCTACACCCACCTGTCCCCCGCCAGCAGCGTGGGCGTCACGAAGGTGAGGCAGGGGTTCTCCATGCCGCCGTACGGGAAGGAGGGCGGCAGCAGCAGTAGGTCGTACCGCCCCCACACGTACTCGCCGGCGATGGCCTCGCCTGGGCGGGGGCACGTACCGTATACGACGCATGATTTGAACGCGACCGGCACATGTGCCAGTGCCGCGTCAATTGCAGCGGTGGGCCTTTTTCAACGCCTGCCTTCTGTGGCCTGTGCCTCGTACAATGTAATGCCACTAGGGGCTGCCTTGTTCCTCAGCGGCATGCGTCCTCATGTCAGTACATGGAGCTCGCCTCCAGGACCCCCACACACACACACACCTGCTTCAAGGTACTTGGCCGTCTCCGCAAACTCGTACGCGCCTGCAGGCACATCAGGGGTGGGGGTCAGGGGACCGTTGTTCTTGTTGACGTACAGGTCAGGTGCGGGCACGGTATGGCAGCGGCAGGTCATGCAGGCAGGGTTGCCTCTTGGACACTCGGACCCAACCCACCGACCCACGGGCCCACAGTGCCTTGCGGGGCTCCGGGCACAAGCGCGCAGCGCGCTCACAGCGACTCATGCCCAGCCACAAGTCATGTGAGTTTGGCCTACGCACATTGTCATACACATACACAGCATGTACACTCAAGCACATGTACCCCTCACCCGCGTCCCCCACGTTGTGTCCACACCAGACGCTGGTGCACCCTAACACACCAGCATCGCCATTACCGTTCACATACCCCCGCCACCCCCCGTGCCACCCACCCGCGTCCACCATGCTGGGCTCGCTCCACACGCGGGTGCGCGGCCCCAGCTCCCTGCTCTCCAGCTGCCCCACAGCCAGCGCCAACAGGTAGGGCGCGATCGGCACCTGCAGCAGGGGACCCAGGCACAGGGCCGTTTACGTGCACAATGAACGAGCGCTGCCCTCGATTAAGAGGCGCTTTGCAGCCCAGGGAGGTCACGATGGGGCAATGTTGGTACAGCTCTCTATAGCGGGCGTAGGGGCAGCATGAAACGGTTGCGCGCATATTTGGTGGCTAAGCTGGGCTGAGCGCTGGCGTGCCTGATCAGCTGGAGCGAAGACGAGTTGTTCCGGTGCAGGTGCCCCAGCCACGCCCCAGCCGGCGTCGCAGGCGTGACCTGGAGCTACCATGGCAGCATAGCACCAAGCCAACAGCGGGTTTGTGAGTGGGACATGGGGTTTGCGACTGGGAGCCAGCCATTCCTGAAGCACCCTAGGGTGCCGTGGGGGGAGTTGAGGAGATGTTGAGCCAAACGCTCATAGTTCGAAGCAAGTGCTGCGATTTGCCTTGTGCATGCTGAAGACTGCCAGACGGCGCACGGACTGTGCCTTACCTTTTGCTCGAAGGCGAAGGCCTTGGTGGGGTAGGAGCGGTGCACGGAAGACAGGTGGGAGAAGGCTGCGGGGTGGTGGCAGGGGACACCGTGAGAAGGCAGGCGTTGGGGAGGTACTCCACAAGGCGAAGCTTACGACATCAAGGGGCGCAGCTACGGCATGCGGCCATGCGCCGAATTTCAAGCCGCCGTGCAGGCCGTGCAGTTCGCATCATTGGGCAGCGGTTCCCTTGGGAAACCCGCATCAGGCGCATGCGCAGCAGGGTCCAACCCTCTGTGCGTCAGCACGTGTGGGCCCCTCACCATCCGCTGACGGCTCCTCGCGCGGCACGGCGCTCATAAGGGCGGTTAGCGGTTGGGGCACCCGCACGACCGCCTCATACGACATCTTGGCACCAGGGGAGTCCTGCGGTGGGCAGGCCGAGCCGGAGCGATGTAGACACCCCATGCCGGAGCGACGGGTGTCTATGAGGCGCGTGCGATGGGCATGCCATAGCACACGTGGCACATGGCACTCCTCGGCACGCAACGGCCGCCTGACACGTGTCCCGCGACATTGCTGCTGGCACGGCTTGGCCGTGTCCACCAGGCAAGGCAACAACACCACGCTTGTCGCGCGCCACGGATGCCAAGCTTTAAACTTCCCAACAAGCACATCACCACCTTGGGTAGCTGCGGTTCAACCACTGGCACGGCACCAACGGGTGCGGGTGCGGATTCCGGATTGCGACGAGGCACACGTGCCTCGACGTGCTGTCAGCAGCAGCTGAGGCTTTCCCACCTGGCACGGCACCAGCGAGCGCGCGTGGATGGCCTGGCACTGCGTGAACAGGTAGGGGTGCTGGCCGCCCGCCGTCTGCTGCGGCTCCAGGAACTGCACGGCCGAGGAGGTGGGCGACGTGGTGAAGCGCACGCCCAGCCGCAGGCGCGCGCCGGGAGCCAGGCCGGGGGGCAGCGACACACGCAGCGCGCTGCCCAGCACCTGGAGGAGGGGGCGCAGGGGTTAGGTTGGGGGGGCACGTAATTACCGTATGAGGGAGAAGCTATCTGGTGGTCACGGACAAGCCCCTATGGCCGTGCAGCGCGCTGCCCAGCAACTGGAGGGGGCGGCAGTGGGATGTGGGCCAGCAAGTGAGCATACACACCCCCATGCGACAACCACATCCATCTAGCTCTACGTTTGTACCCGCGTGGAAACAACTAAACCATAGCTTGCCTGCACACATGCTACCGCCCGCACCATATTGCTGATGAGCACAGAGACCGTGCGCCACACACCTTGTGCTTCTCATCCAGCTTGAAGGCCAGTGGCACTGGGCCGGACGCCGCAGCGGCTGCGGCAGTGGCGGCAGCCGCAGCGTCCGCGCCGCCGGAGGCTGGGGCGGCAGCTGCCGGCAGCTGCTCGACGGCGTGTACGGCAAGGTCACGTGTGTCCAGCACCAGCTCCAGGGGGCGGCCGCCCTCGGGCAGGGCCTCCACCACGGCGTCAAGCTGCGGGGGTAGGGCGGTGTGACGATAATGGACGCTGGCACTGTTTAAGGGCCGGCAGTTTTCGATCGGAGACGCAGGGCAGTACTGGGAGACAGTCACTCCAGGTGGCCGTGACACAGCACGTTCGCCTCATCGCACGTTGCTACTAGCCGCCGTGCCTTGCTGTCATTTGATTTGCGGCGCGCAGTGCGCCAGTGCTGCATCGACGCACACGTGGACCCTGCCTCGCTGCTGTGTGCCCCGTACCTTGGCATAGCCCTCAATGGTCTTGCTCTCAAACGACACGTCCAGCTCTGAAGGGGCAACGACAGATTGCGCGCAGATTCAGTTTGCCGGCCAGTATCAGCTGCTTCACTGCAGGCCTCGGAAGGCCGCAGGCAGCGCCATGCAGGTGACACGTGTGGGGTGCACGGGGTGGCCGTGACATGTGCGGCAAACGTAACTAGGCAGCCGCAAAGCGACCGACAGCAATGCCACAGTAACAGAACATGCAGACGCTGGAACCATGGCATCGAGATCCTGATGCGTGGACCAGTGTTTGCAGCTCCTTGCTGTGAAGGAAAGTCCAAGGGCCAGGGTTGCCGCCTGAGCACAACGCGCCCCGGTGGCAGCCGTGGCAGCTGCTGTGAGGCGTGCTGGAGTCGCGACGCAGCCCGCAGCATGCCACTCACCGTAGGCGCTGTGAGTCACCCGCACTTCATGGAAGTTGCTCAGGGAGGAATGGTCTTTCACGATGGGATTCGGCATCGTGGCAGTCGCGTGTGAAACGATACGTCCGCGCTGCACTGCAACGCGAGCGCCAGAGTTTAGACTAGCTCGCCCAGCAGCAGTTGCAGCAATGGGGGTTGCTGTCGAAGCGGCAAGGGCTCGGCCGATGAGACTGGGCCTCGCAACCAAAGAACGGAGTTGCATGGAACAGAACCCTCAGGTATTACACTCAAAGCTAAACAATACCTAATACAATACTATGGACACTGTCCTCCACCAATTCCGCTCTTGTGCGCAACGCCAAGACTGATAGTTCAAAGTCACAACACAACACCCATTGCGAGCGATCACGCGCGTCACTTTAGCGCAGCTACCGCAAAGAACATGATCATTCAGCTCGCTCATACCTGTTGAATATCGGTGACTTTGTTCTAGCACACTGGAGGAGCGCTATGGGAGGCGAGGGGGACCGCACTGTCTTCGTGACAGTCGGCACAACGAAATTCGAGCAACTGGTGCAGTAAGTCACTATTACCTGTACTTTTCGGAGGCAAAGCTTCCTGCATGGGCCAGGTTCGGTGGTCTTCGGCCGGCCCGTGGGACTCCCAGCAGAGCGCCTTCCTTATGCCGATGCGGGCACCCAGCTCCGCGGACCTCACCACTGTGGGCAGGGGCTGGTTGAACTGCAGAGCATGTGTTAGGAATGATAGCCACATGCCATGCTCAGTTCAGCAGGTGGGGCCTGGGGCGCCCCACCCACCGCACCCACCAGCTGGGCCGTCACAGCGCACACCGCCTGCCGCTAACCACGTGTAGCACCTCCTTACACGTGCGCCTCCCCACAGCCATAAACCCCAACGCTTCTCACCGTTCGGTGAAGTTCTCTCCCCCGCCATGGCACCGGTGAACGCACGCAGGTGCGTTGACTCGTTGGAGCTGCTGCGCGTGCTGCGGTCCAAGGGTTACACGCGGCTGGTCATACAGAAGGGCAACGGGACGTACTGCCCGACCCACATCCTGCCTCCGGGACAGACCCGTGGGTCAACTGAGGGCATTGCCGTCGAGTGAGTGGGGCACTGGACTCCTAGTACGAATGGGCGTTGGGATGTGGGCGACGCCGGGTGCGAGGGACCAGAGCAAAGACCAAGGCACTTAGGCACTGAGCAGCCCATTTGGATAGTGCGGACATGAGAGCCCTTGCTGTCTGCCTGCCTTCAGGATTTCCAGGGGCCACATGCACAAAGCTGGGTAGGATGACCGCTCTCACCGCAACTCGCTGCCTATGTGCCCCCTTGCTTGGCAAGGCGTCACGCTACTGTCGCTGCCGTTGCCAATCAGCGACCGTGTAATCACCAATGCCATGCATGCCACTGCCGTTACTCCAGGTACTTCGAGTACACGCCGTCCCTGGCGAGCCACATCACTTCGGCCGCGCTGGTCATCAGCCATGCAGGTGGGGCAGGGCGTGGAGTGCGGAACTAGGTGTGCGGTGCGGCGTGAGGCAGGATGTGGGATGTGGGGAGAGGGGCGGGTGCGGGCGAGGCAGGTGTTTCGGCGCTCGCCTCCACCTGCATGGGCGGTGGCAAGGCAGGCCGAGGCGCGAGGGAGGGGCCGCGCGCTATTGGAGCAGGGGAGCGAGCGTGGCGTGTGCGTCAGTGCGTCGTCTCGGACATGACGAGCAGAGTGCTGTATGAAAGGGAAGGGAACACCCACACCTTCAGCTCACCGGGTAGGTAACTCATAGCGGCCAAGCATTGGTCTGGAAAAGGAGGGAGTCGTAGCAGAGCCTTTCATGAGTACCCCATCCCATGGTGCGCCGCTGCTGAAGCAGACACACCGGCAACCACCACCGCCGAGTGCCTTCCCACCGCAGCCGGTATGCTGCTGTGCAACTTCCTGCCCCGCCCCGCCCGGCACCCTGCACAAATTTAGTGCCACCGGCTGCTTCATCTTCCTGAGACAGACGCCATCACCCCGTGCCTCCTGCACCCACGGCCCCAGGCTCCGGCTCCATCTTTGAGACCCTGACAGCGGGGGTGCCCCTCATCGTGGTGCCCAACCCCCTGCTCATGGACAACCACCAGGTGGGTGGCGGGGTGGGGCCTGTGTATTAAGGGGTGCACAAATGTGAATGTGTGCGCCGCTCGTCGTCATGCCCACATCCCTCCTTGCTTGTTGGCCAATATCCGGTCTTGCTGTGACAGCGTGCGTTGGGGAAGGCGCGGCGGTGCACAAGGCGATGGTCGTGCCAAGTAGTGGGTGCTCTCAGTGGCAGCAAGGACACTAATCCCTGACGGTGCAGTCACCTGCGCAGGGCGTGTACGGCTCCGCTGCCGCTGCAGCCAGCTCTTTTGCATCCTCCTGCCTACTCTCTTTTTGGCAAGCAGTACGCAAGCAACTGTGTTTTTGGTGCATCACCATGAAGTGAGCGCGTGCACGCCCACACGCCATGCCGCAGGTGGAGCTGGGGGAGCAGCTGGCCGGCATGGGACACCTGGTGAGCCCACGGGGTGGGAATACATTGTGCAGGACACGTGTTCACACAGCCGTGTTCGGGTAAGTGGATCCCATGTCGCGGCGGGACAGCACCTGGTGCCTGGCGAGTGCGAGCGCTTCGGGTCTCGCGCACGCGGCCTCGCCGTGCCCCACCGCTTGCCGTCAGCGTGTGGACATGGGGGGCTGTGGGCTCAGCTGTGCACGCCCCTCAGCACTTGCATTGATCTGGCTGAACTGCATCAACTCGTGCCCCGACGCTGCCGCCCTTGCCTGCCTGCTGCCGGTTTAGCTTCTGGGCCCCGGTCGCCCTTGCCTGCCTGCCACCATGCTGGACCCAGCTGCCCTTCCTTGCCCCCCCCCTCCCCTCAGGTGTGCGCCGCGCCCGATCAGCTGCTGGAGGCGGTCCGCTCCTTTGACGGCTCGCGCCTCACGCCGTACGCCAAGGGCAGCGCGCAGGGCATCGCGGCAGCCATCGACAGGCACATGGGGTTCGGGAGATGAGGCAGGCGAGCAGGAGGGAGAGTGCGGCGGCCGCAGCGGCAGAGCGGGAGAGGCCAACAGCCGTCCACAGACGCATGGGGTTCGGGAAATGAGGCAGGACGGTTGGAGGAAACGTACGTTTATGGCGCCGGCAGCGCCGGCAGCGGCAGAGCGGGAGCGGGCGTCGCCTTAGACGCCGGAGGCTCACGGTGTTGGGCAGGTTCGGGACATGAGGGTGCAACTAGGGGGAGGCGAGTCCCTACGCAACGGCGGCGGCAGAAGGCAGCAGTAGCAGGAGCGCGGGATCACTGTTGGCCGCTGCGTACACGGAAGGCAGCGGGTAGCGCGCGAGGGGGGGGGGGAGCCGGCAAGAGCTGAGGCGGTAAGAGTGTTACGGCAGGACATGAGGCTCGTTGGTACTGGGAGCACTGACAGCGCCTGGAGTCTAGTCCCCACTGGGGCCCGTTATGGAAATGGCAGGTGGCATGTGGACACAGGTGGACACAAGGCATTGAGCGTTCGGTCTCGTTGCGCCTGGACGTGAGTGGAAGCCTCATGTGACAGAAGCCTTGAGAAGGTTAATGGACGTGGCGGATCAACCGCAGTCACACAATGCACTTTCATGCATGGTTCGGCATGCTCGACGCTACATAACTGACTATGCTCAAGACGAAAGCTGTCCATATCTGTATCAGTAGCCTTTACAATGATGCTAACGAGACATCTAGGCCAGAGGCCGAGCCGACCGCAACTGTTGCAGTCGACACCTTTGAGCTCCGCAACAATATGCACATATCATCCAACTCCGTATTTTAGTCAATTGATTGCAAGGCGTGTGGCTTGTGCGTCGGCTGCTGAGGATACTGCTGCCACCCCTGTCGGAGCAGCTTCACCTGAGCCTTCAACCAGCGAAAGGGACCGGAACCAACAACTCGCGAATCATGAGGGCAATAACGGTTTCCCTACGGCCTATGACAGCCACCCCTCTGGTTCGAACAGTCGCGTTGATGAAGCTGCGGCCATGCTTCCCCCTGGCGCGCGACTGCTCGACGTAAGCACCAACTCAGACCTACCATTTCTTCTCTACCTTCCGGACGCGGACGGCGTGGGCGTCACGGAGCAATGGCCGGAGTGGTCCGAGGCGTTCGAGCTGGTGGCACTGCAGTTGGACCCCGACTGCAACCCCACATTCTCGCAGCTGTCCTCATCTCTGGCCGACGCCCTTGCCCTCCGCTTGGGCGACGTCCCGCCCGAGCGCCCGGTCTACATCCTAGGCGAGGGCCTGGGCGCCGTGCTGGCGCTGGCGCTGTGCACAGACGACAAGTCCAAACGCCTGGTTAACCGGCTCATCCTGGTCAACCCTTCCACATCGTACCTCTCCTCCCCTCTGGCCCGCATCGCCCCGCTGCTGGAACGCCTGCCCGCCGACCTGCTGGCTCAGCTGCAGTCTCCACCGACCTCCCTGCAGCTCCCCGGCCTGCCGGCCGTGCCCCTGCCGCTGCCTCCGCCCCCGCCTCTGCCGCTGCTGCTGGGCCCGCTGCTGGGCACCAGCCCCCAGGCAGTGGCATCGCAGCTGCTCGGCAGCCTCACCGCACAGCAACCCGATGATGCTGTCAAGGTGTGTATCGGCGGGGTGGAGCTCCACGAATCATGGGGGAGGCGTGGGGCCGGATGAGGCATGGGCACAGCCGCCGACGTTGGGGGTGCAGCGCCCTCGCGTACCGTGTACCATCCCCACGTCGTCTGGACTGCACGGCGGGGCCATGATGCATTGCTGGGGTTTCCATGTGATCTGGGTCATGGTCTGCCGCACTTCCCTTTGGCGTTGAACCTCGCTGACCGATGCGAACATACCTTCAGCACCTCTTCTGCCTGTATCTTCACCCCTCGTGCATGCCACACCCCTCACCCCTCTCGACCTTGCCCCCCTGACCCCCGCAGGCCCTCCGCAGCCTGGTGGACCAGGCGCAGCAGCTGGCTGCCCGCCTGCCGCCCGCCACGCTGGCCTCCCGCCTGCGGATGCTGGAGCAGGGCATCAAGTGGGTAGAGGGCATGGAGTGGGTTAAAGGGCATCAAGTGCGTGGGCCTCACGGAGAGGACGGAGAGGGCGGCGGGTAGGGGGATGATTGGACTGAACCGGGTTGCTGGTGGGTTGTGCGGGGAGGCGGCCGCAGAGCCCGTCTGATGTAGCGTAGAGGTCCCTGGCGCACGACGCGTGGCGGCGCACTGGATATGGGAACGAGCGTGCATAGACAGACGGACAGCACAGGCTTGCACGCTGTCTAGGATCACAGTACGTCCCTGCGCGCTGACGTTGCGCACCACCGTGTTCATGCCTTGCAGGCACGTGGAGCCGCTGTTGCCCGACGTGTCGCAGCGCGCCATGCTGCTGGCGGGCGGGCGGGACGTGGTGCTGGACAGCGCCAAGGAGGCAGACAGGCTGGCTAAGCAGATGCAGCGAGCGTTCAAGCGGGTGAGCCACACAGCGGAGACGCACACACGAGTCTGTACACGGTGGTGCATCACATGTACAAGTAGTTCAGGCAGGCTGGCCAAGGGGATGCAGCGCGCATTCAAGCGTGCGGTGGCTAGGCGGGTCGGGATGCAGCGCATAAGCACGGTTTTGGGCGCGGTGCTGGCACAAGGTCCTCTTGAGGGGCCCTAGTAGGTCTTGGTGTGCATGCTTCTGAGCAGCTGGGTGTCTGGGTGGTTCGGACCAGAGTTGCGGCCTTTACCAGCCTCGTCTAGGGCTGCCGTACGGAAACAGTTGCCTCTGCAGCAGACGCTACCTTTGATGCCTTGTCCAACAAACGACGGGTTACGCCCCCAACTGCCCTCCACCTGTGCAGGTCCTGCCCGACGCCGGCCACGCGCTGCTCCGTGAGCCAGGCGGCTCGCTGCTGCCGCTGCTGCGCGCCGACGGCTTCTACACCACCACCCGGCGCTTCAGCTCTCCGGTGCGCGGCGCTGCGGCGGCGGCGGACGTGAACACGCTGGGAGTGGCGGGGCCGGTGGAGGTGCCCAGCGCCAAGGTGGGGTGGGAGGGGTGTCTCGCTTGCTTGTGATGGGGGCGGTTGGAGGTGCCCATCCATGAAGATGGGGTGGAAAGGGGGATGGATTGTGGAGTTCCTAACTCTAGTAGGCTTGAGAAACTGGGTACTGTCAGTCAGGCCGGCATTGCGTGGCAACGCTGTGCAGGCATGTGACGTGGTAGGGCGCTACGCGTTGTGTGCAACACAACGCGTATGTGCAACACTACCAAATCAATATTATGATAGGTTTGTCGTAAACCGCGAGGATTTTGCGTCCCGACGCCTTGCCTGTGACGTCTTTACTCAGTTCCTAGCTCCAAGCATAGTAACCCCGCTTGTGCCTTACGCAGGAGGTGGCCCGCTACGCGGCCGACTGGACCAAGAACATTCGGGAGCTGAACTCCCCCGTGTTCCTGTCCACCCGCCCGGACGGGTCCGTCGTGCTGGGCCTGGACGCGCTGCCGGACAGGAGGCCCGCTAACACACACAGCCAGCACCAGGCACACGGTCAAAGCCAGGGGGACAGCAGCAGCTGGACGGAGCGTGATGCCAGCGCGCACTGGGCGCAGCAGGCCGCCAACGGTAACGGTAACGGCAACGGTCACGCGGCAGCGGGTGGGGCAGCAGGTGGGGCGGAAGCGGAAGCGGCGGCGGTTGCGGCGGCGGTGGAGGAGGCGGTTAAGGCGGGGACGCTACCGGACGGGCCACTGCTGTTTGTGGGCAACCACCAGCTGTACGCGTTCGACATGTGGGTTATGGTGGAGGAGGTGCTGCTGCAGCGCGGCATCCTCATGCGTGGGTTAGCGCATCCGGGGCTGTTTGTGCGCCCGGGGCGGGGGCAGGAGGACGGCGAGGGGGCGGCCGGGGGGAGTGGGAAGCAGGAGGAGAAGGGCAAGGAGGACAAGGACGACGGGCCGCCCATGGTGTCGCTGGGCAACGTGTTCCAGACGTTTGGGGCGGTCAAGGTGACGCCCACGGCCATGTACCGACTGCTGAACGCGGGTGGGTGGGATGGGGTGGGGTGTGGAGGTAGGGAAGTGGGGAGGGCGCGTGCTGCTACGCTCCGTCTGTTGTGTGGGGTGTGGAGGTGGGCTGGAGATTGAGCAGAGGTGAGGCGGTTCCTGGCAAGATCAGAGCAAGGGAGGGGCAGGGGAGGGAGGATGACGTGAGTTGGGGCTTATGAGGCCTTCAGGCCTTAACGGCACTGAGATCAGGGCCTGAAGGACCTCGCATCCTGCAGCCCCTCAGCGCGACAAACGACCCCAAGCCCGACGGTCACCCTCTTCCCTCCTCCAGGCGAGGCAGTGCTGCTGTACCCCGGCGGCGTGCGGGAGGGCTTCAAGCGCCGAAACGAGAAGTACGAGCTGTTCTGGCCGGAGAGGTGGGCAGCGCGGGGTCTTCGTTTCCATGCACGATCGCCATGCCTCTGCAACATGTAGCTTCTACACGGCATCACTTTTGCCCGTCATGCTGTCCCACCCGTCGTGCTGTCCTACCTCCCCAGTGCATGCTATCCCTCGTCACAGCCCGGTTCGCACCTGGTTGTTTGTCACCTTGCACGCGTCCCCCAGGTCCGAGTTTGTGCGCATGGCCGCCCGCTTCGGCGCCACCATCATCCCCGTGTCGGCGGTGGGGCTGGAGGACTCGCTGCTGCTGCTGGCCGACAGCGACGACATACGAAGCAACCCGCTGCTGGGTGCGTGGGGCCAGGGGTCACCGTCGCCGTTGCCGGCGCCCGCCGCATGCATGCCAGCACACTGCCGAACTCCGTTATCATGCCTGCTCGTAAATACAGCGCGCACGGCTCACCCCCACTGCCTCATCCTCCTCCAATCACTCCTCTCCTTCTCACGCACCCACACACCCCACCCGCATCGCTCACGCACCCTACCGCCCATCCGTACATGTCGCCCACAGGCCGCCGTGCCCTGGAGCAGTCTGCGTCCACCCCTCGCGCCCGCGTGGGCGTGGCAGAGGACGCCTCCCTGGACGAGACCTTCATCCCGCCCATCATCGCGCCCACCCTGCCGCCCGCGCGCTTCTACTTCCTGTTCGGCAAGCCCATCCCCACCAGCAGGGACATGTACAAGGACAGGGAGGCGTGCGACAAGGTGCGTGCTGGGGCGGTGCGTAGTTGCGATCTGTGCCGGGTTACTGGTGGGGCATGCGGTTGCGGGGGCATGGGCTGGATGAGGCGGGCGGCGGGCTTGAGGAGTTTGCATGGTGGGGAGAGCGAAGTAGCTGGGTCTCTGCACGGGAGCGTCAGAGCGCTCGCTGGGCGCACCCAGCGTGCATCGCATAGCACGTGTGCCGCCCAGGGGCCACCTCTCTGGTGCCGCCACCTCTCTTACTCCGGCCTGGGCCGTCGTCCACCTCCACAGCCCCAACTGGCGCCAGTGTGAATAGCAGGTGCCAAATTGCCATTCTCTTGCTGGGGAGCCCCATTCACCACTGCTGTTCCTCCACGTGACCATATCCCTTCCTGGCCTTACCCACCCCCAGGTGTATGCGGAGGTGAAGCAGCAGGTGGCGGGCGGCATCGATTACCTGCTGCGCAAGCGCGAGACCGACCCCTACGCAGACTTCGTGCGCCGCATGGCCTACGAGAACGCCGCCGTGCCGTTCGGCGGCAAGCGCCGCCAGGCGCCCACCTTCAACCCGTAAAGAGGTGGTGTCCTCGCACCCCTGGCCGCCATGGCCACGTTCCGTGCCACGTGTGGCTCCCGCCCCTGCCACGTGGTGGCGTACTGGGCGTGAGGCGGGTGCCGCGAGGCGCGCACCGGTGTGCCTTGGCGAGCCTGCGTACTGTGCACTTTGCACTGCGTCGGGTCAAAGAAGCAGAGGCGGACGGTATACCCTGTCCTTGAGGGCCGGGGCTTAGTGGTCGACGCAGTGAAGGGGTGTGACGCTCGCAGCAAGCGTGCTATTTCAATAAGCGGGTCGAGTCGAGGAGGGGGTTGTCATCGCAGGGCAAAGCGGAGTGGGATCGGCCAGCATTTATACACTGTGCATTGGCACGCTGCGGTGCAGGTGGTTATTAACTGCGATAGCGAGGCGTGGGGTGCTGGGTACTAATTGCACTGAACGTGTGGTGTCTCGCGAGACGAGGCCTGAGGGCAGCCGTGGGGTCAACTCAGCGGGACGAGCGAGGGTAGCGCGCGCACGTGGACGCCTGCAACTGTTCTTTCTCAGGTGCATTCATGGCGGCGTCTTGGCCGCCCGATTTCTTCGTCACTTTGTCATTTGCTACGACTTTCGGTTGATACTGACGAGCGGTGTTCTTCGTAGGAGAGCAAGCGAGAGCGTGGCACTGAGTGTGTGAGAGCGGTTGAGGTAGGCAAGCTGGAACATTTGGCGCGCTCAGCAAGTCAGGCAAGGAGTAGGGGCAATATGGTGCGCTGAGTCGAGACCACAGATTATACCGGCAAACACGGTGTTCGGTGGGGAAGGGCCTGCAAGTGCGATGACCGGTACGAGTCGAAACGGTTGGGGTGACGGGGACCAAGCTGGTGCTGTCCGCGGCGGGGAGACGGGGACAGGGGAGGGGGCAGCGCCGGCGGCAGTGCGGATGGATCCGCGCTTCATCCTGGTTTCCCTGGTAACGTTGCATGCGGACTGATCCAGCCACCATGCCTAGCGTTGTGGGATACAGGTACGGCGGAGGCGCTGTCCTGTGTCCGCGTGCGTTAAGAGTGCTACCGTACGCAGGGCCAGGCAGGGCTGTGGGGGGACCAGCAGGACATGGTGTATGGTGGACCCTCCCAACATCATTGTGGTCCCAGGAAGCTGCCAGCGGTGTAACTTCCTCTGTGAGGGTTGACTGGGGCTGATGACAAACGGACTCTGGGAGGCAAGCGTGGCCAATGAGGCCATGCGATCTGAGAGATTAAGACAGCGCGGGATGGCGGGAATGCAGAATACAGCAGTAATGCAGCTTATGAGCCGGGTCCGGAATCCTAGCAGCCACCTTGAAGCCACTGGACATCGGCCCACGCAGGCCCACCGAGCCCACAGCCCAATATTGCAGCCAACTACCTTGTAGCACCTGGCACAGCCCCCTTCGCCCCCGGCATGCACGTAGCGTCTGGGCCCATTGGACGCAATAGGCACTTATTCTACATGTAACGTGGCTTCCTCTTGCCAGGTGGGCGTGCTGGGTGCAGAAGGGTTTTGCTTGGTGGCCGCAGGCACGCCCCAGGTGGGCGTCAGTCGGTACTCTGGGAAAGCGGTTCACATCCAAACGACCTTAGTGGGCCATAGCGCTACTTGATGCCTGGCACTGCTGATTCAACGACTAGTATGCCTTTTGCTAGTGTGCGGGTGGGTTTGCGCTGTGAGCGGCCGTGAGCGGCGCAGGAACCTTGTCAGGAACTGGATCGATCATGGGCTACCTCATTCGGGCGGCGCAACCACTGATGCAGTTGCATATAAACTCCTAGATGTTGCGTTGCTAAAGACGACGTGGCTGCCATGCGGGTGGCCTGTCGCCCTCTTCATGGCGAGTTATTCAGGTAAACCCACCAGTAGTTAGGTAGCTCCCCAGCGCTACCTGGCCTCTCATCTATAGGTGATTATATTATGAGCTCTACTCTTTCCTGAAGGCAGTGGTTGATCGTTTGAGCCGTCAACCTTCCGGTAGAGGTTTGCCCCGACAACGCAGCGTGGCAGCAGAGGCGAATCGATTTGCTTCACTAAATTTCTAAATACTACTGCATGTGGTGCGTGTATGGCGCCCACGATCAAGCCCACCTGTTATGATAACGACCGAGGACATACGTCGTGAAGCACCTTGTGCTGACGTTAGGCAAATTGGCATAGCTGCACCTTCTTTGGCACGTGATTCCATATTTGCAGTAGTGGCAAAGCTGCAGCATCGCTCCTTCAAGCAAGCAGATTGAGAACTGGAGCTAGGGACCATAGCTGGCCCCCGCGAGCGGTGATACACATACCCAATTGGCATCATATTCTGGATGAATGGAGCGATGCGCGTTGAGCATCGGGGTGTAGCGGCCGGAGGTAGGGCTCGCTCAGGCGCCTGGGTTATCCGCTGCCACCTGTCTCTGATAGCTCCGAAGGAGGGTTACATCACATAAAAACTATCAGCACTCTTGTCAAGTGCAGGCTGCGCAGCAGGGGCAAGGTGGCGCGCAAAGGTCAGACTCTTTCATGGATGCGGGGCAGCGTGACAGTCGCACTGCGCCGCAACAGGAAACGGCATTGTATGAGGGCGAATTCAGATATTCTGATGATCAGATGCCGCCAGCAGAGCCGCCGCGCGGGCACATGCCGACGGGCGTGCCGGCAGTTGCCCCTGCCAACCCCGGCCTCCCCATCGCACCCCCGGCCCCAAGCGCCGACCCAGACCAGGGAGCAGAAATGCAGGACCATACGCTCGCGCGAGCGTCATCGGGCGCGCGCATCCCTTACACGTCACTGCCAAGCTGGTCGGGGGCGGCGGGTGCCACGGGGGGCGCAGCGGTAGCGGGAGGACCAGGTGTGTTGGTGGCAGCTGCTGCTCCTGGTGCGCAAGCCCACGGCTGGATCCGCGCCCCCCGGCGGTCCAGCGACCCACATCCTTCAGCTGCTTTTACTGCCATGCTGGGGCAATACGGCCCAAGGCGGGTCTCGGAGCTGTATGGCTTAGGAGCCGGGGGGCAGGCAGCTCAGCAGCTGCCACCCGTAGCACACGTGCCTCCACAGCCACGTGTGCAAAACTCAGCAGTAGGCTCGGCCGCCTCAGGACACGACGTTGCCCGGTTGCAGCCCTACCACCCGCCCCAGCAGGAGTACACGCCGCTCCAGGGGCCCCAGCACAGCCCACCGCGCTGCATGCAGCGCTTGCACCACTACGTGCAGCATCAGCCCCAGCACCAGTCTCGTCCGCCGCCACATGTGCTGTCGCACCCTCCGTCCTTGCAGCACCATTCACGCCACATGCAGTACCAACCAACACAGCCGTCGCTTCCGCCGCCGCTGCACCAGCAGGATCAACAGCGACCACTGCCATCGTTTCCACCGCACCAGCAGCATCCACGGCAGCCGCCGCCGCCGCCACAGCAACAGGGGCAGCAGCAGCAGTACCACCACCACGACCACCACCCACGTCCGTTGGGCCTCTCGTCCGGCGAGCCATACGACCTGCCGCCGCCGCAGCAACAACGACAACAGGACGAACAGGAACAGCAGGAGAGCCACGTGGACCAACGGCGCAAGCAGCAGTGGCACTTCGAGCACCACTCTCGCCGGGAACATCGCCAGCAGCTAACACCGGAGGACCAGCTGCTGGGCCCAACCGCGAGTGGGCATGAGGTGGCCCGCGAAGAAGTCGAGTCCCTGTCGGCATACTACCAGCAGCACCACCACCATAATGCGCTTGCCGGCCCCGCGCACGCCAACCATAGCCCACAACGGGCGCACGGGAGCCAACAGCAGGACCAGCAGCAGCAGCAGCAGCAGCAGCACAGGCTGCAGCAGGAATTATTAGCGCGGCGACCGTCAACGCAGCACCCCGTCCCCTTACGCCTATCGAGGGACATCGTCCTGCCGGACAGCAGGCCCCGACAGAACCCCCGCAGCGGCGGCCCGGCGGCGCGCCTGGAGCTGCTGCTCTCCGCCGCCTCGCCCCTGAGGCGCGCACGCATGGAGGCGGAAGCGGCGGAGGCGTCCCTGCGGCAGCTGCAGTCCCTGCTGAGGCGTGAACAGGGCTTTGACTGGGCCTTGAGCCTACCGGAGGTGGGTGCCGTGGGTTAACACGCTGCGTGCTTGCCAGGATAGGCACACGTACAACAAGGTTCCCTGCTTGTCTAGTCCTAGAGCACATCACCATTTCGGATTGTGGGGCTGACGGGTGGCGACTGCGCGTGCAGTGGACAGTGTACGGTGTGTACGGCATGTGCCATCCCGGCACGTTGTTCTGACTCATGTGTTGCCTGGCGCGTAGGACGACGTCGACCCCCCATTGTGGGCCGGCACGCGCGTTGACATGGCGGAATTTGAGCGGCAGATGCTGCGGATGGCCCAGGTGGGGACAGGGCTCGCTGTTGCGTGGCCGTGGGAGCCGCGGCTGGTGGTGCCGTTCAGCCCTGAAGCATCGGAGCGCTGGCTGCCAGGCCAACGCCTTTAAGACTTTTGCCTTGAATACGCGCGGGTAGCTTGCATTAACAAAGCGGCCAGAAGTTGTTGGTCCACTTCCCTGGAAGGCAGGTGTGCCGTCCTCACGGACGGACGGACGGACGGCTGTAGCACCTCCGCCTTCGTGTGGACATTGGCACTCTGTCAACGAAACCGCTGTACACGCCTTCGGTGGCAGGCTGGGTGAAGGCACACGTGCGGCACGTGGCATGTGGCGGTTGATCCAGCCAGGGCCAGCGCCCACACCGGACATATCCAGAGACACGTAATCGCCTGGTCTTCGGGAGTAGATTGACACCGCAAGGCCCACGCACCCCGTGCACCCATGACGCACCCCTGCGCCCGCAGGAGGCGTGGACCGGGCCGGGGCGGCAGCCCGTGCCCCCCGTGTCCCCCGAGGCACGCAACCGCCTGGCGCGGGCGGCAGAACCAGCTGCACAGCCGCACGCACCGCGGCCTGCGCCAGGGCGGCAGCAGCAGCAGCAGCAGCAGCAGGACCTGCAGCAGCCTGCGGACGATGCCGTACGGCCACGGTCACGCGAAGATGCAGTGGTACAGGCTGTACGTCTGACAGGCGGTCAGCGGTCAGTAGCAGGCGCTGGCGCCTTCGGTCCGCGCAGCCGCAGGGAGGCGTTACCGCGACACGTGGCAGTGCGTGACGCGTCGGCGGGCGGGCGGGCGGGCGCGCCTGTGGAGGAGGAGGCGCAGCGGCCGGTCGGTGGTGGCGGTGGTGACACAGCGCAGGTGGGGTGGGGAAGGGCGGGAGGACGCGGAGGAGGTGTTGTGGGATGGGGAGTGGGGTAGGGGTGTGCATCAGGTTGGCCTTGCACTGCTGCCACCCGAAAGCCCTGGAGCGCCGTGCGCACGCATGCACGTACGGGGCTGGGGCAGGGGTTCATGTCAAGTGCATCAGGTGCAGTGGCAGCTTGCTGGCTCGCGCGTAGGGTGCGAAGCTGATGGGACGTGTTTGCGCGGGTGCGAGTTGCGTCAAGTCTCAGCACCCAGCTGCTGGAGCTGTGTCAATAAGGTAGGTGCTCATGTGGAGCTGGGTTACCAAGAGCCCCAGGCGCGGAGCTGCACCCCAGCACCCCCGATGCCTGCACAGCTCCTCCCACCACGACAGATGTGGCCTGACCCCACCATGCCCTCCTACGGCACAACCCACAGCCGCCCAGGCGCCATGCGGCTGTGCACCCAGGCGGGTCCGCCGCATCGGCTCACCCTGCCAAAGCGCAGCTGCAGAAGGCAGCTGCCGCAACGGCGCCGCTGCTAGCAGCAGCCGCACCACCACCTGCAGGAGCGCCCGTTGCGACAGCAGCTGCGGGCCAATCAAGGGAGGCAAAGCCGGCATCACCAAAGCCCGCACGGCGCGCATCAGATGCTGGCGTCAGGCGTTCGGCAGCTCGAGCCTCCGCCTTCGCATCGGCCGCCGCACTCCCTTGGCTGCAACCCTCCTCACCCTCCGCCGCCCTTCCCGGCCCCTCCTCCGCCACGCTCAGCCCCGCTGCAGCAGCCGCCAGCCTTCTCCCCTCGCCTCCAGGCCTGCTGCGGCACGGTGTATACCGCTTCAGCGGTACAACCCAGCCGCCGGCGGGTACGGAACAGCCAGCAACAGCTGCCGTACAGATGACGGTTGGGCCGAGATGGGTCCTGGCGGGCGCACCGGAGGGGCGCCGGCTGAGCGGGAGAGTGTCGGTCTTTGGGCACGAGGGTGAGCAGGAGGGTGCAGCGGAGGGTGATGGGGTATTGGATGAAACTGCAGCGCGCGCGGCGCGGCCGAGCAGTGGGGTGGCGGGTGGGCGGCGCCAGTCGCCTGCTCCTGCTGGGGGGCAGGCTACGGCTGAGGATGCTGGGTTGGAGGCTGTGGAGGCGGAGGCGGAGGGACAGCAGGAGAACGCGATCAGGCGGCCGGAAGTTCAAATACGGAGAGCAGCAGACAGGGTAGCGACCGGAGCAACTCCGACTGCAGGGCAGCGAGCGGGGGGTGACGTGGCTGGTGGTGCAGGGGGTAGCGGCAATGACGGGGAGGGTGGTGCAGGTGGTGGTTGCTGCGGCGGCCGGGGTGGGGAAGGGGAGGGGCACTCGGCGGCTGCGGGGGCGGAAGCTGCTGGGGGTGGTGGGACGCGCCCGCAGGGTAGTGGCTGTGGTGGGAGTGAGGGGGGTCATGGCGGTGAGGGGGCTGTGCAAGGCCGGGAGCATCCTGGCGGCCGCACTCGCAGCGTTCAGGAGGTGGATGACGGCCCTGCGCGGGCGAACGAACTCCCACTTGAGCGCATTGCCTCGGCGGAGCAGCAGCAGCAGCAGCAGCAGCAGCAGCAGCAAGAGCAACAGAAGAAGCAGCACTCCGATCCGCCCTGGTCCGAGTCACAGGCACGGGATGTATCGCAGCCGCAGGAGCAGCAGCAGCAGTCATCGGAAGACCTGTTGAAGGCTAACGAGGAGCTGATGGATACGGATGACTGAGAGCGGATGCGTAGGGCTGTGGTGGCGGGTTGGGTACGGTAATGACCGGGGAAGGAGGAGAGGGATGTGGTACTGGCAGCAGGGGG
Source organism: Chlamydomonas sp. KOR1 (assembly GCA_036984285.1). NCBI lineage: Eukaryota > Viridiplantae > Chlorophyta > Chlorophyceae > Chlamydomonadales > Chlamydomonadaceae > Chlamydomonas > Chlamydomonas sp. KOR1. Next base: position 185,319 of record BQMZ01000351.1, read on the forward strand.
GTATATCTAGATGGTGTGTCGCTGATTGCCAACCAAACGTTGGCCAGTTCTTAAAACGTCGGCCCTTGAACAGATGCACATTAAAGCGTTTACTGTGAGGCCGCTCGCTTCATACACATATAATTGGTTTGGCTACATACATATAATTGGTGCACCAACTGCGGGAGCACCCAGGGGTTCGGTGCGGTGGGGAACCGGTTGCTGCCCTGCTGTGGAAGATGACGGGAATATGGGTTAATCACTGAAATTCATTAATTGCATGCCCACTTAGGGCCTATGTGTGCGCGTGCTTCTGAGGGGGACGTCGGGCAAAGCAACAAAGTAGTTGGGTATGGGTTCTCAATGCTAGGTATGTCACTGGACCCGAACGAGATGCATGGGTGTGGCAGGAGACCGTGGGCAATCACAGGGACGTCGGTGAATACATATGGAATGGGCCCCGTCTGATGGGGCCTGACGTGTGCAGGACGACCATCTTCTTGTTCAACGTGTGCGGTTTCCATGTACAGAGCAGTCTTGAGTTTCATGGTGCGGCGCCGGGCCATGCAGCCCTTCCGTTGGGTGTGGTGCCGGGCGGCATCAGCAGGCGGGCGTCCAGGATAAACCCGGCCCGCCGTTGTGCGAGTGAAGGTGAGGGGGCTTAATGCGCTTTATTACGTGCCTCGGCGTGCGTCCAGTTCGGTGATGGCAACGGGGAGGCTCTCTTGGTTTTGTGGGGCACATGCCCTCTCATGTCTTGGTGTGATCGCGTTATCAAGGTGCGCCACTCCTGCTGGGTTTGGCTACTCTTTCGTGTTGCTGTTTGGAAATAGATGCCTCTTACCACACCTCGACGTCCCCTCGTTTTCACCTCTTATATTGTTGGCGCATGCACCAGGCTCGTCATGGGCCCTGTCCTGGTTGACATACGAGGACCTCCCCTGCGACACAGACGCATGCCTCCTCTCTTTTTGGTCGATGACGCGGGACGACTGCAGGCGCCTCGTGAAGACGTGAACCAGGCCGTGAACCCTGTGCCACCGTCAGCACTTTCCAAATCTACTTCTGTTTTATCACCGTTTGGGGCGCATCGTTGGGTCCTTTGGGGCATGCAACATACCTGTATATAGAGAGGGTGCATAACATTATAGCCTTGCATATGGCTTCTCCTCGCGTTGATGTCCAGCGCACATCACGGCCCGGGACAGCAGTGAGTGCTGACGCTGGCTGGCGCAGTTCATGTGTGCAGGCCTATTGGAGTGCAAGCGTGGCTGGATAGTGGGTATAATTGCGTGCGCTGTGAGGCCCTTCATGTTGGCAACGGTTGGTGCGTTGGTACCGTAACGACATTGCGAACGCTGCACACTCCTCAAGAGCGGCACGCGAGTACGGCACACGCTGGCATAGGTAGTTGCAGGCCGTTGTTGTGGCTGGAAGGCGGCATCAGTGCCTACCCGTGTCGTTCTTGCCTTGCCAATTTCCGGTTAAACTGGTGCTTCAGCGTTTGTTTTCGTGTAAGGAAAACCGCTCCACATGCAAGTACCCGTGCCGCCCGTGCTGGCCAGCGTGTGGTGTGGGCAAGGAGGTGATCGTGACAGCGGTGGACGAACGCTGCGGTCGAGCTGTTCACTTGTTTGAATACATCAGGCCAGTAAGGAATTACTTACTTACCTGGTGGGCTTATGGGTACAGGTGCGCCCGCGCGCACCGCGTCCCATGTGGCACGTGCAGGCACGTGGCACGCGGGAGGTTGGGGGCGGGTATCGGCCACAAGATGCGAGAGCGACCTTCTGCGTGGGCTTGCCGCTTGGCTAGGCTGGCTGAGAGCGAGTACGAGGTTTGTACCGGATGGTGAAGCCGTGGCATTGAATTTTGGTCTGAGCTGTCTAGAGGCATGTCCACCGCCCTGCCCCGAGCAGGGGTGCATCGGCAGCCGGGCAGAAGGGCAGCCTTCTGCAGCCGGGCGCAACCATGGACACATATTGCTTTCCAGCACAACAGGCCCGCAACCGCTTCCAGTGCCCGTGTGCTACTGCTGGTGCCCCTGATTCGATTGGCACGGGTTGGGGGATTTGGCTTCCCGTAGGCAGCCAGCTTGGCCACATGGTCAGCTACGGCGCAACAACCTTGGCATTTTGGCATTTTGTGTTACATTCCAGGTGGTGTGGCCACACGATCCTTACTGGTCCCGACCACACCTATCAGGAATCAATCATGTGGCAAGAACACACGTGCACGCAGGACCGGACGACAAGTTACGCCGCTGCAGGGCAGGGCGTTGCGCACCGGTTGTCCCGTGATGTGCATCTCCGTAGCTTTGCCACAGTTGTTTGAACTTGCCCGAACCAATAATTATTCATAGGCTTGGTGTGCGCACAAAGTACATGGTGCGAGGGCTACGGATGGGCAGCAGTGTGCAGCTGGTGGGCAGTATCTCCGGCCGTATACCGTAGGAGTATAGTGCTCCCCACCGCAGTGCTGACTGACGTGCTTGTCCCCCGTGTCCGTACCAGAAGGACCTTATGGTCCGTACACCGACCGTGCACATAAGGGGCAGCCAGGCCACCCAGTGCAGACCTGCCATTTGGCGGCTAGAACGTGAGTCTGACACAATCCGGCAAGTCAGCAGTACAGCCAATATGCACTCGACATAGCATGTTGTACATACCTGGCGTGGTCTGGCTGCTGCTCCGCTCAAGCACGACGGCGGCCGTGAACCAATTCCGACACCACCTCCCGTTGAACAGGAAGCTGGAACTGCGGCCGTCTTCCATTCGACACAATCTCGCATGTATGATCGTGTTATTTGCCCTTGTGCCAATAAGCACGATGCACTATGTGTTACAGTCAAAGAGATTATGATTCAACGTTCAAGACCAGTCGGCTCGGCGGAGATGCAGAAACATGCTGCAGTACATGGTTGTAATGTTTAGGTCCTAATAGCAAGCATGCTCAACAGGCGAACGCATGACAGCGTGTACCTCGCGCTGCTGCCTGCGGCATTCGTCGGATATCTGCTGAAAGTGCTTCGCCTCAAAGGCTGTTCAACCGATGGAAACAGCGGCGATATCATCTGGCTTAGGCCGCCCGAGGAGTGGTGCGCAAGTGTGCCAGATGGGCCACGGAGCGAGCTCGCCAGGGCCCGAACATTTGTACTGCGCAGCCTGCTGTGGCCCATCGCAGCTTCGGGTAGGGCTATAATCCTCTCCCGGAACGCACAATGCGAGGATGCCACTGCCTTACCCTTGGGTTGCAGTTGCCTGTTGTGTCCGCAATGCGTGCCGGCTAGCCATAACGCATAAGCACGCCTTCTTTACCCACCCGTGTGCATGGGACGCCTCCGCCTGACCCCTGCCTGGACCCGAACAGCACACGAACATAATGCTCATTGCATTCGGGCTTTTGTTGCTGCAGCTCCCCCGCCCTGCCCGGCCGCAGCATAGACCCTGATGAAGTCATGCAGGAGTCCCACCTTCATTCGTTCATAAAGTACGTTATAAAGTCTTGTAAAATGTTCTTCATCTTTTTCAAGATTTTCTAAATACAAATAAACGTCTTTTGCACTCATTCGGTCACTACAAGCAAGAATTGCCGCCCTAAGATTTAATATACACAGTAACACCGCCTCACCACACCTTCCATCACCTGCCCACCTGCAGAGCTGCACTTCCTCGTGTCCATCTACACGGTGCTGGTGGGCTTGCTCCTGCTGGTGACATGCACCCCGCGCGGTCGCTACACGCTCGACAACCCCTACAGGTGCGCTCACAGGCAGCCGCACACTGCCACACCCTCGTGCTTCACAAGCACTGAGAACGAAGTGCTCCAGGCGTGCACCCTCCATCTCCCTCCCCGAAGCCCACACCTCCATGCTTGCCTGCCCTGCTGCTGCCTCTCCACTCCTGGTACAGGGTGGCGTGGGCCCTGGTGGGCAAGGCTGGCTACAAGGGCGTCAGCATCTTGGTGCGCCTGGTGCGCCCCGCCACCCCCTGGCCCTTGGCAATCTCCCACACTCTGCACTTCGACGGGTTGATCAGTGCAGCGTTTGCGTGTATGCTGCCGGTAAGGCTCAAGCTTTGTCGGTCGTTTTCGTGCGATACCAGCGCCATGTCTGCGTGGGCTAGGCAGGGCGGCGCCAGGGCAGGGGCGCCAGGGTGAGGGCGCATGGGACCCGTGTGCCCAAGAGGGACTTCTGTTGTCCAGGCATCGCATCAGAGTCACTTGGGTGGCTGTTCAAGTGTCTGCTGCTTACATTACTCGGCGTGATGCTTAGGGATTCCTTCCTTTGACATACGTGGAGGCACCGCAGCGCCGCTAGAATCAGTTGAACCACGTTCGGCATGCTCTGGTACGGACCGCAGGAGTGCGCCAAGCTGCTCTTGCCTTACCTGCAGTTAGGATACCGTACAGCTCTGGCAGCATCATTCTACACGGTCGCCGCCGCCACACCCACCCTCCGTCTCCTTGCACCTCCCGCCCTGCTCGCAGCTGCCCCCTCGTGCCCAGGCTGCGACCGCCCTGCTGGACCTGGCCCAGGTGGCAGCCATCTGCTACCTGTACGGCGACACGTGGCCGTACGCCATGCACATGGTGCCCTTCATGCTGGTGCAGGCGGCATGCACGGCGCTCATCATCGGGACCACGTACTACGTGTGGGCAGGTGGGGGCGCGCAAGGTCCAGGGGTTCCACCGGGGGGCTATCGGACGCCCGTGGCGATGTACGGGTGCACCGCATGTAGACTCAGACGCCACCAGCCTGGCTCCCCAACTGGACGCTTCTTCCTGGGACCCCTTACAGCGCAGTCGCAGACCCCGGCGTTCGCCCTGGCCACATGTGACCGTAACTCCACGAGCAACAACCAGGCGTGGCCTGTGCAGTGCCAGTAACTACCTGACCCACTGTCCCGTCCTCCACGCCACGTGCCTCGGAACGTGACCCAGGCAACCCGAGGCCCCAGCCGGGTGTCGCCCAGAGTGCCCTGGGTGTGGGGTCCGCCAGCGCTGCCCTTAAGGCGGTGCTAGAGGCGATTCCGGAGGGCCACGCGTGGGGCAACTGCGACCGCGGGTGTGGTGGCGTACGGCTGGTCAAGACGGCCGTGGCTGTGGTGCATGGGGCCGGAGCAGCAGCCGGTGCGGAGCTGCAGGCCTTCGGGTATGGAACACCGGTACCAACCGGACTTAGCCTGATACACCGGCGCGCACGTAGGGCCCGGATGGCGGGGCTGTACGGCGGAGTGGCAGGGGACGCCGTACACGTGTGCGTGAAGCTCCCCGGCGTGAACCCCGGCGACCTGCTGCCCTGCTGGCGGCAGCGGGTCGCGACGGCGGTGGCGCAGCGGGGCGGCGACTGCAGCATCGGAACGAGCACGGCCTTGGATTCGGAGGATTGGGGATACGGCGTCACGACGGCTTGCATGCGGTCCGGGTGCATTGAGCTGCACCTGGACCTGGTTGGGACCGCCGCTGCGTTAGGCCCTGCGGGGGCTCAACCCGACAGCGCATGGCGCGCGGGTGGATCCAGCCAGCTCGGGGCACCCATGGTGGCGCAGTGGCAGCAGCAGCCATCGCTACAGCAGCAGCAGGAAAGCGCACCTGCCGCCGGTCCTGGCGGCGGCCATGGGGTCGGCGCCGTGCTGGCAGGGTGTGAGCCGGGCCCTGTGGTGCAGCAGGGGCTGGCGACTTCCATCCTGGAGGCCCTGGGGCTGCCCCAAGGGTACAGCAAGCAGGTCAAGGCGCAGGTGGGCGCCCACCTGCTGACGCTGGCGCCCGCCGCGCCCGTGCGCGGCTCGCAGTCAGCCGCGTGGACGGTGCTGGGCTCGCGCCGCATGCAGGCGCTGGACGTCCCGTGGGTCAGCCACGTGCAGCCGCCCGCAGTCGTAACGGCGGTGCCGTACGGTGGCGGCACGTGTGCGGCGGCGGCGGAGGCAGCGGATGCAGGAGCCGGGGGCGCACGGGCGCGAGGAGGGGAGCAGGAGGGGGGCCAGTGGCAGGGGTCGGCTGGTGCGGGCCCCCCACCGGGACACGTGGCGGTGCAGCTGTGTATCACGGTGTGTGGTGCTATGGAGCGGCTGCAGCATGTGCACCAAGATGCAGACCTGGAGCTGCTGGCGCTGTTCGGGGGCAGCTTCCTGCGGGTCCTGGACGTGGCGTGGCGACCCATGGGTCAGCCCTCAGACCAGGCAGCAGGGAGCACCACCGTACTGCCGTACGGCGATGGCCTCATCAGCATGGGTAACGTGGCGGGTGGCAGTGGTGCCGGAGGAGGGTGGGCGGGCACCAGCGGAGGGCAGGGGCCTGGGCACGGAGTCCTGGGCCAGATGGGCTTTACGCAGGACGGACAGGGGCCCGGGCTCCCGGCGGTGCGGTTGCCGTCGTGCCTGTCGCTGGCTAGGAGGCAGGCGCTGGTGCGGGTGGCGGTGCCGGTTGGTAGGTCGGGGCCTGTGAACCTGGTCCTAGTGCGTCGAGGAACAGCGGGGCAGGGGCACACGGTGCTGCTGCTGCAGCCGGACGAGGCGGCGGTGGCAGCGGAGGTGGCGGCGCTGCAGCGGAGGGCACTGGCGGCGGAGGGTCTGGCGGGAGAGGTGGCGGCGGCGGAGGCGGCGCTGACAGCGGCGGGAGCTGTACTTGAAGGCATGTCCAAACGCAGCAACACGCCTGTGGCGCCAGGAGCGGCCCTGGCGGGCTTGCCGTTGAGCAACGTGTTGACGTTCATGGGGGACCTGGGCCGTTGGCTGCAGTACAGGGACTACTGGGGGTCGCAGGCGCGCGAGGGGGAGGCGCGGGAGCAGGGGGCGTGGGTGGGCGAGGAGCTGCAGCAGGGGCGGCGGGCGCAGGAGCAGCAGCAGGTGGAGCAGGAGAAGGGGCAAGGGAGAGGCCGTTGGGAGGGCGCGTTGCGGTGGGGTGGCCTCGGCGCGGCGTGGATCGCGCAGCGGGTCGGTGGTCGTACGGCAGCAGCTGGGGGTCGTTGCAGCGGCTGCAGCAGCACAGGGTGGGGTCACGGCCTAAGGGAGCCGGGCCCCGGCGGTGCAGACGCAGGTGAAGCTACCACTTGTGCTGGTGATGGCAACGGTGGTGGTGGTGGTGCTGGTGCGGCCATGGACGTATCTGCCGACGACCAGCGCACGGTGGACGAGTCAGACACCCGCTGCCACCCCGATCATCTGCATCCATCTAACCCACACCCGCACAACGACCACAACCACCGCAGCCACCGCACGGGCCGCACCAGCCATCACGGCAACCGCCAGAAAGGCTATACGCGCGGCAGCTCGGGGGCTCAGCAGCAGGAGGAGGACGCGGACACACAGCTGAAGCTGCTGCGCGGCAGCCTGCCCTGTTTCTCGCAGCCCGAGTACCAGGCGCACATGGTATCCGTTCGGCGGCTGGTGCTGGAGTTTGCCCTGGAGCAGGGGATGTCGTCGGTGGCAGCTGAAGCCCTGAAGTGCGTTCCCCTACCCGCACCCGCTGCCAAGGCAGCAGCAGCAGCACCGCAAGCAGCAGGTGCCCCACCCAACGGGCTGACCTCCCCCGCGACCCAAAGCAACCGGCTGAATGCCACGGACGGCCTCAAAGCACATTCTGAGCCCCAACTCCAGCCCCAGCACATCCACGAGCCCCAACAGAAGCAGGAGCTGCTCCAGGCGAGGGCGTGCTGCCTGCTGAGCATGGCGGATCTAAGCCGCGCCATGAGCCCAGACGGCCTTTCGCTGCTGCACCGGGCCGTGCGCTCCGGCCAGCCGCACACGGTGGATGTGCTGGCGGCCGCGGCGGCGGCAGCTGCCAGGGCCGCAGCCGAAGCCGCCGCGGCGGAGGCGGCGGCCGCCTGTGCGCACGGACTGGGCACGTTGGGCATTGCAAAGCCGCCGTCGGCGTGTGGGTGTGCGGCGGCGCGTGCAGGCGCCACGGCGGCGGCGGCGACAGCAGCAACAGCCGCGGGTGCAGCGCAGGTGGTGGCGGCGGCGGAGGGGGCGCTGCTGCGCTGGGCGGGTTGGTGGGACTTGGTGGACCAGCACGGCATGACGCCGCTGCACTACGCGGCGGTGCTGGAGGACAGGGGAGTCCTCGCGAGGCATGTGGTGCGCCGCCACGCGGGGGCGGCGGCGCAGTGGGCCCGCGGCGGCCCGGTGCCTGGGGTGCCCTCCGCCGCCGCCTTTGCAGCGGAGAGCGGACTGGAGGTGGACGTGGCGGCGCTGCGGGCCGAGGGGAAGCAGGAGGAGCGGCAGCAGAGGGAGAGGGAGGGGCGGAGGGAGCGGGATCGGGCGCGCGAGACTGGGGAAGGGCTGGGAAAGATTGGGGATGGCGGACGGTGCAGGGTGCGGAAGGAGAAGGGAGACGAGGAGCAGGAGGGCATGGTGCAGCGGTGAGTGCGGAGGCGGGGCGGGGTGTGGGGGCGGATGGGGGACGGTGTTGGGATCGGTGGGACCACTGGCTAGACGCCGAGGGTGTTGGGGTCAGGGCTGAGCGGGGTGCCAACACCGGAGCATTGGCGGCTGGGGGCCCACAGCACCCACATGTAGGCAGCGACGTGATGCATGTGGGCGTGGGCCTTGGGCGCCGGGGGTGCCACTGTCATCGTGTGTGGTGCTGCTACGCCCTGACATGGTGCTGGTACGTTGCGTCCTGCCGCATACCCACAGGTCCCTGGCGGGCGGGGTGGGCATGCTGTGCACCATGTGGCGGAAGGTGGCGGCTGCCACTGGGGTGCGCGGCGTCCTGGGTTGCCATGCCCACAGCTGCAGTCGCAGTGGCCAAAGCCGTTGCGGCTGTGGCAGCGGCTATGGCCGTGGCGGCAGCGGGGGCGGGGGCGGCGGCGGACGGTCCAGGCTGGCGTTTTTCACGCTGCAGGGGCTCACGTGCGCCGCCGGCGTGGCACAGGTGGGCGGCGCGCTTGTGCTGTTGTCGTAAGTCTTACTCACGCGGGAACGCAGGCATAAAGCCCCATGCGCATGCGTTTGAGGCACGCACCGGTATCATCGCTACGCCCTTGACATCGTGCGCAGTGCCTGCTGAGGGCACACGGCGACACTGGAGAGCATCCTATGGAGTACCAATGCCTCTTCACTGCTGCTTTTTTGCCCAGGCCTTCTCTTCCCGCGGCGCCGCCCACGACTGCGAGCTGTTGCTGCTGGCAGCGTTGGCGCTGGCGGCGGCGGCAGCGCTGGTGGTGTTGTGGCTGGCAGCCCCGGCGGCGCAGCCTCCGTTGCTCTCCCTGCCGCGGGCCGCAGTCGACAGCACAGGAGCAAATGCACGAGAACCAGCGGCCACGTCAGCCCGCGACTGGGGCAAGCAGACGACCGCGCCAGGGTTTATCCCGGCGGCGGCCGTGACGGCAGTAACGGCGGCGGCAGCGTCGGTGGCGATGACGCAGCTGGGAACAGCTCGGCGTGGAGCGAGCGGTGGAGGCAGCGGCGGCGGCGTGCAGGTGGTGCAGCAGTGGACGCTGCCGCCGCCGCCGCCGATGCTGCAGCTGCACGGCTGGCAGCTGGCGTGTGGGCTGCAGGCGCTGGCGGCGGCGGCGGTGGTGGCACAGGCGGCGGGGCTGGGAGCCCGTGGGGGGCTGGGGTCCACCCCAGCAGTGGGTTCGCTGCCGTGGCGGGGCTAGCAGCCCACCTGCGCAGCTCGGATAGCATGGTGCAGCGCTTGGGGTTTTCCTGGCATGTGCAGGTGGCAGGGAAAGGCGCACACATGTGCGGGAGTCGTTTTACCAAAGACGTGAAGTGCTGGATGCTGTAGGGGTGGTATCATGGTACTGTGTGTGGACCTCACATCTGTCTCCGCCTAGCACCCCACCTGCGCAGTTTATGAGTACGATAGTATGGTAAAGCACTGGGTGGCCTGTGCAGCTGGCAAGGAGAGGCGCATGCATGCGTGTAATTTCTTTTGTCGAAGGTTTCCTGTGCTGGATGCTGTAGGGGTGGTATGACAGTATTGAGTAGCGTATACGATGGGGAGACAGGCGGGCAGCAAAAGAATAGAGGCCAGTGCCCCGCGAAGTGGGCCGCGTGTATGCTATTGACAGCGTTCCAATGACAGTCAGCTGCATGGCTTTGATTGGGACGAACTGAGCGATGGTTTGTCGTGTTTTGGGCGGTTCATGTTACGTTCCATGTGGTGTAGCCACACGATCCTTTTTGGCCCCGAGTACACCTTTCAGACACGTTAGTACCACTTAGCGTTTCGTCATTGCGTATAAGGCTGCGCCGTGTTATACAAAAAACACGCTTATTGATGCCTTCCGCACTTTACTGCAAGCCGTTTGATTGGATAGCATTGAGTCGCTGTTGCACTAGCAACACAGGTGGTAGCCGAGGCGTAGTGTACAGGACCCATGTAGAGGACCTGTTTGCAAATTGGCTTTCACTACAGCATGAGGATGTGCAGTGTGCCACTGTGTCCGTGCCCTGCTGTGTACGTGTGGCAAGGTGCTACAGTGGAGTGAGGCTTCATCCCACCATTCCGGAGCTGTACTGCTAGACGATTACGGTATGTACGCACCAGGAGTTAAATCACTGGACGCATGCCCACCGGCATCGGACCCGTACATGCACGTCCGTTTGCCGCCCCTGATGCCGGCGCTTTCCTGTACCTCCACTGTAAACATCAGGTTGGGCAGATCGCACCAGAAGTCAGATGCCACCCGTCACCACACATATCCATTCCCTCCCGTTTCACACGATGCCCAGTCCCATACACTGATTCACTGCACTAGACAGTCCGCGGGCATCTTGCAGCCAGCGTAAGCAGGCCACGTACCAGCACCTCGCGTGGCCCCTACACACAGTACCGCCCGCGTTTCAGCGGCCTCCCCTCACAGTTTCAGCCACCCCAACACCACCGCGACCGCCGCCGCCACCACCGCTACCAGCCCCCGGCCCCCGCCCTGACGCCGCCTCCTTGAGGCACACTAGGTCGCACGGACCGTCCCGAAAGTTCACTGCCGTGCTCCAGCATCTGCAGCCCACGCACCCGCGCACCGCGTGCACTTCCCAATGTCAACCCCAACGCTTCCACTGTCTCTCTCCACGCTGGCTCACTCACAACGCCAGCAACACCAGCACCATCACCGCCGCCGCCGCCACCACCGCCAACAGCCCCGCCCTAGGTCGCCCCGCCGCCGCCCCTCCCTGCAGCTCCTCTATGAACACCAGGTCCGGCAGGTCGCCGCCGAACCGCTCCGCATCCAGCGGAACGCGGCCGTCGGGGCCCGCCAGGCTGCCCGCCGCCATGCAGGACTCCAGGGAGGAGGAGGCGGCGGCGCACTCCGACATGGCGGCGGCGGTGGCGTTGAACAGCGCAGAGCCCTGCAGGTCGGGGGAACGGAGCACCTGTTTAATGCAACTGATGGTATTCCAGACCTTGTCAGGATGGGCATTGCGGCGCACTTCGTTATGGTGGCGGCGGTGACGTTCAACAGCTCCGGGCCGTCGGCATCGGGTTGCATCGGAATGCCGGAATCAGACATGCTTTCATCCTCATTCTGGTGTCAGGCTGGAACGGGCAGTGCGGCCCCACCAAGCCATGGCTGCGGCTGTTACGGGCGCAGAGGAGACAGGCGAGGTTTAGGTACCCCAGGCGTCTGGTGAGCCACTCACCGCCCCGAAGATGGCATCCCACACCAGCTCGTCCCGCAGCCCGCAGGCGCCGTACTCCGGCGGCGTGGAGGGGTCGGGGTGCGGCGCGCATGAGGGGTCGGCCGCGCAGTCGGCGCGCGAGGTGTAGTTGCAGGCCGACCTGATGGTGTACACCAGCTCAGCCGTGGGGCACTCGCCGAACCACTCGCGTTGCCACACGCCTGCACGTGTGAGGACGGAGCATTGGGGCATGGATTATGGGAAGTGGGTCCCAGTGGGGCAATGAGCAAGCGGGTCGTACCTGCAAACCAACCACCCTGCCATTCCTTAGCCGCCCCCTTCCCACACACCACCGCACTAGCGTTGCCCCTCGCAGCAGGCACATCCCTGACCCACACTGCTAAGCCACGCCCCAGGCTGCACACGCGCGACCAGGTCCTCCTCCCCCTCCTCCCCCGCTTCGCCGCGCTACCCCCAACAGATGCCCGGATCACGACGCCTGGTAAGGCACGAACGGTGGCCCACACACCGCTAACCCACACCGCTAAGCCACGCACCTGCCCTCATCTGCGCGACCAGCTCGTCGTACGCGTCCCTGTTCTCCACGCCGCCCGCGGGGCTGGGCGCACACACGTCCACCTCCTCCTCGGTGCGCGCGGGGAACCACCAGCAGCGGAACCAGTTGCCGTCCGACTGCCCGCACTCGTCGCTGTCGCGCAGCTGGAGGGGGAGGGAGGGAGGACGTAGGGTGTGTATTAGCGCCACATGTGAGCTAACATACGCTCAAGGGGAACCACCAGCAGCGGAACCAGGTGCCGCGCAGCAGCCCGCACTCGTCGCTGTCGCGCAGCTGGAGCAGGCAGGGGTGGGGCAGGGTAGTACATGGGGTGTGTATTAGCGAGTCATGCTGGCAGGCAGGGCACCATTCGCGCTCGTCGTCGTCGCGAAGCTGGAGGGGGAGCAGCTCGCAGATCAGACTGGCCGCGCCCGAAAGCATGAAGCTGGGTGATGAAGCTGGATTAGCAGGGCGATGGTGGAGTTGCCAGCTGCCCAGTCCGTCACGGAGCTCTTGGCCCCAAATCTGCGCCCTGGCGGTGCAAGCTCGGCCCCTTGGGCCCACCTCTGGGCCGCTCACCCCCGCGTGGCATAGCCCCGCTTCCTCACAACCTGACCCTACGTCCCGCCCAGGCCGCCAACACCGACAGCTCACAAGGCTCGTCACGTAGCACCTATCCCCTGTTGCGTTTACCCACCTTCCTCCCTTTTCCCAGGTGCGTATCCGCCCCCCCGTCCTCACCAGGCCCGTCACGTAGCACCTGCCCTCTGTTGCGTTTGCCCACCTCCCTCTCTTTTCCCAGGTGCGTACCCGCGCGCCCCCCCGTCCTCACCAGGCCCGTCACGTAGCACCTGTCCCAGAAGGGGGTGATGACTGCGTCGTCGCGGCAGTGCAGGAAGGCCAGCAGGCGGGGCAGCAGGTAGTGGGACGGCATGGCGCAGCGGCCCTGGTCCTCCTGGTGGGGCCGTGTGTTTTAGCGTGTGGTGTGCGTTAGGAAAGTCCAGCAAGCGAGGCGGCAGGTCGTGCAACAGCATGGCGCAGCGGCCCTGGTCCTCCTGGTGGTGGAAGTTGCAATCGGCCGGTCGCACGCCATCCGCCCGCCGGCACTGCCATCAGGCGCGCGGAATGCCGTGTGCGATTGGGCATCGGGCGGGTGAGGCGAGGCCAGCTGTCAATGCACCGACGCTTTGCTCCTATGATGCTGGCCACCGCCGCTCGCTTTCAGCAAGCCTCCTTCCCGCCCCTGCTTCGTTCCTCCGCCCTCCCCCCTCCCCCCACACCCTCTAACCCTGCCCTACCTGCCAAACGCAGTCCATGGGGTCGTACCACTTGCCGCAGCGCCCCGGGTGCCGCTCGAAGGTGCACTGGTAGCTGCAGAGGGGCGAGGGTGGGGGCCACACGAAAAACGCGAGGAAATGGTTGGTGTTTGCGGGTCATTGGGGTGCCGACGCAGGTCTGGGGGCGTGGCAGTGGTGATTCGAGCTCGGGGTAAGGTTGGAGCTTGGGGTGCGCTGCGCGGGAGGTGCACCGTGTCCCGAGGAACGCGGCCACGTGCTGTTGAGAACCCGTGCTGGCAGCGACACGGCCCCTGCTGCAAGGTGGGCAGGTGAGGACGCACGGCGGTACGGCAACAGTCGCTGAGCTCTCTCGGCGCTTCCCGCATTGGCAGCCTGTCTGTAAGCACCATGGCCTCACGGGGCGCACCCAACACCGGTGCGGCAGCCTGTGGGTGGACAACCTGTCAGCGCCGCCTGGCTGTCAAGCCTTTACGTGAGGGGCAAGGGGCCCCGTCTTTGCGGCACCCCCACCCCCCATTTGCCGCTTTGCAGTCAACCTCATTCGTCCGGTTGACACGTGCTGACGGCAGTATCCCACGTCGCCCACAGCCCCAGGGCGCATCTCCGCATGCTGCAGCAGCGTACACCCGCCGCACGCGTGCTTCCGCGCCCGCCCGCCCGCCGCGTGCCCCTCCCCGTGCCCGTGGACCCCCGCCTCACACTCACGCGAACCAGCCTGTCTTCATGAGCATGACCTCGATGGCCGACTCGGGCTCCGGGAAGTCGGGGTGGGCCAGAACCATGGGGTTGAGGTAGCAGGTGCCGGTGGGGGCGGGGCCATCCGGCCCACCGCCCTCGGACCCACCCTCCGCCTCCCCCTCAGCACCAGCGCCCTCAGCACTAGCGCCCTCATCACTGTCATCTGCGGTGGCATCTGCCCCACCGGTATCTGTATCTGCAGCAGGTGTGGTGGTGGAGGCGCCCTCACTCCCGTCCGCAGCAGCAGAGCCGTCCTGAGCGCTGGTGGGGTCAGAGGAGGAAGAGAGCAGTGTGCTAGCTGGGTCGTTGGGCGGAGTAGGTGGTGGAGTAGATGGCGGGGTGGAGGGAGGTGTGGATGGTGGGCCTGTGGGCCCGGCCTGCAGCAGGTGTCGCTGTTGTGCTGTTGAAGGTGGCGTTGTGGGTGGGGCGTCGGGTGTAGGGGCCTCAGGAGATGGGGACGGAGGAGGTGGAGGGGGTGGAGGAGGAGGAGGAGGTGGGGGAGGTGGAGGGAGGGAGGCTGGGGAGGGGCTGGGGGCTCTGGAGGAGGCGGGGGCTCCCATAGGCATTGGTTTCCGAACCGCGGCTGTGAAGCTAGGCTGCGTCGCCGGGAGGGCCCCCGCGGGGGCGGGAAGGGGCTGTCGGTTGCTGGCGACTGGTTCAGGTGGTCTGTTAGCAAGGATCGAAGCTTTGAAAGCGCTTGTAGGTTGCGTTGGCGGCTCTGCTCTAGCAGGCGACGCCGTGACCCTGCGCTTCGGTCGTCCGGGGCACGCAGGTTGGCCTGGCCTTCGGATCGGGATGACCCGAAATGTAACGCTGTCAGCACAAGGCAAATAACTGCTTTGTGCAATGTTAACTGAGGCCCGACTCTCTTGGTATGTACTGTCAAGCGTGACATGGCTTCGAGTTTCGAATGAAAGTGTGCGAGGCAGCGCTCATTACTTAAGACTTGGTAACGTCGTCCTCATGATGTCATGTACGTTGCCGCTTTTCTTCTGGCATTCACCCTCATTTGCGGTCCATGGGCCAGTCCCTGACAAACTTGACGGAATGAGGCACGATGCACAAGGCCCCAATATGGACACCCAGGCTCCTTCAATCAAACAGTGTCCTCACGCATTTGCTGTTTTGCTTGCCCTGAAAGCCTTGTGGAAGTAGAAAGCTTGCGCATACACAGGCGCATTCCGCCCATCCCGACATGCAAGAAGCTCTTCACAGGAAGCTATAACGCTATGATCCATTGGTATGTTTCAATAGTGCACGATGACAGCTGAGATCGAAGTGACTGTGGACCGGGGGGCTGAAGTCGTCACAGTTCAAGCTGTCCTGCCCCCGACTGTCGAATCAGCGGCCGACATCAGCACCGAAGTCATCGGCCATGACCAGCTATTGCTCCAGCTTGCCGGGGCCAGCGGCGAAGGCCCTTCACGGCTGGTGCCACTGCCGTGCGCCGTTGACCCGGACTCGGCGCGGGTGCGGTACAAGCGCGCCACCCGGACCCTGACCTTTACGGCCCAGCCGGCTGCGCCATTAGAAGCAGCAACTGGCGATACAGCATCCAAAGCAGCCTGCACAGCACCAGAACCGCACGGGAGGAGGATAGACGCAGCACCAGGAGCAGCAGTGGAAGCAAGACTGTCGCCCGAAGGCTCTGTGGCCTCAAGGGCCAGCAATGGTAGCCCGTGCGGCAACGGCTGTAACGGTCTGCATGGCCGTTGCGCGGACGCCGCGCTGTCCGGGTCCGACTTGGGTGCACAGCCACACGCCGATGCGCACCCCCGCCCTCCCGCCGCCCTCCCACGGCACGAGGCGGAGCTCCCAAGCCCCTCCCCCAACTCATGTGCCCCCCAAGACCCACACCTCGTCACCCCAAGCCTGCCACCTCCCCAACAGCAGCCCCTCCCCGCGTGCCACCACTCCACAACCTCCGCCGCCTCGCACCCAGCCCATGCTCCCAGCAGCAACACCCCCACTGCATCCCTACCCGCGCCATTCCCCGCCTCCTCCGAAGCTACCTCTCCCATCTCCCACCACGAACCCGAGCCCCGCTCCCCCGGCGCAGAGTCCGCTGACGACGCCACCCTGTACCGTGAGTTTTTCTGCGGCTCCCCCTCCGAGCGCGACATGGGCCTGCTGCTGCCGCCCGTGGACACGGACGGCGCGTGCCACGTGCCACGTGGCAATGGCAGCGCGCCATGTGGCAGCCAAGCGTTGGAGGCGGAGGGATCAGCGCAGCAGCAGCAGCATCAGCAGGAGGTGGCGAGTAGGGATGCGGATGTAGCCGCGCATGGGGCGGGGCAGCAGCAGCAGGAGCAGCAGCATTGTTATCAGCAACGTTGTAATAGAGATCAGGCGTGTGAGGAGAGTGCGGAAGGCGAAAGGGAGGTTTGTGTGGTTGGCAGCAGAGGAGGTGCCGACAGAGCTGCAGGGCAGGTGCATGCAGGCGGGGGTGCTGACTGTGCTGCTGGGGAAGCCTCGGCCTCCGAACGGGACGGGGCTGGGGAGGACAGCAACAGCGGCGTCAGCGGCAAAGGCTGCGGAGCACGTGACCGCGGGAGCAGCAAGAGCATCAGCGGTAGCAGTAGCGCCAACGGCTGCGGAGCAGCTGGCGACGGCAGGGTGTGTAACGGGAGCGGCAGCCATGCGTCTGCAGCGGGCAGGGCCAAGGATGGCAAGGGCAGTAACGCCGGCGGCAAGGGGAGCAAGCACGCAGCACGGCCTGACGGCGGCGGCGTCAGCGTCGCTGCCGCCGCTACCGTCGTGAACGGCGGCGAGGGCGGCGGCGCATTCTGTGGCCCCGGCGGCACCGCCGTCGGCGACGACGTCGGCACGCACTATCGCCCCGGCGGGTACGACATGGCGGCGCCGAAGGGCCCAGCGCTGCCGCTGGCCGCGCCGGCGGCACCGCCCCCGCCCCCGCTTCCGGCGGGCTTTCCCGCCGCCGCGCCGCCGATCGACTGCCGGTACCTCGCCATCGCAAACGCGCTGCGCATCTCGGCGCACGCGCCGACGGCGACGCTGGCGGAGCTGATGGGTGTACGGCAGCGACCGTCGGCCGCGGCGGCGGCGCGGCAGGCGGCGCGCGAGACGGAGATCGTGGATCGCATAGTGGAGACGCTGGACGCGTACGGGTATGCAGTGCTGGACAACTTCATATCGGAGGGTGAGCGGACACGGGCAGGGGCCAGGGGGAAGGAGCGGTGCGGGCAGTTGGGTCCGTTGCGAGCCGCAGCGCACCGCCCGCCCGTCCGTGGGACACGTGCGTTGGCGTGGGGTCCACGGCGCACATCCTCTGAGCCGAATCGCCTGCCTCATCACGAAGCACCAACCGAGTGCCCTTGCGCCCACTTCCTCTCCTGGTTCTGTGCGCAGGCAACGTGCGGAAGGTACGGTTTCGGAGTTGGAGCCCCTTCAGCCAACGACCAACTGTACACCGCTGAACCGTCCCTTCTTCCCCCTTGCACAATCCTGCTTTAGCAACCCACGTACGCGCAAGTGCGCCCAGAGGCGGGGCCCCTAAAGCCGCACCACATCCCAACTACCAACCACCAGTCGCACGTACCGTGCGTCCTTGCGTCTGGTTCTCGCCACACTGTGTGCAGGCAACGTGCACGAGGTGCGCAAGGAGCTGCAGCCGCTGGAGCCGCACTACAGCCCGGGGCTCATCTGGGTGGGCCGCGAGGCGCAGGCGGGCGCGCAGATCAGCGTGTCGGATGTGCGTGGGGACGTGGTGCTGTGGCTGGACGGGGCGGCGCTGGGGGCCACGGCCTTCGTCAAGAACGGCGTGCGGCGGAGCTGCTGCTTCCTGAACCTGCAGCAGGTGGGGTAACGGGAGGGTGGGGTCGTGCGTGTGGAATGGGGTTGGGGGACCTGCAGCGCAGCTGATGCATCCTGCAACTGCAGAAGGTCAGGGTGGGAGCATGTGGGGATGGGCGTGGACGTGGGTTGGTACCGGTGATGCAGAGGGTGTTGCGTGGGGTAGGTGGGTTGGGGCGTGGGTGCGTGGTAGTCGGCTGGGATGTCGCGTCCTGCACCTGCAGCGAGTGGGGGTGCGGGCGTGTGGAGATGATGGTGGGGGAGCTGATGTGGGTGTGCATGTGGCAAGCGCTACCTGCTTGGGCGTGGGCTTGGGTTAATGCGAGGGGCTTGAAAGCACCTGCAGCAGGTTGGTACACCGGCGTAGGGCTGGGATGGTGTTGCTGGGTAGGATACATGTACCGGTATGAATCTACGTGCAGGAAGGAGGCGCCGTGTCCCGCCCAGGTGGCTGTCTTAACGTGGTGGTGCATAGCTGCAGTGAAGCGCAGCGCGGTCCCTCGCAGCCGCTTAGCGCGCCCTTGCCAAGAGCTCATGCTCGTCCAACCGCCATAACCGCAGATGCTTGCGGACTTGGACGAGCTAGTTTTCGACCGCTTACGTCACCGGCTGCCGTACCTGGCGGGCATGCACCGCCGCAGCGACGCACACCTCGCCATATACCCGGTGCGGTGGGTCGCACGGCCGCGCCACGGGTACAGGGGCAGCGCCGGACCGTTGCAGCAATCTTGTCGTGCGAATTGGTAGAGGATATTGATTCCCCGCCACGA
This sequence comes from Chlamydomonas sp. KOR1, assembly GCA_036984285.1. NCBI lineage: Eukaryota > Viridiplantae > Chlorophyta > Chlorophyceae > Chlamydomonadales > Chlamydomonadaceae > Chlamydomonas > Chlamydomonas sp. KOR1. The sequence goes on from BQMZ01000351.1 coordinate 204,043, forward strand.
CGGCCAGCCATGGCTATGTGGTTCTGTCCACGATTGGTGGGGGCACGGATTCTCATGGGGTACCCCCGTTGTCCAGTCAGCGTAAGCCACCACGGAAGGCGGCTCAGCGCACATCGCCATACATGCGTGCACTACTAGCGCGTGTAAGGATACGCCCCTGCATTGCGACGGCGCACCATGTGGAACTCACGCCCGTCCCTGCATGCCCCTAGAGCTGCAGCGCACGCTTCGCCAAGCGCGTGGACAGCACACAGCATGCAAACGTTGCACCCTTTCTTCCCCCTCGCGCACATAAATGATAAACTCTTGGCACTATCAAAGGACCATTGCGCCCCCCTTTCTTGCTTGCGCAACGTCAGGGCGGCGGCGCTCGCTTCGCCAAGCACGTTGACAACACCACGCTGGACGGCCGGCGGCTGACGGCGGTGGCGTACCTCAACCCTGGGTGGGGGCAACAGCAGGGCGGCGAGCTGCGGCTGTTCCCAGCGCGACAGGTGGGTGACGGGAGGGTGGGCTCGGGGTGCCGTGGGGTGGGTGGGTGTGTAAGTGGGTGCCCCCGGATCCGGTGCTGCAGTGCCCTGGACAGGCAAGCTGCGGACCAAGCAGGGCCGAACATCAAGCACTGACCTGCCGCTCACTCGCTTGCCTCGCCACACTGTATCGCCTGAGCTTGTTTGCCTGTTCCTGTATCAGGCTTGTTTGCCTGCGCCCCGCACCGCATCCGCACAGCACCATGGCGTAGGGCCCCGTGGCCCGCATGCTCGCTGTCACGCTCAGCCACTCAGCACCATGGCGCTGTCTCCCATGCGCACCTGCAGCCATGCGCTGCCCTTTCCCTAGCCCCACCAACCCGCAAAACACCCCACCCCAACCACCACCGCCCCAGGGCGCCGGCCCCACGTGGACGTGCTGCCGCTGCCTGGCCGCGTGGCGCTGTTCCTGTCGGCTGAGGTGGCGCACGAGGTGGGTGGCTGGGCGCCCTGACACACTGGCCTGCTGCCCCCGCCCTGCCTGCTGCCCTGCCTCCTGCCCTGTCCCCCCAAGCGCGGTGTGCATTTGTGCATGTCCGCGCATGCTGCTACCAGCCGCGAACAAGTACCGGTACGCAAAAGCATGGACATCGCAACCCTGCTATACACAAAGCCGTGACGTGCTACTGTGGAACTTGGTCTTGACGGAGGTGTTGACATGTCCCGCGTCGTCTCAAAAGCATATACATGTACTCTGTCTACTTTCCTCGCTTCCGTTACCCAACTCTCCCTGTTCGTGCGCCAACCGCGCCCAGGTGCTCCCTGCCCACGCGCGGCGCCACGCTGTCACACTGTGGTACTACGACGCGGGGGAGCACGCGGGGGCGCTGGCGGCGGCGCAGGTGAGGGGCCCGCCTGCGCTGCACGTTGAGTATCACCCCCCAACTACGGCAGGGTGTCTTAGATGTGCCGCGGGGGAGCACGCGGGGGCGCTGCCTGCGGCACAGGTGCGGCGGCCGGTGCTGTGGGTGTGTTGGCGGTTGTGGTGCACTGGTGTAACAGGCGCACAGGTTGCAGGGATCGGGAGGTGCGTGGTCCTAACGGGACGTCAAGCGGGCGTCCCGGTCGTGACTGGATGACAGTGCGGTCGGTGGATCGGTCAGTTCGCTGCACGCTTGTGTTCCCGTGCATGCACGCCCAGTGCCTGTGCAGGCTGTAGCTCCGACGCAAGGTGCTGGCGGTGGGGCAGCTGGCGTACGGCACCTGTCCGTGAAGCACGTGCCTCCACCCCGCCACGTGCCAACGCGCGCAGACACATACCGCTCCTGCACCCGGCCCGCCGCCCGCCCTCCTCTCACGCCCCCCTCGCCATGCAACCCACGCGCCCTGCTCCCCAACCCCTTATGCTGCGTCGGCGGCCGGCTTCAGCCGCACCGCACCCAACCAATGCATCCCCGTGCTCACCATTACTGCCATGCACCCCTTGCACCTGGTTTCCCCACCCCCAGCCTAATTCTCCGAGTGTTGGACTGGCTTGGACGTTTCGCTTCTGTGTCGCACCTCGCACGTGTCATCATCACGGCCACGTGGACTGGATACAGACTCCCTCGGTCTTGTTGCCTTCCTGCCGCCCCCCCCTTCCAGGCTGTGTCCGCCGCCGGCTGCAGCCCCGCCGCGCAGGCCGCCGCCCGGGAGCTGATCCGGGACCTGCTGGCGGACGGGGCAGCCTCAACCATACACACAACGCAGGAGGGTGAGTACAAGGCCCAACACGTTAAGGCGGTCCACGCGGCGCGCGGCGCGCTGACACTCCTCATCTCCACACCGCCGCAACGCCCTCCCCCCGCCCAGCGCACGCCAGCAGTCACTCCTAGTGCCGTCCCACCTCCCTCATCCCCACTTGCACCTGCACCCAACCTAATCCATTCCACGCTGTTGGCCCTTGGGTTGGTGTGTACGCGCCAACGCTGAATTGGTGACTTAGACCTCTCCAACCTGACCCATCCCGACCACCGCACCTTGGCCGGCACCTGCATCAGCGGAGACCTCTCCTGTTTTTGTGTTACACACTTCAATTCACCCTCCTCCATGCCCCCACGCCAGGCTGCGCCGCCCTGGCGCTGCGTGTCGCCTCCCTGGAGCCGGGGGCTCGGGAGGTGGTGGCGGCGGTCACAGGCGCGCCCAGCGCCGCAGCGCTCACAGAGAGCATGCAGGTGCGTGCCGGCGTGACGGCAAGGGCACGTGGCGCTCAGCTCTGCGGGACTGTACCGCTGGTGGCGGGTTGACCTGGAGAAGGTCGCAACTTCCGCTGGCCAACAGTTCCATTACGCCCTCAGTCAGTCATGTGGACGGCCACTGCCGCACAGCCTCCACCTCATAGCAACTTTACGCACATCCTCACACCGCACACAGGCAGACACTCACAAGCAGCTCCCCCGCCCCTCCCCCGCCCCTCCCCCCACCCCCTGCCCGCAGCGCCTCACGCCGGACCGCCTTGCCGCGTTGCGCTCCTCCCTGCGCTCCATGGGGCTGGACACGCAGCACCACGCGCCCGACACGTCGGCACACGTGTCGCGGCCGTGACACATGTCGATGCCACGTGTCGATGCCGCGTGCCGATCGACACGCCATTGGTGGAGTGCAGCCGCGCGTCAGGACGTCATGCAGCACTGCCCCCAATCTGGGCTAAACTTCTGTACACGTGGAATGACGTTGAGGGGCCCTGTGTTGCCGGTCTGACGGGCGCAAGGGCTCCCTCAGCTGGGGCCTACCGGCTCACCGGCGCCCGGCGGAGCAGCTGCTTGAGTACATGTCCGCTACGGTACAGGTGTAGGAAGCTGTCAAAGTACGTCTCCTGCTGGCATGTTCCCCGTTTCGCTTGCCCAGTGGCGGTTCTGTCGGGCGCCCAACGGCGAGGCACGGTCTCTGAGTGTGCGTATTGGGGTCATCAGAGCACGCAGTGTGTGGCGTCGTTGCCGGTTGGTACATGCATGTAGATTGGCCACTGCCAATGGGTCTTGTAGCTATCTGTGCGTCATCGAGCGCGTGGGTCGTGGTCCATTACTGGGCGCCATTGAGTGTGCGGGAGCGTATCTTGCTGAGGGCGGGTGCAGGTCAGCGGCCGTTGGGGCAGAGCGCTTATTGGTGCGCTTCGGACGGGATGCATGCGTGCAGAATGGTAAGGATTGGGATCCCCGGTAGGTAGATTGGTGTCGGCCAAGTGCACTTTGTGCGGGTCCTCTGGAACTGTATGCCGAGGGCGCCCGTGGGTGTGCTCCGGATGGGACGCGTGCGGCACGTGCAGGGACCAAGCTAGCTGGTGTGGGATCAACGGCGAGCGGGCTGGTATCGGCCAGCTGGTATTGTACTCATGAGTCCTCTGAGCGGTACGAGGGTTCGGGTTTGGGCTGCTGTACTGTAAGTTCGCGACAACGACTCCGTACCACGGTGTAGAATCTGTGTGGACTAGTAGTTCCGGCACCTGGTTGCAGCGTTACACTGATCCCTGCCCAGCACCATGGCATCTCATTGAGGGGGGCGTTAACCTCCGGTGTAGGGCCCTATGCCGTTGCCTCAGGTTGCCTGTTGCTTGCCATGTTTTGCTCGAGCCTGAAAGTGCACGGGGCCGGACGCCGCACATGGAACGCACCATGAAGTTGGCCAAGGCCAACGTGGCCCCTGGCCAAGGCGGACTGTGCAAGCATGGTGCCCAAAGCCCGTGCACGACGGCATGTGCACGTTTCCTGTTCGTTGTCCCCCGCGAGCCAGTATTCAACATGAACAACTTTAGGATTCTTTGGCCGTACCGTGAAGTTTTCATGTACCTGGCCTAACGCCAGATATTGTTAGTGGGTGCGATTTGCCGCGTCGGCGGCCGCAGGGCGCGTGGGCGCATCCGTGGCGCTGTAAAGCAGTAGAGCGTGAACTGGGCCGCACGGACCCAGCGCTTGCCGCAGGCTAATCCCCCACCCACCCTCCCTCCTGCATACAGCCAATAATGTGTAACACTTTTGGGCCGCCCGGTATGCAATGGAGTGGCGAAACAGGCTGCGCAACGTGTCGGAAAAAGCAGTAGCGGACTCTGCAACGTGCGGGAGGTTCGCGCTAATGACATCGTATTATAGCTCGTATTATACACAGCTATGGAAGAAACGGATATAAGCGACACGCGGCGCACTTCGGTTGCGCACCGTTAGAGTTAACACTGCGCTGTCATCTGTGCGCCCCCCGCTCTCTACATTGTACCCAAAGCATATCAAGGTGGTATTGCCAAGCGACTCTCGTATTGCCGATAGTAAAGCGCTGTGGACTGCCTGCCACCCTGCCTGCAGTGTCCGCCTGGGTCTGGTGTCCGCCCTAGCCCTCAAGTCCCCTACTCGTTCAGAGTTGGCCGAGGGGAGGGGTCACACAAGGTATCCATCCCCTTACCCTATGTCGTGACGCACGCGTGCACGTGGGACTTAGACCCCACGTGATTACTCAGCTTGCATTGAACAGGGTCACGCCCGGTCAGGTCGGGCAGGGAAGTTGGGAAGTTGCTGTCCCGTGTCCGTACCAAGCGGTACTCAAGAGTGCGCCCGTGGCCCGTCCGTCTGTGTTTTGTGATGTATCAACGAGCTGTAGCTACTTAAATCAGCTGCAAGTGACAATTACTGATATCCGCGTAGACAACGGAGAACAGACAACAAGTGGAGGGCTGTTGTGTTTGCGTCCAAGACATGCGCTTTCTGTGCAGTACCACGTACAACTATGAACTATAGGCTTTGAACTGTAAGCGGCAATTGGCCGCTTGCCACGCATTTAGGTGGCGCTGGGTATTCGCGCTCGATTGGGTTGGCGCAGTTGGCCAGCACCGAGGGGGCGTGAGATGCCAGATCCAAAAGTAGCAAAGAGAAGGCTTGGAAAGGGCGAAGATGGCCATTTAGGAAGGGACGAGGACACCGCGCGCTCTTTGAGTAACTCTGTTTCGCGGGACCTCTGGTCCTGGGTCCAGTTCGCAAAGACACTAGCATTGGTGCTCGTATGGTATGCGGTGAGTAATTTCAACCACACTGTTTAGCTGCATAGGAAAATACTTGCCTCACCCGTCCCAGCCTTATGAAGCAGTCCGTTGCGCTCTACAGGTCCCGCTTCCCGTGCCCACACCCCAGCTTCCCTCCCCGCCACACCCCATCCCTCCCTACCTGCTCCCAATCCCCATCCCCAACAACTCCCAATACTCCACCTTTTGCCCCCCATAACGCGCGAGCCAGGTCAACATCGCGCTGCTGCTGGCCAACAAGTGGCTCATCTCGCTCACCGGCTTCAACGCCACCAACACGCTCACGCTGTTCCACATGCTGACGTCAGCTGCCGCCAGCTACACCCTGGTGCACGCCGGCTTCTACCCAGCCAAGCCGCTCACGCGTGCACTGCTGTGGCGCATCACGGTGCTGGCTGCCTCCTTCACCGTGAGCGTGGCCGCGTGCATGGCCAGCCTGGCGTACCTTCCCGCCAGCTTCGTGCAGGTCCGTGGAGTGAGAGGGGGCAGTGTGTCGCGATGCGCTTGCGTGGCAACAAGTCTAGGAGAGCCGAGGGAGCAAGGGGGTGGTGCGGGGGTTGGTGAGTAGAAGCCCTGAGACCCGAGGATGCACGAACGGCATGTTGGGCCATGGCCCAACAAGCGAGACCCCTGGCGTGGCAGGTCATTGGTTGCCCGCGTTCGCCAAGTGGTGCTTTGCTTTTCCTTGTGGTGCTCGCGGCCGACCGGACTGTCCCCTGGGCCGACCCGGACCTGCCTCCACCTTGCTGGTCTCCCGTGGTGTACACTTAACAGCGGCTGTCCGGGTATGCAAGGAACGATGGCGGATCAAGTGCTGCCGGCTGCCCCCTGCCTGTGCTCGCCTTCTAGCATGTTCCGCCTTAAACCGTGACCCCAATACACCCCCTTACACCATGTCCGCCCACCCCCAGGCCATGGGCTCCACCACACCCGTCTTCACCGCAATGCTGGCGTTCACCATGCAGGTGGGGGTGTGCGGGAGGGTCCAGAGAAACAACGTACCACGAGGGCGCGGACTTTGCACTGAGACTGTGGCGCGGGGACGTCCGGGACCTCACCACTACGCTGCGCACACCGCCAGCCCAAACCTCATGCGCTGTGTCCGCCGCAGCTGTGTCCGCCGCCGCCGTGTCCGCCGCAGCGCCAGCGCGAGGCCCTGCTGAGTGTTGACACGTAGCAGCAGCTGTGCGTCAGAGAACCGAACCGATGGCCAGCACAGTGCAGACACGAGTGCCAAGGCCCTGGCTGCATAGCCGAACCCTGGCTACCGCTGGTGACCTCACCGTTTTCGCCATGTGCATGGATCCTGGGTCCTCCGCCGCTTGCGTCCGCCGCTGGGCCACCGCGAGGCCTTATGGACGTGCGTGCGTATGTGTTTCAAGCGCCTGGACATGTGCTCGTAATGGCACGCAGGGCCGGCGCGAGGCGCTGGTGACGTACCTGTCGCTGCTGCCGGTGGTGGGCGGCATCGCGCTGGCGTCCGGCGGGGAGCCGCTGTTCAACGTGATCGGGCTGCTGCTGCAGCTGCTGGCGTGCTTCAGCAGGAGCTTCAAGGTGAGGGGGGGGGGTGTACAAGGTTTCATAGGCTAGGGGGGGTGGGGCTCCTTCACGCATGCTGCTGCCGAGCGCAGAACCTATTGAGCTCCCACGCCAACGCCCGATGCAAGGTCCGTCCGTCCGCCCCTGACCTGCCTCGTGTTTCCACGACCTTGTGAATTAAACTCCTCATAGATTGGGCCGCACAGACAGCTGTACCTGCCTTACCTGACTTACCTGAGTCCGCTCCGTCTTCTTCCACGCCTGGCAATGCTGACCTGTCTACGCATGCTGACTCCCCGGCTTGCAGCCTGCACAACAGACGTAGCTGCAGGCGCTGGTGCTGACGTGTTTAGGCATTATGTTCACTCTCTCTGCACCCACCACACTGCACCGCCCGCACAAGTCCAACGTGCAGATGGTCGCCGTGCTAACGCAGCCACGCATGCTCTCCTTAACACACGTACACCACAGACGGTGCTGCAGGCGCTGATGCTGACGGACGAGCGCGACCGCTTCCACCCCATGGCGCTGCTAGCCCACACCAGCGCCATCAGCGCCCTGCTGCTGCTGCCCCTGGCGCTGGCCTCGGAGCCGGGCGCGCTAAGACACGCGGCGCAGCTGCACAGCAAGGACGCGGTGTTCCTGCCGTTGCTGCTGCTCAGCTGCGCGCTGGCCTTCCTGGTCAACCTTACAAACTTCATCATCTCCAAGCAGCTGGGCGCGTTGACGCTGCAGGTGCTGGGCAACTTCAAAAACGTAAGGCGGTAGAGAGGACGGGCTGGCGGGAAGGGACAACCTTTGGTGCAGCAGCGGCTTGGTGCTGCATGCCGTCCTCCATTGTGACACTCACCTCGCCCCTCCCATTGCCTCCGCCGCTGTCGCTGCTGTTCCCATGCGTGCCCACCCCAGGTGGTTGCGGCCGTCGTGAGCGTGGCCGTGTTCGCCAACCCGGTGACCCCCATGGGCGTGACCGGCTACGCCATCACCACGGTGGGCGTCTTCACCTACTCCAACCTGGTGCGGGTGTACCCTGCCAGTACGGCACGTCCCGGCGGCGGGGGGTCCAGGGAGGACCGGGAATCTGGAATTGGTGCGCTGGGAGCCCTGACCCCCAAGACCCTGTCGCTTAGTGACTTGGAAGCAGGGATTGGGGTGGGGAGTGGGGGCTTGGGGCTAGGGCTTGGGCTGGGTGGGAGGGGTGGGAGCGAGGTGGGGCTGGGCGGGGAAGCGACGGGGAGTGAGGATGGGTTGGGGGGGAAGGACCAGGACAGGAGTGGGGGGAGGGAGAGGGAGAGGGAGCGGGTGCCGCTTCTGGGGTCGGCGCGGTGAGGACGGACGAGAGCGGGGGTGGAGAGGGGTTATTTGGGTGGGCCAGATGGGCACCGTGTGAGCCGAGTGGAAGCATGGTGCATACTGATGCATAACATGACGCGATGACGGTGTTCAGGAGCTGGAAGGTGGAACCAAGGGAGTAGCACCACTACGGAGTCAGCGGCTGTCCACGTGTACGGTATAAGGCACTGTGGCACAGTCGGTGGAGGTGCAGACTACGTGCAGGTGCAGTGCATGCAACTGAGCAGGCATGCAGGTTGCGTGTATTGCGGGGTTTAGCGTGTAGCAGGGGCGAGCGGGTACGATCAGGGACTTCATAGCGCACGGCGCAACGAACCAGCCGCAAATCCCAACCGTCGTTGACTGAGAACTCGGACGTACGTTCCGGCAAGCCGGGAAGCTGGGATGGGGCTATGTCCTAGAGGAGTCTTGAGGTTATCTTTCTCTTGTCACATTTATTCTAGCGGGTAGCTGATACTGCCGCCATGATAGTCTAGTGCGATGGCCGACGCGGCGACGTTGCGCGTCGTCGTGGCGCATAGGCCGCCGTTTGTGTTCGTTGATGAAACGAGCGGCCTAAATGGCACGAGTCGCGTCTACGGGCTGCTCATTGACCTCTTGTCAAGGGTTTTGGAGACCTCGAACCTGACATCGCTTGCCTTGCCCTCTTACTACCCATCGCCAACAAACGCGGGAGGAACACTGAGCAATGGCGTATGGTCAGGTGAGGGCGCGCATGGAGTTCCCCGGGGCTTCCAGAGTCTGGGTCAGTGCCCCAGTCCAGACGCTCTTTTGTGCTTTTGCCCGACTGGACCAGCCATAAACTTTTTCCGCGCAGCATAAGTGCCGCTGATTTGCCTGATGCTCTCGGGCGGCCGTTCACAGTATACGCGGCCTCGCGAAGTCGCACCGACCAGACCCACGAGCCCGACCGTTGTAGCTAGCGTCTGACGCACCTGGTTGCTGCCCTGCACGATGCCCTCCCTTGCGCCCGTAGCCCCGAACCGCCCTCAGCCAAATCCACATGCACAACTGCCACCCGCTGCTGCTGCCCGCTTACGCACGGCCCTCCCCTGCCCTCATGGAGGTCAACAGGAATGGTGGGGGAGCTGGTGGCGGGCCGTGCGGACGTCGCCCTGTTCCCCCTCACCCGCACCGCCGCCCGGCTGACCGCCATCGACTGCACCTTCTCCTACCTGGACCAGGGCCTCTCCATGCTGGTCATGTGGGTGGTGCACAGCTGAGAGACGTGCCATAGGCGTCACAGACAGGGAGAGAAGGGGAAACCGTGCTACTGGCCCTGTTGGTGCCCGACTGGTGCCGTTTCCTGTGGCCCTGTGTGTGGGCAAGCGTGCTCGGCGTGCTCATGTAGTCATAACCCACGCTATCGCGATGCATGTTCAGCACGGAGGGGCTCCCCAGCTGCCACTGTCTGGTGGCTCGTGTTCTGACAATTTATGTTACATTCCAGGTGGTGTGGCCACACGATGTTAGCAGGAGCGCCAATTGTCGCAAGCTTTTGGAGTGGACCTGCCTTGGCATGGCAGTACGCATGTAACGCCGGGGGCAAGCGTCCACCACAGCTATCCTAAGGGAGCACCAGCCCGCGAAGGAAGCTTTCGACGCTCCTTGCCTGGCCCTGGCCGTGTCCCCCACTCCGCGCCCGCAGGAACCAAGATACAGACCCCGGCCCGCTGTCTGTGCTGGCCCCCTTCACCACCACCCTGTGGGTGCTGCTGCTGTGCACCGTGTTTGCGGTGTCCCTACTGTTCTGGCTGCTGGACGCGTACGGCAGGTGCGGGGGTGCAGTACGGCAGGCGGGTGGGTGCAGTTTAGCACATGAGTACCATGTTGCGGCACGTGTCAGGCAAGGCCGTACGGTGGATTGGTGCATTGCAGCTGGGAGTATGGCAGGATAGCACAGCACGGCCACGTCCTAAACGGGGTCCAGTTGGGCTTCGCAAGAAAGGGATGCTCAGAGCCCGGGGGGCATATATTGTGTTGACTCGATTTCATATTGCTTCCTTTAAGGCTGAGCACCATCTGACACTTGCGAGCATCGGTGCACTGCGACCTTGCTTGGAACTTGCGTGTGTAGGCCTCAGCAGCCACCCTGCTCCTTCACGATCCTGTCTGTGCTTGCAGGTACGTACGGAAGAAGGAGGCGGCGGCTCTGCACCAGAACGACGAGCGCGTCGTCAAGATCGTCACAGGTCGGTCATTGGGCACTTATCATATTTTGTTTAGCATTGATGCCAGCGGCTGCAAACACGTTGCACGGCCGTGTATCACAGGTACCACCCACGTCCTTCAGTTGGGACGACGGGGCTGGGCTCTGGACGGGGACCTAACTGCGAAACGATGCATGCTTTGCAGTCCGCGTCACCAGATACCCGCCAAGCTGTGCGCTGCATAGCCATGCCGGGTGTGTGCACCTCAATGGAGACAATACGCGAAATGAGGCGCTTAGGGAGCTGCTTAGCACGGCCTCGCTTCCGCTCGTCGCGCTCTCAAACGCCGGGTGGCTGGCTAAGACGCCCTCCCCTCTCCTGCTGCCACGTGTGCACACGCCGTGCCGTACCCCACGTGTGCCCCTGCAGGCCGCCGCAGCCACGTGCTGGTCAGCCTCATGGCGGCGGCGGGGGCGCCGGAGACGCCGGACCGCAAGTCTAGCTGGGGTGTGCAGGTGCGTGTACGGCAAAGGGCAGCGGCCCGGGGCTCAGCGAAAACCGGGTAACCCACGGCCTGCCGTGTACTGCCGGCGCCGTACCACCCGCCTGCCATAGGCGTTTTCTCGATTGCCGTGTGGCCAATACCTCGCCGCCCCCGCTTCCTTGTCTTGCTGTCGAGCCTGGCCTCGTCCTGCCGCCCTTCCCTTCCCCATCACCCTTCCATGCTGCCTTGCACGTTTGACCCTCGAACGGCAGGTGCTGTACATCGTGTACTGCTTCTGGTGCCTCATCGTACTGTCGGCGTACACTGCCAACCTCACGTCGTACCTGGCGGTACAGAAGGCGACTGCGTCTATCTCGGGCATGCAGGTGGGCAGAAGCGCGCCGTACAGCATGCCAGGGAGGCCTCCCCTGCCTCAACTGCCAGCCTCGAACGTTTGTGCCTGACTTTTGGCAAAGCGTTTGCTCTCTTTCATCCAAGTAAGCAGTATGTTGCACCGCCACGGCTCAACACCCTCCCCCCCCGTTGCTGAGCGTGAAACGAGTTCTGTCACCGGCCAACTGCTCTGAACCAACCGCAGGGCGACCTGCCCCGGGTGACGCACCTAGCCATTCAGCAGCCATGCTGCTGCGCCTGAACACCCACAATAACACACGTTTCATGTCACGGTTGTCAAGGTAAACTCCCTTGCTTTATGCTAATCGCAGGACCTGCTCCGCGACAACCTGCTGCTGGGCGTCAACCCCAACGGCTCAACCGCCGCGTACTTCGCCTCGTCGTACGACACGCTCGCCACGCAGCTGCAGCCCAACGTGCGCTACTGCGACACGCCCACCTGCATCGAATGGCTTAGGAGCGGGGAGGTGGCGGCCTTCGTGTCTGACAGGCCGCTGCTGTCCTACCAGGCAAACCTGCGACCGTGCGACCTGGCGGTTGTGGGGGACGACTTTGGGCCAGGTGCGTGAGTTAGCAACGTCCGGTGTGTTGTTGCGCCTCACCTGGGTTTTGGGCAGGTCGTGTAGCCTGTAAGGGTGTGGGGTTTGTGGAGCAGGGTGCCTTGCACGACGCCAGGAGTGGGTGATGCATGGTATTGAAGGTAGACGATCGCCTTTTCCATGATGAAGCCTCGTCTTTGCCCCCTACACATCTGGCCGACTGCGCGCAGGCAACCTGGTCATAGGTCTCCAAAAGGGCTCACCGCTGCTGGCTCCCTTCAACGCAGCCATTCAGGTAGGCAACCTGGTCATAGGTCTCCAAAAGGGCTCACCGCTGCTGGCTCCCTTCAACGCAGCCATTCAGGTAGGCGCTGGTCCCCGCTTTGGACACAGCGCTGTCGCGAGGCTGTGTGCCCATTCATTGGGTACGGCCTGCAGGGGCCGCAAGGGGTCGCCGTCACGCCACGCGCAGCGGCTCCACCCCTGCTTCTGCCCTGTATATCCATTTGAGGGGCGGTTCTGTGCCGCAGGGCCGCCGCCCATGCTCCCTGTCAATCCCTCCCAACACGGACGCCCAGACACACCCCTCCCCTCATCGCCTAACACCGCTCTGGCACTGCTGCGGCGGTGGTAACAAGTGCATTGCCGCTGCCGCTGTTACTTTCCTGCAGCGCTTCGCGGAGGACGGCACGCTGACGTCGCTGCGGCGGTCCTGGTTCGACGGCCTGTCGCAGTGCGATGACGTGGGGGACAGCCAGCTGGACAACAGCAGGCTGGGCATCACGCAGCTGCTGGGCGTGTTCGTGTTCCTGGGCATAGGGGTGGTGCTGGCCTTTGCCACCGGCACGGTGGAGAACTTGAGGTGGTGCCTCAAGAGGAGGTACCCCGAGGTGAGTCCCTGCCCTGCAAGACACGCAGCAGGCGGCGCAGCAACTGGATGGCAGCAATCGCTTGTGCAACACGTGCTACATACCAATCATTCGCCAGATTTCTCACCGCGGGGCCTTGCAGAACCACCACCATACTCGATACGGCATTGTCTTGCATCGTCGCTGACTTGCAACCCCCCGCCTTGGAACCGCAGCTGGCCCGCAAGCCCTCCGCCTACCTGGCCCAGACGTGGGACCGCGCCTCCAGCTCCCTGCGGCTAAGGCGCAGCAACACAGGAAGCAAGAGTGTCCTTGCGCATGCAGCCTCGTCGTCGCCGTTTCCGGGCCGGGGTAGCATCAGCGGCATCACCAAATGCGACAGCGGCGACGCCGATGGCAGCGGCGGCGTGGCGGCGTGGGGTAGCCCGCCGCCGTACAAGTATGCGGACAAAGACGTACGGGTCAGCATCGGGGAGGTGCCCAGCCTCTTGGTTTCGGAGGAGGGAAAGCCCACGTCGTACGACAGGGGGTCACATCCATTGTGCGACATGTCGTCCGTACGGCAGTCCCGGCACGGTGCAGCGTTGCCGAATGGCGGCGGCGGTGGAGGGAGCAGGAGCAACCCAGCGGTTGTCACGTCCCCATTTGCCGCTGCTTCGGCCGTGGGGGCTGGCGCAATCGACGTAACGAAGCACGGTAGCGCCGGCAGCTCAGCGCAAGGGTGGCTGGGCCGAGGCGGGGCGGTGGGCAAGGGTGGAGCGGCGTGCAGCCCCGGTCTCGCACTGCACCACCGCCTGGCACTGCGGTGTCTGGGGCACACGACCCACGCTAATACACAGCGGGGGAGGGACAGGGAGGCCCATGGGCACCGAGGCAGCGGGGAGCAGGTAGGGAGGACTGGTTGCAACGTGTCGACGTCAGCCAAGAGCGGTGCAGCGGTGCTGGTGCGGCACGGGTCAGGGCAGGCGCCACCGCCGCCACCTTCGCAGCGGCAGGAGCAGCAACAGCAGGGGGTCATTGTGCTTGGCAAGCCGGAGTGGAGGCGGCAGGAATCCCTGGGACGGGAGCTTCAGGCGCATGGGCAGCAGCCGTGGCAGCAGCAGCAGCAGCAGCGGGGACACGCGGAGCCATTGGTGGCTGTGGCCTTAGACGGGTCGCCGACGCGTCACTCGGACGACGCTCGAGCAGGCGAACAAGGCCGGCTTGTGCACCAGCAGCAGCCAGCTGGCATGCTGCAGCACGAGCAGCACAAGGGGCAGGTGGTGCAGTGCGACAGCCTCGTGTCGGCAGCTTCCAGCAGCTACGGGCCTCGCACACCAACGACGTGGCGCTCATCAAGACGCCGTCGTTGAGGGTGACACGTGGCAGCCCGTCGGAAGCGGCCCCGTGCGCTGACGCGGTGGTGCAGGAGCAGCACGAGGATCGGCCTCAGCAGGGAGAGGGAGGGGGGAGCGAGGAGGCTGAGTAGCGGCAGGCGCAGGAGAGGGAGTGGTGTCTGCGGTGATGTCGGAGTTCGGCCTAGGCAAGACGCAAATAACCCACAGGTCCGCTCAAGGAAGGCAAAGTGTTCTGGAAGCCCTGTGGTCTTGTATGCCTATTGCTGAGGCAGCCAAATGGTGATGATTTTCGCCCTCCGTGTTTGTTGAGTGGGCTGTTGGAGAGCTTATTGGCAAGACGTTCGATCATCCTGCTCGTGATTTAACTGCAATGCCTGGGTAGGGGCAATGGTTAATTGCCCGATGTCTGCAGGGTGCTGGAATGTAAGTATGCAGGCAGTTGGAGCTGTCCTTCTTTGCGCTCTGCATATGACTGTTGTGGAGCGTGCGTTCGTGCATGTCTGTCCCACAGCTGTGGTGAATCATCCGTTTCCTTTTGGTTATTTGGTGTTGTAATGCTTACGGTGAGGCTGTATCATCCTCCTACTCATGCTCTGTGGCCGCTGAAACGCCGTGATGTTGCCTGTGATGCAACATCACGTGCGCACGGCCCGACGAGGTAATGCTCCGCATCACACATGTAGCTGCTGCACGGCAGCACACGTGGTGGTGGTTCTGCAGGCTTCCCTGTACATCCAGAGCGTATGTACTAGAGCTACGGTCCTGCAACCCTTACTCTTGTGCAACGGGCCTGGGCCGTTTGTTGAGTAGCACTTTGCGGTACTCGGCAATGTCGTGGGGCTAGGGCTGTCGGATTGCTGCACAACCAGCAGAGGCGGTACACGCTGTCTGCACCTATTGCGGTCATGCACAGGCACAGGGCCGCAGGTTGTAGTAGCGTGCGAAAAACTGAAATTGCGTGTGATCAGTATCCGTACAGATGGCTCACGCAACGTACCTGGTGTCAATTATGACCTGGTGCCAAACTGAGTGCTTGCCGTGCGTCCAGCGTCATGCTGCGGGTGCACCGTGTTTGCTGAGCTTTGATGAGCTGCAGGGACTCAGGGTGCCGCTTGCTCGAAGGAATGGCTGCTAGGCAATGCAAAGCCCCTAATGGCGCCCCTCAAGCACAAGTGGTACACTGTAAAGGGTCGGGTGCTCAGAAGGCTGTTGGCTCCAGTGAGGGAGCGGATGCAGCAATCGGTTGTAAGAGGTTGTACTCTCGGCACTAGTGACCCTACCGACCCTTGAGCAATCCCCACCATTCCCCAGGCATGTCCCGCCGCCAAGTGGAGCGAAAGTACATACGCCGTTCTTGCTGTCTGCATACTAACTGACGCATGCAGTACGCACAGCAGGAGCCGGCCAGCATTGGACTATGAGGGAGTCAGCAGGGCTGGCATGCCCCAGCTTTATTTATATGGAATACCGTGAGGTGAGTTCACTCAGGTACGTTCGCAAAAGCTGCGGCACGCATTCTGTTAGCCTGCCTTCGGGAGACGCCGCTGGACATGCCAACACCTCCGTCAAGACCAAGTTCCGCACTACCACGTCACGACTGTGTTTTTAGCAGGGTTAATATGAACACATTGCAATCAGAGCAGACCGTACGACACGACCGGGCGCCGCATCCGCAAGTACCACAACAACAATTAGGGCAACGGCGTAAGAACTGTACGCCAGCGGATGGCCACCAAGTACCACAATAACAATTAGGGCAACGGCGTAAGACTTGTACGCCAGCGGATGGCCACCGCTCCGGTTCGCTCATCCGTACTCTCGGCATCAACAACTTCCCTCGCCATTTACGTGCCCTGCGTACCCAGGCATACCAGCTTGCGCCGCTGCTCAGCGCACAGGTGCCACCCGGCCTGCCCCCTGCCCGGATCACCATCCCAAGCACGTGCGCGTCCACAGCACACCTCGTTGGCCACACCGGCCACCACACCCTCCCAGCCTCTGTCTACAGGAATTGCCGCACACGCCCCACGACCAATGCATCGCCATGCGCGACGACTAAAGGAGGCCTGCACCTGTGCGACCCCATTTCCTCGCGTCTATGCGAGTGTACCCCATCACGCGTAGTCCAGGCCCTGCGCCCGGTTGCTCTGCCCCTGCCTGGGTACGCCCGCGCCCTTGCCCCTGGACACGTACCCCATCTCCGACAGCGCCCGCCGCACCCTGTCCGCCGCCTCCGGCTCCACCCCCCGCCCGCCACCGCCGCCCGCCTCCCGGCCTGCCGTGCCTGCCGTACCGCCTGCCTGCTGGGCCGCCAGAGGGGTGCCGTCTGCCGTGGCGCGCTGGTCCGACACGCCGCCCACAGCGCCTTGCGCACCCTGGCTGCTGGTGCTGGTGCTGCTGCCGGTCTCCCCGATGCGCTGCAGGACTGCGTCGGCGAGCACCTTGCCCGGGGTGGCCCCAGAGGCAGCGAAGCCCTCCACCTGAGGCAACACGTGGCAAGGAGCACCCGGGTGGGGAGAGTGCTGCTCACTAACCACGTTTGGAGCCGTTCGGCATCGGGCAGCTACGGTCGCACCTGTGCACGTGATCCTGTACTAGGTGCTGGCTGACATTGTGAGCCTACAACTCACCCATGTGGGTCGAGTGGGCCAACCTTGGACCCGCTATAGGCCCTAGTGCTACTTTACGCACTGAAGCAATCACTCACCGTCCCCATGGAACTCCTGCCCCCCTTAAGCCGCCCACCCTGGACACACGTTTGAGGCGTAAATCACAAACCCTGATTACCGCTGGGCGATGGCCAATTCTGCCCAAGCGCGTCCTTTACTTTGCTCCGCCCGCCAATCAACCCAATCCCCATCTATCCCCGCCTGCCGCCCACCAGGTCCGCCAAATCGCCGCCGTCCATGTCCGACAGGCCGCCCACCACGCTGCGGCCCAGCGCGTCGTACACGCCCTGGTCAGACACTTGGAGGGTGCCCAGGGAGCGCGATAGCGCAGCCGCCTGGTGGGCGGTCAACCGCTCCGCGCCCGCCACGACCATGCCTGGCGGTTGGGCGGCAGGCAGTCATTTGTAAGTTGTAAGTTGTAAGCCTTGGCCTCGATCCACAACCGTGTCAGTTGGGGAATTGCGGTTCCTTGCATCCGTTTCTCCCGAGGGATAGGAAGTGATCAGGAACGGGCAGCAAATGTATACGGCAACTCAGTAAGTCAGCCTTCCGAAGTGCGGCCCAAAGGGCTTGCGTGTAGCGGCTGGGCATGCGTGTGTGCCGTCCTGCTCTGTAACCAGCTGTAACACACTCACTCAGCAGGGTCTGGAAGACCTCGTTCACTTCCAGCTCCTCCCATTCCGAGCTGCCGTCTCCATCAAAGCCCCCACCTGCCGGCGGGTGACACGTGCACGCTCTGGGTATGCAGCTCACGACCATGCAGCACGCACGACAAGGCTTTCTTTCCCAAGGAGCCTCTGCAAGCACAAACGCCGCGACCCTGCGGGTCGCGCACGCAGATGGAACCCCTATGTAGGCTCGAGCTGGCTAGGGACGCCGCGCATGCAAACTCGGACGGTCCAGGCAGCCGGCTGCACCAACTAGCTAGTACAAAAGGCACGCCCCAGCGTGCGCACGGTGGGGGCCTCCAGTAATACCTGTCCGCAACGCACGCATGCATCGTATGAAGCCGCACAGCGCGGTGCGTAAGCACGCGGTCTGCAGCTGCACCCACCTGTGCCGGCAGACGCCCTGCTCAGGGCGTCAACCGCCGCCACCAGCGTCACCTCGTCAAACTGCTCGCCGTATCGCCGTACAACCTACAGTTGAAAATTATTCGTAAGCAGGGTAGTATAGAAAATTTACCGTACGCGGAGGTCACGCATGTTGCCCAGCGTAGTGCCCCACACCATCCATGCGCTCGCTCGGCTGCAGGAAGCCTGAGGTCGCACGCAGGCCAGCCCACACAAACACTACTCGCCACGGTTCTTATCTGTGGAAAGGCCACGTACGTACCCGTCAATGCTTGCCTCCGCCTGTCTCAGGCTCATTCTGCCTGCATCCCCCCGACGCGTCCACGACACTCGCCGACGTGCTGCGGTCGCAAGCCGCATGGCAAGCTGCCAGTGGCTTGCTGGCTCAGCCAGCGTGCCGCCGTCACCAACACCACCAGACTCCACGCCACAGCGCGCGCCCACACAACTACAGTACACGCCCGGCCCCACCTGCAGCACCCCTGGCACCCCGCCTTCGCTCGCCGCGCGGTCCAACTGCCGCTGAATGTCATCCGTATGGGAAGTGGAGCGCTCGCCGCTGCGGGCCTCCTAGAGGCCATGAATACGGTAAGGGCACGACGACGGGTGCGCAGTCACACACAGGTGATACCGGTATGAGGACAGGCGCCAGTGTGTGCGTATGTGGCTGGGTTTGGACGTTTGGTGGTGTTGGTGCTTGCCTGTGCTGGTCGGGCTTTGAGGTCCCGCTGGCCGGTCCTCTCCCGTCTCTTCACCTGAAAACCTTTCCACAGAAAACAAATGTGGGCCTCCTGGCGCCCCCACAAATAACGCCTAGTGTGTGGGCACTACAAGGACCCCAGGCAAGCGGTGGGTGGATACACGCCGAGCCTCTCATAAAAACAGCTAACCGGTTAACCCGCTGAGCACACGCGTCGGACCCGCTTTTTGCGTCTGGCCTCGTGTGTTTGCCAGGGTACGACCCCCCGGCCTGGACCGTGGGAGGCGGGCCTATCACCTTGTTCTCTCGGGTCAAGTAACGGTTATGACAATAGACCTCTTCCGTTCGGGTAATCGCACACAGGTCCCCAGGTCGCACGCACCCCGCGGCAACACACCTACCACCAGCCGCGCACCCACTGCCCACTGCCCACCAAGCCAAAGGGCAACAAGACGGGCCTCCAAGCGCACGAAGAGCTTCTGCTGCCAGGCGTAGTGGCCTAGGAACGGTTTACTCGGAAGGAAGAAAGCAAACAACGCAAGCCGTCAACCTAGAGGATTGCACGGTCGCCTTTGGGACAGACTGCGGACGCTCGAGGGAGACGCTGTGCATAGGTTCATGGGCGGGAAGACTGCCAGAGGGGTACGGTCACCTTGGGGACGAACTGCACACACCGAAACGCTACTACCTTGCCTTGTGATATGCTATTATGACCCCGCAACTGCATTCGTACACCAAAACGCTCATAGGAACCGACAGCACACTGCCACTGCGACCGCCACTGCGTGGAACACGGGCTGGGCGCCACGCAGACAGGCTGTTCGAGCGCAAAGTGCGTGCGCCTCCTGCATATATAAAGCCTTGCCAAGCGCCCGGCCTTGCGAGATGCCCCCCCGGCCGATTTTCACACTCTGTTTAATCCACAAAACTACAATGTTAATTTAATTTTAACATTACGTGACATGCAAAGGGGTTGGACTTCGGCTCGCGCATTCGCGCGAGCGGGGTTCGAATCCCGGCTCATGCCGGGGAGGGTAACGCCTCCTTGTCACCTGAGTGGGGGCTGATGGATGGAAGATTCGCATCATTCCGCCGGTCTGAGGTTCTCGTGTTGATCGCGTGTCCGATCTGAGCCTACGGTGCGCAGCGTTCGTATGTCCCTGATGGGATATGCAGCCGTGCTTAAACACTGGGGGAACGCGTGAGACGGGAAACCGGGCAGCGAATACTTGGGGCCGCGGGCGGCAGACGGATAGCATGTGTGAGCGGGTCTTCAGGCCACCCGGCGGGTGCTCTGCGAGGCAACCATCTGTTTTGCTTCAGCCAGCATGGAGTTCGTCCAACACCCATGTTACGGTCTTATCACGTTACTTGCTTGTAACTTATATGCAGTTATGCTGCTTTTATGTGCAGCAAGCAAGCCTGTGATGCGCGACAAGCGGACGGCTTTGCGACATCGGCAGTGAGCATCGCGCCCTCGTTGAGGTACAACCTGCGCTGCTAGTTTGAGGTCGATATCGCCAGGTGCTTTTTAATCGAGGACAGCAGCAAGAACGGCCCCCAGGCGCCAGCCCCGCTACCTCAATACTTCAAATGCGCCCTTGCTGGCCAGCGACTGCGCCCAGGCCTCCGACCTCCTAGCAGCTTTGCTGTTTGCAAATTGCTGACTTTGCGCAGGGCTCTCGCACTCATCTGGCTCCAAGCCATACAGCTTTCCACGCACCTCTGTAGCACCCTCTCGGGTGCCCTGCATGGCGTTGGTGCCCCCCACAATGCTGTAGGCCCGGCTGCTGGGCCCGTCACCACCGTAGGCCCTGGGCAGGCGGATGCCCTCCAGCCTGGCGGTGAGGAGGCCGAGGGCCCGCGCAGTCCAAGTCCTCGACAGCCAGAGGCCGCCTGCTTGTGCTGCTGGTGGCGGACATAAGCGGACAAGCAATAGCAGGTGAGTGAGGGAGGGGTTGCTGCGTGGCTGCACGCACAGCTAGGGCGAGGCTGCACGCACAGCAGGGCGACGCTTGCACAGCGGACAGGGACATGGGCCAGGAGCTAGGGGTATTGAGGGTGCTAGGGCTCGCCGCAGCAGCAGCGTAGCATGATTGCAAGCAGTAGCTGACGCACACACAAAAGCCACGTGTGCATGCCGCACCACATCCGCAACGCAGAAGGCTACGCTTGCTGGATTCCTGCTCCCGCAAACTTGCCCGTGGGAACACATCGGAGCGCCGGGGCTGACGCCGTTGAGCGCGGGGCTGGGAGGCAGACTGTGTCATCGCCGTTTTTGTTGCGGCACGAACAGCTGCAACGACGACAGCAGCAGTTGGCGGCCTGCTCGCGAGCGGTGCATGGCTCTGACCTACGGGTCAAGGTCTGAAAGGAGCTGATCGGGTAAGGAGTTGCGACCTGGGTGCTAGACAATATGGTAATGCGACCAGCCGTTTGCGCTGCAGAGGCGCCAGTGTGTGTCACTGAACTTCCGGGTAGGAGTGAGAGGCCCCTCGGGAGGAGGGTCGTAAACGACAAGGCGGAACGCAAGTGCGCCATTTGCGTATGGGAGAAGACGACCAACGACACTACACCAACAAAAGGAAAGGCTTGGCGGGCAATCAACAAGCGGGCTGCCTTACTCCTTAGCGGGGCGGATTCCCCCATTCCGTCATCGCACCCTCGAGGCCAATAAAGGGCATCAACCGCGCTTCTTATTGACAAGCTGCAGCCCTTCACAACTCAAAAACCCAGCAACACCACTAGGCCTTGCTGCCTTAGCGTCATCATCGGCCCAGTTTCAACCAAAGGCGCGTGCCAGGCACACGCCCGACCCACGGGTCACTGACCCAAACACCGAACCTCTTACCTCTCAACTCAGCTGCAAGCAATGTACTGTCTGACCAAGCCTGTAATTGCTTCCAGCTCGCTGCTGGGCAGCGGCGGAGGACGATGGCGCGCGTCTCAGCCGGCCGCGGCATTTCGGCCGGCTGGCGTCCGGCCTCTGCCGGTGCCCCTTCGCGCCTTCCGCGAGGGTGACATGCCTGGAGGCGGCGGTACAGACCCTGTGCGCGAGCGGGTAAGCAGGCGGAGGCAAGCAGGCGGGCAGGCAGGCTGAAGCGTGAGAGTATACGTTGTTGGCTGCCAACAAGGTTGCTGGGTCAGCCGCCTCGGTGGCCGATGGGCCGCGCCTCGGACCACACTCCGGAAGGCGCCACGAGGTCCCGAAAGGCAGCATACACTGAAGTCCATTTCGAAATCATGTTGCAAAACTGCGCATACGGTAGTATTGTCACACAGGATCATATGCATGAACTGGTTACTGGACTCCGGGGACATTACTCTGTTGTCCTCTTAACTGCTCACCGTGCCCCCCCTCCTGCCCCCCTCCTGCCTCAGGCCGCCGAGGCCGCCCGCACCGCGTCCCAGGAGGCGGAGCAGCCGGTGTCGGGGCTGGTGTTCCAGGGCCCCATGAGCGAGATCGCACCTATGGTGCGTTGCGGGTGGAGGGTGTGGGGGTTCAGGGTGAGCGGGGGGCAGCGCTGTCCCACGCTTCCACGAAGCAGCATGCAGGCAGCAGGGACAGGCCAGGTGCTGGCCTGGGCGGGCAGGGCACCGCACCGCACCTCCGTGTTGGTTCAGGCCTCCGCTCCACCACAGTCAACTCACACCAAGACGGGAGAACGCCTGCCGCCTTGCCCGCCAGGCCCCTGCACCGCCACCTTTGATCTGTGCAGGGACGCACCCCTGCACACATGTACTGCTAGCCGCTGAAAACACACGCACCCAGGTGGCCGACCTGGATGGAGGAGCTTCAGGTATCCCTGCAATGCCCGTTGCCCACTCAACATACCTGCGCCCTACACATTTACCGCTAGCTGCTGAAAACACACGCATCCAGGTGCCCGACCTGAGTGGAGGAGCCTCAGCTACCCCCCTCCCTTCCCCAATGCCCGTCGCCCACTCAACCCACCTGCGCCCTGCACACACCGCCCTGCACACACCGCCCTGCACACACCGCCGTACCCCCGCGTGCGCAGGTGGCAGACCTGGACACGCAGCTCATGTCGCCCCGCGTGCCCGGCGCTGGGCCCTCCGCCTCCCTGGCGCGCACCAATCACGCCGCGGAGCTGGAGGCCGGCATCAACGAGCAGATCAAGTGAGGGAACACACAGTCCTGGCCCTGACGCCACTGCGGGTGGGCTGTCCTTGTGCCGGTCCCATCCCATGCGTGCACCCTGCGTGTACCCCCTTGATTCACTGGTGCAACCTTGAGGTACCTGGAGGCACCGTGTACTGTTGGCATCTTACAACCGCCGTTCACTCCTACACGCGCCGACCAACCTGTACGTATAACTCCGCGCTCTCCGCGTGCTGTCCGCCGGATCAGCAAGAATATCTTGCCCTGTGCCTTAAACCTGGCAGTGCCGTACTGCCGTACCTCCCGCAGCATCGAGCTCAACATGTCGTACGTGTACACCGCCATGTACTCGTACTTCCTGCGCGATGACGTGGGGCTGCCGGGCTTCGCGGCGTACTTCAGGCACAACAGCGACGACGAGCGCACGCACGCGCACCGGCTGCTGGAGTACCAGGTGTGTATATGAGGGCTGGTGTGTCATCTTGAGTTACGAAGGCGGCACGCACGCCACCGGCTGCTGGAGTACCAGGTGTGTGTATGAGGGCTGGTGTGTCATGTTGAGTTACGAAGGCGGCACGCACGCCACCGGCTGCTGGAGTACCAGGTGTGTGTATGAGGGCTGGTGTGTCATCTTGAGTTACGAAGGCGGCACGCACGCCACCGGCTGCTGGAGTACCAGGTGTGTGTATGAGGGCTGGTGTGTCATGTTGAGTTACGAAGGCGGCACGCACGCCACCGGCTGCTGGAGTACCAGGTGTGTGTATGAGGGCTGGTGTGTCATCTTGAGTTACGAAGGCGGCACGCACGCCACCGGCTGCTGGAGTACCAGGTGTGTGTATGAGGGCTGGTGTGTCATCTTGAGTTACGAAGGCGGCACGCACGCCACCGGCTGCTGGAGTACCAGGTGTGTGTATGAGGGCTGGTGTGTCATGTTGAGTTACGAAGGCGGCACGCACGCCACCGGCTGCTGGAGTACCAGGTGTGTGTATGAGGGCTGGTGTGTCATCTTGAGTTACGAAGGCGGCACGCACGCCACCGGCTGCTGGAGTACCAGGTGTGTGTATGAGGGCTGGTGTGTCATGTTGAGTTACGAAGGCGGCACGCACGCCACCGGCTGCTGGAGTACCAGGTGTGTGCAATGGGGGTTGTGTATTGTATGAATTTTCACGCGGCACGCACGTGCACCTGCTGCTGGAGTACCAGGTGCGGGTGTTGGTGCTGATGCGCGATCAGGAAGTTGGCTGGTGGCACAATGCACAAATAGAGCGCACGCGCAGGTGCACCTGCTGAAGTGCCAGGTAGGGGTTGGAGATGTCGCTTGACCGTACAACCACACGGTCCGCTGCAAAGGTGCCGCATACAGCGGGCCCGCACCCACAAAGCAAACGCTAGCTGGCCCTGCTGCATGCCCACACCTGCATGCCCACACCTGCATGCCCACACCTGCATGCCCACACCTGCATGGCCCCCGGCCCCATCCCACCTGCCCCCCGCCCCCAGACCCGCCGCGGCGGCCGTGTCAAGCTGGCGACCATCTCCTCCCCCGAGACCGAGTTCTGGCACGCGGGTGGGTGTAGGCTGTAGGCTTGGGTCGCCATTCTTGGCGGTACAGCGTGGATGAGCAGGGCCTGCTAGGTATGGGTTCAGTGCGGAAGTGTGCGTAGCATTGACGTTCCACCCCTGTCCTCAGTCTGCCGCACCCGCAGCATACCCGCGTGACGAGATAGCTGCTACACATTCGGCCCTGTTCCGTTACACCCCGCATGCACCTTGGCTACACGTGCAGCTGATAAACGCTGGCCTCCCCCCTGCCTGTGCTTTTTCTCTCTGGCCATTATCTTGTGATTTCGGTGATCAGTATTTAATTGTCATACCTTATCCCCCTTTCTACGGCCTCAGAGAAGGGCGACGCGCTGTTCGCCACGGAGCTGGCCCTGAGCCTGGAGAAGCTCAACTTCACCAAGCTGCGCGAGCTGCACGCGCTGGCGACGAAGGCCGAGGACGCGGACACCACGCACTTCATCGAGGACCACCTGCTGCACGAGCAGGTGGGGGGCAGAGGGCGTGGGTGTGTACGACACGGAGGTGCAAGTGAACTGCGTCGCGTTCTTTGCGCTGTGTTGAGGACTTGTTGCTGCACGAGCAGGTGGGGGGCAGAGGGTGTGGGTACGCATGAGACGGGAGGAAACCGTGCGAGGCGTCAGGGGGTAAGGGAGTCCCAGAAATGCTGGTGCATGCACGCGACCAGGGTGTGGGTGTGTGGGTGTAAGAGCGGGCGGCGTGTGTCGCCGCCGGTACTGCCATTGCCACATTGTACGACAGCGTGTTTCACTCGTGCTGCTCGCCCACACGGCGCACAACCCCACACGGCTCGGCCATTATACCTTATCGCTCCCACGTCCTTCCCTCCCTGCAGGGCAAGGACGTCAAGGAGGCTGCCGTGCTGGTGAGCCAGGTGCGGCGCGCGGGCCGCGGCCATGGCGTGTTCCACGTGGACACGCTGCTGGCCCGCAAGTACGACACGGAGGGCGACGGCGCCGGGCCCATCGCGGGCTGAGCGTGTACGGCAGGACGTATTGTACTGCTGACAGGGAGTGACTGGAGGTCCGATATGGGCTGACCTGCTGTGGAGGTGCGCGGTGGCGGACCGTACCGGACAACTGGGGGCAACAGGCAGGGGTATCGGCCCGCCACGTTGCCTGCCAGAACGGCGACAGGGCGGGGCACGGTTTCGGATGGGGCAGAGGTTGCATAAGCTGCGAGGCAGCCGATAGTAGTACACTGATGGTTGTTGAGCCGTGGCGTTGGTAGCTGGTGCATGTTTTGAAGCGGCGCGCCCGGAAACGGTGTACTGGCAAGCCGTGTGGCACACCGTGGGCTGTCGTGCGGCAGTGTTTGCGCACGATGCAGCCACGCATAGCCACATGGTTCGACAGTCGTATGCGTCGAGGCGAGTGCGAGGCGACTGTACATACCGCGAGGCGCGAGGCGCAACGACGGGCTGTTGGGGGAAGCCGCCGCATAGACGAATCATGTGGATAAGGAGAGGGATACGGTCGCCGGTCGCTTGGCTTGGCATGGAGCATAAGTTGCCATCGCTCTGCAACATTGTTGTTGTAGGAAGGTTGCTTGTGGTGAAGGCGCTGCGTAGAATGTGTGTGATTGTATCGTATCGGCAGGGCGGAGTGCAGGCCGCAGAGGCGCAGACATGGGTTGACTGTATTACGCCATGCTCAGTGTCCTTAATTGGGGCCAAAGAGGACACGGTTCAGTCTGAAACGTTGGGCCGGTATAAGTCGTCTCTGTACAGTGTTCTGCTGATTCGATGCAAGGGGTTGATGTTGCGTGTGCGTGCAGGTTGCGCTGCGCTGCGCTGCGTTGCGTGCGTTGCGTTGCGTGCACATGCCGACTGCATGCTACCATGGTCATGCAGGCTGGTATAGCGTACAGCGAAACCATGTAACAATCAATAAGTATCGTAAGTTGGAATACAAGCTCCTGCAGGTGCGCACAACCAAGGAACCTGTGTCGCTGTGATCCGGCACCCTTAAAGTCACGTGTGGCCTTGCACGCCGCCGTGGCCTCTTCAGGTTATGAGCAGGTTGTGAAAGCAGCAGCCACCAGCACGCTGAGCTGCAGCGCGTACTTGGCTACTTGCCAAATCAGGCCACACATGTATCACTATTTGAAAGGCACAACAATCGAACGGCCACTATAAAATAACCCCCGTAGGGGGCCCAGGTGCCATTGACTCTGGCTACTGCGTCCGGTACCTGAATCACGTCGGCAACATTTGTGTGGCACAAATGACGTGCAGGGCCCCGTGTACTGGGCTGCTGCACCTGCTTCCAGCCGCTTGACGCTGCGATGGTTGGTGGCACGTGCCTTTGGGGATAGTCATGCAGGTACGGGACCAGCCAGTTGGTGTTGCACGCATGCATGGGCTCCAGTCTGTTTGGTGCGGCGTGTCTGGGGTGGTTTGAAAGTGGCAAGCTCGGCAGTGTGTAGGGCAGGGGCACGTGGCCACACGTTGACGGTTCCCTTGCCCCGTCTTCCCATGCATGTCAACGGTAGTGCCGGGGGAGTGGGTAGCCGCCAACGCCGGTGCCGTACAAGGCCTGAGGCTCCAACGTACCAGCGGCCAAGCGCAGCAGCTCATACACCCAGACTCCTGTCTCCTAGCAGCACCAGCCATGCCCCACCCGGCCCGCTCTCTCCCTTATTCAACCCGCGCCAGCTCTTGCACCGCATGCTGCCGCAACACAGCAGCTGGCTCTCCTGCCGGCTGTGCGTAACACTCACGCGTAAGAAGCGAGCAACCCCATGTAAGAGGGACAGGACTCGCGGAAGTGCTAACGCCTGTAACTGTGTGGGCCTGGACGGGCAATGCAGTCCCCTGGGACGGCCAGCGCACGGTACCGTGGCGACACTGCAAAACAAAACTGCAGCTCTCCCCTGGTGCAGCTGCTCTGCCTAGGGTCGTACACCTGGTAATCCGGGCACAACTGCTTCACGCGCTCGCTGCTTCCGCTTCCCAGGTTTATTGCGCAAGCCTAACGCTGTTTTCATTGTTGCTGTAGGTCAACCTGCAGCAAAGCAGGTTTCGACAATGCCACACACGCAGATACCATGAGACCGTTGAGGGACCTTGCGCCGATCAGTATTTCCAGTGCATGATCCTTCCAAGGCGGGGGCCGGGGCCCCCAGGCGCGTAGCAGCCCTGCTGCCGACCTCGCTTGCGGTGTAACAGTGGGCCAACATGACCTCGCGAGAGCAGAAGGTGCGTTCCCATGTGACCTGAGGAGAGTCAAACAGCATCATTGCTTGAATACCTAGTGCATATTTGGGGCGTGGCAGAGGCCAGGTCGAAAG
Organism: Chlamydomonas sp. KOR1; assembly: GCA_036984285.1. NCBI lineage: Eukaryota > Viridiplantae > Chlorophyta > Chlorophyceae > Chlamydomonadales > Chlamydomonadaceae > Chlamydomonas > Chlamydomonas sp. KOR1. Next base: position 231,676 of record BQMZ01000351.1, read on the forward strand.
CGGACTGGCCGAGGCGTAAGACCTCAACTGTTGAGCCTGTGCACTCCCTTTTGCGTAATGAGGACGGCCTTGCACTGAAAGGAAGTAGGGTTGGGTGATGCTAAGGGGCCAACCTTTGGGCCCACTGACCGCAAAATATGTAAGTAACCCTTCACGGCAATCACTTGACGACAGTTTGTGAATGAATTCGTGCACAAGGTCATTTTTGTGGTTTGGTCAACTGTGTCGGGCACTGCGGTTGCACTGCTGTCGTGTTGGTCGAAACGGCATTTCCTCTGCGCAACTGCCCTCTCCTGCAGTGGTCCATGGATGGCCGAACAGCCCTCGGGACCACACCGGTCATCACGGAGGAGCCGCCGCAGCCTTCGGGGCTCAGCGCGAAGGCTCTCAGAAAGGCGTTCACCAAGACCCTCAATGGGATTGGTGAAGGCTCCTTCCGAACCCGGCTGAGCATGACCCGAAAGGAAGACAAGTCGCAGATGCTGCACGCGGGTGCGCAGCGCACAGCAAAGGGGGTGCATCTGAACATGTGGGGGAACGAAGGGGGCTGAGCCGAGGGATGGTTGGTCTGCAACCCCATTGTTTGTCTGCAGCTGCTCAGCATGCAGCATTCCTTGCTGTCCCTCTCGCCAGCTCTAAACCGTGCCTGCCTCTGGCATCTGTAACACAACACGCACATACCACGGAGGGCTGGTTCTCATTGGCCTCCTGGTCCTGAACCGCCCGACACTTATGCCCTGCACCCGACCACCGGCAGGGCTGATGATGCAAAAGGAGGCGGGCGCGGAATACCTTCAAGTAAGTCCTAAAGCAGCGGAACCGCCGACTGCTGATGTTAGCGCAAGTAGCTGTGCCGGTGATATCACCACTTGTAACAGTTGTGCAAGTCATAGGCACTCACCTGTGCACGCCGTTCTGCTGCAGCACGAGATGAGCGAAGCCCGCAAGGCGGTCACCAACCTGGATGCGGCTGTGTCTTCTGCGCACTCGTTCCGGGAGCGGTCCACCAAGCTGCTGGAGGAGGCACACAGGGCGCTAGGCCGACTGGAGCAGGTGCGGAGCGGGGCGGGGAGAGGTGGGGAAGGGTGTTGGAAGCTGGTCAGCGTCTGGAGTAGTTCGGGGCCACGGCTGCTCGGTGGATGCGCACTGGGCGATGGGGTGCCTGGAGCAGGTGGGGAGGAGGCAGGCTGGGGTTGGGTGGGTTGACCAGGAGTAAGTCGTCGACAGATCGGGGGCGGGGGCCGCGGGTCCAGGACTCTGCTTGGATGCGGCTACTTATGGCCAGGGGCTGAGGGCTACTGGAGGAGGCACTGCGGGGGTGTTTGGGCTGACTGCGGCAGTGCGGCCTCAGATCACGCCCGGTCAGGTTGACAAGACGGGTGCTTGAGCCTGTGGGCAAGTTGTCGGGGTCAAGACTTACGGACAGGAGCGTGCGGGTGCTAGTGCCTGTGTAGCGCCGAGCAGCGGTTACGAGAGGGCGGAGCGACCCCCTGAAGGGGGTGGTCGTGGCCTGGACGCACCACCGCACAACGTTGCCCGTGCTTGGCGTGGGTTGCACCCTGGGCGTGCAGGCGGCGTCGTACCGAGAGGACAGGCGCAAGGGAGACCTCATACCCATGGCCTGCGAGATCAAGTGTGCTGTGCGCCGCGGCATAACGCTCGTGGACGTGTACGGCAAGTACGGCACCATGGTGAAGCTCATGACGCTGTTCATGCGCTCGTACATCTACGCAAAGTTCGACAAGCAGACGGAGCGCCTGCGAGGGCTGACGGCCCCGCCGGAGGCCCCCCGCATGGGCGGGGTGGAGTCCCCCCGCGGCGGCAACATGGAGACCTCCAGCGCGCCTCCCCTCCGCGGCACAACAGGCGGCGGGGCCTCCCCTGCGTTCACCGTGCATGGGCGGTCCAATCTGGGCCCCTCCGCCTCCGGGCCAGCGGGTATCACAACAGGCCAGGGCCCCGGACCGCCCTCCGGCCCCGGCACCCAGCCGCAGTCTCCAACGCCCACACCAACAACCGCGCAGCAGGCCTCCCCGCAGCGTGGGCAGGAGCAGGGGCAAGGGCAGGGACAGGCCCAGGGCCCGCCACAGCCGGCTCCCCAGCACCAGGGCACCACCAGCAGCCTCCCCTCCGCCGAGCCCAGCGGCAACCTGGGCCCTGCGACCCAGCCGCCGCAGCCTGTGTCCCAGGCGCTGACACGCACATCCGCACCTCACCTCGCATCCATGGGCGGCCAGCAGCTGCTCATCGGGCCGCTGACCAGCCAGATGGTCCGTGCGCACACGCACGAGCGCATCCAGGCCATCGCCTACGTGCCCCCTGCGCACGGCGCCATGGAGCACCACGTGTGCATTTGGTGGTCCACGGACAAGATGCTGGAGTTCTACTCGGGGGCCATGCAGTCCACCACCGGCTTCCGCCAGGACAAGAGCAACTACGTGACCGCCCTGGGGGTGGACGACCGGGGCAACGTGTGGACGGGGAACATCAAGGGGCTGATCAGCGTGCGGCCGAAGCTGCAGTGGGAGAACGTGCTGGAGGAGCGGGCGTTTGGGGCGCAGGTCCGGTCCATTGCGTTCGACGCGGTGGGCAGGGCGTGGATCGGAGACGCGGCGGGGCGGGTCAAGGTGTTTGCGTACGAGCAGGCGCCGGGGCGGCTGTCCACCGTGGCAAAGCTGCAGCGCTCCCCGAAGCTGGTGGCTAAGATGAAGACCAGCATGTGCGACGCGCCGCGGGGCTGTTTGGCAAGCGCGCCAACCCGGCGGCGGTGATCGGCAACACTGCGTTCGCGATTGGGAACGCGGTGGCGGCGGGTGTCGCGGGGCTGCGGGACGGCGCCTCGGGGCCGGTGGGGGGCAGGATGGACCTGATACCGGCGTCCATGAGCGGGGACAACCATGCGGTGGTGGGGTCGGAGAGCCAGGTGCAGGCGCAGGGGGCGGGGACGGCGGCAGGAGGGGCGGGGGCAGCTGCGGCGGTGGGGCCGGGGGCGACGCTGGACGGGCCGGTGCGGTGCATCTTCCTGCGCGGGGCGCGGGGGTGGACCAGCGGCGGGCGCAACTCCACGTGGCTGCTGCTGTGGGACGCCAACACGTTCCAGGTGGGGACTGGGGCGGAATGGGGGAGAGCGCGTGGCTTGGCAGGCGGGTAGGGCGCACGTAGGGCCAGGTAGCGTGCACAGCAGGGGCGGGTAAGGTGTGTGGTGGCCGGTGTGCAATCCACCCAATGGTAGCGACGGGCCGACCTTTCCAACGCCAGCGCCCTTGTCTATGACAGGAATGCCAACTTGTGCGGCATCACGTATAACTTGCTTCGCCCTTGGGTTACCATGCCCGCTTGTGTGCCCCCCTTCACCCCCACTTCATCGACCGCGTCGATTTACAGGCTTCGTCTGTCTTCCTACCGTCTAACCCTTATTCCCTACCCCACCTCAGGACCTGGACGCCTACGACTGTTCCAGCCTGGGCGCGTGCCACGCCATGACCGCCCTGCGCTGGGTCAGCTCCAACCCCTCTCGCGACAGCCACAACCCTACACCCCTGCACTTCGACACAGGCCTGTCCACAGACGCTTCAGCAGTAGCAGCAGCAGCAGCCACCGGCCGCGGCTCCGCCGCCCCCACGCCCCCTGGCTCCAACAGCCTGGGATGGCGGCTGCTCACGGGGCACGAAAACGGACAGCTGCTGCTGTGGGACCCTTCCCTGCCGCTGCTGGCACCGCTGCTGCGGATCGGGGAGCCGTGCTCGCCGTGTCGGGGCATTGCCGCGTTTGACGTGCAGCGCATCATCGTGACGGGGCACTTCAACGGGGAGATACGCATCTTCGCGCAGCCGGGGGCGGACCTTACGCTGCCGGCGCCAGCCAACGGCGTCATTGGGACTCTGCGGCCTCGCGTGGTGGGTGGAGAGGGGTTGGTATGCAGCACAAGGTAGAGAGGATGGAGGAGTGGATGTGGACATGGCCCCAGGTGGGAGGCCATATATAGACGAAGAGTGGACCAGGGTACGATGTGCTTTGCTGCTGCGTAGTGGCCGGGGCCGGGAGGGGAGATGATGATGGGTTGGAGAGTGGGCTATGGGGTCGGGGTGGTTGGAGCCTGGAACGGTCCTGCGGCGACATTGCTTCGCATCCATCTCTGCGACGCCAGCACACCAACGGCGCATGCATAGACGAGTGTGTCGTACCGGTAGGCGCGAAGCCCCTTACAGGGCAACCGATGACCAAACACTCGCTGGGCCCTCCATGCATGCCGCTACCCCGCGCCCCTCCCTCTCAACGCCGCCCTCCCAACCCCTTTGTCCCCCGCCGCAGGCCACGGTGGCCGCGCACAAGAGCCGCGTCGACCGCATGGCGCAGTGCCCCACCTCGTGCGTCACGTCCTCCAACCTGGGCACTATCCGCCTGTGGCAGGCGGCGGACCTGGCGGCCGAGGCGCAGCGGCAGGGGCTGCTCACGCACACCACCTCGTATTCCACGCTCATGGCGGGCATCAAGGGTGGGCGGGGCCGGGCGGGCGGGGAAAGCAGGCGGGAGGGTGCACGGGGCAATGGGACGGGGCTGGTGGAGGTTTGTAACCTAAGGTGGATCAAGGACACGACGGTCGGTGGAGTGGGGTGGGGTGGGGTACGGCATTGCGCTGCAGCACTGGCGCTGTTCGTTTGCACCCTCGCGTGTGCATGTTGATCCCAAGTTGACTTCCCGTGAGCTGGGTTGCTAATGCGATAGCGCTACGCAGCGCGGCCTGGCCTTCTGATCCCTGTCTGCTCTTGCAGCTGCTTAGGCCTACCCATGACGCCATTCCAGCAGGTGACCTAGCGCCCTCCGGCACCGAGTCCGGCCTCGGCCTGAAGCAGCTGACCACCTCGGACGCCCTCTCCGCACAGCCCTCCAGCCAGCCGCCCCTGCACAACTCCTCCCCCAACACCGCCCTGTCCAGCGCGCTGTCCACCCCCGTGGCTGCCATGGGGGGCGCGGCCAGCCTGCCGCAGGCGCACTCGCAGCCGCCGCTGCCGGCGCACGGCGGCAGCATGCGGCACCACGGCTCGCAGCCGCAGCTGAGCTCCAGCGTGCCAGGGATGGTGGGGGCGGCCGGGGCGGGGGGCCAGCACACGCGGCACCAGTCGCGGGAGAGCCTGGAGCACACCGGGACGGGCACCCTGACGCAGGCGGTAAGTGAGGGGTATGCGTAAAGCGCGAGGAAACGGTGAGGGCAGGCGGCATGGGCAGGGGCGCATGGATGCTTGGGCGCACTGCTACAAACACATGGCATCGGCGCCCCGCACGCGCGTGCCTGCCTCCAGCGCGCATTTCCCGGCGGCGTGGCCACTCTCGTTACGACGGTTAGCCATGCGAACAGAAAGTACAGGTTATGTCGCCCCCAGCACGTACTCTTTCCGCGCCAAGAACGCTGCACCTTACCTTGCCGGTCCGCACATGTCACCGCGTTTGGTGCACCAGCATCCTGCCACGTGGTGTGGGGGAACCTACGCGTCTGTCGCGGGATGGCTCATGCCGGCGCTGTTGCCGTTGCTGCCCTGTCTGCTCCGACGCAGAGCTCCGGCGGCACTGGCACCGTTGCGGATATGGCTGCGGGCGCCATGGTCCCCGTGGGCTCCATGTCGCAATCCATGTCCACTACCAGTACCGTGACGGGCGCAATGGTGCCGTCGGCAGCGCCGCCGGGCTTCCCCAACTTCCAGACCATCGAGGCGGGGGAGCTGGTGTTCCAAAAGGCCATTGGGAGCGGCGCGTACGGCTCGGTGTTCCTGGCGGACTGGACCGGATGCCAGGTGCGGGCCGGGCGGTGCGGGCAAGCAGCATGGGCGGGCAGCGTATTCGTGGTCGCCATGTTGCGGAAGGACGCCACGGCGGGGCGGAATGGGATGGCATGGGTCAGTTCCGTTCCGTCATGGTGCATACGTTCGCCGGGACAAGTTGCTTTGAGGCACCTGCTGTATGGTACCCCTGCGCCACCCTCCCAATGCCTGACAGCCGAGTGACTGGGCCCTTGTGTTTGTGGCTCCCTCCTGCAGGTGGCTGTGAAGCAGCTGCACGGGCTGCAGGGCGGCATCGACCCCAACAGCCGCGAGTACAGCGCGCTGGTGAACGAGGTGACGCTGCTGGGCAGCCTCAGCCACCCCAACATCATGCGATTCCTGGCGGTGAGCGCTGGCCAGACGCACGGCATAGTCGCAGTGGCCAGGCTCTGCGCTATGCCCGGACAACACAGACACCCCATGCGCTTCGTGGCGGTCGGCGGCCGGGTTCTTTCTGGCCGCCGTGCGGCCAGGCTCGACGCCCTGCCGAGTAAAGCACGTGCCCCTTCCCTGCCCCCCTCCCTGCACATGCGTATAATGCTACCATCGCGGGCGTCGCAGCCTCCTTGCGCATTTGCCGTGGCCAAAACAGAGTGTACGCGCATGGCCCTCCACCATGGACTTACGACCTTGTCACCCGGTCTCCACTCGCCTCCTCCCTCCCCAAACTTCTCCTCCGTGCAGGTGTGCCTGGACGCGCCGCTGGTCGTGATGCAGTGTGGTACCACCTCCATCTCACGGCTTCTAACCCCGCCTCTGCATGCCCTTGATGTTTGCCGCAGATGTGCCTGGACCCGCCGCTGATCGTGATGCAGTACTACCCGCACGGCTCGCTGTTCGACCTGCTGTCGCGCGCGCGGCGCGGCAGCGCCAAGGCCACGCGCGAGCTGGCGTGGGTTAAGCGGCTCAACATGCTGCGGGACGTGGCGGCGGGCATGCACTACCTGCACACGCGCAAGCCGCCCGTCATACACGGCGACCTGAGGTAAGAACCGCAGAGCTGACCTATCTCATGGGCCACGTTCATGTGCAGGTGCTCAGCTAGTTGCGGTGGAATCCGGTTGCCTTTCAAGTTGGCTTGATGGAAGTCGACTGGGATAGAGCCGCATTCGTATTCTTTGGTGCAATGGTGGTCTTACTCTCTTGGTTCCCGCCCCACAGGTCTCCCAACCTGCTGCTGGACCTCACCATCGACCACGACAGGCCGCGCTTCCACGTCAAGGTGGGGCGCCGTTGTGATCGCAGTCCTCGCTTTCCACGACATTGTCCCAACATGCCAACAGGCCTCCATCCATTGCGCACCGCAGCGTGAAGTCGCTGCGCATGGCAGGGGTCCCTGCGTGGGCCTCCTGGCTTTGCCTGCCTCCGCCCCGACTTTCCGCGCGCTCACGTGTTGCCTCATCGCTGAGGGCCTCACCTGGTGCCGACAGCAAACAATTTGTCAGCAGATCCTTGCTACTTTTTTTCATCTTCACCTACACCTCTGTCACCTACACCTACACCTTTCATGCGACCCCTGCACTGCTGCTGCTCTACAGATCGCGGACTTTGGGCTGGCCCGCATGCTGACGAACACGAGCGTCATGGTATCGAAAACCACCAACGCCAGGTGGCTGGCGCCAGAGGTGGGCCAAGGTTGGCAATGAGGGAGGGGGGTGACGGCCATGGGTGGAGGGGAAATCTGTTGAGGGCGCTGCTGGCGCTTGCGTTGGCACTTGTCGGATATGGTGTTTAACGTATCTACATCGAGGTGTAACGAGGTCCCTCTCCTACGCATTCTTGGCTCCGCCCATGCCGCAGGTCATCATCAACAGCGCTGTGGGCAAAGCCGCAGACGGTAAGCGGCCGCGTCCGCTTGCACGTATCGATGGGGCCACAGCGCACGCAGGGGTGCGGCCGCCGATGCATTCCTCCATTTCGCAACACGCTTCGCTTGTCCGCAAGCTGAAGCTGCTCTTGCCTTCACTCAGCCCCCTTACCCCTTCACATTCCGCTTTGCCCATTTCGCCGTGCAGTGTACTCGTTCGCCATCATCATGTGGGAGATGCTCACGTGGCAGCAGCCGTACGAGGACATGATGTCCGTGCAGGTGCGAAACAGTCCCTAGCCAGTGCTTTACATCTTGCAAACCCACATTTGTAACCTGCTCTCCTTTCCGCATCCAGCTGGCTTGCTTGTACGCACACACCGGCTCGCAAACCAAGGTACTCGTTCCCGAAAACCCCATCCCTCGCCCACCCGTTCCCTCTCCTGCAGGTCATCTGCTCTGCGCTGACGGGCACCGCGCGGCCCGATATCCCTCCCGACCCCGAGCTGCCCGGCTCCCCCGGCGTGTCGCTGCACCTGTACCGCCAGCTCATGGAGCGCTGCTGGCACGCGGAGGCGGAGCAGCGGCCGTCCTTCAAGGAGGTGGTCGAGTACTTCCAGGTGAGTGGAGGGGGCGGGGGCCGCACGTCCGCTGGGGCCGGGGGCAAGGTTACATGGCGCAGTGCGCGCACCGAGGGATGGGGGTGTGAGGGCTGTTTGACGAGCCAATGTGCCTCGGAGCTTGCTGTGAGCTGACACTGTGCACAACGCGCGTAACACGCGCGGATAACACTCCGGCCTGCAAGAGGAGCCTCCAGGCAGCACCTGCAATATGTCCTAGTGGTGGTACTTGGTGTTTCCAGGGTGCGACACCCAATGAGCCCCACATTGAAGCCATGCGACCTTCCTTCCCCCACAGGGCATGCAGCAGGTGGAGGCGGAGCACGCGCGCGCCAACCCCAGCCGCTCCGCCCTTGCGGGCCGCTCCCGCCCGCCCAGCGACCACGGCTCGCCCGCCGGCGCCGCCACCCTGCCCGTAACCATCGGTGCATGGGGGGTCGCCGGCGGCGGCACCGCCTCCCCACACGCCGCCGTGCACGCCGCCACCGGCTCCGTTGACGGCGGCGCGGGGTCTGTGGCCTCCGGCCCTCGCCCCCGCCTGCGTGCCCGCAGCGACGACGGCTCCCCCAGCCCCAGCGGCACGCCGCAGCACCCGGGGGTGACCCGCACCGGCAGCTCCACGGCAGGGCACAAGTGGCGCATCAACACGGGCGCCGGGGCAAGGACCAGCATTGGCGGGGAGGCGGGGGCGGGGCAGGGGCCCAGCCCGTATGCGCATCATCAGGGCGTGTCACCATTTGCCGGGCAGGGGCAGGGGCAGGGGCAGTACCCCGTAGCGCCGCAGCAGCACCCCGGGGGCGCCTCGCCCTTCTTCAACCAGCACTACGCTGCCGTTAGCACGCCCTTTGGCGGTGCGCAGCCCGCGCTCATGACCACCCCCTTCCTGCACCCCGCCAGCTCAAACATCAGTGGTGGCAGCGCCAGCGGGGACCAGAGCGCGATGGCGGCGGCAAACGCCTCCGCCGCCGCCAGCGCAGCCATGGCCGCTATCGCCCTGGGCCTGCCTGTTCAGCAGGACCACGCGCCGCCGCCGCCCATGCACGCCCAGTACGGCGCACCGATGCAGTACGGTTCTTCCCGTATGCCGTACGGCATGAGCCCGATCCTGGAGGAGCAGCTGTCCACGGGTGGTGTTGGGTCGCCGGGGTACGGCAACGCGTCTGCTGCCGCAGGGCGCACCAGCCAGCACCCGCATGTGCACCCTGTGAACGTCCGCGCGCAGCAGCACGCGTACCCTTTCTACATGCAGGACCAGCAGCAACAGCAGCAGGTGCACTACCAACAGCAGATGCAGCAAGTGCCGCCGTACCAGCTGCTGCCCGGCCAGCAGCACCACTCCGCCGTTCACCCCCACGTGCACTTTGCCCCCGGCAGCCCCTTTGCCGCCAGCGCCGCCTCCGGCGGTCAGGGCTACCAGCCCACCGGCATGTCGTACTCCGTGCCCTCCTCGCCCGGCCTCGGCGCCGTCAACCGCTCCAGGCCGGGCTCGCGCGTCGCGCCCGCCAACAGCCTCCCCGGAGCCCCTGGCATGCAGTACGCACCCATGCCGCAGGCCGTTGCCCCCGGGTCGGGGTCCTCCGCGGACAGCCTTGCAGCTGCCCGGGCTGCCTACGCTGCATCCCAGCAGCAGCAGCAGATGTACGGCGGCGGAGGCTCAGGGCTCAGCAGCGTGCGGGTGTCGCCCGCATCCGGCGCCGGTGGAGGCGGAGCCGCCGGTGGGGGGGGCAGCAACACCCCCAGGCGTAGCGCGGCAGCGGCCCAGGGACCCGGCGTGCCCCGTCAAGGCTCTGGGGGCTCCAACACCCCACGACAGGGTAGCGCCAGCGGCATACCACCCCATGTCTCTGCCCAAGCCACCGCGACACGTGCTACCGTACGGCGCGGCAACAGCGCTACCGGCGGGTCCATGGCGGGGCTAGCGGTGGCAGCAGCGGCCTCCGCCTCCTCCTTCACTTCGCCCAACAGCGAGGGCGCAAACGCGATGGCCAGCGTGCAGCCGGTGTGGGAGGTCTACCCGCCGCCGGGGGCACGTGGCGGTGCGTCGCCATTCAGCCCGTTCGCCAACACGCCCGCCGACATGGCGGGCGCGTCGTACGCCCTGCCCGACATTGTGTACTACGGCAACATGGTCGACGGCGACGCGGCAGCGCAGCAGTACTACAACCAGGCCCCGCCGGCACCTGCGGCATCCGCACCCGTACGGCACAGCGGCGGCGCCGCCTCCGGCGCCAACACCCCCACCGCCGCGTCGCGCGCGGCGCACGCCGCCGGCGCAACGCGCGCCGGCAGTGTGCGCGCCGCCAGCGTGGCCTCTGGCGGCGCTGCGTCCCCCGGCGCTCACACCCGGCGCATCCCTGGGCCCTCCTTCGGCCCCGGCCCCGTGCTTCGGTCCTCCTCCGTGACCGCCGGCTCGGGAGTGAACCTCCGCGGAAGTGTGTCCAGCGTGCTTGGCAACGCCGGCTCGGCGCCCAACCAGCCGAGCACACCTCACAGTCGCACCACGCCCACGTCTGGAGCAGGGGCTCGCAGCATCGGGCTGGACGGGCGCTCGTCTGCAGGCCGGCCTGTGGGGGCGTCAACGGCCATGTCGGTGGGCGCTGCCATGCGCATGCACAGCGGGGCCACGGAGGGCCCAAGCAGTGGCACCCGGACCCCAGGCGTGACCAGCCGCGCCAGCAGTATAACCTCCCAGGGGGCATATCACCCCATGGCTGGGCCGGTTCAGGCTGGTGGCGCTGGTGCGGGGCCGTCCAGTGGCGGCTTCGCAGGCGCGCACCACCAGCACGCTCCTTACCACGGCTACCCCCCGCCTCACCCGCACGTACACCCGCACCCTAACCAGCACCCATCCATCCTGCAGCAGCAGCACCACCACCAGACCCCGGGCACGCCGCAGTGGCAGCACAGCGGCCACTCCACGCCAATGTCGCACGGGCTCCCCACCGGTGGCTCGGGCCACCGCAGGACGCCCTCAGGGGGCTCCATCACCGGCGGCAGCGGCACCCCAGCCTCCCGCATGCGCGACCTCGCCGGCCAGGGCACCCCCGGCAGCGGCGGCCGCGCGCCATCAGCCACCGGCCTGCAAACCATCGTCACCAAGCCACGCACGTCCGCTTCCGCGACTGCTGCGTCCCGCAGCGCCGTGTCATCGCCACGTGTCTCGGCCTCAAACGCGGTGGCGCCCGCCGCTGCAGCAGGCGGCGGCGGTGGCTCCGGCTCCCGCCCGCGCAACATTGTCCGCCGCAACACCTCCAACGTGGGCAACAGCAGCGCCCCAGGCTCTGCAACCGCTGCCGCTGCAGCCGCAGCCGCGCCCCCAAACGGCCCCGGACACCTCACGCTCAGCTCCAGCCCCTCCGGTTCCGGAGCCTACCTCAGCCGCCTCGGCCTCGCAAACCCCAGCCGCCCGCCCGCCTCCCCACGCCACGTGGGCTTCGGCCCCGGAACCACCTCCCGCGCCATGGACGGCCAGGGGAGTCTCCCGCTGGTCAACAGCGGCGACCGGCCCGACCCCGGGCAGCCCTCCTTCTCCCGCATCCCCACCTTCTCCCATCAAATCAACGGCGGTGGAGGCATCCCCCTGACCAACAGCGGGCCCGGCGCTGCGCCCGCCCAGCCCAACGGCCAACCGCTGCCCACCAAGACCCCCACTTCCACATCGCTCGACGAAGGCACAGGCCGCCGCACCCTGGCCCCCAGCCCCGCCTCCTTCTCCCTGCCATCCGGCCCCTCTGTCTACACATCGGACAGGCCCCTCGCCGTCGGCAGCGGCACCGCCACTGCCCCCGGCAGCACCCAGCACCCAAACCCCCACGACAACCCGGGGCCAAGCCCTTTTGCCATGCGGACCTGGGACGGCATGGGCACACAGCTCAGCCCGCAGGGCACCGGGGAGGAGCTGACAGGAAGCTCGTTCCTCCGAAACCCCTCTGCCAACGACTACCAGCACCTTTCCAACGAGGACCTGGCCGGTGCTGTGCAGTCGCATGGGGGCTACATGGTGCCTGCGGGGTGGTCAGCAACGGGGCACGGCGGCAACAGCGCGGCGGGCGCGCCGGCGGCTGCACGGCAGCGGGCGTCGCCGTCAGGGGTACCTGCGCCGCACAGCACGTTTGCAGCCGCGGGGCACGCGTACAACCCCTTTGGTGCGGTTTCGCATCTGGTACCTCACGAGGAGGAAGGCGAAGGGGAGGACGAAGAGCAAGGAGGCGGCCAGCAGCAGCAGCAGGGACGGGGCCTGCCGCACCACCCCGTGCGCGGCGTTACGGTGGAGGTGCCCGGGGAGGAGGGCGAGGGGGAGCACGAGTCTGACCCGGGGGTGTTCCTGGACGCGAGGAGCTCCCCTGTCGCGCCCATGGCCGGCCGCTCGCGCCTGGCCATCAACAGCATCGTGTCGGACCAGATGACGGGCGAGGCACTGGTGGAGTACAGGAGGCAGCTGCGCACAGCCAGCGGGGGCACGTCCGCGTCGGAGGACACCCCGGGACAGCCGCACGCGGGGGCGCCGGTGCCGCCGTGGATGGTGCACCAGCAGCAGCAGCACAGGAAGCATCAGGACGCCGGGCCGTCCCCGCCGTCCGGTCCCCCGGGGCGCATCGCAAACGCGTTCAACCCGTTCGCAGCTGCTGCGTACGCCCCGTTTGCGGAGGCGGAGGAGGAGGCGAGGGAGGAGGAAGGGGGGCAGCAGGCGCGGGAGCAGGAGCGAGGCCCGGGGCCTGACCCTCCGTCGGGGCCGCCTGGCAGGATGCCTGTGGCGTCTAACCCCTTTGCAGCGGCCGCCAACAGTCCCTTTGGTGAGGAGGAGGAGGAGCAGCAGCGGACGGAAAGCGTGGATGCAGGGGCGTCCCCGCCGGTTGGGAAGCCGGGGAGGGTTGCGGTGGGGTTCAACCCATTTGCGGCGGCAGCAAACGCGCCGTTTGGTGCCGAGGACGAGTAAGGGCGGGTAGGCAATGGGGCGGTCATGGCGAACGTTCCATGACAAAAGTTTGGGGCGGTGACAAGAAACGCTCTTTGTCCGTGTGTGCTCGGGTTGCTGTTTTGATGCGGGGCGCTGGGACGTAGCGGGGCGGAGGGCCATTGCCACAGATTGTGCCTGAAGGAGAGCACTGGGGACGATTTCCATGGTGGGAAAGTGTGTGCCTATCGCTGGGGTAGGATATCATTGTAAGGGGCAAGGGAATTGTGGGGTAGAGGTGGTCATTTGGCTGAGACGGGTAGGGCGCCACAGGGAGTGAGCTGGATGGGCGCACAGAAAGCAGTTATTGCCGAGCGTTGGCCACAGTAAGGTTGGAAGGTTACCAAGCAGTGTGGGTGGTGTCGTATTTGCACGTCGGCATACGTTCTGTAGGTAGGCTGTACAGATGGATGTGCATGGCGTGCAATGGGGTGACCAGCGGTGTGTAGGTCATAGCGGCCTGACGTACCCTGTGATCACGTGTACGCATTAAGAGCACCAGGCCTGCCTGTTCCGGGTGCACGATCAAGCACCTGCGGTTGGCTGTGTGCGTTTGCGACCCTTGCGGATGGTGCGCACAAACTGCCGGATGATCAAATTGTAGAGGAACGCTGATCTTTTGTGCATGCTGTGCCCCGCTGCTGGGGTTGCGTAGGGTGCATATGCACAGCTGCTTGACCTTTGCCATTGGCTCAAGGGGTGCGTGGGGTGGGACATCCACCTGATTTGCACTGGTGACTGAAACACTACTCGCAGTCGTTTGTTTGCCGGTGGTGGTAGCTTGTGATCGGGATGGTTGGCTTCCGTTTGGGCATGGTCCGCGCATCGGCGGTGTTGTGCGTCGAGGCCTATGGGTTACCGTCGGGGGCGTATTTTGTCGTTGAGGGTGTGGTAAGTGGTGCTATGCGTTTCCAGCTTGCCGGCAAGCTGTCTGTAGGTAACGTCACCGGAATACGCTGTGTGGTGCAGCAGCAGCAGCAGCAAACGGTGTGGTAGGCCGCAAGGGCTTGCGGGTGTAATTCGCAAGGGCACGTGGTTCTACGTGCAGTCAGCGGAACTCATCCAGCGCTTGTGAGCAACGCCGGTCGGGGCGGAGTTTTGTGTCGGTGGCACAGGTTGAGTGCCCAAGGTGCACTGGACCTGCACGAGGCGTTGCCGAGCGCACGGGCGGCTGTCTGGCACACATGGTATACCGAAACCGAGGTGTAAGTTAATGGAGCTAGGTGTGGCCGTTGCGGCCAGGAATCCCCGTATCCCCCGTCTGGGGTGGTACTACTAAGGGGCTGTCCTGGTGCAAGAAAGAAGCAGATTCTATTGGCCGGAAACTGGCACCGATCAGATTGACGGTGACACCCACTGCAGCAGCGGAGCTTCCCTGCACCTCAGCGGTGGGGGCAACACTCACGAGTTGCGGTGTTCTGCGAGCGAAGGGCCAGCCAGCAGCATGGGACGGCAGCAACCGCATGCCTAACCTGGCCTAACCAACGAAGGCATCATTTCTTAACTCCGCCACTGGGCCGTATGGTGAACATTCCACATTGGATTGGCTTACAGCACCCCGGAGCCGGGACTTGGGGTGCCTGGCGGGAACAGGCCCACCGGTGGGCTAAGCGTTCAGCCACAGTGTCACTCTCCTGCCTCCACCGAAGCCTCACAGCAGGTTTGGCAGTTTGGTGTACACCCACCACGCCACCCTGTCAACCTGCTTCTATCCTTGCCTGCTTGTAACTGTATCAGGCTTATATTGCCTACCTCCCACACCGCATCCGCAACACCCACCACGCCACCAGCCCCACACGCACGCCAGCCTACACCGCTGCAAAAACACGGCAATCAGGCACACGCCTCGAGAAATGCGCCACCCGCCTCGCATCACATGAATGAGCAGCTCGCGCGCTCGCCCTCTTGCTCATCTTCCCCTGCAAAACCCTGCAATACAACGGGGCTGCTCGTTCAATGTCACAGGTGCGGAACATTACGCACACCAATCAGTGCTACCAGGCAAGGAAGTGGCTGCGACAATACCACTGCACAGCGCTCAGGGAAATACTGCGACCCATCTAACAAGCAACGTCCGAGGACACGCAAGTGGCGTGCCGTACATGTAACAAACGATCAGGGCAGTTTCGAATTCGACAAAGCCCGACCGAAAGGACTTCGAAGCACGATTGTGGGAAACCGTTGTGGACTCAGTGCATGGAGGACGTGGAAAACACAACTCCCTAGTCAACGCATAGGACTAATCGAACACAGCTTAAAGAATACTCGCGCCGAGGCAGGTGTTACAACCTGTTACGACTTGCCCAACCCTCTGCACACCGCAAGAATACCCCAATTCAACAAGATAGGACAGGAGGAAGCCCGAACTGAACACAACGCTATGTGGGCAGCAATGCCACCAATGCCCTTTTATGAGCTGAGCCGCACGCCGAAGCAAATGACTTGCCGTAGCTATCAGAAAATGGATCATGCGTTAACGCAAGTGCAATAGGATGCTGCTGCCGGTGTCTGGCCGGCTCCAGTTGCCCAGCACGACCACCAACCCGCCCCAGCCCCTGCGCCTTCGCCCACTACCCAAGCACCAGTGCCTGCATCTGTGCCTGCAGCATGCCACGAGAACGCATTTGATGTTGGAGCATCTTCACCTTTGCAGGAAAGGCGGACACAAGCATAGGCACCAGCAACAACTGATCGGCACAGTCGTTCATGCCTTGCGCCCTACCCTGCTGCGGTACAAAGACCCACACCTATGTCCGTTGCTGCTGCAGCTACGCCGTGTCGTCCAACACTTTATCGAAAGATCGAGGACGGCTACACATTCTTGCCAATACCCACAACAGCCAACCCCGCTGGATTCCATGCCCCGGCTTGGCGTTAGCCCCCTTGCCCTTCACACCCAATATAGTGACTGCACCTTATGCAGGCATCAAAATGTATATGTATTTTCATCTTCTTATCATACATGGCTTTCGTTTGAGCCGGCCAATATCATGCCTGTGTGGACTCACACAGGTGCGGACACCAGCCAGCGGATATGCCACATGCGACCACACATAACCGCTTCCCTCCTTATCATGACAACAGCAGCCGCTTTAGTACCAGGCTACATACTTGCTTCTGCTCATCTTACTACGCTTCAGTACACCGATTGTTGCCTTCAAACCCCATCACCCTCACCAGCAGCACCAAGCTTCCACCAGACTGCTTCCAACCCAGCACCCCCGAGGCCTTTGCCCTGCAACCCACTGCCGCCACCCGACCCCGCACCACCCTGCGCCTCCTCCCCCGCCACCTCAACTGCCGTCATCGATAGCTTTCCCCTCCATAAAGCCCAACACCTGCGCACACCTGCGGGTTATGCCACCCAGCTCACTGCACATCTCGTGCTCCTGCTCTGCCACCTGTGCTGTCAGCGGCATGTGCCAACAGCCGCCGTTCACGACAGCGCGGCCTCCGACGCGTCGGCACGTGGCGACCGCGGGGAGGGCGGGAAGTTGTTATATACCATGGTGGAGTCAGCGTGGGCGTCCACACCGTTGAAGGCTCCGTAGCTGCTGGAAGCCGCGGAGGCCAGGCTGCCGCACGCGGACAGGTCGATCAGCGGCCGTTGCTGCTGCTGCTGCCGCCGCAGGCCAACTGGGCGCTCCCCCGCGGTCTGGCTCGCTCGCGAGGGCAACGATGTCGTCGGTGATATGTCATTGACGTTGGCGGTCAGCGCCTGCTGCTGCTGCTGCGGCGGCGGCAAGGGGAGCAAGGGCTCCAGCCGTCCTGCGAGGGTACGCTGCCCCCACCCCTGCTCGCCCAGCACGATGACGCCTCGCTGCGTCCGCGTCTGCACCGCCTGCTGCACAGCCTGCTGCGCCTGCTGCTGCTGCGGCGGCGGCGGAGGGACTGGCACCACAGCGTGCGTAGCATTCCTCTGGCTGCTGCTGCCCCGGCGCAGTAGCTGCGCGTGGCTGCCGCTGCTCCTGCTGTCCCCGCTCCTCGCCTGCGCCGCCTTGGCGTTGGTCCAAGGCCCCATCAGCCACAGCGCCCAGCGGCGATGCAGCGGCAGGGCGGGGGCGGGGCCGGCCTCGCCCTTGCGCACAGCGCCGGCGGCGCCGCTGCTGCTTAGCTGGCCCACCCTTGATAGCGGAACGTCCGACACGCCGGCACCCACACCACTAACAGGACCGTCAGCTGCGGCGCTGGCAGTCGCAAAGGGCGAGGGGGCAGGCGCGGGCGCGCCGTTGGGGAGTGAGGTGGCGGCGGCGGCGGCAAACGACGGCATCGCCAACGACTGCCGTACGGACGGAGCGTCGTACACTGTGCTGGCGGCGGTACTGACGCAGGGCGAGCCGTCGACGTCCACGGATAAGAGCACGCCGGGTGAGCCGCCGACGTGAACGCTAATGCCAACGTGAGGAGCACGCGACAGCGGCGGCGCCGCCAGCCTGCGGCCGCCGCCGCCAACGCTGCCGCCGCCAAGGTTGCTCTTCCGGCGCGTGCGCTCAGCAGTCGGCGCGGCGACTCCATGGCTCTTGTCGCTGCTGCTTCCTGTGTTGCTGCGCCGCAGCCGCAGGGAGCTGGAGGCGCGGTCCCAGGTCTGGGCCAGGTAGGCGGAGGGCTTGCGGGCCAGCTGCGGAGGGGAGCAAAAGCATACAAACGCGTTATCTGGTTGCAGTGACACAGACAAGGAAGGTGGTACCAATCATGCACGTGATGGCTTAGGAGTACTTGGTGAAGACATAGCGATGATCAGGCTTATATTACCACCACGAGGGATTGTCCGTGTGCTCTAGCACCCGCTGCCATTGAGCTGCTGCTGCTGCTGCTACGCCTGCTGTGTGTCGTGCAGGGGAGAGACCCACCTCGGGATACCTCCTCTTGAGGCACCACCTCAGGTTCTCCACCGTGCCTGTGGCAAAGGCCAGCACCACCCCAATGCCCAGGAACACGAACACGCCCAGCAGCTGCGTGATGCCCAGCCTGCTGTTGTCCAGCTGGCTGTCCCCCACGTCACCGCACTGCGACAGCCCGTCGAACCAGGACCGCCGCAGGGACGTCAGCGTGCCGTCCTCCGCGAAGCGCTGCGGTTGTGGTAAAAATGGAGCAGATGATGAACTAGATAGATGAACTGTTATTGGTGACCTGGACTGAAGAGCAGTACGGTATCTAGCTGTGCGCACCGTTCACGACGCAAATATGAGCAGTACAGGTAGCCGCGATGCCACTGGGTCACTGCATTACATCCCAAGCTCGGCCTGAAGAGGATGGCTGCTTGGCCTGCCAAGCTTTGACTTCCCACCTGAATTGCAACGTTGAAGGGCTCAAGGAGCGGCGAGCCCTTCCGGAGCCCTATGACCAGGTTGCCTACAGCCAGGGAGACGGGCACGGGAGACGGAGGTACTGGCGGCCGAAAGAAAGTAAGACAGACGAAGCCGGTTGTTCGACGAGGGCGGTGATACGGCAATAGAATTAATGTCCCACCCGCACCATGACAAGGCGTCGTGGTAGGGGTGTCGATGCCGCTCCGGTGCTGCACGCATGCAGCTCAACTAGCCACCGTCGTACCCAACCCGTCCGAGCAGCATGCCTGCGGCCACGCCTTCGGGCGCACGTGCTGTACGTACCAAACTACCAATGCACCCGCAGCAAGTGACTGACCTGCAGCTGGGTCCTGTGTCCCGACAACGCAGGTCCGGAACCCTGTCCTTACTTTCACCGTGCCTGCAAGCACAGTGCCGCTAGTTGGCCATCCCCTACACATCCAGTCTTCCTACGATACAATCAACCTAGGCAGGTCTCCACCGTGGTCAACCGCTCACATACTCACCCGGTCCGACGTCATCGCCCGCCACCGTGAGGTCGTACGTCAGGTAAGGAGAGGCCTCCCCTGTAACCAACCGCCCAGGTCTCCCCTGCCACCGGCGACCCACTCACCCGGCCCGAAGTCATCGCCCGCCACCGTGAGGTCGCACGGGTGCAGGTTGGCCAGGTACGCAAGCTGCGGCCTGTCAGTCACGAAGGCCGCCACCTCCCCGCCCCTCAGCCACTCTATGCAGGTGGGCGTCTCGCAGTATCGCACGTTGGGCTGCAGCTGCGTGGCGAGCGTGTCGTACGAGGAGGCGAAGTAAGCGGCGGTTGAGCCGTTGGGGTTGACGCCCAGCAGCAGGTTGTCGCGGAGCAGGTCCTGCGATTCAGCGCAGCCAACGGACGGTCTGTTCGTTGGCTGACGAAATCACTGATGCCCAATGTGCAGTGGTGCCCCCACCGTGCTTACAAGCTTGTAAATGTTGTTTTGTGGTGCAGCATGCATCAGGTTTTGGCGGGGACTCGAGTGCAGTCAGTGTGGCAATGGAACAAGGGCGCTGTGTGCTGGGCGTGCGCAGATAGAGTGGCCCCCGGGAGCGTCGTACAGCATGCTGGGAAACGTAGATACCGATACGAGCCAGTATGAGCCCTAAGGTCCACGAAAGGAATTTCTGCACGCCCCATCTAGTCGGCTTACCCACCTCCATGCCCGTAATGCGCGTGATCGTCTGCTGTACCGCCAGGTACGACGTGAGGTTGGCGGTGTAGGCCGACAGTACAATCAGGCACCAGAAGCAGTACACAATGTACAGCACCTGCAGGGGTGGTGAAGCAGCAGGGGGAAGGCAGGGGGCTGTTCGATTCATCTTTGACCGATTCTCGCCCGGCTGCCTGCAAACGCACATGCCCGGAAGGCTTCTGACATGGGCCTGCAACCATGGGGCATGCCAGAGAGCCACTCGCCCCTTGCAAACCACACTTAAGCGCCTTGAGCAAGCCAGCACACAGCCCCAGACACACAGCAGCATCCGCCTACTCAGCCAGCATGAAGGCGGCTACTCCTCTGTAAGCAAGGCGGTGTCCTGATCAGGCAGAACACAACAAGGCGATATAGCTAAGTACGTACTCAATAACCCCTGGCACCCCGCGGCGTCTCACCTGCACGCCCCACCCCGACCTGTCCGGCGTCTCCGGCGCCCCCGCCGCCGCCATGAGGCTGACCAGCACGTGGCTGCGCCTGCCTGCAGGGGGCACACGTGACGTACGGCACGGCACGTACACGTGGCAGGGTGTGAGCACATGTAGCCGGGAGGTGGTCGCCCATGCGGCGAGGTGGTGCCTTGGGGCGTACCTAGAGTGTGTGCGCGTGGTGCTGCAGTGGCATGTGCGGCTGCAGCAGGAACCCGTTCACAAGGACCCGTCGCAGTGCGTGCTAGCAAGGGGGCAACCGCTACGCAATCCATCTTAGTAACTACAGGGAACAGCAGCATGCGAGCGCAACTTGGCATGGTGCTGCCGTGCACGACAGGCAAGGGGACCATGGGAGATGGGACAATGGCTGCCACGTGCCGTATGCAAGTCATTATGCCATCAGAACTCCGTGCCAAGACACCGTCCACGCACCTTTCAATGCCTTCACAAGCGCACCGCTTGGGCCGTCCAGAGACTCTGCCTCCTTACGACGCACGTACCTGCAAGCATGGGGCGTGGTGGGCGAAGGCGCAGCCCACAAGTCGTAACGGGCTGCCACCATCGGGTGCCGCCACGTACCCATGCCCCCTAGACTCTGCTGTGAGTCCCACATGAGCGCGCGCCGCTCGGTTGCTCAATGTGATGCTAGTAAAGATGTGATGCTTGCTGCCTGTTTGAGCCATACCGCATGCAGCTTCACGCCGGCGCCATCTGGCGGACAGCATGCCCTGCGGGTGCGCCCCTGCCACACCGCACCTTCACGATAAACCCTCCAGCGCTAACGAACCCCCCTTTCACAGGACACCATCCGCGCTGTGCAGCGCTCCCGTACGACCCTGCCGTACTGCACCCCGCACCTGCCGTACGCGTCCAGCAGCCAGAACAGTAGGGACACCGCAAACACGGTGCACAGCAGCAGCACCCACAGGGTGGTGGTGAAGGGGGCCAGCACAGACAGCGGGCCGGGGGTCACGTGCTCGTGCCTGCGGGAGCGTCATGGGCACACCAAGCGCGCTGTGTTGCATGCACGCAGTAGAGGTGACCTAGTGTGGGTGGACAGGCAAGGACTTGGAACGGACTTGGACTTGGAACGGGCAGTACGTTCAGCCTTGGTAGACCATGTCACTGCGGTGGTGTGAATCATTGACTGGTTGGTTAGTCAGGTGTACACGCCGTACACGCTTCACCCCCATGCGCATGCACGGTCGAGCCCATTGGCCATTGCAACGTAAATGGCGATCCAAACAGGAGAAGATGCACCAAACAGGAGAAGGTGCAGTCACTCCTGAGCTGCCGTGATGCAATTGATTGCAAAAAGCGGTGCCACCCACTTGACCAGCATGGCGAGCCCCTCATCCAAGTAGGAGAAGGTGCAGTCGATGACCTCCAGGCGCGCCGCTGTGCGGGTGAGGGGAAAGAGTGCAACGTCCGCACGACCCGCCACCAGCTCCCCAATGACACCTGTGGGGCGCAGGGGACGTCCAGCAGCGAATTCGCATCAGGAGATGGGGGTGCCCTCTTGGATACTGGCCAAGGACACCAGGACGTTCCACGTGACTTGGTGGCAGCACCCTGTGACAGGGCCGTAGGTGCCCAAACTAGGCGCAAGGTGGAGGTACCGTCGTGTCCGACGGACAAGCTGGTATAGCGCAAACGTTTTAGCGAAGCATAGCGCACACGCGCTATGGACAAGATCCGACAGGCTAACGTCCTGAACGCCATCTTAGGAGTTAGGACCGCTCGGCCGACCGCTCCGGCCACTCCGGGCGCTTCATTTTACTGCATCGGCTCACCTGTCCAAGTTCCATTGGTCAGCGCACCTCCCGCGTTGATGGGGGCAGGATAGTACGTCGGAGACGCGACCGAAGTGAGGTTTGACGACAACAATATCTTCGAAAGCAGGTCGATCAGCATGCCATAGTAGCGGTTAATGCCGGAAGAGTCGTTCACGAACACGAAAGGGGGTCTGTGAGCCACGACAACGCGCAGAGGCGCCAGTGCGGCCATGCGGCAGCTCTATCAGGCCTTCGCGTGGCCTCCTGAGGTAGGAAAAGCATCCGTGACTTGCAATATGAGCAGATTATAAGAGAATCGCTGCGTTGCGGACTTGCGGTTCTCCTCTAGGGCAACGACTAACCGGGCGGGGCGGTTAAAGTACAGCTGATGGTGGTTACGGTACGGCAAGGCATCTAATGGGCCAAGGTCGTGTCTAGGGTGAGATCGTGAGCATCGGTTTGGTCAAGACTTAACGGGCTTACGCAGCTTGGTGGGGCTTCAAATCTGCCCCTGCGAAAGGGAGGGGTAGGGGCCAGCCTGGGCCAGCCCAGTGAGTGGCTGTGGCAGCCACGGAAGCCCACCGCAGCCTGCCGTTGGGGCCCGGCAACCTGGCTGGGCGCTCCCCGCTTACAAGAACACGTCATGACCCGCAAGAGCAAGACCACAACTGCGGAGTCTCAACCGTGCAGTCATTACACCGGGTCCCGGAAACACGCGCATGCACATGGTGGTCCAACGCAGACCGAGCAGTGCCCTTCCAAACTGAGACGTAGGGCACAGAAGTGGACATTGGCTTGCACGCTCCCCTCAAAGACGCCCGCTTGCCTGTGGTTCGTCCAGCCGCATATGCAGTCCAAACGCCTTTCTGTGGAGCTCAGTGCTAAGCCTTAGCCGCAGCCACGGCAAAGACATCTCCTCACCCCCCCTCGGCTAGGATGGCACACCACCGACGCCGACCGCCATTCCCACCGCCCCGGCACTCCACCGCCACCGCTCCCGCTCTTGCCCCCTCTAACGCCCGCTAGCCCTCTACACACCGCTGCCTACCTCTCCGCTCCTGTGCTGCACAGCCCAGGCCGACCTCTGTCAGCGCTTCCTCCGCAACTACAGAACTCCATGACACCCTCAACCACCACCGCAGCCCCTGCCCTGCCCCTTTACCCACCCATGTCTGCTCTACCTCCTCGCCCTCGACCCCCTCCCAGTCTCCACCTCCCACCAAACACTCATCGTCCCTTTCCTACAGAACACTATGTGTATACACCCGGCTAGCAAATGCAATGAGAACTCATGCTGCCAGGCATCCGCAGCCGCCAAGCGCGCGCCCTGCTACCCTGCCTGGTTCGGTCGCCACCTTGACGCTGAAATGCGGGTGCCACGTGCCCAGCCGCCACGCCATGCCATGCCGCCATGCTGCCACGCCGTGTAAGCACATCACCCCGCCACGCCGCTATGCGACTGCGCTGCCACCGCCGCCAAGCCGCCGCCGGTTCCCTGGTGGGCCCAATCATTGGCACGAGCGCATGACCCGCGGCCAAAAAGGGCCAACGCAGTATCCCGCCGCTGCTGCTGCTGCTGCTGCTGCTGAAGTGTGGTTGTGCGCTACCGCGCGTCGATGACGGCCCGCATCTCCTTGGCGCGGGCGGGGTTGCGCTCCGCGCTCACTCGCTCCTCCAGCACCTGGCGGATGGCGCGCAAAGACTGCTGCACCTGGGAGCGGGGGGGCGCGCGGGCGGGGGCAGGGCAGGCAGGGGTGTGACTAGGTGCGGGAGTTATGAATGGTCACTTGAGCTCCTGCCGGATACGACAAGGCGTGGCAAGTGCGATGAGAATCGTGGGTGGGCAAACCGTGGCGACAGTCATTTCCCATGCCCCCTGCAGAACCCAGGCTAACACCTTCCTCATAAGTACAGTTCGGCGCCCAGGTTGCTATGGCAAAGTACCATCTCCGCCGCTTCGTAACAATCACACAAGGGCTTCAGCTTCCTTACCTCCTCTGACCCACGGATTCCTCGACACCGGAGCCACAAATCCCTCTTCCTCTGCCCATGGGCCCCAAAATCGCTGAATATCTGCCCCTGGGCCGCAACACACCTGCCCTTGGCCCTCCGAGGCAAACCTGGTCCTGTTGCTCGCTTCCTCCCTGCTAAATGTTGCACTCTTCGCCCAGGCGTGCAGGCATACCGGTGCGCCTCGCCCACCGCACAACAGCCCCGCAGGGAAGCTGCCGGCCCTGCCGCCTACGTCTGCCGACCTCACCACGGTACAGCCCGTCCGTCCCCAGACAGTTCGTAAATCCAACTCTCGCTTCCAGCCTGCCGACTCCTGCATTCTTGCGCGCAGGCATCGCGGCATCGTGACGCAATGCACTGTCTCCCACCGTTCCTCACGGTCCGCCTGCCCCTCAAGCCCACTGCGGCCACGCATGGAAAGCGGCGGTCCAACCGCTTCCGACCCCAGGCCTCCTCGTAGCCCTGCTCTCCCAAGCAGACACTGTCTGTCATCGCTTCTCGATTCCGCCCTGCCCACTGCGGCGCTCTTCGCGTGCAGGTATGGGCGTCCCACTGACACCTTAGTACTGTGTTACTGTCCCTCGCAGGATGCCCCTGCCCCTCAAGCAATACGGCAATGCGGCCGTGCACGGAACTTGGGGTGGCACCATGCGATGGCACGGCTGCCCCCGCTGGCCGCGCCCCCCCCTCCTGGCTGGCCCCACCTCCTCGTAGCGCAGGCGGTGCATGTCGCCCTCCACGCGGTCCGTGCCACGTGGCACGCCACGTGCCATCTGCTCCGACTCGTCCTTGGGCACCCGCTTCCACGCCATCTCCGTCAGCAGCAGGTTGCGCTCCTTGGCGCACACGTACCTGCGCGCGGCACGAGGCACGTGGCGTGTGGCGACGCTCCCATCAACGCACGGAACGTTGTGAACCACCCGTGCTTTGGCAGGATCACGCTCGCGCCTTGGTCATCGTGTGAGCTGCACGCGTCCGTGCCACAACGCTGGCCCGTGCCCGGAGCCCTGCCTTGCCATGCACCTTCCCGGGCGTCGGCCGGCGCCCCTGACCCCGATGCCAAGCGCCTCACGAGGCCAAACCCCTGACCACGTCTCTAGGGCAGTCCCAGTCCCAGTCCCAGTCCCAGCCTCAGCCCTATCCCAAGTTCCCCTTGCCCAGCCAAGCCAATCCCATTCTCCTCCCACCAGCCCACCCCTGTCCCCGCCCCCGCCCCCACCCCACTTACCATAGCTTGTGCAAGTCCTGCCAGGACTTATTCCGCAACTCAGCCACCTGCCACGCTCTTCCTGCAAATCCAAGGGGCATGGGTGAGCATGCGAAGGGCGGTGCCAGTGCGGGTGGTGGGGTGTTGCAGCGTGCCGAAAAGTCGCGTGCCAGACACGGTGCTTTGGCAAGGTCAAGAGTGGCGTGTGCACGCCAAGGCCCAGATGCAAGGCAGCATTCCTTACCGTAGGCCTCATTGCCACCGCCATCACGAGCCTCCCAGTCAATGAAGGCGCGCAGGTCCGCCTGGGGACGGCTTGTATGGAAAAGCCGGCATGAAGAGCCACTCCCCAGCGCGTTCCTCAGCGCAGGCACCAGCTTACGGTAGTGGTGCGTCAGCGGTACTATATAGCTCATCTCATGCCATGTGCTGTGTAAAAGCTTGCCGTTGTGACTGCAGCTAGGAGCTAGAGTGTCATCTACCACCCGCCGCAAGGTCCAAGTGCCAATCGTGCCAATCGTGATAAAGAGTAGTACAATATATGCTACAGCGACATCGGACGGGAATAAGAAGGCACCACCCACCGTGTTCGAGCCTGCATCAAGGCGAGGACAATCCCCTGCCTACAGAGGCATGGGACTAGACATGAAGACTCGGCATGCTGGGCCGCGCAAGCTGCTAGTAATCTGTTGGCCTAGTGCAGTGATACTCTGGTAACACAAGCTAGCTTGCTTGAGGTGTTTTTAGGTTATGTTTGTGACACCCAACCCAGCGCCGAAGCCAACACACAAGCCCAAACTTGTGTTATGGATGCTTTGCAGTTAAAGCACTTCCATTTCAGTCCGTATTGACTATGTAGCGCGAGCTGTCAGATCGTGCACGCAGCGCGTGCATACTTTACGAACGGCCCTTTTATCTCGCATGAACACACCGAATTAATTTGGACTGACAGGACAAACAGAAACACCATGGAGATGAAACATAGAAAGTCCGGCCGTGCGAGAATGCCTGCCTTGGTATCAACAGGCGCGGCAACGCTGGCGCTCCTGGCTGTTGCGCTTCTCCCTCTGCCACGGTTGCAGGTCAGCATCTGTGCCACACTTACCGATATTGACAATAATGATCTGCTTGAAGTATGCCAGCGCGGCGTTGCACCTGGTCCCCGTACACGCGGCAGGGAACTCCCCTGCATGCCCACTCGCCGCACCTCATGTGCCTGCGCCTGTTGCTTAAAGCCGGGCCTAAGCGCACCACAAGTGCACGCTTGTCCCGACCATCTCCTGCTGTCGTACCCCACCACCGTACTCCAAGAACGCAACAAGTGCACAGGGTAACTACGCATTCCCTGGTCCTCCGCAGGCTGCCCCGATGCGCCATGTGGATGAATGCAGCTTGTGCCTCCGATGCCACATCACCGACACAGCTCCCGAAGCTACAGCCGAGTCGGACAAGCCCTGGGACGGACAGCCCTTACCCACCCCAGGCTCCCGACGCCTGCTCCAGCACTTTGATTTCACCCTCTCCGGCAGCAGCGGCAGCGGACACAGCGGCTACATCGACCTCAGCGAGGACAAACCCACAGACGGCGTGGCCCCGCTTGGCGCGGCAGGGGATGGGGATGGAGAGGAGGAGGGGAATGGCCCCTTGGGGAGAGCGCTACTTCAAGAGAAGAAGAAGCGCAAGGTGAGGGTCCCCCCCTACGACCCGGACACGGACCCCAAGGTGCCTGTGTGGTTCAAGCCCAAGAGCTACATGGCGCCCGACCCGTACGCGCGGCAGCACCTGCCCCCCTGCCGCGAGTGCTGGGGCTGCCAGCACAACCTCACGCTGCTGGCCACCAACACCACCTTCCTGGGCAACACCTACGTCAACGAGCGGGGGGCAACCAGCAGGTGCGGGTGATGCATGAGTGTGGACGGGGTGGTGCGGCGTACGGGTGTGCACCTATGTGTGGCATCGGGCGGGGCGCCACCAGTAGGTAGCTGTGGCAGGCACACTGCTTGGGAGAGCAAAAAAGCACTTGACGCACAACACCTGAACAAGGAAGGAGGGCCCGGCGGGGCCAGCGGGGTGCCCGGGCGTGTACGGATGTGTACGGGCATGTACGTGTGCGGGGGCCGGCTCGCCGGGGCGACAGGCGCCGCATGGTGTGTGCGGCCGGAGGGGCGGAGCCGTTCACCGCGGCTTTGGCTATTTGCCGAGAGCTGCAGGGCCCACGCCGACGCCGAGGTGCACCAGTGGCGCAGAGGGTCCTACTGCACGGAGGGGCCGCGGGGCACGGGGGTGGCCAGCAAGTTTGCGTTCATTGTGTAGTAGTCAACTGTCGCTGGGAGGCCCTGAATGTGTCACTTGGGGGCTGCACAGTGTCGTGCAGCCAGCTGCTGGGCTGGCGGCAACTTCAAGCAAGCAACGCGGGCTGGCACGTGACACCCAGCGGGCTTCCCCTGCGGACCAGGCTGACTCGGCTGGTACCCGTGCCGCACGTGCTGCGGCCTGCGAGCACCATGGCCGGCACACATACGTTGTGTTTTAGCGCAAACATCGCCGAAGCGAAGGGAGCTCCCGGAAATGGAGCTCCCCTTCCCACAAGCGTTGGCCCCAACCTTGCTCCCCCCGTTTCTCACTCGTTTCGCACCGAAACCGCATACCCATGCGTGCGTGGTACTCTCCTTGCAGCTGGATCTTCAAGGCCAACACCAACACGACGGCCAGCGGCGAGGCGGTGGTGAAGTTGTACTGCCTGCCGCTGCGCAAGCGCGAGGGCGGGAAGGTGCCCAGCTGCAAGGGCGCGCGCATCGTGGAGATCATGCGCCTGCTCATGGCGCTGGACAAGCTCAACGTGGACTGCGCGTTCACGGTGAGGGGCTTGTGGCCATGTATAACGTACCGTAGCTGGAGATGGGGACTCTATACCAGCAGGCACTTGATATGAGGCATCGGGGTGCCAGGGCGGCCAGGTTGATGGAAGCCGTTTGGCGCGCTGGGCGGTCAGCACATGCGACAGGCCTCCCAGCCACGAGCAGGCCGTGCAGGGGACCTGTGCAGTAGCCCAGGCTCGGTTCAGGTTGCAGCGAAGCCCCCAGTCAGGTGCTGAGCACTGCGTACCTCATCATCCTCGTCTTTACATCCCCTGTGTGGGGCCTCCATGTACCGCTAGCCACGTGCATTCGCCGCCACGCCGCGGGACGTGAATGCTCTGCACGTGGTGGGCTTCAGTACCTGCACCCACTTCCTGTTAGTAATGTATGAGTGTTCAACACATTGAATGTGCGTGTATTTGCGCCCATCATTGCAGGACCTTGTCCCCCGCATGTGGCTGGCGCCGGTGTCTGCTGTGGTGCCCGACATAGGATACCCGGTGTCGTTCTGGGGGCTGTGGATGGAGCACGTGGAGGGCATCAGCCTGGAGAACTTCCTG
The DNA here is from genome assembly GCA_036984285.1 of Chlamydomonas sp. KOR1. Classification (NCBI taxonomy): domain Eukaryota; kingdom Viridiplantae; phylum Chlorophyta; class Chlorophyceae; order Chlamydomonadales; family Chlamydomonadaceae; genus Chlamydomonas; species Chlamydomonas sp. KOR1. The sequence goes on from BQMZ01000351.1 coordinate 260,270, forward strand.
CACAAGGGAGTCCCCAAGCGCCTGCCGCCCAGGGTGCGTGCTGCGGTTCAGGACTGTTAGCAATGCAATGCATTTGGGTCCAGCCTGGCTCAAAGCCGTGCAATTGCAATGTAATACAATACCGTGTGACACGGCTTGATGTGTCACAAGTTAGGTCAGGTCCCGCCAAGTCAGGTGCCAGTACGTGTTGCTGCGCTTCTGGCCGCAAAGCTGGTCATTGCTGGGAACACGCCCTTGCTCGTGCAGGTGATACTGGACCTGCTGAACGACAAGCTCAACAAGACTCGTGTGGTGCGCGGCGCCATCTTCGACCTGCTCACATCGCAGTGCGACAGGCACTCGCAAAACATCTTCATCCAGGTGTGTGCCAGGAGGGCAACGACGGTGCATGGGCGGCATTGCACTTGGTGTATCGACAATTGCAGTCATACTTCACGGGCAGCCAAGGAGGCAGGGTGGCGGGTGATTCTGTTTTGTATAGGCAACCGACTCATGCGCATAGCGGTAGGTTGCCAGCTTGGAGCGGGCTCGCATTGGCCGACAGCCCCCTGCTGCCCGTCACATGCTGCGGACTCGCCGCCACCGCTGCCGCCCTGCTGCTCCGCTTCAGGCCGACGGCAACATCAAGCTGATCGACAACGAGTCGTGCCTGCAGCACATGTGGAAGAACTGCGGCTTCGACTCCATCCTGGTGCCCACCACGCAGAAGTGGGTTGGCAGAGTACGGCAAACCCCGGCAAACTTGGGTATGGATAGCCAAGACAAAGGGCGCGCAACGAACGCCTGACAAATCGTGCGACCTGGGGCTTCTGCCTCACGCTGCATCCCCCGCAACTTTGCGTAAGCCTTACGGGTGCAACCGCGTTCTTTCTGTTGCAGGCAGGAGATCGTCCGTCTGGCCAACCACTATGTCAACAAGTTCCAAGGAGCAGAGCTCATAGAGCCCAGCACCATCACCATGGCGGATCCGCAGGCAAGGGCGGGGCTGCCAGGGGCAGCAGGGGACTTTGGAGGCCTGGGCTCGGTTGGTCCTTGCATTTTTGGCATTTTGTGTTACATTCCAGGTGGTGTGGCCACACGATCCTTACTGGTCCCGACCACACCTATCAGGAATCAATCATGTAGCGTTCCATTGCTGTTGTACAGCAACAAGAAAACGTCCAACCTTAACAGGACAGGAAGTGTCCCACCATGACTTTAAATCCTGCTCAAAGCAGAGCCCACTGCTAGACCGAAGGTCGTTATAAGCAGCGCACTCAAAGACCACATGATATTCATCCTCAGGCTTTCCAGCAGTACACCTTTTGCAATCACGCTCACTGCATGCACGTGCAGTGTTCCTATACACTTCCAAAGGCCAATTGCAAACACGCAACCGCATGATACGATGATAGCATGAACCTGATTAGCCGGCAGGTACACACGCTGGTACTGACACGTGTCAACATCACCAGAAGCGTCCTCGTCACACGGAGGAGGCCCCATCCACTGAACGTACCGAGACATGGTAACGCCAGTACTTTCACAGTAATCGCGCGGATCCGACTGCGATTGATTATGTGAACCCCATTCATCAACCAAAAGATTGCGAAAAGCACTGTGTACACTAGGAATGTCAAGGGGCGAAGATACCCGTCCACCCCGTGACACCCTGACGGCCAATCGTAACCCAGACGCCTTAGAATAGCCAGGACCTTGGCAGCCCACGAAACAACGCGCTCATCAGCACGCACATCGACACTCTGCACCCTTCCACGCCGATCCACTATCTGCGTGGCACCAGACAAAGCGAGGCGCAAGTCATATTTGAAGGCGTCCCCGTACGAAGAATTTTGACCAGCCACAAGCCTGTTCCAGAACGAACACACAAGGCCCAACCAGCAGTGATGCAGCGGAAGCTGACCCAGCTCCCTGTACCGCAGCCGCACCGGTGGGACACGCGCACCACAACACCGTTTAAAGAAATCCTTCTGTACAACGCACATAGGATGCTTCATGGCCCGATCAAAGATGGAAGAGGTCACCTCTCGGCCATGATACCCCGGGCCACACCCCAGCAAAGCGCATATCACGTCTGGAGCCCAAACCTCGGCCGCGTACGACAAAACTGACCTAACCTGCACATTAAAACTTGATACACGCATGGCAGGGGCGAACAGCCGGTTGGCGTCAAGGTTGGCCACCAGCCCGTGCATGGCCCTTGCATGGGCATGGGCATGGGCGGGAGTGGCGGTGGGGGCCAGAGGCGAAAATCCCAGAGCGCGGCGTGTGCAAGGCAACCAGTACTATTGCCTATCATGTATTTTGATTTCGGCCTGCTACCGTCGGTGCACATGTTTGCAGCTTAAGCTGTCCTAACGGCCTGTGTGTACGACTGCATCCATGCCCGTGCAGCTGCTGCTGGACTACCGCTGCTGGATTGACAGCGTGGACAGCGACGGCCGCGGCGGCCCAGCCGGAAGCCGGGGCGGCGCCATGGGGACCCGCTACCCGCCGGAGGTGCAGTCCTGCCTCAAGAAGATCTCGGACATGACACCGCAGCAGGTGCGAGGGACGGGAAGGGCTACGGTGTGGGATCTAAAGCTTGACTCGAATCTAAGGGCGAGAAGGCCGATCCTTAAAGGTCCCCGGCAGGTGCTGGATGGACTTGGGTTGCCAGGACTGTGTGGCCCACGGCGGCGCTGGGGACTGTCCGTGCCGCACTCCGCGCCATATGTGGCCACCAGCCCTTGCATAGCGTTGGAAGCTGGTTGGGCAGAAACTTGGACAAACAGCCGGCCTCAGCCCTTGCGCGTCTGGCGTTCCAGTGGTCATCACATGTTGCGGCATGCCATGACCTGTTCGCGGTACACAACTCTGCGTACGCGGGCCGCGTGGCACGTGGCATGGTAGGCACGACGGCCGTGCCCTGACAACTCTGAGGCCCATGCACACGTGCCGGGTGCAGGTGATGGACTACTACGGCTTCCCGGAGCTGCGTGTGGCCGCCAACCTGCACACGCGCGCAGTCGGTGAGGATGCTGATGTTGTCCGAGGTCGGAACGAGGTCTGGAGGGGCTTTGTAGGGGCCCTGAATGGCCACGTGAGCGTTACGCGTCTCTCCCGCTCATTGCCTCTCCAACCCATCTCGTGCGCATGCTGTTTTGGAAACTCATATGTGCTGCAACTGGCCGCTGTTTGCTGCAGACATGATCACCAAGGGCTTCGAGTGGGCCGCCAAGTACGGCTCGCCACAGGTAAGCATGCTGTACTGGCGCCCTCTGTCGCGATGGCACCTATGCAGCGCCATGGTGCGGCATGTGGACACTATGCTCTTCACGAAACGGCGCCGCCGCTTTGCGGGTGCCTATTGTTCCGTGCCCCACGCCGTGTCGGCGTGTCGCGGTATATACACCAGCCCTGGTACACACCTCCGTGTGCAACTGGATGGCGTGTTGACGCACGCGATTGGGGGCTGATCCTCCCGGCACCCCGCTGCAAGTGCATTGCACACCGCCTGTGCGCCCGCACCGCATCCACCGCAATTTACCGGTGTCATCCCCAGTCACGCCACCTGGCTACTCATGCTTTCGATGTCCCCCAGAACGGCGAGCCCAAGCGCTACCGGCTGCAGCCCTCCTGCTGCCGCGTGGAGCTCAACCCGCGAGGGTCAGCCTACCAGTGCGCCCACCCCTGGCAACCGTCAACCGAACTGCCGTACGGCAACCCCGTCACAGGGCGGGCGTGGGACAAGGACCGGCCCGACTTCGGCAAGTACGACGGGGGCGATTTCCAGGACACGGAGGAGTTCAAGGCCAAGGGGGCAGCCTCGGGGCAGACGGGCAGCATGGGGAATACCGTCGGGCAAGGGAAAGGAGGCGGCGCGGCATCTTGATGAGCGGCAGCCTCTGGTGTGGGACTGGCAGCCTGGGGGCTGCCAGCAGCAGGAGGTGCAAGGGCCGGGCTGCCAGGAGCCGGAGGCGCAAGGGTCGAGGCCCTGCTCTGCTGCAGCGCTGCATGTACATGCCAGGAAGGCGTGTGGGGCACTGCGGTATGGCAGGCTCGGCGGGTGCAGTTGGCAGATGGCGGGCTGGCGTGCACGTGATTGGGTTGCGCGACAGGGGGATGCCTCCATCGCACCGGACGGGACGGCGTCCAGTTGCATGCGCCACCTGTGACGATGCTGATGGTGCCCGAAGGCACATAGCGCCAAACACGAGTCCATGCAGCACACGCCAGGGTGCCCCGCACAGCGCACTGCCAGCACACTTGCTCTAGGCGCTTACGCCTTGCGTGGACTGGGCAGGCCAGGGAGGAAAGCGTTGAGCGCGGCACGGCAATGGGGCATCTGGCCCCGACTGCTGCCGGGTGGGAAGGGCCCCTGACAGGAGGCGGGTGCTGGTGCAGGCCCCAGTTGCGTGGCTGCGCGAGGTAGTGCGGCAGCGGGGTCAGGTGGGGAGGGGCTGGAAGCAGGGAGGCGGATGTGTACGAAAGTACGACCCAGGAGAGTCAGGTGGATAGCCGCACGATGGCGTGTCCGCGTGTCGTATGTGTAAGCAGCATGGTGTGCAGCACTTGGCAGCACCGCGAACCAGTGCGTGTGCTGTATCCTCAGTGGTGGGTTCCGCTATGTCCAGAACTGTGGCCGAATTGACTGAGCAGTGGGCACCGCAAGTGAGAGCACGGTCTTCCGTGGAGCCAAAAGGGGTCGGGATCACAATTGGTCGGGATGGGGGCAAGCGGGCAACCCCTGGGCCCGGGGGCCCCTCCAAGCGTCCAAGGGGGCCTGGCCCGTAGGTAATGCAGGAGGAACAGGGGGCCAGCGGTGGAGCGGACTCCATGCCTGAGGCCACTAGCATGACAGCACGGGCTGTTACTCCCCGTGTACCTGCATCAGTTCCACCTACCGTGCCCCGTGCCGTCATGAAGGTCCAGCCCCGCGGCGCCGCGGGTGGCCTGCAGTGGCCTGCAACCCTGCATGTAGCACCGTGTAGAAGTAACTCGCATCTGCCTGCGCCTGCCTGCACTGACCCAGGTGCCCTGGCCAGAGCGGGCCAGGGCGAGTTGCACACGGTACGCTCCAGTGCGCTCCCTCCCTGAGTTCTGACCTGTTCTGACTGAACCAGGGTGAAGTATGCCTAGCAGACGCGGGCAGACGCGAGTCCCGTCACTAGCACGGCAAGTGTGGGCAGCGATCTCCCGTCGAGCTCGACCTGTGCTGCTACGGATGGCGCAGCACGAGGGCATCGGCCTGGGCCCACCGTCTACGACGGACAGGGCCCAGCGGTTGACCAGTAACCGAAACGCACACCGACAGCCCATCGCTCGCCGCTCGCCACTATGCCAATGCTGCAGCCGCTCCGCCTCTGTATCCCGTAGGATCGCTGCATTCTAGCCGCCGCGTGTACCAGACACCTCTCCTCGGTCGCCTTTCACTCTTGACTTGACGAACATCCGATCACTGCAGCACAGGGGATGTTCATATGATAACTTGTTCGATCATATTGACTGGTTCTCTTGGACGTGGATTGAGCAGTAGTGTTCCTGGGCCGGTTCCAACTTCCCACACTCAGTACTTGTCGAACTTGGCTTGGATTTAGCCCAACTCAATGAACGATCTATTATCCGCGGTGAAAGGGAGTGCCATCTATGGCCGCCCCGACGACTCGTTGGGGAAGACGTGGAAGCCAACATCGGGCTGCCCCTGCCACCGGGCAAAAGCGACATCGAAAGGTTTTACGAGAAAGTCAACGACATCAAGAAAGACTTCTTGCAGATAAAGACGTTGCATGGCGATGTGCTGGCGTCCTATGAGCGGGGGAAGGGGCTCATCAAGACGAAGGATATGCAGGCCCATCGAGAGGAGTTGCAGGTGTGGTCATGCACCCGTGCCGTGAGAGGGGAACCCTTTGACATGTGGGTGTCTAAGGGTACACGAAGTCCTGGGCTGGGAGCGGTGCCCAGGTGGCGCGGCAAGGACAAGGGGGTGGGTGGGTAGGGGGGAGGAGTCGGGCGCAGGGTTCGGCAATTCGTCGAAGCAAGGTCAGATGCGGGGGGATGGGGCAAAGATGGGAGGTGATTAAAGCTTGGACATAAGGGATGAACCGGGAGAGATGGAGAGCAGGCAGGAGAGGGTTCGATGGGTGAGGGCGGGGAGTGAGAGGAGTCAGGGAGAGAATGCCTCAGGACCGCACTCCCCTGATCCCAGGGAGCTGGGGCAGGGGAGGTACGTCCCCCGAGTGAGCGGTGTACTGCAGTGCAGACCGCTCGCCAGACGGCCACGCCGTCTGCACGCAGTGACACTGCCGTACCCAGGCCAGCTGGTACTCGTACGTTCTGTGTACCGCAGCGGCCAATCCCTGCAATGCCTTGCCTGTGTCAGCCTGCCATGTGTCTTGCACATTTCAACCCTGCTAAACATAAAGCCGTGACGTGGCAGTGCGGAACTTAGTCTTGACGGAGGTGTTGGCATGTCCCGCGTCCTCATACCATGTGTCTTGCACATTGTATCAATCCCCAATGTACCGCCGCAACACTGTGTGACCACGCAGGAGGAGCTTGGCAAGGTGAGCAGGTTGGCTGCTGCCGCAAAGGCCAAGCTGGAGGCGCTGGAGCGCGACAACGAGGCGGCCAGGAAGCGGCCGGGGCAGGGCGTGGGGTCGGCCTCGGAGCGGTCGCGCACCACCATCACGGCGGGGCTGAAGCGCAAGCTCAAGGAGCTGTGCGAGGGGTTCATGGAGTTCCGGAACCAGATCACGGCGGAGTACCAGGACGTGGTGGCCAAGCGCGTGTACGCAGTCACAGGTGGGGCCAGCTCTTGTGGGGGCACGCGTAGGCAAGGTGCTGGGGGCATGGTCACCAGGCGAAAGAGAGGCACAGGCAGGTGGCAGCAGCTGGGGCAGCCACGTTGAGCAGCTCTGGAGCCATGGCGGGAAGTCAGGGCAAAGTGCTGAATCGTCTCGGCCAGGTGCGTGTGAGCAGTCACGGCTGGCTGCGGCTTCATGTTAGTAGCCTGCGGCACGGCGCCAAGAGGGAGGCCTGCAGGTCCTTGAGCGGGTGCGAGCATGTGCACCACAGCGGGTGGATACTGGGTGGGTCCTGGGTGGATTGATGTCACCAATCCTTCCAGGTGCTGTGGGACCAAGGTGTCCCAAATCCTGCGTTGCGGCTGGCGTGTGGCCCTAGGTTGTTATCAACGCGCTCTTTGCTGTGGTGGTTGGGTAAGGGGCAAGTAGGGCAACAGCAGCAGGATATAAGCTGGCAGTGGACGGTCGTGGGCTGCGGAGACGACTGCATGTCCGGTGTTGAGGGCGGCGGTCCTGGCGTCAGCAGCACAGCGCAGGGCATAAAGATGAAAGCCTTCGGGGTTGAGCAAACGGTACCGTTGATGCTGATGAACATACACTCTCAGTGATGGCATGCGGGGGTCTTGCTTTAATACCGTGCAGCTTAAGCCCCTCCCTACCCTCGCTTTCGTCCCTGGCCGCTGTCGCTTCAGGCCAGGAGTTGAGCGAGGAGGAGATTGAGCGGATAGTGGAGCAGGGGGAGGGGGATCAGATCTTCCAGAAGGCAATCCACGAGCAGGTAGGTCCGTGGACGTGGTACGGGGTGCTGGCGCCGTGCATATCGCGCTGTTAAGTGCAACAGGCGTGCCCGTGCCTGCTGTAACGGCCGCACCGCTCGTGACCGCAGCGACACAGCGCCTGCCTGTTCACCGTGTCGGGATGGCTCGTACCCGCGTGCATGGCACGGGGGCGTATGTTAGCTCTAGCTGGACGCCGACTGCAAGCAATTGAAGTAAAGTGTCGCCCTGTACATCAGACGTGCGCACATCCTGCAGCATGGCAGGGCCGGCACAATGTCTTGCAGCACGCCGGAGGGTCACCGCTTTGAGCCCGCTCCAAACATGCGGAATTTTAACCCATATTCTGTCACATGCGCTTCCTTGGCGCCGGGCCGGCAGCGCATGCTCAACACGCTGGTCGCAGAGCATCAACACAGCTGCAACCTCCACACAGGCGGACACGTAACCCACACTCCAACGCACACATGTTTCTGCCGCAGGGCCGGCAGCGCGTGCTGGACACGCTGGCCGAGGTGCAGGAGCGCAACCGCGACCTGCGCAGCCTGGTGGCGTCCTTCATGGAGCTCAAGCAGCTGCTGCTGGACATGGCGGTGTCGGTGGAGGCGCAGGGGGAGCACCTGGACAACATAGAGAAGCAGGTGCGTGTCTAAAAATGCAGCGGAGTGCATGTAGGACGTATCTTGGCACGTTTTGGCGCGGGGGTCCGCCTGCAGCTAGTCGGCAGGGTGGCCCAGTGAACACAGCCTTACGAACAAAAGGGTTTCAGGGGTACGCGGTTGCCAATCACCTCGCCAGAGGTTGATCGGCTTGAGGGTAGAGCACGGCAAGGCATTCGTGGGGGCGGGCTGTCCAATCCCCACACCGCCCCTGACGCTGCCCAAGCTGCTGATCCCAACCAACTGAGTGCCCAGTAACCACGCACCGAGCGCCAATCACCCCGCCAAACGACCCTTCCATGCCACTCCCACTTTCTCTTCGCGGCCTGGCACTAGCGCTTTCATGCTTTCCTGACGCCAAGCATGCTTTCCTCGCGTTTGCGCGTACCCCCAGGTTGAGCGCAGCGCCGCCTTCGTGCAGACGGGCGTGACTGCCGTGCAGGACGCCAAGCGGCTGCAGAAGAACACGCGCAAGTGGATGCTGTGCGGCATCATCACCACCTTCCTGATCATCGTAGCCATCGTGCTGGCGGTGGTGCTCACCATCCGGCCATGGGAGACGGTGCGGAGGGTGGGGTTGTGAGTAAATCTCCCCGATGGGATGTAAACGGCAGGAGGGGCGGCAGCAGCAGTTGTGGTGAGGCACCGGAGCAGCTGGCGCGGCGGGGTTCGATAGCAGCGGCGGCGGTGTTGGCGGTGACGGCGGCAAGGCCTGACGCGCGGGCGGGGGCGGAGGCGTGGGCGCGTTGATACCAATCGGTAGCATGGAGAGCGGCACAACGTAGTGAGGCAGTCTGGGATCCCGGAGGCCGCGCCACTGCCTTGCTGCTGGTGGTTTTCAGTGCACAGCCATTGGTGCCGGCGAGGCAGCTGCGGCTGCAGGCGGAGTGTGCAACGGCGGTGTCCAATCAGCAGCAGCAGCAGCAGCAGTGATAGCGCCCGCAGCGGCGGTGGCGGCACGAAAGCTGCGGCTGTTGGGAGGGCATCGAAGCGGCAACAGCGGCCGCGGTGCCGGTGACGGCGCCGGCGGCAGGGCGTGGCGTTTGGCTACGGGTGCACTCACACCAGGCTGGAGCATGATGAGAGCGCAGCTTGGTGCTGCGGCCTGCATGGTGCTGGCCAGGCGGAGCCTCGTAACTGCCGCTCTGGGGATGGGGCTCCGCAGCCGGGATTGGGCACAGCGGCGGCAGCGGCGGACATGCACGTTTGGATGTCCTGCGGCAGTAGGAGCGGCTGCACGACCCGGCGCTGCATGTGGCGGCGGCACGACGCGGGAGGTGCAGTACGCCACGGGCAACGCTGGCTGTGACTGGATGGACCGAGGAGGGGATACTCTGGCGAAGGCGCCAGTGACCATTGCCGCTCAGATGTGTGGGGCGGTTGGGCGATTATAACGGAGCCGCCATAATGGGATGGGGTGGAAGGGAAAGGGAAATCGGTGTGCGTGAACATTGGTCGGAGGATACGGGTGGGTCTTGTCGTGTCCGGGTTCTGTTCGACGGAGCGTTGTGTTAGCAGGATGTGCTGAGCGTGGATAAATGCATGAGGATGTTGCACGTGAGCGGTTGCGCTTGTCGATTAACATGTAGTAGTAGTACGAAAGAGTGACACGGTGTGCTGATCGTGAAACGGACCGGCCTCGGCCGAGGCGTATGGTGCGTCTCGTGACGTGGCTTACCGTGTTGGACATACTCGGATGCCTAACCGCCCGTTACCCTAGGCCACCTGGAGCAGGGCAGCGTGAGGAGGGAGGGCGAGAGCAGAGTCCGCTGTAGGACTACAGGGTTGATCGTTGATGCTAAGAGCCGCGTGGTTGGGACACATCACGGCTTACGCAGCCCACGTCACAGGGGCAGCGCCGGGCCGCCGGCCCTGGTGGTGCACCGCCACGCTGGTCCTGTTGTTACTGACTTTTGATGAACTCAAATTCTGTGCATGGCAACATACCGTAGGTTGCACGTGACCCTGCGAATGGCTGCGCTCTTGGTCCGGGTCCTCAAGTGCCTTGTCGGGGGGCCTTATGAGGCCACACGATCCTGCCTGGAGTGTGTTGCCAAGCACTGAAGCACATACTTACTGACGCTGCAAATCAGTGTCCCACGAGAAGCCGGCAGAAGTCGGCCTAAGCGGCAGCAACCACAACCGGGCCACTTGCTCCCTGCTTGTGCCGCTTCATGCCGTTGGACGCATGAGCTGACAGGCTAACACGCTGGCACTGCATCAATCCCCTCATTATGGCCAAAGTAGCATGCATGGGCTGGAGCAGAGGGTCAGAGGGTCAGCCTGCTGGCTGGGCGACACTCCTGGCAGAAAGGCTCTGACGCTGTGGCGCCGTTGGTCAGCTCTCCGAAGGTCGGTCACTGCCGTACGGGCACCTGCGCGCAGTCCTGTCGCAGCGCCTCCGGCCTCCTGTGTTCGTTGCGCGAGCACATATAAGCGTACCCTATTCCGACGAACTGTTTTTGCGGTCGTTGACTTGACCAGCTGAACTACAGCCCTCAACGTGCAACAGGCAGAGCCAGCGGAAGACAGCTCCCTTGCTGGGGAACACTTGTACCACTTGCCGTTCGATGTTTATAAGAAGACATCTTCGTTACTGAAACGGCTTAAGCTGCTTTTAGCTTAGCGCCTGCCCCTTTGGTCGCTGACGCCTCAGCGGTGCCTACCTGACGCCTCAAACACAAGAATTGTTGGCAGCTGTTGGCATGAACGACCTTTTAGGGACCGTCAAGACAAATGCACTGTATGGCGCTCCAGACGACGACGATGAGTTTGAAGACGTTGAGGCAAACATCGCGCCACCGCCCTCCGAGGCGGAGCGCGAAATGCAGGAATTCTTCAAAAAGGTTGAGGGCATTAAGACCGATCTGGCAGAGATCAAGTCCTTGCAAAAGGATGTTCAGACGATGAACGAGAAGGGCAAGACGATTGTCAAACCCAAGGAGATGCAGAGGCATCGGGAGGACATGCAGGTGCGTGCATATTGTATGCATATTTACATCTATCTGTCCTGCTTGCGGTCATGCGAGCCATGTCCCACCTCCTACCCACTCAGTCATACCCCACCCGCCGCACCCGAACTGTCCGCGTGGCCCCTCACTCCATGTGACCCACACCGGCGTGGCCCTGAACAGGACAAAATTGACAAGGTGCTGAAAATAGCCACCACAGCTAAAGCCAAAGTGGAAGCGCTGGATAAGGACAACGAGGCGGCTAAGAAGAAGAAGGGGCAGGGGGCTGGCACAGCGTCGGAGCGCACACGGACAACCATCACAGCGGGGCTTAAAAAGAAGCTGAAGGATCTAATGCAGGAGTTCTCAGAGCTTAGAACGCGCATCACGTCCGAGTACCGGGAGGTGGTGGAGCGGCGGGTGTACACAGTGACCGGTGAGGGGGTTATGAGTTGCCAAGCCGCAGCGTGGGGTGGGAGGCGGTGGTGGGGACAGGGCTGCGGGAGGGCCTCAGGGATACACGTGTGCACAGCTGGGGCTTTGCGACTACTTGTAAGTTGCTGGAGCATTCCGATATGAGGTGGAGGGATGATGTGGGCAGCGTGTGGGTCCTTGACAGGGACCCGCAACGCAGGTCCTCCGGGCGAAACGCCGGTTTCCGAATGACGGCTTCTCCGTCAAGTTTTCGTGTGGCCTGCGCTTGACCTTCGCAGGGCAACACATCAAGGAGGAGGACATCGACGCTATGATCGAGAGCGGGGACAGCGAAAACATCTTCCAGAAAGCCATCCTGGAGCAGGTGAGGAATCAGCCGTGGTTCCAGCTGGCGGCACACCTCGTGTAGTGCTCGGGTACCGATTACCCCTGGAGGTGCGGGGAAGGGCAGTCGACCCATTAATGCCGGAAGTGTGCCGCTTGCACGTGCACTGCAAGCCAGGGCAGTGCGCTTAGTGTTACGGGGACCTGGAGCTGGGAGGGCAGCGCTGCAGCCCTGCGTCGCCTGCATGGGCCTTGGCAGGCGTACTTGCTGGCGTAGGGACACGCGACCATGAACATTCCCAGCAAAAGTACTACCGAGAGCCCATTGCCTTTTGCCTAGAGAGGTATGCTTTCACTCAGTGCTAGCCCCTTACCTGTCGCGCAAAGCTTGGTCGACTCGACAGCCACAATTAACAAGCGGCACCATGCGTGCCTTCCTGGTACTCATAGTCCCTCTGAACCCAGCTGCACCTGACCGACAGCTACGGTTGCACCCCAACTGCTGTGCCACGGGCGCGTCATCGCCAACTGTCGTTGCCAAGTTCCACTATGCGCCACACCCACCTGCACCTGGCCGGTACACCCCGTCGCACCCTACCCGCACCCCCAGGGCCGCGGGCGCGTGATCGACACGCTGGCGGAGATCCAGGAGCGGCACCGCGCCGTGAAGGACCTGGAGCAGTCGCTGCTGGAGCTGCACCAGATGTTCCTGGACATGGCGGTGCTGGTGGAGGCGCAGGGGGAAATGCTGGACAACATTGAGAAGCAGGTGCGTCAAGGTGTGGGGTCAGGGTGCGTGTGGAGGGATGGCGTGAGTTCCGGTTATGTGCTGCACCTACCACAGCGATGGGGTTGCAGTGGGAGTTTCTACACAACCACAGTCCCGTGTCGGCGCCGTTAGGGGGCGCGCCCAGGGAGGGGCACCTCTTCTGCACGTCCTCCGCATGCGCCTCTGCACAGTCGTGGTTTGAGAGGAGGAACGTGCGCCAGTTGCACGAGCGAGCTACTTGAATAGTGTTTGTTGTTCCTGCTCGAACAGCCCGTGGGCTGCCAGCCCGAGCTAAGTCCATACCCGTTCACACGCTTGCCGCTATGTGCTGCTGTTGGTGTGCTGCTGCAGGTGGCGCGCAGCGTTGGCTTCGTCAAGGGCGGCACGGAGGCGCTGCAGGACGCCAAGCGGCTGCAGAAGAACACGCGCAAGTGGATGTGCTGCGCCATCATGATCATGCTCATCGTGGCGCTGGTCATCGTGCTGGCGGTGGTGCGGCCCTGGCGCTACCTCAAATAGTGCGCCGGCGGTGCACGTGCATGGGGCAGGGACAAGGGGCATGTGCCTCCAGGGCCTGCGACTGCGATGAAAGGGGTGGGGGGAGGGGCAGCGGTTGGGAATGACTGCATTGTTTACATTGAGGGGTGACGACGACGGGTGCCAAGGTGCCGGGCTTACGAGCCGATCGCACTGCAGGAACGAAAGGGAGTAGATGGGTAGAAGTGAGCCCAGCAGGCTTTTGGGGCGTTTGGAAGAGAGGGTGGACGGTGCGGGGCGTGGGGAAGGGGCGTGGCTGTGAGTGGCATTGTCATGGTCAATATCTGGTGGGGTGCGGGTCATCAAGTATTTCAGCGCCAGCGGCGGGCACCGACGTCTTCTTGTGATGCATGCATGCATGCTCATGTGCTACTCTGCGGTGAGGTGTGTCGAACGCATAGAGCGATAGGCGAGCGGAGAGTGAGTCCGTCAACGGGTAGGCCCTTGCGTCTTGCGCCCAATGATTAAAGGCTGTGGGGCTGTGGGATAGGGTCACAGTTCCTGGGCTGCATGCATGGGTGGGAGGTGGACTGGTGAGCTGGACACGCCCGTGTGTGATGTATCTATGTGTCGAGAGAGACCATGAGCTGCTGCTGGGCACAAACGCACGAAGCTGCACACCCGGGGATAATCCCCAGGGCGTCAGTGTGTCTGTCTTGCTGAGTAGCTTGCTCCTTTCCTCTGCAAGAGCATTAACGCGGCACTGCTGGTTTAGGGGCGAGCAAGCGCAGGGCCATCGTCTCAAGTGCTGAGGTGTGTTGCCTGTAGCTGTGCTTTGCAAGGTGTGCCCCAGGAGGACAAGGGAAGTGTGGATAAGACTGAGTGGGGTAGGGCGCTGGGATCGGCTTTACGGCACTTGAAGTGCCGAGGCACGGAGGAGAATGCTCCTCAGCACGTGTTGCAGGAGCGCCTTGCCTCCATGACATGTGTGCAGCGCAACAAGCCTGTGTGTCACTGAGTATGTGGGGTATGCGTTGCCGCTTGCGCTGTCACGAGAGGGGCGTGGACTGAAGGCATGCATCCCCTGGGAACACCTTGGTGCCGTGCGCTGGTCCGTGCCATGCCCACTCAAGGCGCCACGTGCCCAGGCAGCCAGTGAGGGTTGAACCCCTCCCCATCTACAGGATGCTACCTCCTTGGCAACATCATAATACAGTGCTCATTACAGCTGGTGTGGACCCAGGCGACTCCATTGTGCTCTTATACCCGTGAGCCCACTGGGCTACCGGTACCGCTGATGCTTTTGCAAAGGTGTTGCGGTTGCAGGGCCGAGACCGGAAAGCGGAACCTCCGGCTGACAACTCAGCGTGACACGTGTGCGCGAGAAGAGGGTTACACGCAGGGCTCCTGGACGATGATCTTGGAAAGTATCGATAGCTGTTACAGTTGCTGTATTCTATCAGTGGGACCATATTTCGTCATTCGCCTGCATCATTGTCTGAGTTTCCGCAACGGCCGCGAGGGGTCCATGTGCGTGTGTGAGCTGGACGCCAAAATCGTCCACATGCCACCATCTCTTGTCACTAACAGCGATACTGGCAACTGATTTCCAAGTCACAGCTGTGTTCATAAAGACAGAGTGCCTTCGTTCTCCCGAAACTCAGATAAAGCTCTAATTGCTTTGAACGCGGGGTTGCCGAACAACTGGCATCGTCGCTTTGCAGGCATCTGTGCACACAATCAGCTCCTCAGTCGTGAAGGCGCATGCGGCGCTGAGCACGGCTGCTGAGTGCTTGAACCTTCCGCGCAGCGCCCCTCAACGGTAGAAGCGCCATTCCGACAGCTCAAAGAAGCACCGACTGGGGCACATTCAACGTTGCGCATGGAGGAGTGCAGGGCTGCGCGAGTCGAGGTGAGCTATCATCCCTTTTCCGCGTATCGGGAAAGGCTCCTACAGGCAGGTTTGACGCCCGTGCTATCGGGTGACGGCTCGCAAGCAACAAAACGTCTGTGACGGGAATTTTACGTTGTCCTGAGCGGTGCGCGGGCAGGGCTCAGCGTGGGGCTCCGGTTACCGGTAAGGGCTCCGGCCCAGTCCCGGACCTCTCTGCCCTTGGGTGTCGGAGGTTCGGAGCACCGCCAGAACCAGCAGCTTCACACGGTGTCCTCTCGGTCACTCAATCGGTAGCCTCTCCTGTACTGGCATGTGCAGTCTCAACACCTGTGTGCCTCCAGCTGTCACGTCTGCGTACGGCATCCTGGCAGAGCAGCTGCCCTGCATGGGGCATCGCCCGTCCAGACAGTCCAGCTCAGAACCGCGTCAGAGGCCAACATAGACAATCACGCCCTGCTCGCCATGGCTGCAGATTGGCTCTGCCGCCTTCGACTTCTCCGGGAAGTGCTCTGTAAGCCCAGACACTGGCACAAACGGCGTCAGCGAGGTGCTGCTCAACCTCATTGATATTTGCAGGTGCGAACGCCACTTGAGAGTGCACGGCGACAATTCATACGGCTTTGCACGCTGCTGTCGTAACATCCATGTGCTTTACGCGGCACGCGCGTGTGCACATTGGATAACATGCAGGATTCCTGACGAAGCAACTACCAGGTGAAACAGCTACCTATTTTAGCCAAGGCCCCTGCTGCACCGATACACCTCCCTCGCTGCTATGCACAGGGGCAGCTCGTTATCTTCTGCAACCAGCAGTCCAAGGGAGGCGCCGGGGGCATACGAAGGGTGAGAGCAGTAGTGGCAGATGCAGCGTTTAGCGGGAACGCCCGGCACAGGCCAATCAGGGGGTAGCGAATGGTCAGCGAAACGTAGCGAATGGTCACCAGCAAGCAGAGCAACGTCTGTCGTGTGGTGGCAAAGTGCGCACCAAGGCCATGGCCGTGGGACTTGCGAAGTGCCGATGTACTGTGCCGTACCAGCGCGGCTAAGTACGTGTCTCCTCTGCTACCCTTGCGACCGCAGGATGTGCACGCTCAGCCGCTCCCAAAGCATTGTCAGCGAGGACCTGAGCACGCTGCCACCGGAGCAGGTGGGTGAGAGACTTGCTCTCCTTGGGTGATGAGGCGTAGGACAGCGTCTGCCCCATGTAGCTGCGCCACTGACACGTGAATCTGGGTCAGTGCGATTGCCTCTTTCTGTGCCCCGTCCGGCACTCGCTTTGACGCGTCTACAGAACATGCACATGTTCGAATAACTCATGGTGCCAAAATGTATGATCCAAAGCGTGCATGCCCCAAACGGTCTCATCTTGTAGCCGCAGATTAGCAAGCGCTCCAAAAGCCAGGTTACCGCACACGGCTCAGCGCCTATACAGCTTTGTGCCTCTCCCTACCTCCTGCCCCGCAGCCCGAGTGGCTGGCCAAGCTGACGGCCCGATCGCAGCGCTCCGCCCGCTGCCGCCCCGGCCGCTCCCCCTCCCGCCCTGCCGCCCGCCGCAACAGCTCCCTGGGCCTGGGCCTGGGCCGCACCAGCGGCACCGCCCCCGCAACCGGCGCCCTGCGCGGCTTCTGCCCCTCGCCCTCGCGCCTGCGCACCAGCGCGTCCGTCATGGACTTCACCACCTCGGCCGGTGCTTCAGCCCCCAGCCCCTTCCCCACCACACCAACCCCCGCGCCATCAGGGGGCCTGCGCACGCCGCAGAGCGTGCCTGCCTTGCGCAGCAGCAGCAGCGGTGCCAAGGGAGGTCCCCAGCGGGCCTCTAAGCTGGGGTCTCTGGGCCCGCTAGGGCTGGGGTCCCTGGGCCTGGGCTTTGGTTTGGAGCTAGACCTGGATGTGGGCGTGTGCAGCCCGGAGCCGTCGCCGCGGGCCTGCGGACCCATGGGTCACTCGCTGCACCCGGAGGCGCTGTTCGACAGGTGGGCATGCAGGACGGCACTTGGGGTAACCGCGGAGCTGCGGCAACGTAATGAAGTGGGAGCCGGGGCCGCGGGGGGGAGGCAAGGGTGGATGGTGTGGGGACGGGGGTGTGACTGGAACCCGGGCGTGGGCGCAGAGCGCCCAGGCAGCTCCATGCGACCGGGGATAAAGGGAGTCCTTATACCGCGGCATTATCCTGCATGCAAGGGCAGGAGGGCCCGCGCGCGCATCGGGACTGCTGGCAAAGCACCGCACACGACATTCGTGTCGAAGGTGCACCACACGGTTGCACAGCGTCGAAGCTGACAGGTCCGTTTCCCGCGTGGGTGTGTCCACCGCAGGTTCGGTTCGTACGAGGGCCTGTCTGCGGCGGTGGACGACCTGCACCGCCGCCTGGAGTGCGACCCGCGGCTGGGCCCCGTGCTGCTGCTGCTACAGCACGTGCCGCCGCAGGACGTGCGCGGCGTGGTCATGCAGCTGATGGCGCTGTGCCTGGAGGAGGCCGGCACGGGGACGCACCACAATCACCACAACCACCAGCAGCAGCAGGTGCACCCCTGCGGCGTGTGGCTGCAGCACTGCCGGGGCCTCTTCCGCGAGCACGTGGCAAGGAGCGGCGGTGGCGGCGGCGCCGACGCGCTGGGCGCCATCGATGCACGTGCGTACGACGCCGTGATGGGGCACGTGGCAGATACGCTGCGTGCCATGGGCCTGCAGGCGTATGCGTAAGCCACTGGTGTCGACACTGTCGGGCAAGCCTATGTGTCAAGGGTGTGGACTCTGCGCAGGCCGCTTGTGTCGACCGTAAATGGCCGGATTGACCTGCCTTGATCGCATTTTTGTGCCTGCTGTGTGACGGTGCTACATGATACTCCAGGCGCAGGCAGTACGGTGAAGAGTGGTGGGTGAGGGGACAGTGTTGGTTGGGAAGCAGCGGCATGGGCGAGGCGGGCGGATTTCGTAAGAGAGCAGAGTTGGATTGGACACGGCCTATGTTTGAGCGGAAGGACTTAAAAACGTGGGCGGATACTGGGCAAGCAGCGTCCAAACGAGTTGTTATGAAAACGCAGGAGTTGAGGCAAACATGGCGCTGGCGTATATGGCTGGATATATCCTGGCCTCGTGGCCCAGGTAGGATGGAAGGTAGGATATGCATGTCATGTGGACAAAAAAACAACTATGTCATGCGGAGAGTTGACATACCATGAAGATAGTGTACGCATGTGGGCGTGAGTACTGTCCTTAGCGAGCCCCGCTGAGAGGGTGGCCTTTAGCCAACAAGGTGGCTTGGCGTTTTGTGGTTAGTCAGTGTGGTGAGCAACAGCGCTTGCTCGTTGAGGTTGGTTTCTGCATTCTGACTCTACGTCTGGGGCTAGTGATGGGGGGTGGGGGAGCGCAGAGGATGGAATGGGGTGTTCATGCGAAGGCGAGTGATGGGGGATGGGGGTTGGGCCCTCGACCTCTGCACGGAGGCTCTCTGGTTGTAGCTGCGGGGCATCAGCGTCAGCAATAGAAGCAAGCTGCCTCGCACATCACGCGACACAGCGCCTTTCATCCATTCCTTGGGGCCCGTGCGCATAGCACGTAGCTTCTTTCACACGCGGTGCAAATTGTTTTGCCTGCTATGCTACTCTGTCGTGGATGAGCTTGTCACGTGGCCCTGTGTGCTACGTGCGGCACAAGTTCGTTGTGCTGTGTTGCATATTCGCTGCACATGAACGAAGTTGTGCAACGTGTGTGTTGCCCTAGATTTCAGGAAGCGTGTCTGGTATATATTGCCACACCATCCATAAATAAAAAGTGCAGATACCTGAGGCGCGCAGAGTACATCGTGTCGGCGAGCGCAGCAAACCGAGTGTGCTGCTTGTAGAGCGGAGCTTCACATCCAAGAAGGGCGTGGGCACTCTGCGGGTGCCATGTGTGTCTGTTGCGCGTGGCGAGGGCGCGTGGGGTGAGGCGTATGGCAAACATGGCTGGTTCGTGGGTGAGGAGCGAGCCATTTGCTAAGCCATGCGCGCAATTGGGTTATCTGGTGCGCTGTCTCGCCAGCTTGGCGACGACGCACGCTGGGCTGTATATTGCCCCATGCAACAAAATGCTTTGCTCGTTGAGGATTCTGGCCAGTGTGTGCACGCTGCGCATGACGAGGCCAAGGGTGTGCACTGCATTCGTCTGCACATGACGCATTGTGCTGGCTGGTGCAGAGAGTGGGTTGGGGCCAGGTTGGATGTCTGCTGTCTACAGCAGCACATTGTCGGGGAGAAAGAAGCCATCTCTGTATGGCTGTTGAACCAGGTCGTCCGCTGGTGAGCAGAGCGCTGCTGAGGCAGTAGCGGGCGCGAGGTGCTTGTTCTTGTGGGCATGTGCTGCATCGCCATATAGATGCAGGGTGGGTATTAGTTGATGTGACTCTTCTAAGGCTTGCGCGCTGGCAAGGCCTGTAGGTTATTCCTAAATTACTTCTTGTTTCGCCAAGTCAATTATGCTTTTCGGTTTGGGGAGGCGTAATTAGGAGCGTGCGTCGCTGTGCGTCTATCCACATTTCGTGTTGCAAGGTAACAAAGAAGCGAGAACAGGTGCGAATAAGCAGAGGAATAAGCTCCGTCAGCTTGTAGTATGTGCGGCGGAGGAGACCGACAGGCTTGCTGTCAATGAGTGGTTGGCCGAAGGCTGGCTGTGTTGAGTAAGGAAAAGCGCCGGGCCTCGCGGCCCTATTGCTTCCTTCCATATCTCAGGGGTATATGTGTTGCTCATACCTCCAACAGACTGCGATGGGATACGATGCGGCTATGCCGTGTGCCGTGCAAACGGTTGCGTGCCAAACTCTCAGGCCAAGACCGCAACACACGCCTGCAATGTAACTCGAGAGCCAAACACGATACCGTCCCCTGATACCGTACGGTTGCGTGGGTGCCTGCAGACAGACAATGTTAACAGGCGCGAAGCGTAAGCTGGTTCAGGCTGGTTCTGTTGCCAGCGCGTTTGGAACGGTGGGAGGGGTGGGGAGCAATCGACGGCAGCGGTCGTCGGAGTCATGGGCTCTGCACGCGCAGCCCGGGGTTGGGGCAGCGGCAGGGAGGGGGCCGGCCGGTAACCCCAGGAAAGGCAACCCCCCTACGTTATTTCTATGTGTCAAGGCATGACATATACCAGCGTGTGGGGCTGTGCGTAAAGAAATTTTGACGTAATACGGTAACAGCGCTGGAGGCACCCGTTGTGGCACATGTCACGACCGGCACTGTATCTGGTCATTTCGCTGTCATTGGGTGCTGTGGGGCGCAGGTAGATGCCCTGTGCGTGCCGTGTGTCAGTCCCGGGTACCGCGGTCTCGTGGCAAGAGCGCCGGCAGGTGCAGGGGAGGTTCCCACGGTGGCATGCGGGGCAAGGGAGTGACCGCACTGTTAGCGGCTAGGTTTTGGCGTTGTGCCTTTCAGGGTTGTTACTTGACTTGTAGAGGCCCATTGGGTCTGTTGCGTCGGTAATCGGGCTGAGCTGGTGCGAAGCCGTGCAAGCGTGCGATAGTGCCTGCCTCGCCTGGAGCTCGGGTTGTGTGAGCCGTTACCTGTTTACGTGAGGTGCTTGGCCTGCCTTGTGGCGTTGCGAGTGACCTAGCTCGACAGTGCGGGTTGGTGGGTCAGTATCGGACGGTGCGATCTGCACCGTCGGCGTGTCTTTACTCAGTGAGCACGCGTGCAGCATCTGGGCGTGACACACACGCTCCACACATTCGTGTCCTGTGTGGGTCACTGCCTGGGTGGACACAGATGGACACATGCTGCCTCAGCGATACCGGTACGATAGCCCATGGTCCTGACTCGGAGACTCGGAGACCCCCAATTCCTTTTCCTAAAACCCTTCGCTCCGCCCTCAACCCAGGACAGACTTTACTCCACCCAGCCGTGCATAACGCACTTGCAACACGCTGCCGGCATTGCCTATATGCCCGTGCCCGTGTCCCAACACGCTCGGAGGCTCTGCGCCGCCTGGGTAGAGCTGTGGACCTCCTGCGGGGCGTTAGCCCATGCACAGACCGCCAGCTCCATGCCGGCAACGCACTCTTCACCGCCGACCTGCAGCTTCTCCTAGCCAACCCTGTTGCTGTTGCTGCGGCTGTCGCAAGCACTACCCCACAGTGCACAAACGCCTGTGCCCAGCCATGAGCTGGACGGACACCAAAGCCCCTGCCAAGGTGCGTAACGGTCTACTTGTCGAATGCACACAACGGCCCTTCATCCCCCGCACCCCTGCAACTACTAAAAAACGCCTACGCACCCTGCAAACGCGCCGCCTGCCACTTCTGTTGGCATCCGCGACATACATTCCATCCCCGGCCATCGCGGCACTACTGGTAGTCTAGTCCTGGCAAGGGCCAGCAGCAACGCTGGTGCTACTTTCCAATTTATATTGCCGACCAGCATAGCCATCCATGCCGTACGCTCTCATCAAGCTATGCTCCGGTTTAGGCACGCCGCCGCCGCCGCCGCCACCAGCCATACCACTGCCAGCATCAGCAGCCACAACCATGTAAGTCCTCCTCCCTTTCCCCTGCCCTCCTCATTAGTGGTGGTGCGGCTCAGGCAGGGCGGCCGCTGCCGCCACCAGCCCCACCGCCACCAGCACTGCGCCGAACTTGATGTAGCGGGCGGCGCGTGTGGAGATGTCGCGGCGGTCGGCGCGCATCTCGCCTTCAAACTCTGGGGGAGGGAGGGATGGGGGAAGGCAGCGGGTGGAGGGTGGCAAGGTAAGGCTGCACGTCAGGGGATTACAGATAGAGCCGCGTACCAGCATGGTGGTCCACAGGTGCTCAAGCGGTCGTATCCGTGCCACAAAGGCGTTATGCGGTACTGCCAGCCGCTACCTTGTAAAGTGACGGCGGGGTATCAGGCCACAGCCGCAAGCGCCTTACCCTGCACAGCACCCCCCGCTGGCGCCCATGCACAGTCGTGCGCTTGCATGACAATTGCTCACACGTTCCCGGTGTGACCCTTCAAGCATCCACACGGTTGTGCGTGGTAGTCTCCTACGTGTCTGCTTGCAAGACATTCTGTGCATCCCATGCCGGTATTGCACACCCGAAGACAGGTGTCAGGCACGTGTTTCGCTCACCCTCCATGATGACCTCGCTAGCGCCCACGTACAGGAAGGTGCCCGTGGCGAAGCACGACAGCACCAGGTGCGCCAGCGGGGCCACGCTGCCGATGACGCTGCCCAGCAGGATGGACAGCGGAGCCACCAGGCAGAAGGGGCCCACGTACAGCGTAACCTGTAAAAGAGAGGCATGGGGGGCAACCCGGTGGGGTTTTGATGCGTGGACGCTATGCCAGTGTGCTGTGGGGCGGGTAGGGGCCACACGCACAGCGCAACCTGTGGGTGTGTGGGCGTGGCCATGGGTGATCGGAAGACTTGTGGGGCCCGATGAATGGAATTGGGACTTTTAAGCTCAACGGGAAGTGTCCAATCTCACTCATCTGCACCGGCGTGCGCCTTCCTCCCCTGCATATGAGCCTGCTGCTCGACACCATGCCCTCCCAGCATGCTCCCAGCTATCCTCAGACGCCACGTGCACCCTTTCCCCGCCAGTGACCCACCTGCCCCAGCGCTGCCCCCTCGCGCATGGACCTGTTGCTTCACGCCACCCCCACACCGAGACCGCAGCGTTCGGGCACCGTATGCTTCCCTTCTGAACGACCCACCTGCCCCAGCGTTGCCCCCTCGCGCATGAACCTGCTGCTGAGCGCCAGGCTGGACACCACCTTGTGGCTGGCGATGGCGGCGAACAGCACCAGGAACTCGGTGCGGCCGTCAATGAGGCCAAGCGCCATGCACTCCTGCGTTGGGAGTTGGGAGATGTGGGTTGTGAGCCCGTTTCATGCAAGGACACTTGTCATACACTGCCCCCAATCCATCGATCCTGTGCGCAGCATGTGACGCAAGCGGAGGCGACAATCCGACGGCCGCCCAGCCCACGCGCTCCGACCCGCTTTAAGGGCTGCGTACATGTATAAGCTGGTCCACGGCCCATGCCACTGGCACAGTGCAACTACATCACCTAAAAACATCAGTGCCGCCCCTACCATCCAACATGCCACTCGCCCCCTGACCCCCACCATTGCCACCCCCACCCACCAGCCCTGTGTGCAGGCCCATGGCCACCAGCAGCACCACCCCGTGCATGAAGCGGAAGCGCGGCCGGATGCTGTGCTGCACGTGGCGGTGCGGCCCGGCCCCTCCATTGGCATCGCTGTGGTCGCTGAGGTGGTTGTGGTGGTTGTGGTGGTTGTGCCCATGGCCATGGCAGCCGTGCGACCAGCCGTGGTGGTGATGGTCATGGTGGCCGCCCTGGCCCGCGGCACGGCTGCTGGCGTTCCCGTTGCCGCTGCCCGCACCACTGTCGAGCAGCAGACCGCCCGACGCGGCAGCTGCGGTGCATGCTGCTGCCACCGCATGTGCGTGCTGTGCGTGGTGGCTCTGACGTGCGGGCACGTGCGGCACCGTGCGAGAGGTTTGCGGCACGCTGCGGTTACGACTGCCAGGGCCTGCCTCGGGCTCCGGGGCGTGGCTGTGGCCGTGACGAGGTGACAGGCGGCCTTGTGGGGGCTCCTGTGTGTGGTGGCGGGATGACGGAGAAGGCAGGCCGCTGCTGCTGGCGGCATCGGCTGGCGGCAGCAGGGGCACGGTAAGGTCCTCCTGGCTGTGCCTGTGGCCGTGGCCGTGGTGCGCCCTGACGGCATGGGGATGGCGCTGCGGCACGTACAGCTCACGGTATGGCGGCGCAGGCGCCTCTGCTGCTGTTGCTGTTACTGGTGCTGCTGCTGGCGGCGTGTATGTCGTGTTGACGGCGGAACCGCCGTCGGGTTGGTCTATGCACACGCACACCGCAAGGGGCTCGTGCTCACTATGGCACGAGGATGTGTCATCGGCAAGGACGTTGTCACCATCAAAAAGCTGCGCCGCCGTGGCTGCTGGCGGCGTCCACTCGCCGCTGCTGCCATAAGCTGCGCCGCCGCTGCCGGCCTGGATGTCGGCATCAGAGCCAACTGCCAGCCCGGGCGGCTGTACGGATCCGTACACTGCTACTGCGCTGCCATCCCCGCTCTGCTGCTCGTCCACCAGTACTGCGGCTGCCGTTGCCGGGGGACCGCTTTGGCCCCCAGCCGCCTCGGACAGCACTGCTGACGCATCCTTGTCCGTTATGTACGACAGCGGCTGTGCAGGGGTCGCCACTGCATCCATGGCAGTAGTGGCGTCCTTGCGCTTGCCGCAGGCGACCGGCTTGGCGGCGCCAGCCGGCGGCGGCAACGGCGGCAGCGGCGGGAGAGCAGAGGAGCGCACAGAGGAGCCGTTCCCCAGCGGCGAGGGGCAAGCACGGCCGCCAGGATGATACCCATGTGCGTGAGGGTGCGGGTGGTTGTGGTTGTGGTGGGCATGGGAGTGGCCGCAGGAGGCCGCCGTCGGGGCTGCGATGATGACAGCAGAGGTGTTGGTGTTGGAATCCAGCGGCGTGGCATCCTCGCGGCTGCGGCTGCGGCTGTGGCGGCCGTGGCCCGTGGGCGTGACCTTGCCGGAGCCGGGGCCGGTGCCGCCCCCGCCGCTGCGCGGCTGGTGGGATAGCGACTCGTAGTAGCTGCGGGCAAGCGCGGGGTGCAGGGACCAGCAGCCGCTCAGCGGGGGACACGCCGTGAGACCGCGTGGAGGTGAGGCATGGAACCATTGGTATGCCAGGCTGGGACGGTGGTTCGGTTGACGTGCGGGTGCATGAGGTGCCGTACCGGTAGGCAGCATGGGAGGCGCAATGTGGCCAGCAGTTGGTATGTCGCCCACGGTCTCACCTGCTGTGGGTAAACACGTTGGAGTGCTGGCAGTGGCTGTGTCCCTGGGGATAGTTGACACACAGGAGTGGTCCGGTGACAATACGGTATGGCTGCGAAGGCAAGAGACGATGGCCCCATGCTCACGTCGCCAGGCCCGTCCCTCGACGTGTTGCCCACCTAAATCCACCTGCACACAAATCCAGCACCGCTCCTGGCCACTGCATGCACGTAACCTCTTCCATGCCGCCTATGTGTCCTGGCTCTTACCAGTCCCATGCAACCCCTCGCCTTCCCCGTGCACCCTCACCTCCCCGTGGACGTCGAAGAGCACGCGCTCCACGTAGAACACGGCACAGTAGCCCAGCACCACCAGCACCAGGTACAGGGGATAGTCCCCGTGCGGGCCCACGGGGCCCAGCGCCTCCTGCGCCTCCGCGCAGTGCGGCAGCAGGTGCACCAGGCCTGGGGGGTTCACAGGAGGCAGCGAAGGGGGAAGACGGAAGCTAAAAGGGGGATTGGGGGAGTTGATCCGTTAGGAAAGTAAGAGTTTGGAGGCAGCTGTACTTAGCAGCAGGTACCAGGCCGAAGAAGGGCACGTGACCGGGGTGTGACGTTCGGCTGGTGGACAAGCAACACGTGTTGTACAGCTCAACCCTGCGGCTCATGGCTCCGTGCCCTCCGCAACTTACTCGCAAGCATGTTGTCCCCCGTACCGCCACGTCGTTCCTCCCGGCAAGCATGCACTGCCGCTTGCCTTTCCCCACGCGCCAACATGACAGCTCCAACACCCACTTACGACCCGTTCCACCACCATCCTACATCCCTCCCCCGCACCTGCCGCAAGGAAGACGCCCCCGCTGAAGCAGTTGAGCAGCGACAGGTACCACTGCGGGGAGCGCAGCACCTGCAGCGCGGCGGGCAGGTACATGCCCGCCACCGCCTCTGCCAGCAGCGCAGCGCCGGCAACCAGCCTGAGGAGCGGAGTAGCGCGCTCGCCGCCGCCGCCGCTGTCGTCATGGTCATCGTCCCCGCCGGCAGCAAACGCGTCGCTGAGCGCCCCGGCCGCAACGGCGTCGCTGCCATGCAAGGCGAAGCTGTTTGCAGCGGTTGTGTGCCGCGCAGGGCGGTTCTGGACGTCACGCTGGTGGTTCTGTTGGTTGGCAGCGGATGCAGTGCTGTGCGGCCCGTGGGTCGTGGTCAGCCGGAGCCCTGCAGTCTGTGCGCCCTGCCATGCGTCATGTGACGAACCAAGCTCAAGCTCCTGCTCCTTAAGCTGCTGTTCTGAAAGACCGACATCATGCTTTTCCGGCTGCGCTACATGCTGCCGATCCAGCTGCTGCTTGCACACTGGGTCGGCCTGAACACAATGGAAGGAGTGGCACATACAAAGGAGGCCTAAGCAGTAAGCCACCTGCAAACACACGCCGCTCTCAGGGCCGTTGTGGCCGCCCGCTTGGGCTAGCGACAGGTCGCCATGTGCAGCCGTATGCACTCCAGCTTGGCTTACCAGACACTGTAGGAGGAGCGGGTGCGAGGTGGCGTGCCGTTCAGGGTGCTCTGGCAGGGCGCCACCCGGAACCTCCTTTGGCCCAAATTGCGACCTGCAAATGTTGCATACAAGCCGACTCAATGGCCTGAGAGCCGGCGCCCTGCGCGCTGAGGCCGGGTCCGTACAATGTTAGTTATGCACAGGCCAACGCGCTTCCTCACCCTGCAGCCGCTGTAAGTAGATTTTCACAGCAGAAAATTGCTGCAGCGAGCAACAAGCACAGGTGCCAGCGGCATGTCGTCCTCCGCGATGCTCGGATGGACATGGCGCCCAGGGCGTGACCACAGCCGTGCGGCCCCAGAGTCCAGGCCAGTGCAATTAGCGCATATCGACTCTGCTCCTTAGTCCAGTCGTTGATGGAGTGTTAAGGAAGGGCAAGGAAACTGTTGATTTGCGTGGTTTTGCGGTGTATGAGGTTCGCGTCCCGCTTCCTTTGCTGAATTGATACCTTATTTTGAACGGGAATAGTGCACATGGGCTTGGCATTGGCGTGTGCCCGAGCCCGAGCCCGGGCAACCGACTCTAGGCATCATCCAACGTCACCGCGCAAATTCTTCCTGACAGCCAGGACAGAAACCTCGTCACTTGCTTCTTGTACACGCAACTTAACAAATAAATTTTCATTTTTGGAGCACTAATCTGGTCATGTCTCAACTGCGGCATACTTCCCTCGGCCTGTCCTTTCCACATTTCCTCTCGTCGGCACTCGGCCAAGCTCCAGCCGCACCTTGCACATGCCTTCTTACACCATAGACAGCTAGCAGTGAATGACGACGGCTCGCACTCTAAGCAAGGGGGCATGGTTACGATTCAGCTTGGTATTCAGCGTCCTCGCGCTTGCCCCCTTGCTACAAGCAGTCCACGCCAGCCTCTTTCCAAACAGGCAAGGCGCAGATAGCCACCACCCATGATGTGAAGCTTGTACAGTGCGTATGGAGCGCTGGGGGGGCCTGAGACTGCGTCCCCACACCTGGTGACCTTCCAGATATGCCATAGCGCCTGTGTGCTCCTTGATGATGGAGCTGGAGCAAAACTGCCAAGTGAAGAGCCGCATGGGGAAGAACGTCACTGGGAACAGCTACAAGGGGCTCTACATGTACTTTGGAGGTGAGGGCTCAGGGGCCTGCCGGCGCTGCATGCAGTCATCCCTGGTCGGGCCTGTGCACAGCGGCGCCTGCTGTCTCACCCATGCCATTGTCCGCGAGGCGGCTGAGTGCTGCGTAGGTGCGCTAGCCAGTCCAAACAAAAGCCGTGCCGTATTTGCTGCTCATGAAGTGTTATAAAGGCATGGTGGGTCAGGCGTCCGTGGCTTACGTGATGCGCCAGGACGACGGCCCTTGAGCCGGGAGGTGCATGTCGAAATGCGCCACACTGCCCAGAGGCACTTGGCCAACGGCCTTTCATCGCGGTAGTTGGGGGCCCCTTGCGCAGCGCAGGAAAGGCACGCGTGCGCTGCTGTGTGCTACGCTGTACGACGGATGTACGACGTCCGCCCCTTGCCGCGACCGCGCAGAGACCAACTGCACGGTGGACATTAAGCAGTGCTACCCGGGCTCCTGCTACTCATTCCGGGACCTCACCGCGCAGTGAGCAACGCTGGTGTCCATTGCAAGCTGGTGCATGACATGGGCCAGGGCTGTGGCGCGTGCGATTGTGTGGGAGGGGGGCAGAGCGGGGCAGGGGGGCAGCGGGGGAAGGGAAAGAGGGGATGGGACTTAAGGCCACGTGCGCTGCGCATGGGGCACGCCTTTAACTTGAATGCGGGAGCTGGGCGCCTGGTGATATGCGGGCAGGGCGCCCAGTCGGAGTTCGCAGGGGTCGATCACGACGCCACCGTGTATCTGTATGTTGTTTGTCGCAGTGTGGATTGGCGCAGTGTAGCATTGTAGCCTGTGGGAAGGGGCCACGTGGATGCGCACGCACGTCTGACGGCTCCGCGCCGTCCAAACACGCCCCCTTACGTTGCAAGCCGCACCCACAAGGGCATAAGGGGCAGCTGCTTACGGTGTTGCGGGTTCCATGATGGCCAAATACGGCGTGCAACGTAGCAAAAGGAGCGGTTCTGGGGCAGGGCTGTCGTATATGCGTCCCCTAGTTGGGCAGATCCTGGGGAAGTACCCACCGTCCCCTCACACACCGCATAACTGTGCCCTTGGCTCAAGTCGCTACCTTGTGCAACGTGTGCGCTGCAGGTTGCCGACCGACTATACCATTCTGAGCGGCACGGGTTTCTTCAAACAGTTCCAGGTTGGGACGAGTGTGGTGGACGGGAGGTTTGAGGCCAAGTCCCTAGCCACAGGCGACGAGCGCATCTTTGAATGAAATGGCTGCAGTGCGTCCCTGCTGCCCACCTGCCTGCTGGGCGGCGATCGCTGTCAGCCTTGCACGCTGCCTGTCATTGGCTGCAAGAAAGCTATTACCCAAACTGACCATTTTTAAATACCTCCTAGCCCACCATGAGCTGTGACGAAGTGGTTGCCGTGCAATCTACCGCCCACAGATAGTCAGCGGCGGTGAAGGTGTCTCGATGACGAAGTGAGGGCGGGAGGGGTTTAGTCACGGGATTTAGTCGGGGCCACAGACAAGAGTTTCTGTAGAGGGCGGCACCGCCAATTAGCAGCCTCATACAGCGGATAAGGGCCTAGAACGGGTCACCCTTAGTCCCCTCAGTAGTGTTGTGGCCTTTTGCACCTGCTGCCAGGCCAATCAGGTCGCAACCCTTGGGGAATGGGCATCACGACCTTAGCAAACAAACCAATGCACCGCGCTACGCATTCTCCATGTGCTGTCCGTGCTGTGTCCCGTCCCCATCCATGCCCCTGCGTCAGGGAGGGCGTCGCCTTCCGCGCCACCTCGGACACAGTGCGGGTGGTGTACAGCACCGTCACCTGCCAGGAGTTCTACAGGTGAGGGTGGGCACATGGGTGGGCACATAGGTGGGACCTCTGCACGGAAGAATGACGACAGAAATGCCCCGGAACGAGCTGCGTGCGGCTGTACCGCGCGTGCGCTTGAGCTCTGAATGACAAATGCGCGTGCTGGAAGCGCAAGCGGGCACAGTGCACAGCAGGGTAGGGCGGGGGCGTGCGCAGCACAGTGGGCAACATCACGCCGGCCAGGTGCCCGTATCCGTCTACAGCTGTGGCCTGGCGCACGGGGCATGCCGCCCTCCCATGCCTGTGCCATTCAGCAGCCCAACCGCTGTCGTCCAGTGCGCTTCCTATGATCGCTGGTGCAAAGCTGCGTGAGCGCTGCCCCTTTCCCGCGACAGGTGGCATGGGCGTGTGCCGTACCAGCTGTGCAACCAGCCGCTGGAGGCCATCACGGTGAGCGTGCGCGTAGGGGAATGTTGTTTTGGGCTAACGGATGGTTTACCCTTCCGGGAGAAGAGGTCCCGGAAAATTGCCCGCATGCACGCTTGTCAGCAGGCGGGCGGCGCTGGCAGGTGTGTTGTCTCGCTGCGCAACGCTCGCGCCGCGTACAAGGAGGCGCAGGCGCGTGCCGTGGGCAGCTGGCGGGCGCTTCCATGCACTTGCTTGCGGTACAAGTACCATACATCGCGAGGCACCTTGAGGCGCCGAGCAATTTGTTTGACGTGCTGCCCTACTGCACTCTGTCCCTGTCCCCCACAGCCCATCGACACGCGTTACCCCAACGCCCTTGGCTGTGCATGACGAAACGGGCCTGTAACCCACGCATGCGAAGGCCAGAGCCTCAAGCCGTCGTCCACAGCTCACAGAGGCATGGGCGTGCACCGGAGCGGCAGAGGCAGAGGGAAAGCACCATGCGTGCAGCGGCACCGGTCCCATGCAGCAACGCCGCGCCGCAGCAGGGCACAGGAGCTGCGTAGTTACGTAGTACACAAGGGGCGTAGTACAGAGGCCATGTGCACGTGCGCCTGGCCGCCGAGGAGGCAGTAGTGGGGCAGAGAAGGGACTGCACGTGTCAGGGTGCGGCAGGTCCAGGCCGCGTGGGTGTGGTGGAGGAAGTGTAAGGCCGTTGTGGCGCCTGGGGGGGTGGGGTCCTTCTCCTGTTGGTGGAGGGCGAGTAAGGACTTCGGAGGGCCAGGTGATGATGAGGAACAGTCATCTTGGTGTGCGTTACGTTATGGGCAACAACCGAGGCATGAAGCGGCATGAAGGCGTGTCCATCGTGCCAGTGCTTGGCAAAGATGCTTCGGATAGCGAGGGTGACGAGTTCCAGGCCGGCACTGGCAGTGGAAGAAGGGTGTGGGGTAAAGCGGTTAAGGTGGCCACCTTGATGCCTTGAGGCGGCCGTTGCTGTGTGACAGCGTCGTGCCCGCGCGCGCAAGAACAGCATGGAGCTGCCCACGGGAAACGGACGAGTGCGCATCTGCAACGCATGATTGTTATTTGTCGCATGATATGCCCTGGCGACCAGGCTTGGCGACCTGGAGTGTCGGGGGCGACTTTCGGTTAGGGGAAAGGAGGACCTGCGGTGCCCTTGCCTACTTGCCGCAGTGCTGCTGCGGTGGCCGTGGCTGTTGTGTGGCGATGCAGTGGCAGGGACAACACAGCATGATGTCACGCAGATATCAGGGGAGGGCGAAGCCGTGGCTGTTGTGTGCCAGAGTGCGGCTAGTCCCTTCCGTGCACTGCGTCCCTGGCGTAGGACCTTCTTCTCAACCGTTGCATGTGGAATAGTTCGTGTGTTCGTCGACGGCACATGTCGCACAGCACGACAGCAGTGCCTGAGTGTGCCTTTTATGGATCTATGCGGCCGGCTGCTTGTCACGCCCCATGCCGCACAGGCTGCGGCCAATAAGACCATGGGAAGTTGGGAACCGCTTGCTGCAGATGTGTTGCAGGCTTGATGTAGCGCGCCGTGGGTCCCATGAACAAATGTCTGCAGCCTGTGTCTGCTGCTCGCCGCCCGAGACCACCAGCAGTACCCTTAGCCACGTCCGTGATGCTCTAGAGACATTTACCAGCCACCCTGCCTGACCGCATCCACCACCCCATTGCGTCCCTGCATGGTACGGTGCCTTTCAGCCTATGACTCCACAAGGGCCTTCCGTGCTCGCACTGCCAGCAGGCACCACCACTCAGCCCTCAGCCGTGTCCGCTCAGCCCCAGCCGTGCCAGCAGCCTAGCACCAGTCCTCGTCATCGTCGTCGTCCGGCTCACTGCTGGGCTCCTCCTCATCCGCGTCCTCCTCGCTGCCTCCCCCACCCCCATCCTCGTCGCTGTCGTCCTGCCGTCTCCGTTTGGCCTTGCTGCCCCCTGCCGCCGCCGCCGCCTTCCTGCTGCCGCCGCCGCCAGCCGCCGCCTTCGCCCTCCCGCCGCCACGGCCACGTGGCGCAGCAGCCGCACCCCCTGAGCACGCGGCGGAACGTGTGTCAGCCCACGCACTACACAGTGCAAACACCGCGTACGAGGCTCTACGCAACGATTTCAGTTACCCTCCTGAAGCTCCATGGCAGTCTCGTCCCCATGGCAAGATGGCATACATAAAAGTACTAGATGCTATACTCAAATACCGTAATGTATCGACAGCGCAGCTCGACCACGGCGCCATGACGCGCCTCCCACCTGACGTTTTGCCGCGGCCAGCACCCGCACCGCCACCGCCACCGCCTCGAGCCGCCACCTTCTTCCGTCCCCGCGCCGCTGGCCCCCCATCGTCCTCCTCCTCCTTCTCCCCTCCGTCGCCGTCGCTGCCCTCGTCCTCCCCACCCCCATCCCCATCCCCATCCGCGTCGCCGTCTTCACTGCCCCCATCGGCGTCCTGCGAGAGAGGCGGTGGACCCGATGTGTTGCCAAGGAGGTGTGTGTTGCCAAGGGGGTGTGTTGTGCCAAGGAGGTGTGTGTTGCCAAGGAGGTGTGTGTTGCCAAGGAGGTGTGTGTTGCCAAGGAGGTGTGTGTTGCCAAGGAGGTGTGTGTTGCCAAGGAGGTGTGTGTTGCCAAGGAGGTGTGTGTTGCCAAGGAGGTGTGTGTTGCCAAGGAGGTGTGTGTTGCCAAGGAGGTGTGGGGAAAGGGTACCGACTTTGCAGCGCCAGGAAGGCACCGGCAGGCAGCCAAATGTCCGGTGCAGCACAAATGATGATACCATGGCGTGGCGGGTGACTTGCAGCAGGTGACACCCGCCACGCCTTGGTATCATCATTTTCCGCACACGTGCGCCGATGCCGTGTAGTGTTCGGGCAGGTAGCTATTGCACATAGCTGAGCTGCAACCGCCCGTACGCAGCCAACACGCACGCGCATTAAAGCCCTCCACCTCCAACAGGACCGCGTCCTTGGCTTCCCCTGGCCCCTACCTCCTCCTCCTCGTCCTCCTCCTCCTGGTCCTCGCCGCCCTCCTCCTCCTCGTCGTCGTCTTGGCCATCGCCATCCTCGTCGTCATCGCTCAGCACGATGACCGTCGGCGCCGATTTGCGCACCGCCCCCCTGCTGGCCCGACCCGTGGCCGCCGCCCCGCTGCGTCGTCGCTTCGCGGGCGGTACCTGCACCACAAGGGCGCACACGTACACGGCTTGCCGTACGTCGGTCTCTTTGCAGACCCTCGGCAGGTACATACCTGTCTGCATATGTCCGCTGAAAGAGCTTTCCAATCCAGCACTGCACGGACAGCTGTCCGCCTACACGGGGCATCCGTGCTGCGTAAACAAGGCCTTCAAGTCCGTCTATATCCCTGCTCCCCGCCTACCATGCGAACTCGCCGCTGTGTGCCCTTCCCTCTCCTTGTCCCCCGCCGCTGTCGTGGAGGTGTCCACATCTCTGCGAGCTACTGTCAACATGCACAGCGCCCCACCTGCGTCCCCAGCTCTTCCAGCTCCTCGCCTTCCCCGCCGCCACCGTCTGCACAATCCTCCTCCTCCTCCTCCTCCTTGTCGTCATCGCTCAGCATATCGATGACCGCCACCGGCTGCCTGGAACCACCGGCGGCGGCGGCGGCGGCGGCGGCGGGCGCGGACTTGCGCCGGGCCGCTGCCGGCTGGGCCTTGGGTTGCGGGGCCTTCCTGGGGGCAACAACGTATAGAGGGGAGGGGGAGTTACCCGATGGTCATGCGGGTACCGTACGTGGGGGCCAGCACCGCCCGTGGAATTTAGCGACGGTGCCGATGTGCCTGTGGAAATGGCTCCTCCAGGCCCGGGCGGGCTTCTTGGGGGCGGGGCAGGGAAGCAGGGTGTCCGGAGGCAGGCCGGTGGACAAGCGTGGAGGTGTGCGAGGACGGCTGGGGGTGCGGAATGCATACGACAAATCCCTGGTTACGGTAATGGAAGACCCCAGCGTGGAGGGACGCCGCGTGTGGGCTGCAGTCGGAAACGACAAAGCAGCCCTAGGAGTGGGACCAGGTGCGCCAGGCGCAGTCGTGTGGCGCCACGCCTCCATGTGCGCATGGGCCACGCGACATATTGAGCTGCAGCTTGCCGTACAGGGGGGGCATGGACGGTGTACGAGTCACCGCGTGCAAATGTGAACCGCTATCGTTGCTGGATCCGCTCACCTGGCGCTCGCGGGCGCCTTCCGAGCAGCAGCTGCCCCAGCCCCCGCCCCTGCCGCTGCGCTGCGGCCCTGCGCACGAGCAGTGGGCAGCTGAAGCTCCACAATGCAACACGGCGGAGCGCAGAGGCCACGCGCAGCGCAAACGGACTACATCTGCCAAAAAGTCTCCGTGCAAGGTACTGCGATCCACACATGCCCTGGGTGCCCTTCCGCAGAACGCCATTGCGGTCCGAGCAGGAACGCTTGTGGCTGTGGCCTCGGGCCTGCCTTCCCGCCTATCCTGCGTGGTACCCTAAGTTCTTCCCTGACTCACCCTTGCACCGCCTCGCCGCCCCTTGCCGCCACCCTCCTCCTCGTCCTCCTCCTCATCGCTCTCCTCCTCCTCCTCCCCTCCCTCTCCATCCGACTCCTCCCTGTAGCTCCTCAGCCTCGCAGCAACCGCCGCCCGCCGGGGCAACGGCGCATCCTCCCACGCCGCCCTCCCCCTCCCACGCCCCCCACCGCCCTCCTCCTCCCCATCTGCCCCCTCCCCCGGCTCCTCCACCACCGCCTCCAGGCCCGCCCCAGACCTGCCTCGCTTCCGCCCCCTCGCCCCAGCTCCTTCCCCTGCCCCCAACCCACCGCTCCCACCGCTGTCCGGCGAGCCCAGCACCCTAACCCGCCGCAACCCTGCACCAGCCACCCCCCTGCCCCTCCCCCTGCCTCCCCGGCCGCCCTGCGACGGCCGGAGCTCCTCCTCGTCGTCCGTGCCCCCGCCATGCTTGCCATCACCATCCTGATCAGACCCGTTGTCCCCATTCGCATCTTCGCTGTCGTCCACCTCCATCACGTCATTGTCGTACTCCCTGTCGTCGGAGCCGGAGTCCGACCGCTCCAAAACCTTCTTGGCGGCCGCCCGTTTGGCGGCGGCGCGCTGGGGCCGCTGGGAGGACGGCGGCTGTACGGCACAGCGAGGGCACGGCATTTAAGGCACAGGCGGGACCACGGCGCCGCATCAGAGAGTGGGGTTAGGCGAACGAGCGCGGCTGCGATTGGTTCTTAACAATGCGCTGAGGCCAGAAACCACGCAGCCGTGCAGCTGGGCGCGCGCCCGTCCAACGGGACGGTCGCAATCAGCAGTGCTGTGTGCAGAGACTTGGACCCTGGAGCAGCGCAAGATCGGTTGCCATGTCAGTCAAGTACGGCAGCGCAGGGCAGCATCCCTGAGTCGCCAGCAACTGCCATGCCACGCAGAGGCCTCCCACACCCACCTCGCCCATGCTGTCCTGCGCCAGCCCGTCTCCGGCACCTGCCGCAGCCGCAGCAGCACCACCGCCAGCTGCAGCATCGCCCGCCTTTTTCTTTTTGGCTTCCGTGCCCTCCCCTGTGACGCCGGGTGAGGCAAGAATCAGGGCAAGGGTCTTGCAACGATTCAACAACTGCACAAGAGCACACGCACGGTAAGCAACACGGCGAAAGCAAGAGGCCGCACCAGCGCTTCACATCAGCCGCTCCAGCCCACACCTGCCAATGCACCCTCCCCGAGTCGCCCACGTGCCTGCAGTCCCCAACCCAAACCCAGGTCGCAAACACAACACAGCAACCAAGCACATTACAAGCGACCCTCTGCTCCGGCCCTCTTGACGCACCTTCCCGCGCCGACGCCCCGTACACAAAGTGATAGCTGCCAGGCGCGTGCTGCTGCGGCTGCTGCTGGGCCCCCTCCTCCCCCGCGTCCCCTGCCCCGGGCGGTGCGGGCCCAGCCCCCAGCCGTAGCTCTGGCGGCAGGGGCATCGGCCGCTCGTCCGGGTTCTCCTCCAGGGTGCCGATCCACTCCGCCTCGGAGAAGACTAGCTGCGCACACGGGCAGCACAGCAGCAGGAGGCACGGGTGCAGCAGTGTATCAGCAGCTGCAGCCGTGGGAAGGCAGGACGGGGCACCACGTGCATGCATGCGCGCAAGGGTCACTTGCAGGACCGCGACCCGGCGCACCGGCTGACCCACCATATGTTTTAGCAACAGTGTTCATCGCCAGGCACACGGAACAGGTGGCAACACTAGCCCCATACCAACGCGATGATAACCTACACCCCGACTCACCCACACCCGAACCTGCCAACCCGTACGCTAACCCACCAGTTCCTCAAGCACGTCCTCTAACGCCACGCACACGGAACAGGTGGCCACTGTAGCTCCACATCCACCCTTGGCTCAGCCACACCCCGAGCTGCTAACCCACGAACAAAAACTAACCCACCACGTTTTCGAACACCTCCTCCACTGCCACGTCCGCCGACCCCGCCGGCAGCTTCATGACAGCGAAGCGCGCCCTAGGGAAGGCCAGCGTGCCGCGCAGCCGCAGCCGCCCGCCGCCAGGGAAGCCCTCCAGGTACAGCAGCGGGTTGCGGGAGTCCAGCTGCGCCAGGGTGCCCTGCGGAGTGTGGGGAACGGGAGCAACCGGGGGGTGTGTTAGCGCACACAGGGAAGCCCTCCAGGTACAGCAGCGGGTTGCGGGAGTCCAGCTGCGCAAGGTTGCCCTGCGGCGTGCGGAGGGGGGGGGCAGATGAGCAGCTGGGGTGCGTATTAGCGCGCACAGGGAAGCCCTCCAGTGACAGCAGCGGGCTGCGTGGATTCAGCTGGATCAGGACGCCCTGTGCGAGCACTGGCTATGGCCGCGGCCAAGCGGCGCCAGCAGCAGTAGCGGAACGGCATGGTGTGTTCGTAAAGGGGTATGTGCGACGGAACAGGCAGTACCATCCACCCTGCCTGCTGTGGGGCAAGCAGCAAGTCACGAAACCAAGAGGAGGTTGCCGTGCGCGGTGCAATCCTTTTGTAGCGTCAGCACACCAGCACCCAGTAGACCTGCGCAACCATATGGCCACAAGTGCGGGTCTGTATATCCACCAGGGTCTCACACAACGCACCATCGCGTGCCTCCCTCGTACTCGCAACAGGCCATCGTGGTCTAGCTTCTACTTTGCCCTGATGCGTGCTGTGCACCTCCCATCAACGCGTCTTGCTAAACACGCACCATGCGGCCAGCGGCTGCGGGTGCCAGCAGCGCACTGATGACGACCAGGTACCTGAAGGCAGGGATCGACAGCGGAAGGGTACCAGGACACTGGGTGCTAGCCGGTGAGCAGGGTGACTGGTGCGGACAGAGCCAGGTGGTGCTTGTGTGAGTGTGCAGTGTGAGCACGGACGGTCGACGTGGTAACAGGTGCGGGTGAAATGCAGAATGCCGGGGGTCCGCCAGACTGGCCGGAGCCAGGGTGGAGCACACGCAGGCTGGTGCATCAGGTATGGGCTTGTTCAGGGCGCGCTATTTCGCCAGCCAAAGACGCGGCTGGATGCGGTTTTGAAATCCCAAAGGCTGATGCACCTCCAAGTTCCAACCTGTTCTTGCGACTGCTGCTCTTCTTGACGATGTCCTTCCCATTGGCCTTAACGAGAGCTGCAGGGCATGCAGAAGAAGGGATGACAATTAGATGAACGTAAGGAGGGAGTTTGGGCACGGTGGTAGGTGGACAGCGTGAGCATGTCGTGGCGTGGGGCGTCCGGGCACATGGGGTTTGCTCAGCCGCTGATACCGGTGTGGCGTGGCCCCCGTGGCCCGTGCAGATTGGTGCGAGCGGCAACCCGCCCCTCGCATTCGGGGTGGATGCAAGGGTCCGTGCGCATGGCATCAGCAGCCGGATGGGTGCGTCTCTGCACCGGGTCCGAGGGTGGGCCAGGGGCTTGCGACTTCAGCCCAGTCGACCAGTTCCCTCGGCGTGGAGTTCCAGGTGTTCCCCGATCAGAGGCGCACCTTTGGACAACGGTAGCTGCGATGTAATTCGTCCGACTTCGCTACTCAGCAACTGCGCGAACCGCCCGGAACAAAGGGCCTCGTCAACAACGTCCCAACGCGCCCTTTCGGCATGGGTCTCACGACAAAGCCTTTCCGGGCCACGGCGATCAGGCTCACTCCATTGTCCAACGCAAGTTCTTGTAGTCGTTCATGCTCCTTGATGCTCGCAAGCTGCTCAGCGGACAGGAGGTCCTCGGCATCGCGCGGCTTTGCAGTCTTCTTTGGCGCCATTGGTCTATTGACTTCGTCACATCGTCCCAATTTTGCTTACACACTTGAGCCAGGCGGTCAGCGCGTCAACGCTCAG
This sequence comes from Chlamydomonas sp. KOR1, assembly GCA_036984285.1. Taxonomy (NCBI): domain Eukaryota; kingdom Viridiplantae; phylum Chlorophyta; class Chlorophyceae; order Chlamydomonadales; family Chlamydomonadaceae; genus Chlamydomonas; species Chlamydomonas sp. KOR1. Next base: position 298,279 of record BQMZ01000351.1, read on the forward strand.
CGCCAGCCCGCCGAATTCAAGCCCCCTGTACGGCAATGAGTAGTCGGGGTCAGTGTTTCTGACAAGCTCAAGGGTAGAAGTTCATAAGACTTGTAATGGATATGTGTGAACCGCACACTGCTAGTACGCACCGGTGTCCACGTGGCTTAGCTTCATCGTGATGGCTACGGGTACACGTCACTGGGCAGCTGCAGAGCTGGTTGCTTGTCCAAGCGACTTCAAGACCATTGTACCGGTATTGATGGCACAAATCAAGATGGAACCAGGTTGACTACACAACGAGTAGCTCTGAAGGGAATCGGGAAGCTTGGGCCCTCCTGTGAAACCACTGGACCAGGCTGGACCAGCGTCACAGATTGCCTTCATGCGCCCCTCCTTTGCACGCCGTTACGCAGCTGCACATACCGGTAGTATGCCTACCGCCCATCCACGCTACCCGCGCCGTGCAGCGCCCTCCGTCGGGCTTTGGCCCTTGGGCGCCAGGATGCAGAAGTCATAACTTTAATTGCACCGTGTCACGCAGCACTACAGCCTACAGGGGAGTACAAATGCGTATATTCCACAGGTGCGTATACCAATGAAGACACCCTGTGTTTGGACAGGGACAGGCCAAGGACAGCCGGCACACAGCAGGCCGACGCCCGTGGCACAGAATGCCATTTCCACACTCGGAGCCGGCCCTGCCGACACCACCTGACAACGATCATACGGCGGAGGTGCATTGACCTGCAGGAACAGGCCCTCCCTGCAAACCGGCACGGGCCCCAACAAAGGGAGCCGACACGCCCAACAGCAGCGCAGAGGAATCACAACCACGTACACAGTATGGCAAGACCGTGGCTTCCTGCCCTCTACAGAACGCCACATACGAACCCGTGGAACTGCCACGCTGCCATCAGTACAGGGAAGCTGCCACACATCTCAATATAAACACATCTCAATAACTCACATGCACCTGCTGTGCATGTCACGCTGCCTGCCGCTTACTGTTGCCGACCTCACTATACCGCCGTGCACATAACAGGGGGTGCCGTCCGCCGTACTACTAGTCGACGAACCCCAACCGCCTCGCGTCCCTGCTGCTGCGGAGCAGCCACGCGCCACGGGCGCAAGCCGACACTTATTGAACAGTACGCGACAAGCGACGCATGCATGCCTAGTTTGGTTTCCTAGCTGGTACTTGCCGCGTACATGCTGCATGCCGTGCTCCACCCCACGCACGTGCAATGCCTGATCCAATCAACGCCTTCATCCCTTGCTTTACCCTCAATCGTTGCCCATAAGGCAGGAAGCGCCGGCCTCCGAGACACCTGTACGATTGCATTGGCGCAGAGCCGTAACCTATATGTGCCCCCCTGCTTCACCGCGAGAAACCTTCTTGCATTGTGCCAGACATTTTGCTTACGGACTGATACATAATTACGCACTACGGAAGAGTCTTGTTCCTTTGAAGCACAACAGCCAACATACACCTGCCCTCTCCAGCAGCAAGGGTGCCCGCCCTCCTTGACCACAAGCACGCATAAATTACAGCTTGGAATACTCAAGCTTGCTCGCAAGTAGCGACCGCAACAAGCGCGGTGACGATACTGCCCTGGTTCGACTGCCCTCCCTAGCGCCACGTAGGACCTGGTTGGACGCCCACCACTCTGTGCTGACGGCACCCACTGTCTGGCACCGCTTGCCGTACGGCACGGCTTGCCACGTTCCGCTTATGTATGTGCCGCGCCTCCGGGTCAACACCAGGCTATGCCGTCGGCTACCCCTCCCACCTCCCCGTCTACAGCCCGCTCTCCTGCACCGCCTGCTCCTTCCCCTCCTGCTGCTGCTGCTGCTGCTGCTGCTGCCGTTGTTGTTGCTGCTGCTGCTGCTGCTGCGCCATGAGCATCTCCATCTCCTGGCGGATGCGCCACAGGCTGGGGCGCACACGCTTCTTACGGACTCCTGCGCGTCCGCTCCCTACTGCACCCCCACAGGACGTCGTAGGGGAGGCGGAACGCCCTCGGGGAGTTACAGCGCCCCCAGCACCCGCACGGCCACCAGCGCCCCCAGCACCCTCCCTCGTGCGCTTGGACGCACGCTGGCGGAGCGCTGGGATGGGGCTGTCCCTGCTGCCGCCGCCGCCGCCGCCACTGGTGGCCACGCTTCCCGCCCTGCTGCTGCCGGCGCCGCCGTTGCTGCAGGCTGTTGATAACGCCAGCGTGTGATCCCCTCCCCAGCTACTGCACTCTGGTGCTAGGTGCGAGGGGAAGTGGTGGTGCCCCTGTCCCGGCGGCAACTGCTCCTGCTCCTGCCCGTGCTGCATCAGCGGCAGCGGCGGCAGAAGCCGTGGCGAGCCGCCATCCTGCTGCAGGACGGGGATAGGTCCTGTGTCGGGATAGCTGCCAATGGCGGGGGCTGCACCGGGCGGCACGCAGCCGCCAAGGGCCTGGCAGTTGGCAGTTATGGGCGGCAGGGGGGTGCACGGCGGCAGCGGTTGCTGGTACGGCTGCTGCAGTTGCTGCTGCGGTGGCGGCGGCGGCAGTTGTCCAGCCTGCTGTAGGCCATCGTTGAAAGTATTACCGGTAGCTAGGAGCGGTGGAAGCGGCCGCGATGGTAAGGTGGGGCGGTCAGAGGCATGCGGCGCGTCGCTTGAGAGAAACGGGCTTGGGGGCAGCCAGTCCCACCGGCCTGGTTGTCCGAGATGTGGGTTGGAAACCGTGTGGCCCGGCGGCGCTATGGTAGCTGCGGTCGGCGGCAGCCAACCAGCTGTAGCAGCAGCAGCAGGAAGGGTGTCCTCGACCCCCGCCCACTGCCCTTCGGCCGCACGCAAAGGTACGGGCTCGCTGCGCTGCAGGGGCCCGAAGGGCGAGCTCCACTGTTGCTGCTGCTGCTGCTGCCAGTGCGCGTGGCTGTGTACGGCGGATACAGTCTGAACTGAGCTGGCGGAACCGCCAGGAACGCAAGCAGGGTGGATGGTCGCACTGGGGAGCTGCCCAGCGAAAACGTTGCCGTTGCTACAGGACTGCACCGGTGAGGCGGCTGCTGCTGCTGCTGCTGCTGCTGGGTGCAGCGGGGTCGACGACTTGGGGAGCTGCTGCTGCGCGCAAGGAGCCCCACCGTCCTCCGTGCCTCCCAGGCGTGCCCACGCCCCAGGGTACATGGGCGGCGGGATGCTGAGCCGGGGGGTGGGCGTGGAGTAGGTGCTGCAGGTGTGGGCCGTGTGGGAGCCGGCGGGGCTGTAGGAGGCAAGGGAGTAGAGGGTGTGCTGTGGCAGCACGTGGGGGTGGAGGCAGGGGCGGGTGCTGGGGCACGGGGTTGGAGGCGCAGGCGCGGTGGCGTGGCACGCGTTGGCCCAGCCGAGCTGTAAGGTAGGGTGAGGAGCAAACAGGCAGGGGAGGCGTGCAGAGAAGGGCTGAGCATGTAGTAGTATGGTGCAAGGGTGGCTGTTTGGGAACCAGGCTGCAGGCAACGGGTGTGGGTGCTGGGACACCGGTGGTCGTGTGCGTGAGCAAGGAGGCCAACCACAACACTGATGTAACGATGTGCCTGTGCACTACCGATATGCCGTACTCATTCAACTCCTATCTTGCTTGTGCTCCTAACCTTCCGTACATCCGTAGCACTGTGGGGCGGACGGAATTATACAGCGCGCCCTGTAGTGCCACGTGTTTGATGGACCCCTGTGCACCCTGCACACCTGCCGTGCGAACGCGTTTGACGTCCTATTCCCATGTTGTTACCCGGACCAGCCCACAACCTGGCCCTCACGCACCTGACACACGCTGTCCACCCATGCCTCCAGGCCCGCACTGCAGACCGGTGCCCCCGTCCGGAACTGCGGGCCTGGGATCTGGTGGGCATCAGGTGTCGCCACCGCTGCCGCAGCAGCCGCCTCCGTACCGTGCCGACCCGCCATAGGTACGGTCAACGCCCGGTCAAAGCTGGACTCTGGGCGGAGAAGGTGCCTGTCCGGCACGCAGGTGGTATACGAGGAGTCGAATGAGGGGTGTGCGTGGGGCGGGGGCTGATGTCGCTGCGGCATTTGATGGGGAGGTGGTGCTGTGAGCGCGGGGGGCTCCCAGGGGCCCTCCCATGCGAACTCGACCGGCGTCGGCTCAGGTTGCAGTGCAGTCGAGCTTGGTAGCACGAGCTGTCCTTCGGACACGCCAGCTGCTGCGCTGCTACTTGGAGGGCTGCCGTATGTCCAAGGCTTCTGATGAGCAGGGCCGCTCGGCGGGTCGATGTTTGCGGTCGCCTCGATGGACAGAGGGCCGCTGTGGCAGGGCCACTCATAGCTCATGTCAGATGGCGTACGAAGACCACTTTGTTGCATATCACCAAGGCAGCAAGTGGTGCCCACGCGCTCATGAAATTCGACGCAAGGGCCAATGTCGGGCCCATCTGCAAGGTAGCCAACCGCCAGGGAACCGGGAACCTCTTGGGTGTGAAGTTGGTGTTCATGCCCACGCTTGGACCTAAGGATTTGCATGGCATTGCAGTCCTCGAAGCATGCAGGGCTTGCGCTGCTTTCGACGTAGCTGATAGGAGGTAAGAGGAGTGGTCGGAGCGGTTCCCCGCCGACTGCCTGGAGTCTGTGGCCAGCAAATGTCTCGCCAAGCTCCATGCCCTAAATTGAAGTGACCTGTCACGCGCCTTTCGATACGCCTGTTGCAGCCCTGAAGCTGCTACGCACTCTGCTGTCAGTAACACGCACGGGCAAAATGCAGTCAGCTGAGCTGCGTGGAGCTTACATCTATGCATCAAGACACCAGCTCCCTTGGCCTGGGCTCGAGCTGTTCATGCGGTGAATGCATATGCTAGGGGGGGTGACGGTTGCTATCTTCCTTTTCCTATCAGCGCCCAGCCGTATTCACTGAGTGTAATGTATGTATCAACCACCAGACAACTGTAACAGTGCGACAAACCCCGCGGGCTTGTGATATATGTTGCCCAGTACAGTCTGTCAACGAATGCTAAAACGCAAGTGTGGGCGAAGGGCCCCTGCTCGACAAAGGGCGCACCCAATGATAAATTATAATATACTGCATATTTGAGACTCTGGTCTTCCGTCTAGAATCCAAGGAGCGCCCGGGGCCCCTCTCTCCGTCGTTCCACTGGCTGCTGGTAAACCACGTGGGTAACCATGGGGTAACGACGTCACTTCAGGTACCTGTGCCGTGCTACTAGCCGATGCAGGACAGAGCGTTTCGGCTACACCAGTACAGTAGCGCCCTGGGCACACTGCACGCGTGGGATGCACAGTAGTACTGCCGGTCAGTGCCGGTAAGCACATTACCGCCGGTAAACTTCGCAGGAGGCGCCTCCTCCGGTATACAACATGCATATTCGTCATGTTTATGCTGCCATGTGTATGGGCGATTTTCCCACATGAAATAACCCCGGGCCATGGAATTGGTAACAATGTTCCCTTCGCGAATACCCCCTCGATACGCGCGCTGATCAGATAGATGAATAGCTTTAAGCTGGATAGGATGCCATAGCATTATGCCGCTTGGGATGGCACATAGGCGGTTCGTTGACCGCGGCGACGGTCGCAAAATATCGGACACGACTCCACCCGTTGGCGATGAGGGCAAACAAAATAGTTCATAACTTGATGCGCAATGCACAAATGCGCTGTCTTTATTCCTTCATAAGCGAAGCGCTGAAAGTGCACTAAAGCCGCGCCGAAAGGGCATGTATGCGCAATGAACAAAAACAAGTGGTATCAGTGCATTCAGGTGGAAGCGCAAATGACCTGTGCAGTAAACCTTCAACCTACACCTTCCCAGTTCACATCCATGGTCCGTGGCGCCTTCATTTTTCAGACGCTCGGGGCCTCCCTTGCTTGGTGCAGCTTGGTGCCCCCAAACCAGGGGAGCCCCAAACTGGACCTGCCCCAACCCTCCTTGGCCCTCAACCTCCGCACTGAATAATCCTGGTCCAGAAGCAGCGCCACTACTAACCCAGATCATCGTGGGATGTGGGAGACAGCTAGTGGGTGAGCCTCCTCTGCACGCACGCACGGGCGTGTAAAATGGTAAATGATAGGGAATCCCTTCCCCAGGCGCCAATGGAGTGGGGGAATACGATCCTTACTGGTCCACCGCCCAAACCATAGTGCGTGTGCGTGGTGGACACCTGGACTGGCTGGAGTCTCGCTGTCCCAGACGTCGCGGTGGTCGGGTCACATCCTTTTTTTTTTCTTTTTTTTTCTTCGTGAGAAGGTTACAGGGGCTCGGAATTCGGTGCTTGGCAAGCACATTGTGGGCGGATATGAACGCTCCACGGACCACCGTGACCTACTCTACCCAAGGCTCAGAGAATTCGTCACACTGCCTGCTCCCAGTAAACTCACGAACAGGGGGAACCAACTACCAGCTGATGCCCGACGGTTCATCATCCACTGATAGCCACCATCCACCGACACGCCTTCCCCATGGGTCCGGGCAGACCACACAGGCGGACAAGGACTGGAATCTTGCCCGGGGTATTGATCTCCTGGATTGATAGTGACCAGGGAGCCCCCGCCTGCTCAACTCTGGCCTGCTCTGGTATACACTCCGAAGCAGCTTGGGAGTACTATCGGGGTACGTTCCCTGTTCGTTGCTCCGCAGCTACCGTTCCTGAATGCCCACATGTCTGCCACCCTCGGTCAACAAAGCAGCATCACGCCAACGCACGGATTGTTCAGCATTCCAGGACATACCCCCGACAGCATACGGTACTGTGGATGGAGCGACACCTGCCCTGAAGTTGTTGTGGGTAAGGGCCTACCAGCAGAGGAGGACGAGGGACCACGCGCAGCCCCGAAACCAGCACGTGCGGCGTGGTTTCGGCAATCCGCTTTTTGCAAATGATGGCTAGGCTCTCATGACGAATGCGCCCAACGGTGCATTTTATTTTGTGCGACACTCTCGTTTCCCACACCCCTTTGAGTCGCGGGTTCATACCGTTTCCAACCCAGCCCCGGCCCCGTTCTTCGAAAGGGGGCGGAGACAGTAAATAGGTCACATGAAACAAGAAGTACATATAAGCTTCAGGAAAGCTTCACGCGAACCTCTTGACAGCGATGTTGCCCCTGTTCGGAGGGCCCGGCCAGCCTGGATGGTTTCTATACTTGCGACGACATGCGTGTTTCTGTGGATAATAACATTCTCAAGGGAAACCGTCTATTACGACCAGTAAGGCTGGGCTTCTTCGCCAACCTCGGCAGGCACGGCACAGGCACCGACAGCCGTTGGCACCGCGCGCCAAACCAGCCTCTTCCAGTACCGAACGCTCTTCAACCACATTCCACCTTCATATGTGGCTGAACCACGTTGCTTGGGTCGCAGGGGTGCCCACGGGAAGCCGCTCTATGTGCCAACGCAAGCGGAAATGTGCGACGCCTACCTTGGCGTGACGCCCCCGGAGAGCATCAGCCTTGTCCTGACGGCCGACCCTGGGGACTTCTCCGGCACTCCGGAGGCGCACCACATCATCAGCAACCTTAATAACAGGCACGTTAAGCCGCGTTCCGAGTCAGTGTGCGGGGGGCTGTACCTCGGCACCCTCATGGGCATCGACGCGCTGGTGGTCACTACAGGTGAGGCGCCAGGGCAGGAACGGACACATGCCGTTTGAGCCAATCTAAAGTTTCCGATGGCGCGTTGCTATCTTGAACCCCTTCCGCCCCCATCCCACTTCCAGATATCGGTACCTTCACTGCAGACCTGTGCCTGCCGGAACCGATGGTCTCGACCCATGTGCCACCCTCACACCCACACGTGCCCACCCAGCAGGCATCGGGCCCCCCACGTGGCGGACCTGTGTGCCTGCCGATGCTGCCGGCCTGCCCCACGTCGTGACACGCTCCTAAATTGTGAGCCTCACACCCACACGTGCTCACCCACCAGCCTCGCGTGCGGTCCTGCTCCTGCTGCTGCAGCTTGCCTCCCTGCTCCGTCACACCACCCACACTCCCGCGTCCACAACCCACCCCACCCCAACGGCGGCGAAGCTGTGCCTGCAGGAGACCCCATGCCCCCAAACGGTGGTGCCCCAACCCTGCTGAATCAGGGCCGTCCTTTTCTGCCGCCTCTTTCGCCATACCAGTACTTTGTCTCCCCCTGCCCGGGTGACTTCGCTCTCCGCAGGCTGACCGTTTCTGGTTCGCTTACTTTGCCGCACCTTTGGTGAAAGCCGCCTCCCCCCGGTTTCCCCGCTTGGCGCGTGCCCCCAGGCATCGGCCCCACGGCCGCGGGGCTGTGCCTGCAGGAGCTGCTGACCGCCTGCGGCCCCTTCTTCGCCGAGATCCTGTACTTTGGCACGTCGGGCTGGTCCCCGCAGCTGGGCGGGGTGCTCAACCCGCCGGACTGCAGCGGTGCGAACCCCAGCCGCAAGGTCACGCGGTGAGGCGCTGGGGGGCGGGGGGGAGGTACCAGGGGGCAAGGAGGTTGGTGGGCCTCAAGGTCACGCCATGGAGTCGGTTACGGGTTCGGGGCCAGGAGGTTGGCTTGCCGTGGGAGGTCTTGCTGTGAGAAGGGGGACGAGGGGCTAGGTGATGGGGCGGCGGTGTGCTGGCGTGCGGGGCAACCTGAGCTACTTGGATGCACAGGGTGAGGCCAAGAGCCTGTAGGGCCTGCCTGCGAGGACACAGGCAAGCCAACGCACCGCACCTCTCTTCCATTGTACCTCTTTTGCTGCCCCTGTTACCTTGCGATGCCACTGCTCCACTGGCACGACTCTGTCCCACCCGCCCCACTTGCGACCCGCAACAGCGTCGGCGACGTGTGTATTACACCCGTGTCGGTCAACTGGGTGTGCAAGAAGAGCACCTGGACGCTGCAGGCGGAGGGCTACCCCAACCAGTGCTTCCGGCCGCAGGAGGTGGCGGGGCCCAACGCCACGCAGCTGTACGGCGAGTGCGTGTTCGCCACCGACAACGTGAGTCCGTGCGTGCGCGTGCCGGTGTGCCACGTGTCCGTTGTGGCACGCGGGTGTGGGGCCAAACACCACGCTGCTGTACGGCCGAGTGCGTGTTCGCCACTGACAACGTACGACACTGTGCGCGTGTTGGCGTTCCTCTGCCACGCATAGCCGCGTGTGCGTGCCCTTGAGACCATTAGGTTGGCGCCAGCCTAGTGTTGGCAAACGTGCTAAATATTGCTATGCGTTTCTGCCTCGCGGTGATGTCAGTAAACATCTTGCCCCCAAACCATACCAAATTTTGTTGTGCCAACCAACGCCTCAGCTAGACGCCAACCTGGAGCTGGCGGACGCGCTGATCGCCGCAGCCCGCACCGCACGTGGCCGCGCCGCCAACCCCCTGCGCAATGGCCTGGTGCTGGCGCAGGAGCAGAAGTGGGTGCACACGTGTATTAGTGGGTGTGCAGCACGAGGAGGGGATGCAGGGAGCACGGGCATGTATGGACTGGCCAGGGCTGACGATCCTGGTGCAGGAGCAGCGGACGGGTGGGTACAGTGCAGGTGGGGCCGCGCAGCGACTGCAGGCCGACGCATGTTCGGTGGCACTGTGCATTTGGTAGTTGGGCTGTTAATGATTGGGCGTCGCTGCTGGTGTAATAGCCACGAGGAATGTTTCGCAGTTGGTGACCATGGCGTTGCATGGGCTGCTGCCGTACGCCGTACGTTGAGCTGCTTGCCGTACGCCCCCAACTTGCAGGTACTGGCAGCTGATGGGCGAGGGCACTAAGGTGGCCTACCCCCCCGTTAAGCCCGGAGACCGGCCGGTGGTGTGGGACTACACGCAGTGCGCCGAGGTGGACGGACAGGTGCGGGGGCAAGCATGTGCTTGTGTATCAAGGTGCCGCCGTGTCTTAACGAGCACGGGGAACAGGACGTGGAACAACACGCAGCACGCGGGCAACCTCGTGCACAGGGCCGCGTGCGCATAAGTGTGTCGTTGCCGGGTGCCATGTGGGACACGTGCCACCGGATTTGTCACTAACTCTGTGCGTCGGCATGGACCGAAAGGTCTGGCTCACAGCCGTGCGCGGTGCCGCATGCGTATTCTGGTGTTTTTATGTTCTGTCATCTAAAATGTTGTGGTGCTTTGCAAGGCTTTTCACCGTGAGGACCTTGCGACCGTAAACGCATGCAACCGCATTGTCGCGTCCCTTCCCCCAGTTCTTCTTCACGGGCGCCCCCTGGGAGATCAAGGCGCGGGACTACGCGGCGGGGGCCATCGCCAGCGCCCTGGGCCTGGGGCAGCCTGGCAGCGACGGCCGCAGCGCCATTGGGGCGGACGAGGTGCGTGTTGTTGTATGAGGGTATGAGGGTATGAGGGTATGAGGGAAGAAGACAGGGCGTGATGAGGTACTCATATTTGGCAGCTTGGGCTGCTGGCCTCGCTGGCGCCCCTGAGCATATTGTACCTCATCATTCATGGTGGGAGGGATCATGCCGCGCCAGGGACGGACGTGCTCGTGCATGGGGATAGAACCGCTATCCCCATGCACGCTTTGGAGGACTGGAGGGCACCAAGCAGGGCCAGGACACAAGAGGCTACGGGGCTAGGAGGCCAGGCGGGCGACGGATGCGCAGGTGCTAGTACCGCTGTATGGTGGTCGGCGCGCCACCCGAATCCGGGTACCCCGGCATCCACAGGTCCACACCCCGCAAGTAACCCAGCCGCCCAGCCACTATCAACCACCAACCGCTCCAACGCACCAACCGCCTGCAGGTGATTGCCGTGTCCGCCATGGAGGGGGTGGGCGTGGGCGAGGCGCTGGCCAAGTACCACCGCCTGGACTCCACCCAGCGCCGCATCCCCTTCTCCAACGTGCGCACGCTGTCCAACTGGGTGCACCACCCCGTCACGCAGGTGGGTCGGCAGCGGGGTGGTGGCGTTGTGCGGCGTGGGGCTGCGTTGAGAACTGGGGCGCTTCGCGCGCGCGGCTGTTGGCTGTGTAGTCGGAGTCGTTGTTCCGTCAGGTACGTCCTGCGGGAGCCACGCCGTGCAAATCGCACACCCCAAATCGCTACAACCAAGGAAGTGGCATTGGCGCTGGCCTGTAGCGGCCTCGGAGGCCTGCACTGTGCACTGTGCACTGCGCCCTGCGGCGTGCCCCACTGCTGCGGCCGTGGGAGCAACCATGTGGGGAAAGGGCCCGCTGCCATAGCCCTTCAAGCAATCTGTGTGCACTTGCCTTGGGAGCACATGTGCTTGTACTGCTCTGGCATTCGTAACAACAGCAGAGCGAGAGAGGCGTAGATAGCGGTTGCGGGCATGGGCCATGGCACAGGATGTCCCTTGTTTGGCCGCCGCAGGTGCGCGAGGGCGTGTGGGACATTTACCAGGAGGTGCCGGAGGACTACGTCAACGGCTACGCCTACGCCATTGCCACCGGCTCCGCAACCATCCTGTCGTACTACCAGCAGCGCTGCCTCGCGAACGTGGAGAGGAAGGCTGCCGTACACCTGCAGGAGGAGAAGCAGGTGCAGGATACAGCAGCGGCTGTGATGGCGTCCGCTGGGCAGGGGTTCGTGGGAGGCATTGTAGGTAAACTGCGTGGCTTGTACCTGGACAGGTCGCGGGTGCAGGGGCAGGGGCAGGGGCAGGGGCAGCAGCACGGTCTGGAAGGGGCAGGGGAGCGGGATGTGGTGGATTTGGAGCAGGGCGGGTTGCGGGGAGCGGCGGTGGAGGGGGCAGGCGCGGGGGGCAGCGGCAACTGGGGTCTGGGGGCGTGGGGTTCGGCGGCGGGGCGGCGCGGGGCCGCGGGGGCGGCGGCGCTGGGCAAGAAGGCGATGGACCAGTGCACCTTCCACATTGACTACTCCTAGTGGGCACGTGGAAGAGAGTGCGGTATGGCATATCGCATATAATATTCGGGGACCTGCAGGGATCGATACTGACGGGCGGTGCACGGGCAGCTGTGGATACCGTAGCTGGTGGAGTGATTGTGGGTTGCGAGCGGAATAGCAAGCGGGGGAAAAATGAGGAGTTGTGCGCAACATACCATCACACCTGATGTCCACATGGTGTGGAAGGGCTCGGGGCCAAGCGTGCAGGGCCATGCCATGCCTATGCGTGCCTGGTCACGTGTCGGTGGTGGTGGTTTTGCAGGGTTTGCTTTTGCGGGAGTGGCAGCGTGCGGGTGGTAGAATGCTCTTGTTGCAAAGCTTCCGTGCTGTACGGGATACAAGCGGCAGCAGGAGAATCAGCTAGTGCGTTGGGGTACCGTATCGGCACTGCACGGGAGGACCGCGCACCAGGTGCCTGTGAGCATACCGGTACATGCAAACCGTAGCTTGCCACGCCTACCTTGGATATGTGCTGTAGTTTACTGCGCTTCAACAATTGTTGAGACTGACGCGAGCGAGCGCGGTACCGGTACTGCCTAGGGCACACCAGTACGCGCAGTGACCGTGCGTGGCTTGTGGTCCTGACTCCAGCTGACGCCAAGAACGCCCAGGCCCTCCCTTGTCATGCGAGGTGCTCTCCTCGTCCAGCCTCGTCCCCTTGAACCGAAGCCCAAGCAACCCCCCTCCCTCCATGGGATCTATCCAGAATTCCAGATCCGCTCGCGTATGTACTGCCAGACCACAACCGGGTGGCTTCTAGTCCATGCCCCTGTCCACCGCGGCTCGAGCCATACAGACGCGCGAAGCTGAAAGGGGAGATCGGGCGGGTTTGTGAAGCACCAGGCAGCACCTGGTCAGGGCCACGCATGAGCACATGCTCTGCGCTTCCGCGTCCTCACCCTGCCTCACCCCACTCTCCAGGCTCCTAAGATGTCACGCACTGTCGTTGCAGTCCGTGGGTACAGCAGGTTCCAAGGGGCTAGCAGCGAGCACCCTCGACACCCTATTATCCTGGCACCGAAACCAGGGATGGAATACCAGAGTGCAGTGCCCCTTTCTCCTGGCACCCATGCACTGGATACCTTGTCAACCAAGCACACCCATTTGTATTACTGCGTGCCACGTCACCAAGCCTTTGGGACATTTCCTTGCGCGATGGCCGCCTGCTCTACCCGCCTGACCCGCCTCGCGGGCTCTAGCCTGCCCGCGAAGATTCATAGGAATGTCGCCGCCAATGCTTATAAGCCAATCCCGGGAGCCGGCGAGTATGCGACCACTTCTCTATCGTCGGGGCCCTTGGTCCTGTACTCGAACACTAACAACCCCTACAACCGTCCGAAGAGCCTGGAAGGCGAGTGATGACTTACGATAGCTGCGAGTGACGCAGAGTTTTCAAGCGATACTCGCATTTCCGCCCTGTGGTCGTGCGATGGTAGTGGTCCATGAGCGGACGCTTGTCAGCCAACCACGTACGCCGACTCATTCAGTACCTCCACGACTCTGTCCACTGCAGCGGCTTTGGTTGCCAGCTGCCCTGTCGGACCTGAGCTCATCAACGGACGGTAAGCAGGAGTGGACGGGTGGAGTAGAGGGGCCCTTTTTGCGCAAGCCCTTGGCAAGCGCTGATTGTGGACAATGCCGGCCAGACTGTGCATGTCATGGCTCAGATATGCCTGTGGTGAGGACAGCGGAAGCAGGTGACGCATGGCCAGCAGGAGAACCGTGATGTGGGCAAGTTGCAACCCTGGCCGGGTGTGGACCCTGCCCTTCCACCGTCGCTGTGTACAGTGTTGTGTACGAATGCAGTTGCGGGGTCACAGCAGCATACAACAAAACAAGTACTACTTGCAAGCAAGCGACAAGGAGCAAGTCCAGTGACTAGTGGCGTAATGTATCCTGCGCACACCAAGCACTTCTGTCATCATGGGCGGCTGTACCCCCACCAACACCCAGCACCATGCCGATTGCCGCCGCCATGCCCTACCCTAGTCCGACACCAGGCCCATGCACACGCGCCTTCAGGACCCTTACAGGGCCTCCTTGCTGTGAGCCGACCCTGTGGAGCCGTGTAGCAGTGTAAACCCGTATGATACACCCAGCCCACACCAACACCCAACTCCCATACCCCTACCTGCCCCTACGGGTTACTCGCGCATTGCAAGTACCCCTACCTGCCCCACGCCCCTACCTGAACAGGCTGGGCATGCTGGGCGCCGCCGGTGCCCTTGCCAACGAGATGACCACGCACGAGTCCATCGCCGTGCAGTTCGGGCACTGCTGGTTCGGCGTGCTAATGATCGTGGCAGCCATGACCTACGCCACCGTCACGCCGCTGATGAAGGGTGTCGACATGCGCGAGGCGTTCGGGCCGTTCTCGCCGCTGGCGGAGAAGATCAACGGCCGCGTCGCCATGATCGGCCTCACGCTCATGATCCTCATCGAGAACGCCACCGGCCACGCCATCTTCTGAATGCGTGCAGCTGCTAGGGTGTGATTGCGGGATGTTGCGGGCGCGAGACGGACACAGAGGCTGCCTGTGCGCGCGTGCGGTGTGGCGAGAGGTTTTGGACGGTCCCGCAAGCATGCCATGGCACCGGGCGTTTGGAATAGCGGTGGCGTCCTGTCCTTTCCTTGCATGGAGGGTGCCTGAGCCGGTGTGCTGACCGGTGTTGGTGAGCGGCGCAGGCAGCAGGTGCGCAGGCCGGTGTGCTCCCGCTCACTGGGTGTGGAGCGACAATGTGCGCGAGCGGACTGAGCGTAGTCGAGCGATTTTTTTGTCTATGCGTTGGAGGCAGCGTGCGGGTGCACTGGAGAGGGGTGAGCGACTGAAAGTCGTAGAAGGCTTGGTAAGGGGGACGGTGAGGAACCCTGAGCAGCTAAGTGCCTGGCTGGGGGCCAATCCTACCCTCGCATGGGCTGCGGTGTCGCTCCTGGGCTGCCTGGCTAATCACTGCGCTGAGCCCCCGCGGGACACGGCTGAGATCCATGCTGAAAGGGATGCAGGAGGAGCAGGCGTGAGGCCGTCCCTGCCGGGCATGACCACGGTAACCAGGTCCTTCTACGCTACAAGCCTTGCCATCACAGGTGGCAGCATGCACCGCCACAACGCACCCTGGTGCCCATATGCCCATGGCCAGCCACGAGCCCACGACTACGGCCCATACCGGCACAACCAAGTTCGCCTCACGGCCTGCGCACGCACCAGGCTGTCCCAGCCTGCCGCATGCATGCTCAAAACCAGAAACGCACGCAACTGCCCTGAATCTATCTGCAAGTGCCCACCTTTCAAGTGCTGTGCACCAACACGCCACGCCGCTCGCCCTGACGCCAGTAGCAGCCACATACTATACCATTGGCATTTTGTGTTACATTCCAGGTGGTGTGGCCACACGATCCTTACTGGTCCCGACCACACCTATCAGGAATCAATAATGTAGCGTTGCGTTGCTGTTGTACAGCAACAAGAAAACGTCCGACCTTAACAGGACAGGAAGTGTCCCACCATGACTTGAAATCCTGCTCAAAGCAGAGCCCACTGCTAGACCGAAGGTCGTTATAAGCAGCGCACTCAAAGACCACATGATATTCATCCTCAGGCCACAGCAGCTCAAGCGCCCACGGCCAGTTCAGGGACAATCAGGCTCCGCGTGCCAAGGGGGCTGCCGCCTTGCTCCCAACGTCCACTACAGCCAAGATGTCGTACAAAACTGCAAACGCAGACGCAATGCCATGGCCGCCCAGCGCAGCATCTGCCCAGAGTCACGGCACGGCGCGGTCCAACCCCAGGCCCCAACCCATTGCCCCAACGCCAACCACCCCGATCCCCTGGCCACCATGCCACATCGCCGCAGTGTTGAGAACCCAGCACGCTGCATTGGGCCATGCATCCAGGGCATCCTGGTTACTGAGCACAGGAATGCAGCGCCACGACCTCACACGCTCAAATTTTCGCATGTGTACTCATGTGGTGCTGCCGAACCCGCTGTGCCGAGACCACCGCCGGTGCTAGCGTCGATGGCTCTACTGCTGCTTGGGCGGCCGCGCCGCCTTCTCCTCGATGCCCGACTGCGTGAAGCGCTTGCGCAGCACACGCAGCACCTCCTCCATCTCCACGCCCTGGGGTGGTGGAGGGAAAATGGGGATCAAGGAAAATGGGAGAACGGGCCGCGAGAATTGCACTCCGCATCACAAGCTCTGCGCCAAGGGCTCCTTGAAGGAGGATACAGATGAGCAAGCAGGCATAGATGGGCTTGCACTGAGCAACATCAGATGATGCGATCGAAGGAGAGGCTTCACGGTCCACCATCCGTTCCTAAACCCTGTCTATCTGCGTATCTGCCCCTTGAGCCGGTCGGAGGCGGCACAGGCACACACACTAGCTAACACAAGGCTCTGCTGCTAACCCACTCGCCCACCCCGTGCACTTGACCAACTTCCATGTTGAGCAGCACCTTCCTTCCCATGCCCAACGTGTTGATACACACGCCTATCCCGTGTGGAGTTTGAGCAGCACCACGGAGGGGCCAGCACCAAAAAATGGTACAAGTAGCAACCAATGGCACACTAGCGCAATTCACACCACAACCCACCCCTGCTGCTAACCAACCCACCTGCAGGTTGAGCAGCACCATGGAGTGGTACATCAGGTCGGCCATCTCGCTGGCTGCCCGCTCCTTGCCCTCGTTGGCCTCCAGCGTCTGGCACAGCTCGCCAGCCTCCTCGCGGATCTGGGGCAGACAGGCAGGCGCCAAGACAGCGTCAAGGGCGCGTCGAAGAGAAGGGTGCAGGTTGCGCATGCACGACTGCAACGACGACGTTGTTTGCTGTGTGGATATGCCTGCATGTGCCTGGCAATGATTGCACTACTTTGCATCCGGAAGCGTGCCCGGGAGGCAAGGGGGACTTCTGTCTTGACCCAACGCCATGCGTCGACACCGAGGGACGCAGTGGCGGCCGGCGCACAGTACGCGCCCCCGCAGCGGCTGCTTAGCCCACAGCACCCTCCCAGCCCTCCTGCCTCCGCCTTCACGAGCAGCGGCCAGTGCCCCGTCCTCCGTGGTCCTTGCAGGAGCTCCTGCACCCTGCCCCTGCCCCCTGCTTCCGCCAGCCGCCAGCCCGTTCCCCCTTCCAGCCTCCCAGCCTCAGTGCAGGCACCCAGACCCACACGGCGCAGGTGCCACGTGGCCTGGCACACTGCAGGACCCCGGTCAAGCCACCGGCTGACCCGGACCTGCCCGCCCGACCCGGCTGTCCCCCAGCACTCAGCCCCTCGCACCTTCTTGCACAGCAGCTCAGGGTTGGAGAGCAGGCGGGCGGTCCAGGACGGCTTGCCCTCTGCGGCATTTGAAGCAAACAGACCGTCAGACTACGCCCATCCAATGGCCCAGTCGGCAGCTGCCCAAGCTGCTAGCTTATGTGGGCCTGCCTGCCGACGACATGCATCTTTTGCCCGCACGTGCCCTGCGGCTGCACCCGCATCGCCCTGCGCTGCGCCGCTGCCGTCGTGCCCGCATATAGCTTCGGCAGGGTTCTACAGCATGGATGACATACGCTCGCAGGTGGTCGCTGCCCGCACCCACCCTGCGGCTGCGCCAGCGCGGCCCTGCGCTGCGCGATGGTGTCCTCCAGCGCGAACAGCGTGGTGCGCGGCACGTGGCCGGCGTGGTCGTGCGCGCCCTCGGACGCCACGGCGCCGGAGCCGGCGTCAAGGGAGACCTCCTGGAACCAGCACGTCCTGGGGGCGTCATAGGTTACCGAAACATTCCATTACAATGTGGCATTCTGCAGGCCAAAATATGTATTCTCGGGCGCGGGGGAAAGGGGCACCGAGATGGGGTGCACCCTCCGAATTGAGACGCGTGGTGCCGTACACGCTGTTCTGCGTGCAGGAGACCACGGCGGCGGCGTGCAAGCTGTTTGGTTGATACCATCTGGCCCGTTCGCACGCGCTTGGGCGTGCATACCTATCGTACTAAAGCAGAGTTCTTGGTTCCGCCTCACCGCAGCCGAAGGGCTTAGCCACGTTCGAAGGGCCCCAACCCCTTACCCACTTGGCGCCTGTGTGGCAGGCGGGGCCGATGGGGTCGGACAGGTAGATGATGGAGTCCCGGTCGCAGTCCGCAAATACCCGTTGCACCTGCATAGAAGGTCGGCAGAAGCACAGTGGCCGAAGCGTTGATCTGGCCTCCTGCAGACTTCAGGGCATGAAGCAGCGAGGAAGGAGGAGGGGGGAGCCGCAGAGGTGTTCTACAACAACCCACGCATGGATCATCCTTGTGCGCCACGGTAGCATCGACGTGTCCAGTCCTTCCATCCGGTAGCCCCAGTCCCGAAAGGTACCAGTAGCAACATAACAAAGGCATGCTATCTGAATATGATCGTCACGCGTCACCGCTGCCGCACCTGGATGAAGTGGCCGCTGGTTTCCCCCTTGCACCACCGCCCGCCACGAGACCGGGAGTAGAAGGTTGCCAGGCTGCAATGGGCATGTGAAGGCAAGGAGAGCTGTGTCAGTGGTCATGAATTTGGGGGCACCCATGGCCACGTGCAGGAACTGTGGGGTACGCCGACATGACATGCAGGCATGCTACCCTCCTCCCTCCGCAGGCACATACCCCGTTTGCATGGTTTCGTTGATGGCTGCCCGGTCCGCAAAGGCTTGCATCAGCACCTCCCCAGTGTCCACGTGCTGCGAGTGGCATTGATGGAGAGGAAGGGCAGGAGTGAGACAACAGGGGAACTCAGGCTAAATCAAATCGTCGGGTACAGGCAGCGGTTGGCGACAGAGAGCCGACCGCGCTAGAACCGACCATCGTTCGCAGGCATGAATAGTACATGTACCTAAGCCTTTGACATACCTGAACGATGACGGCTACGAGGTTGTTCTTGTCCCACTTAAGGCGGTCAAGGAAAGCCACCATGCCGGGGACATCCGCCTCAGGCTTCACAACCTTCTTCTCCGCTGGAGTCACAGGTGCAGCAGATGCATGTGTTACAACGCGGTGGGCTTTGGTGCGGCATGGTCGAACATGGGCGACGAGGCTTCGCGGTCGGCTAAGGCTAGCCCCGCGACTTGCGGGCGATCGCAACTGGGTCTGCATTTCCTTGATTTAATCAAGTAGAGGTATGCGCTATATCAGTATGTACACGCAGGTGCGGGAGTTTTGGTGCAACCCGCCGACTGAGAGGCGCGCGCACAGCGCCTTCCTAGCAGCCTGTTGAATTGGCAATGGAAGTGAGTGTAAAAACCATGGGTTGCAGGACGGGGCGGGTGTACTAGCTGCGGCGCTCCAGGAAGTACAGCGTCCCAGCCTGGGGAGACTCCTGCTGATCAAAGGCGACTTCCGCCTGCTGGCCTCCATGGCTCTTGCACCCAGGGCCCTGGAAATGTCAAGCCTGACGGCTGTAAGGAGCATGTGGTTACACGTTCCTGTGCCTTGAGAAACACTTGCCCAAAAGAATACAGGACTGTGCATATCACATGTCAGGGGGCACCAGGCACCTTGGTCAGGTGGTCAAGAGCCATCCGACAGCCGCTGAGGCTGCAGCGGGCTCCAGCGGCACAGGCACACCCACATCTGGGCTCCGGATCTGCGCATGCGGCTGTTTGAGGGTCAGGTACGGCCCATCATCTCGTACGGTTGCGAGGTGTGGGGCCCGGAGGTCCTGCATGCACTGGTCCGTGGGCCGAGACGCCGTGACGCAAGCAATACGGAGGCCGGATGGTTTGAAGCGTGCCTAGAAGACCCAGCGGTGAAGCTCCAAGTGATGTTCATGCGTACGACGTGTAGTGCGAAACGTCCGCCTCACCGTTTGTTGTTCGCAGAGCTATCCCAGCTGCCGTTGCATATGTATTGGCTGCAAATGGTTATTGGTTTCTGGAACCGGCTGGTGCGCCAGCCTGAGTCTTTGGCTGCTGCAGTTTTGGTCGAGGAGGTGCGATTGTACCTGGAGGGCTGGAATGCCGGTTGGGTGGGTCTATTGTTTGGCGTACTTGATGCCCTGGGCATTGACGTGTGGGCTGGCGTCCCGTCCCTGTGCCTGGCCATCAGTTCCCTGGCCAGCTGGAGAGGGGCTACGGCCCTCCCGCTGGCGGGTATTTGTACGGCCTTTCGTGAGAAGCTATCTGCAGCGTGGTCCAGTACTAGGCTGGTTGAGAATCCCCGTGATTGTGTATCGGACGGCAGGCAACCTGGTGTGAAAATGTGTAGGTACAAGCATTGGATGGGTGGTGTTGCGCTTGGGGCGGCGGTGGCGTCCTGGCTGCCGCATATCAAGGTTGGCATTCCCACCGCGCAGCATAAGCAGTTGATGCGTTTTAGGCTCTGCTGCTGGCCTCTGGCAGCAAACAGGCTGTGCGCGTCTGTGCCCAGGGAGCAGCGAGTCTGCAGAGTGTGTGGAACGGGGGTCGTTGAGGACGAGCGACATGTCCTGCTCGAGTGCCCTGCTTACGCTGACTTGCGGGTTGCAGCTGAGATTTGTGAAGGTGCCACAATGCGTGACGTTATGATGCAAGGTAATCAGGCAAAGCTAGCTGAGTTACTATCGAAGATTTGGTCGAGACGAAGTCAAATTCTTGGAAATGAGTTTGTCGGCCCTTGAGCCTCCGGCTCGTACATGGGTCGTTGCACTTGCGGAGGGGAAGAACCCTCGCTGTGTAACACTGACTGACTGACTGACACCCACACAGCCTGCCCGTTGATCATTGCAACAAAACCATGCGGCGCATTCTACGACAACTCGATGCTCCGAAACAGCAATTGCGCGAAGGTCACCACATGCTAGGAGTGCACTGACAAGTCCAGCTCCAGTCCTCCTCTGCGCCGCACTAGCCGCATGGGATACGTGAGCGGTGTTGGGACCTCGCCCCACACCCTGCCCCACACTCTGCTGCAAGCAGCACGCTCCCCGGCAGAATGTATTATTCACGGTACGTTATTAATAAGGTGCAAATGCACGTCTCCAGAAAGACCATGACAACTGCAACACGTCGTAGCACGGCATTACGGCGCATGCAAGGCACCAAGACACTGCTACATAAAGGCCTGCACAGGCTTCTGCAGCCGGGGCCCCGCGCACCTCGCAGCGACTGAGACAGATGCAAGCACGCAAACGGCGAAAGGCCATCAAAAAAAATAGCACACAAGCCGGCATGTGACGCGGCTATGCACGCTGGGCACGGCAGGGGCTCCCATGATCGTCGTACGGAAGGCGTACGAGGTATACAAGGCCCAGCGTCAGCGCAGACATCACCCGCGCAGGGCTGCAGTACAAGTCTGTACGGTACAGCTCAAGATCCGTCCAACACCACAAGACACACGGCAGGCCTGCATAGGCTTAACCATAGGCACTCGACTTGTTGGATGCAAGGTCACGACAGTGCCAAAGGCACCATGTCCCAGTGTACACAGCTTATCGTAACGGAACATGCTTCTTCAGCCGAGCCCTAAAGCACGGGGCAGAAAGGGCCCTGTCACAGAAAGACCCCGCCCCTGCAAGAAACGTCACACGCAGAAAGTCACTCCGTTGCCATCTTTGCCAACTCATCTTACCAATTACGGTATCAGTAAGGGGCGCATTGCCATCGTACGCTGCAGGCATGGAATCTGCTTCTATCACCACCCATGGCCCTGTCAACCACAACCACCACCCCACCTTCCCGCAGGTCAACTCTTTCCGGTGGCCACACTGCCGCTCCGCGGTTACCCACCCTCCACAGCGACCCCCAACACCAGCAGGCACCCCTTCCGTGCACCGCCAGTCCGCCACGCACACTGGTGCACAGAGCGCTTGCAGGAGCGCTACGGGTCCGACTAACACTTGAAAGAGCTTGGCACGCGACAGATAGCGGCCGTGCATTGCAGGCCGTCGCCGCGTTATGCGTCGCTCGTTGCAGCTTAGCGGCCCCATTCGGCGACACTTAGCACACTACCCTTGTGCGTAACCTGGACAATTCGCACACATGGGCCAGATCAGGACTCGTGTCAAAACGTGACAGCTCAAGCAAGAAAAGCAGCCTCAAAGAATACGCCTGCAAGCAACCAGCAAGCCCTGCGCGTCAAGTCCGGTCCGGCCTCCAACCCACGTCATAGGTGCCTGCACTGTGCGCCACGGCTGGCAGTGCACGCGGTCAACGGTCAACGCCAACATGTGTACGACCAGGTACGACAATGAACCCACGCCCCTTGACGCGCGCCCCTCACTCCATACATCTGCGCGCATGCGTTGTACCCTGTACGTGATTACGTCACTTCACGGACGGCCCCCTCTGCGACCTTCCGGATCAAACGTTAAGCAACCGAGGCATTAGGCATAAGGCGTAGGCGTGGACTACAAATTCAAAGCAGTACGAAGTGCGATACGGCGGGGACTTGGGGCAGCATGCTAGCCGACGTGCTAGCGTCCTATGTACCCAGACCGCTATGTACTTGAACCTCCCTGCAAGTAGCCACACCCCGTAATCACCCCACCGCCAGACCACGAGCATACCCCATACATAGCCCTGTCCGTGGCGCACGCGTGTTCGTTGCTCCCTGTGTGCCCGATAGCAGAGCGCTATCCAGTGCTGTCATAATTGTGCAACGCGTGACCGTAAACGGCACCCTTGCAGCCCCATGCCACCATCCCTCCTCAGCAATGCAACAGTGTGATAGCCGCAAAAGCAACCGGCCGTAGCCTGCACTCCGCACCACCCTCCTGCCACCACCGCTAAAAGAATTGTCCCGTGCCCCCGCCAAAACCCCCGCGTCTCTCCACCCCCGGGCATCATGCGCGTCAGTGCCAACTGCCAAGTCAATCTGCTCCGAAGTCCGGTCCAATAGTAAACCCGTACCACGTACTCGCCCCTCCCGATACACAAATACGGTAGTAAGCCCCTCCGCCCTGCACCCCTTTACGTATCACCCGCAAATGAATTGACTAAAATCTACCTCGTTTCTCGCTATCACGCAAACAAAGACCAAAAGACGCAGCCGCTGGGCGTAATGACGCAGCTGCCAGCAGAGTACAAGAGTGTGACTGCATGAACGAGCTCCGGCTGGTGCTTGAGCCAACACACGTGCTTGCAGATGTGGCCCGAACTACAACGGGTAACAGGAACGCCGCGTGCCCGTGCGGCCTCGCTTCCGCTATGTTCCGAGCTAATTCGCTACACCTCGTGCAGCTTGCACGACCCCCGCGCCTGAGCTCCTGGAAGTGCGAGCCACGCGCTGAAATGGGTGCCGCCTTAACTCCACCGTATAGTGCGGGGCAAAGTGCCCCAGTTCCAAAATAATGCCCTCAGGGCGCACTGTCGGCTGCCTATCGCCGCACCCTGTGAGCGCTGTGAAGTGACCGTCACACCGTTGAACCAGCGGTCCCTCCCTGCTGCCCATCAGGCCACCCGCCTGGCCATAGCGGCAACCGCAGCCTCGTGTCCGCCTTCATTTCGGTTCGACGGCGGGTACTCCACGTGTTGTAAGTTGGCATAGCTGCTTGCGCCTCGGACTGCAGGAAGCCACGCGGGTGTGCAGGCACTGCGCAAATGCCATGCGGTCGTCCCGCGGCAGGCCCGCTCCGCACCACAGTGGCTGTGTCAACCTGCCTTTGCTTCCGTTAATTGATCTGCAGCAGGTAGGTCTTCAACAGGCCCTGCGGCAGAGGAACCACCATACGGTACAGCGTGATCGGCAGCTGCGCCACAAAGCAGCAGGTGCTCACCGTATGATAGTACAGTGTAGAAGGCAGGATGACATGAAAGTGTAGAAGAGCACGTGCGTGGTCGCGGCAGCTCAGCAGCGGTCAGGTATAGTCTCAACCGCTGCGTCGATAGAGCCATACTATAGCTCCTGCTCTGTACCATTTGTAGGTTCCATGTGGTCCACGCGCCCGGCAGCGGCACAGACGGCGCGTGTTACAAGGCACGTGTCAGGTGGCACGTGGCACGCGGGCGGGCGCACCTTGCCCTTGACCTCCACGTGGCCGCGGCAGCTCCACTGCCCCCGCTCCTCCTCCGGCAGGGCCATGTAGGTGTCCTCCGTGATCTGCAGCAAGCGCAGGGCCGAGCAAGCGTCTCGACACAGCCGCCGCTTCACATGCCTCATGCCGTGCGGATCTGCCGGCATGCGGGCAATGCTGTGCTTAAACAAGCAAAGCGGGCGCATTCACGCGCTTGACTGGTGCAGTATCAGCGCTGCAATGCGCGTTTTGCAGCCATGGCATTGCACCCTCGCCGGTCCCGCTGCTTGGCGATCCAAAACCACGCGTCACGCACCTGGATGGCCCCTGGCACGCCCGTCGACTCCATTCTGGAGGCGGTGTTGACAGTGTCACCTGAAGAGCACATGGCTTGTAAAATTCAAGCGGTTGGCACGGCATGACTAATGACATGCGGCGGTGCAAATGAGGATACGCAATGCACACGTGTCTATGGTGAGATAGTGACCCTAGCCATTTTCAGCAGGGGCGGACAAGAACAGCCGTCAAGGTGTAGTGCAAGGGCAAAGAGCCCATGGGTAATACAAATTGTCCACCTTCAAATTTGTACAGGCCGCATACCCGGCACGGACATCTTGCAACGAGCTTTCACATCCCCGCCCTGCAGATGACCAGGTCTCACTCGCAACGCTGCAGCAGGTGTTCAGCGGGAACGCCGACCCCGTTGCCCCGGTGACCCTCATGTTGCTACAGCAGGTGCTTGCATGCACCAGCTGCTGCTAATCCACAGGGCCCCTTAATCCACACCCACCGAATAGGCAGTACCGCGCCCTGCAGCTGCCCACGATGCCGCTCATGACGCTGCCGCTGTTGATGCCAACCCGCACACGCAGCGGCGCGCCGGTCACAGGGTCGGACACCTGGCCATGGGATTAAGCGAACGCAGGGGCCCAAAAAGCGAAGTGCTCGCGTTACACAGATGCAAGGGTCGATGACAAGAAGTGCTGAGTGTTACGCAGGCCAGTATGCAAGCAAGGCAAGCTGTATGCAGGCGACGAACGGCAAGGGCTTGATGGGCTATGGCCGAGGTGTGGGATGGCGGACAAGAAGCCATGACCACAACCCCACCGCCTGACAAGCTGCTGGGGTGGACATGGTCCTATGTTTCTGGTGCCATGTACCAGTGCTAGGTTCCAATGTACCTGATGCACTGTTGCGGTGCTATGTTCCTTGGTACCTGGTACAAGGTGCGGGTGCTGTGAACTTCACTAGTTTGATTACCGCCACGGCGGAGGCATTCGTGCAGCTCTTGTCCTGCATGCTCACCTGTGCGGCCGACCGGATCATGCCCACGCCGAAGCGCACCATGTCGACGGCGTGGCTGGGGCTCTCCTGCAGCAGGCCCGTGGCCGCCATGTCTGCGGTGTGGTTTAGGGTGTGTGGTTAGGGTGTGAGCAGTGAATGCAACTGGTCAGCATGTGCTGGTTGGGATCACAGCGCGTGACAGGTTCATTACGTTGCAAATGTCCCTTCCACACACTCGCTTCCACAAATCCACGGCGGAATGCTTGTGCCCCTTCGACACAGTGGGTCTCCCACGTCAGGCAGCATGTTCTGTGCACATCCCGTTGCGTCAGAGCTTTACCCACATGCGTCTCCGATGGTCTCCACCTTGTACACGTTGAGGGGCCCCAGCATGTCGTCGTAGCGAGAGAAGAGCGAGTGCAGCATGGCCATCACCGCCTCCGGCTCCAGCGAGCGAGCGAGCGTGGTGTAGCCCACAATGTCTGCGGGCGGCACATGGAGGTCGCGAAACCGTGCGTGAGGCCATGCCCCGTGCGTTTATAATTGCAGCAGTTGGAGGGTGCCACAGTGGTCTAGGCCATGGTGGTGCACGTCGTGTCAGTGGCTTGTGCTAGCGTCCTTGGTTGCTGAGGCGTGCATGAAGGTACTGTGCGCTGGGAAGCAGGCTAGGGGTACCGCAAGCAAGGTACACGGCGTTGCATGTACGTACCCGCGAAGAGGACCGAGACTGGGTGACCGATCAACGCCACGTGGAAGCACAGCCGGGCATGCAGGGAGTGGGAAGGGAGCACAGAACACAGTCGGCTCAATCAGGCGCACCTAACAAACTGATTGTGGAAGCCACGCAAAGCTAGTCAGAGAGTGAGGCCCTTAGCTAGTTAGTATTCACAGCCACGTGCCTTGCTGTACAGCCGCCTTCTGAATGCCCCCTTACTTAACCAGCCACGAGTGCACTACTATCCTGCCTCACCGTTGCGGTGCCACTGTTTGTACGGCACCTCCTGAGTCCCTGCCAGGATCCTCGTGCCGCCGCCGCTCTGTTGCAGCGGGCTGTTTGTGCCGCCACCGCCAATGACGCCGCCGCCGCCGCCGCCGCCAGCTGCACCTGGCAGGCCTGACGTCGGCGTCAAGCCCGTGCCGTAACTCATGGGCGAGTCGGGCGCGGCAGATGCCAGGTGCAGCGACCGGACATGGGCCAGTGGGCTGCCGTACATGCTGCTGCCGCCGCCGCCCCCGGCCGGCGTCCCCGCAGCGCTGCCGCCGCGGAACCCCATCAGGCGCCGCAGGGTTGGCGTGCCGAGGTCCGGATCGTCCACAGTGAGGTGGTCTGTGACGCTTCGGCGCAGGAAGTGTGACCCTGAAGACAGCGACGGACCTGCGCCGACGATGCCGCTGCTGAAGGCGGTGGCCGCGGCGACGGCGGCGGCACCACTGGAGCTGCTCCGTTGGTTTGCCAGTAGGACCAGCGGCAGTGGACGGAGCGCCAAGACCGGCCCGCCGGGTCCGCTGCTGCTGTGTACGGCACTGCCGGTGATATCCATGCCGCCGCCAGCGGAACGTGCAGTTGGCGCCTCCACTGCCCTGGCGGCGGTGATGGCGGCGCCGATGAGCTCACAGGAGCGGCGGCTCGGTGCGCCGCTGCCGCTGGCGCGGCTGCCGCTGGCGCGGCTGCCGGCGGCACTGACGGCGGTCAGTGTGCGGCCGCTGGCGGCGGCGGCGACGCCACCGCTGCCAAGCCCCAGCGCCCCTGGCGTCCTAGCCGACACGGACGATCGCACCATCGCCAGTTGCGAGGGCAGCGGCAAGCTACTGGCCCCCGTCAACGACTCCGCCGGCGTCGTTGAGCTCCGATGCAGCATTGGCTGCCGGCCGCCGCTACCGCCGCTGCAGCCGTCAGGCGATGGAGGCATGCCCGCACGCGGCCGCTGCCCATCGCGCTCCGAAGCCGGCGAGTACACCTCTGCATACCGGCCGCTGCTTCCCGGACTGCCACCGTCGGCACCCGGGTCCGTCCTGTCAAGCTCGAGAGCTTCTGTCTCCAGGATGGATGACAGGATGACACGAGAGTCGAGCTGCCCAGCTGCCGCTGCCCCTCCCGCTGCTGCCGCCACCCCCGACGCCCACTCACCGCTGACGTCAGCGTCGTTGCCGTCGCCGTCACCATCAACGCCGTCGCCAAACTCGCCTAGCTCTGCGTCGGCGCTCTTGAACACACCCTTGGGTGGGGAGCTGCCGGCAACCGTGCAACCCTCCGTATCCAGCCGGCTTCCGCCCTGCTTCCGCCCCGCGCCCTGTGCCCCGGCGGCCTCCATTGCCACATCCACGTTCTTTGCCTCAAGCCACTCCTCCCCTGCCTCGCCCTCCACCTCGCCGTCTGCCTCCTGGCCGATGGGCGGCAGCGGACCCGGGGGAGGGGACATGAGCACCGTTGATGGAAGCTGCGAGAAGCTGCTTCCGTGCTGGTGGCTGCCGTACGCACTGCTGCTGGTGGTGCTGTGGTGGGCGATGGACATAGCGGGCCAGCTGGAACGCTCCCTTGTGCTGCCGCTTCCGTACTCGAGGTGTGGGTTAAGGCCGGCTCCGACGAGGGGCCGTGCAGGGCCGCCGTACGAGGGGGAGCGCTGTAGTGTGCTGCCCAAGGGAGGTCTCTGCAGGAAGAAAGACCGTCCTGACGCAGCTGATGCCTTGGCTGCATTGCGGGAGAAGGACGGAATGGTGCCCAGGGATGCGGTGGAGGGGAGCGAGTAGGCAAAGGAGGAGCCGCGACCGAAGGTTGTGATGGTGGAGGTGAAGGAGGAGAGATGTCCCATCGTGGTAGCCACGGAGGAGGTGCGGAGCGGGCCGTCGTCGGGATTGGTAGGGCTGAAGGGGACGGAGGGGAGCACGGGGGACAGGCCTGCGTCTGGTGGGTTGCCGGGGCTGGCAGGGGGTGCAATGGAGAGGCCGCGGGATGTGGAGGGGTTGCCCGTGGTGGTGTGGTGTGGGGGCGCGGAAAGGGGAGGGGTGTCTGGGACAGCACCGCCGGGGAAGCTGTTGCGGACGATGGTGATGGCGGGGCCGTCGTCGGGGCCGGAGGCAGAGGGTGCCTCCTCCGTGACGTCGTTGGAGCCGTTGAGATCGTTGGGGTCGTTGAGTTCCTTCTCGCCATATGACGAGGAAGGCTCGGCGGCGGCGGCGGCGGCGGCGGCGGCAGCGGCGACGACGGCATGGGCTGCGGCGGAGGTGAAGGGCGTGCAGGCGGCGGGGGCTGGCGGTGGCGGCGGTGGTGGAGATTGGGTGACGGCGGCGGTGGGCGTGCCTGCGGGGGTTCCTCCCATGTTGCGAAGGAAGGACCGCTTTAGCACTTGTACGGCATCCGCCGGCATGATGTCCTGCATCAGGGCGTCGCCAACCGCCAGCTCCGCCTGTGGTACGATACATGGCAGCGGTAGCATGAGGAATACGGGGTAGCAAGGTTGCAACGTACGGTTTGCCAACGTCCGTAGTATAGGTTCAAGTTACATCACAAACGTGCAGGCACGGACCATTAGGTCAGTGTACCTTGGCCCTGTCCTTATATGACACTGCATCAACCCTGGAACACTCCCACGCCGTGACCCCCTGCCGATTTGGCATGCCATCCACGTCCGTGCAGGGTGCCCTGCATGCGCATGTCCCTTTCCCGTGGGGAAGGAGATGAAGTCTACGCCCCAACAAAGCCGGCAAGTTGACCACAGGCCATCCATACCCACACGACCACCCACCTGCATGTGCTTCATGCACAACGCCGCTGCCACCTCGTTCGCCAGGCAGCACGAGAACGTGAACAGCTGCTCGTCCAGCTGCGGCTCAGCCGCACCGGGCTGACCCATGGGTCCGCCCCCTGCCGTACACGCGGGACTGGCCACGACCAGCAGCCCGAATCCGTGCTCCATGCAGTGCAGGGGCGCAGCGATCAGCCCCGACGCCCCAAGGGATCCCGCCAGGCGGTCGAGGTCCGCATACGGTGGCTCCCCAGCTGCCTCCTGCCCCTCCCCGTCGCCGCCGTTTCCCTCGCCACCGCCTGCCTCCCCGCCAACCTCCAGACCCCCCCGGCGAGACCAGCGCTCCTCCTCGTCTACCTGCCCCGCCAGATCCATGTCAGGGGGTGGCACATTTGCGGCCGTGGCCGGCTTCGGCTGTGGCTCCGGCTCCTGCTGCGGGGCCCAGTACTTCTCCCAACCAGCACCCATGCCCTGCTCGGGACTCCCCTGCTCCGCAGCTTCCATGGCGCCCGCGCCCGTGCCCTGGCCTGCGGTGTGGCCTCCCTCGTCAGGGCCCTGCTCTGGAATCGCTGCTGCTACTCCCGCCTCCACTCCGTCCCCGCGGTTCCAGCACAGCGCAACACCCTCGTTAAGACACGCCATCAGTGTCGGCAGGCCTGCGAGGGCGGCGCAAGGTGACGCCTTTCCGCGCTCCGCCTCCCCGCCCTCGCCCCCGGCCCCGTCGTCTGCCTCTCCTTCCTGGCCCTCCGCCGCCTCCACCACGCTGCTGGCCGACACACCCGACCAGGTGCGACGGAACAACAGCGAGGGCCACTGCCTCAGGGCCGCGGACTTAACCAGCGGCACCACAACCGCCAACGGCGCCGGTGCTGCCGTACCATGGCCCTCATCGCCCGCGCCCACGCCCGCTGGCAAGTCCTCATTGTCGTACCCCTCGTCCTCGGGCAGGGTCATCAGCAGGTACACTCCCAGCCCGTCGTACAGATGCTCCATGTAGTACGACAGGAGCCGTACGACGCCCGCCACGTCGGGCGCTGCAAGCATGGCCATCTTGAGCTCTGACAGCTGCAGGTGCTGCTGCGACAGGCCCAGCATTGCAGCACGCGAGGCAGCGTCCCAGATTTGTTGCTGCTGCAGCAGCTGGCTCTCATGCGCCTGCGCCTGCGCCTGGTTTTGCTGCTTTGCACCGGGGGCCAAACTGGGCACCTGAGGCATGCTGCCAGCTGCTGGCCAAGTGTTCCCCGCCCCAGCAGGAGCAGCGGCGGCAGCAGCGAACCGCCTGGGCAGGTATCGCCCCCCAAGCACCCAAGCACCCATGACCGCTGCTTGTCCAGCCAGACCTGCCGCCAAAATTACGCGGCTGCTGTACAGCTTGTCGTACAACCCAATGCCCAGCAGAAAGCCGTAAGGCCCTGGTGCAGCTGCTGCTGGAGCTGGCGTGCTGTCGTCGGGGACGGTTGGCAGGCGGCTTGTCGCCAGGACGGAGGTGTCGAGCAGCAGCAGCTGCTTCTGTGTGCTAGCAAGCGTGCCGCCGGGTGCAGCTGTCGGGCCCGAGAGGGACCTGAGCAGGGCGCCAACCACTTGGGCCGCTGGTACGACAACCAGCGCCGCCGCCAGCCGCCGCCGCCGGACCAGCAGCTGCACGTCGACCCACGCAGCGGCTGCCGACATGGCCCTGGCCGCCAACACGTGTGCAAGGCACGCCGCAGCCACCAGGCCGACGCATGCGGCGCTCACCAGCGGCAGCAACAGTCCTTCAGCCAAAAGTGTTGCAGCAGCCACTGTTTCCGGAGCTGCCAGGAGCTGCGGCCACCACGCCATGAGCACGGCCCCGGCGGCGCCGCACGCCAGAGCTGCTGCTGCCAACGCACGTTCCGCACTGCCGTACGACAGAGCGCCGCCAACCGCCGTGTACCCCGTTACTAGGCAGAGCACAACCCTGGGAGCCAACGGGGCGCCACCGCTGCTGCTTCTAAGCACCCCTGGCGACTGCATGGTAAGGTCGCCGTCTGGTGCCAGGGCGTGCGCTGTCGCAGCCACCACCACCACGCCCCTTGACGCCCATGCGGCCGCCCGGTGACGCCAAGACCACTCGGGGGCAGCTGCTAGCGCTGCTGAGTGCAGCAGCAAGCCAGGGCACGCAGCCGCCAGCGCGGCAGCCGGCAGACCGGTGGCGGACAGCGCAACCGCCTCCAGCAGCAGCAACGGCCACTGACGGCCCAAGCCCACTGCATGGCTTAGCTCTTGCTGTGTCTGCTGCTGCACCGACTCAACAGCGCCGCAAGGCACCTGCGCTGCAGAGCACACGAGCACCTGCGGCACGCCCGCGCTCCCGCCGCTGCCGCCACTTGCCCCCAGTGACGCAGCACGTAGATCGACGCCTTCCACAGCCGCCCCCGTCGCAAACGAGCTGGATGCGCCGCCGGGTACGCCGCCGCATGCGCCGCTAGCCCTGGCGGT
This sequence comes from Chlamydomonas sp. KOR1, assembly GCA_036984285.1. NCBI lineage: Eukaryota > Viridiplantae > Chlorophyta > Chlorophyceae > Chlamydomonadales > Chlamydomonadaceae > Chlamydomonas > Chlamydomonas sp. KOR1. The sequence goes on from BQMZ01000351.1 coordinate 329,490, forward strand.
CGCCACGTGCTCCGCAACCGAGGGGCAGGCAGAACCCAGGTTGAAACCCAGGGCGGCCGCGAGGGCTGCGTCCTCGCCTGTGGCTGTGATCATGCTAGGGGAGGGCACGACGGACGGTGCGAGCGGCAGCGAGACCACCGACAGGGGAGTATCCGGGCAGCTGCCAGTACTCATGCTGCTGTCCAGCCGGCGCAGTTGCCGTACGCCACTGCGGAGGTTCCCCAGCCTCGAGGGCTTGTCCAGGGTAGTGCTGCGCACCAGCGCCCTGCGCTCCCCGCCCAAGCTCAGCCGCAGGTTGGCGACGGGGCTGGCGGACGCGCTTGGGGCTCCATCGCCCGGTCCCGCGCTGTCCAGTGGCCCATCGGATGCGGTCGGTGTTGCATCGCCGGCATGGCTCCCGGCGGTGGCCAGGGGGACGAAATGGCAGGCGGCCGTCCGGGCGGTGCGGAGTGTGTGTAGCAGGTGTGGGGCTGGGGGTAGGGGCAGCACATTGGTGGACTGTGCGCGCAGAGTCGGGGCGGGGGAGGGATGGCTGCCGGGCAGGCTTGATGAGCAGGAGGTCGAGGCCAGGTAGGGAAGCGCTGCGCTGGAGGGGTCGTGAGGAGCGGAGGTGCAGGAGGAGGCGAGCAGCGGCGGGAGCTGTGGCGGCGGCGGCAGGGGGCTGGCGCTGCCAGGCTGCGTGGCTGACGCGCCCGGGGACGGCGCAGCAGCAGGTGAAACAGCTAGCCCACGCACCGACTGTGACCGGCACAGCAGCCACGTGGGCGGCGGTGCGGGCTGCTGCTGCTGCTGCTGCTGCTGCTGCCCAAGGTTGGGGCTTGCGGCAGCTGGCGGCACGAGGGAGGAGAGGCCCGCCCCTAGCCTGCGGCCTGAAGCCACCCGCAGCAGGGGCCGTTCAATGTACCCGCTCTCCTTACGTACACTGGCCCCCGCGCCAGCGCCACCCCCTGAGCCCGTACCTTCCAACGCCGTGGCGATCCGTTGCAGGCGCAGCTGTGGGGTCCCAAGCTGCATAGCCATGCCCACCATCGGGCTTGCCACACCTAGCTGACCTGCCATGGGCATGGGGCTGAGCAGCATGGAGCCCCCCAGCACGGCAGAGCTCGCGGGACGTCGGGTCAGTGCGCCAGGTGACAGGGGAGTCCCCTCTCGTGGGTCGAACGGCGACACGAAGCCTACCGCTTCAGCGTCGGCAGCACGCGGCGAGCCAACCAGCGGAGTGCCACCTGACGGGGAGCCAATGGCGGGGGTGCCCGCCGAAGGCGACGGCGGCACTGACGTCTGCCGCCGCTGTGCGTCCTGCAGCGCCGCCCGCCAGTGGCTTGCCACGGCCATCCTGACAGCCCGACGGCGGTGCTGCTGCGGCTGCGGCAGTGCTGACGGCTGCGGCGCAGTGACGGCCGTACGCCGTACGCTGCCGCCGACTGTCACACTGCCACCACCGCCGCCGCCGCTGCTGCCGCCGCTGCGGGTGGGTTCGCCGAGACCTGTGTTCAGGAACGCGGCGGGTGCGGTGCTGGAGAGGCTGTTGGACGCAAAGCGGGTTACGCCGCCCGCAAAGAGCGCGTCCTCATCCTCGTCCTCAGCACTGCCGCCGCCAACGTCACCGCCGCCACCCTGGGTGTCGTCGTCGGTTGTGCCCAGGTCCCTGCCCCCTTCACCCGACTCCTGGGTCTCCCAGATGGGCATGCAAGGCAGGCCGTACATGTCCGCCGCGGCGCGACGGAGGCTCAGCATGCCGATGCCGGTATGGATGTAGCCCCGTGGCGGCGCCGGCGGTGATGGTGGCGGCGCTGGCGGCGGCGGAGCACAAGCAGCGTTCGTGGCGCCAATGGCGGTGGCGGAGGCGCCCGCGGTGTATCCCCGTGGCGGCGGCGGTAGTGGTGGCGGCACACAGGCGGTATCTGTGGCGACGGTGGCGTTGCTTATGGCGTTGGCTGCGTCCCCCACTGCTGCCGCAGCGGTGCTTTCTGGCTCGCGTGCCGCTGTGGGGCGGGATGCTGCAGCATGGGCACTGTTGGCGGCAGCGGCAGTGCTGCACGCCATGGTGGAACCCAGGGCTGGCAGCTGCGGCGCAGGCGGCAGCGGCAGCACCAGACCATCAGGGCTGTTGCCGGTTCCGTCTTCCGCTCGGGCTTTGGGGACGGCAGCTGGCACACCCCTCTGCGCTATCTGTCCCGGGCCGTTGCCTGCGGAGCCCCCGCATCCTTGCCTGGCTGCTGCTGCTGCTGCTGCTGTGGATGACTTAGCGGGCTGGGTTGACAGCGCCACAGGCGACAGCGGTGCCTGCGGCCACAGCGGCTGCAGCTGCAGCCGAGCCCCAAACCGCGCGGCGATGGCAGCAGCGTCGTCAGTGAGCGAGGTCGCAGAGCTGCGCTGAACGTTGCTTCCCTGGCTGATACTGTTGGTGCCCCTGTCGAACGCACCGGCAGTAGCCGCTTCACCACGAGGAAGAGATTGGGTCCGCCTTGTCGTAACGCCCGCGCTGCAGGCGCCGTCAGCTGCACCGCTGCTGGATGCCCATGGTTGCTGCCGCAGTGTCAAGCAGTCGCCGCCGGCGCCGCCGGTATTGCGCGTCCCCCTGTGCTGTGTGTCGGGGACCGCTGCCGCCTCACCTCCTGCGCCAGCTGCAGCGCCGCCACTCCCGTCGCCACCACCTCCGGCTGCCCTGCCGGCAGCTGCATCGCCGGTCAACTCCTTCACAGGCAGCAGCTCTTGTGCGCCTGACCCCGACCTGCTGACCTCCACATGCGGTGCAGCCGCGTCGGCCGGCTCAGCATCCGCCGGACCCACGTCGCTGGCACTGTCGCCGTCAGGGACCGCCAGGCACGTGGCTGCCCAGCTGCATGGCCCCGGCACGTGTTCGTACGACGGCGGCCTCCCTTGTGGGACATTTTCTCCATGGGCAACCTGTACGTCAGCGGTCAGCGAACCGACCAAGCCCGACTCCAGCTCGTCCTGTACTGCGCTGGCGCTGCTAAGACACGTGTCCCAAGTGCCGGTGCTGGGAGCGTCGCCCTGGTCCGAGGAGCAGCTGAGGCGGTGCTGGTCGGCCTCTTGGGCAGAGGAAGGGGCAGCGGGCGTGTAGGAGCTGGGAGAGGAGCGCGGAGGCGAAAAGTGGGGTAGAGGCCGAGCGGCGGTTAGGGCTACAGCTGCGATGGTGCATGCGGCTGGAAGGGCCCACAGCAACGCCGTGGGGAGGCTGAGCGGGGCCCTGTCCGGGCGCAGGATGGAGGCCAGGGCGGCTGCAAAGAGCGGCAACCCGTGCGCTGCAGCTGCCAGGGTGCTTACTGTGCCGCCCAGGCGAGGCTGCGGGGCGGCGCGCTGCGAGGTGTTGGGTCAAGCCAAGGGAGAGGTGTCAGGGTGTGACTGTTGGATGTCGGCTGCGGACCTCGCCACAGCTCCAGCACAAACCAAGGGGACTCGAAAGCAACATGCTGCTGGTGCGTGGTGCTGTCTGCAGGTGCCACAGCTCTTCAGTTATGCCCCGACGGAAGGGGGCATGCACCAGCCTGTTTCCATACGTGATAATTCCTTCATGCGGCATTGCAGACACAGTGACGCATGCATGCTGTTGTGTGGTACTCGACCGACACTTAACGGTATTTGGTGTCTGTTAGGTGTGGCGACATGCGAGCGCACCTGTTGTAGGACCTCCGCAAAGCAGCCGGCCATGCACAGGAGGAACAGCTCCCAGGGCCCCTGCCCCAGCGACGAGACATCCCCTGGTTGGAGACCGCGCTGCCTGGCCACGTCAACTACGGCGGCGGCAGCGGCCCCGCCGACCACGGCCGCTGTGCACGTCAGCAGCAGCAGCTGCTGCTGCAGCTGTGGCGTTGTGTGTGGACGGCAGCTGAGCAGCAAGGCGACGGCCCCCAGGTGACCAGCCAGCTGTGCCAGTTGGGCAGTACAGCCCAGTGCTCTTAGGTCGCCCCGCCTCGAATGCTGTTGAGCAATCTCGAGCCATGCTGCAATGAGAAAAAGCCGATTGTACGCGGACGCATCAGTGTCGCTGTGGCGCTGACCCGGTGGCCTCCCAGTGCACTTTAGCCCTACGGTTGCAACCGCGACGTCGCGCAGCTCACGCAACAAAATCTCGGGAATTTGGCATATGCAAAAAATTCACCTGTCAGACTTTCTGCACGCGTAGCCGATACTATTGCCCAGACTGTCTTGGTGGTGAGGCCCAGCCTGCAGGAACCGATGGGAGCAGGGTGAATGAATGGCCTGCACGGACACCTGGTTTGCTTTGGAAAGACGCAGCGCACTAGCTGATTAAAACATTGACATGCCCATGTTGAATGTTGTCCACGCAACCACGCCGCTCTGCTAGGGTGCGGCCGTGCGGCCTGGTGATGGACAGCCCTGGTTGCGTACCTGATAGCAAGCCCACCAATTTTGGGGGCAGCTGCTCCAATACGACGTAACTGCGGAGCGTTTGGCATCCAGTTTATGCGGGGCTCCGAATAGCGCACGGCTGCCGCGGTAATATTGGCGCCTAACCGCCGTGATAACTCTTACCCCGCTTCCTCTGTACACAACATCCATGAATACCCAAAACCACGGCAAGGCGACGAAGCCTGGCCTATTTGACCCAGACCGCCATTGGAAATATTGCTGCTAGAGGCGAGGGGTACAGAGCCTAAGTGGCGAAATTAAGAGCGACTACGGTATTGCGGAATGCATGAAGGTGAGCCGCCATAATGCCCGTCTCTAGTCAGCAACCTACATTTCATTCCGTTATACGGCGTGGGTGTGGTGCATATGGGCGCGCGACGTTGCTCAACGTGTCGAGTTTCGCCGCGGCCTCCCGTGTCGGGTTAGCCCCCGAAAAAGGGCAGAACAAGACATGCAAAATTAAACGATATATTCAATGATGAGCCCTCATGTCAATCGCAAAATATCCTGCGCGCCCGCATGTCACACGCGGCGTTGCAGAGCTGAAGGCCCTCGACCGCTCATGGTAAGCCTAATAGGGCGATTGTTTGTACAGGAATCCATCGCGACTGCTGGCTGTTCGCCTAGAGCCCTGGGACGACTGCCGTGGACCTGTTTCAACTACCACAACCGAAAATAAACTTCCCGCTGCGTAGTGGCGTCGCGTGCCAGCTCTGGCGGAACACACTCTAAGGTTTGCAGATTTGCACTTTATCAACAATGCCGTGGTAGTCATGCCGACGGTGTGTATCTGGGTCAGCGCAGGACAGCTATTGTAAGGACAGGAGAAAAGGACAAGGACGCGGTGCTGAATAAGGTTCTTATCGTGGGCTTGTGAACCATGGCATTGGGAATGCATTGCAATAGCAGTTCGCAAGCTCATACGCTGGGAAGTAGTAAGGAGTCCTCCCCAGTCTACGGACGAAAACTGGACAGGTGTCTCACGTCTGGGATTAACACGTCGCGGTCTCAAACCGGCTTGCCTGCTATTAGCATCCTGCATTATAGCAGCACCTGGCAACTCTGATCCACTTCCCTACTTTGACCTGGCTTTGACTGGCTGACAGTCTGTGACAGCGGTACAGCGACGACGCTGCAGGACTCGGCAATAGTTACATATGCATGCATGCATGCGTGCGAGCATCAATCAAGCTGCGCCCTCCAGACAAGATAAAGTGCTGTCACTAGGAGCTAGTAGGAGCCCAGTTTGCCCAGCTACGATCACCATGCATCCATACTCCAGCATACAGCAGCTGTCCACGCTGCGTGGCCCACGCCGCCTGGCCTCTGACATACGGTACCGAAGCGTCTTGATATGGGCTTTTGGCAGCTTTACTTTGTTACATGAGACACTCGCAACTTGCATCCAAACTGTTGCTCGATTGCATGCCCTAATGCTAGCACGCCCCTGCATGCCGTGCATCATGCGAGGCCACCACATGCCACGGCACGTCGGCACGAGCCCATTTGGCGGAAGGCTGCTGGAAGTACGCACGCAAGTGCCAGTAAGTAGCAGCTCATGGAATCCTCCTACAATCCGCCAGCAGGTAAGGATTTGCCTACGCAAGCCAGGCAGCAGAAAGAAGCCCGCGGACAAACATTAGTACCACAGCCGACGTACAGTGGTTTCCCTGGGTTCAGTGTGCACAGATGGACCCCCTTCGTTGCAACTTGAGGCGTCTCCTGGCCCCTAGACCCCGGAAATTGAGTTTCGCCCATCTGACTGCGACCCTCTTGACAGGAGACCCTTCTCAACACATCGGCCCTCTCAACTGTTACCCTGGCAACATCCTGTTGCAACATCTTGACACCCTCACCAGCAAGGGCGAGGGCCTTATTAGCCCCCGTTGATCACATGTCCATCGCCCAGGCACCTTCCCTTCACCAACCGTGCACGTATCTGCCCCCCCTGTACATATACCCTGCAGGACAGTATGCATGTTATACGGCACGGTGTTGTCATTAGGACAGGTACAACATGCATGATGTTATGGGAACAAACGAGGATTACACCTTTGCCACTGCGTTTGCTGGCGTGCGTTGTCGGGGCACACCCAACAGTCCGCAGCCATCCGCCTTCAGCAGCCGTGTAAGCACGGCAACTGTCAACTACCTGCTCCGTGTCTCATGCAGCCGCATGGCGGAATCCCGAGTGCCGCCGAGTGCAACCACCTAACCGACACCGACTGCCGGTACCCCACCCGGATGTTGCAGCCTACAACCCCATGCGCTGCTGCTTAAACTTGGACACCCGCTTGGGGGCCTCCGCCACGTCCCCCTGCATAAGCAGCCCCCGCAAACTCGCTGCCTCCGCCTCCATCACCGCTCCCAGGCCTCGCTCGCCCCCCGCACTTAGGTCCGCGCCTGGACCTCGCCCCTCCACCGCCCTCTCCACCACCAGCCCCGAGAACGCCTCCCTCCTGCGCCGCTCCAGCGCCTCAGCCTCCGAACCCCCCGCCAGCACACCCGCCCCACTCCGCATCTTGCTGCCACCAACGGAGCTGCTCTCGCTGACCCCCGCGGCTGCGCCCTGCCCCTGCCTGTCAACAGAGACGGCCGTTCCTGCTTTCAGCGCGGGCTTCAGCCCTCCCGCTGCCCCCGCCGCTTTCGCCTGCTCCGCACTGCCCCCCGCGGCGGCCGGGGTCACAGCGCCGGCCTCATGGTCGTCGGCAAACGACACACGCCGGCGCCGGGGGGCATCCCCTGCCCCTGTCCCTGCCCCTGCCCCTGACCCCGTTCCTGCCGCAACCGTCGGCCCGTTCAGCGGCGCCGCAGTGCTGTGCGGCCGTGCCCCGTCCTCGTTCGCTTCCACCGCAGGGCCACCACCCGGCAAGGCGCCAGCCCGCCCTGCAGCTGCGCCCCCAGCTGCCGCCTTCTTACCCCGCCCGGATGCCCCGCCCAGCAGGAACCCCTTTCTGAGCGCCGGCGCCGCCTTTGCTGCCGCGGGCTTGGAGGCAGCGGCAGCGGCAGCGGCAGCGGCAGCGGCAGCGGCCCCTGCCCTTCCACCGCCGCCCTGCCAATCCACAGTGGAAGCAGACGTGGGGTCTGCAGCCGACCCTGAAGCCACAGCCTGCTGCTCCTTGGCCCTGCGCTCTTCCGCGCCATCGCCCTCCGCGTCTGACTGCTCGTCCCCTTGCCTTGGCCCTGCCCCTACCCCGTCCCCTGCCCCTGCCCCGCCCGCGCCTCCCCGCGCCTCCTCCTCTGCCTCCATCTGCTCCAGCGCCGCCAGCCGCGCAAAGATGCGCGCATCCTCCTCATCCTCATCCTCAGCCCCACTCACACTCTTGCTCCCTTCCCCTGCCCCACTCTCCTTCCCTTTGCCCCCATCCCCACCACCCCCGCCGCTAGCACTGCGATTACCACCTGCCACGCCCCCTGCCGCCTGCTGCTGCTGCTGCTGCTCTGCCCTTGCCCGCTCCCTCTCCTTCTCCCTCTCCTCCCTCACCAACCGCAGCAGCTCCTCCGACTCGTCGTACTCCTGCCGTATCTCCATGAAGCTGTCACCCTCCTCATTAGTCATGGGCGCCTCCAGCGCCCGCAGCCGGGCCGCCAGCTCCTCCGCCTGCTGCCGTGCCGCAGCCAGCGCCGCCTCGGCCCGCTGCTGCCTCCTCGCCAGCACACCCTCCGCCTCCCTAGCGCTGGCCTCCAGCGTGTAACCGCACCCCAGATCCACCATGTACTCGTTGGTGTGTATCAGCTGCCCAGGGAAGAAAGCGTGCTTGCCGTACGGCACCATCGCCTGGTGCCGTACTTTATCCGGCAGGCGGGTGATGAGTTGCCGTACGCGCTGCAGCTCAGCAACGGAGGCCTGCATGTCTGCCAGCTGGGCTTGTTGCTGGGTGGCGCCAGCGGTCATGGCGGTCAGGTAGGCCAGGAGGTCGGCGTCTGAGAGGGGCTCGCTGCCTTGGCCGCTGGTGCTTGGTCCGGAGGATGGGTAGGAGGCCAAGTCAGAGTGGTGCTGTAGCTGCTGTGGGGGCATGGTGGCAGAGCTGCTGGAAGCTGCAAGGTGGCGTGGCATGGCGTGGCGTGGCGTGCTGGTTGGGCAATAGGGGATATGCTGCAGAGGCCTGTCGCCGCCGGTCAACTGGTGGCTTACACGCTTGCCCTCAGGAGGATGGTATAATCAGCCCTCTTGCTCATGAAGCTGTGAGTAAGTCGAGAAGCAAGTACTCCGTAGAGCGGCGCCCACGCAAATGCCACGGTGGTGTGTGACCAGGTCCCAAGTGGAAACCACAGCCAATTTATACTTAAAGGTATGCGAAGCAACAAGTGTTTGAGATAAAGCCTCAGGTTGCAGCTGCTCTGAGCGTCGAGTCGTGTTTCGGAGCTTCGGGGTTTCTGCCGGGCCAACCTAGTCTAACCAGGACAACCTCGCTCAACTATCCGTCTAATCAAGTTATCAACTGTAAACCAATGTCACGTTGCTAAGCCCCTTTCAATTAGTCCATATCAAGCGGGCAGATGCAAGACAGCCACCCCCCACATGTTACATATACTGAAATGAAACCCGTGTAGTCCAAGTAGAAATCCAAAATGCCGATCGACTTCTTTGGGCTCTTCTTCCTCGGGTTAGGGCCGGGCATTGCCTTCTTTATTGTGCTCATCGCGCGGAAGTCCTTCCTAGTGCTGTTATCGTTGTTCAGGTAAGCGCCTTCGTTCGGTGCCTGTGAGGTGGGAGGCGTCTCACAGCACCTGCATGTGCAAAGTGCTCACTTCGGCTACCTCACGACGCTGCGCAGCGCCTTCCTATGGCTCGTGGTCCTCTTGATCACGTCTGCCATATTCCGCGGTAAGAGGAAGAGGGGGTGTGTCTACTGCTTTCACTGTTAACTGGCGTTTGCACGGGAGACTCCCCAGCTTCTCCTTGCAACCGCACCTCACTCGTCCACAACTCCGCCTGTGCCATCGCAGCTTTCGTGCCTCTCAAGAGCACGCTTAGCTCCTATGCGGGGCTTCTGGCTGGGGCCGTGTGCATCCAGGAACTCGTGCGCTATGGCGTGTGGCGAATGCATCGGTAAGGCCACACGGCAACCCACCGCCTACACTACCTATTTTGCTGCTTTCCCTCTTGCTCTTGCACTCCACAACTTGTTTACATACGTCCGCACCTACCATACCTTAATCTCCCTATGGCCTGGCCCCATAAGTCCCCGTCCTAATCCACCCCGTACGCAACCAACAGCCGCCTCCACTCTTCCACGCCCGCGCCCTGCCCATAATCCACCTCGGCCCGGTCCCCCCGGCCCACAGGAAGACGGTGGAGACGCTGGAGGTCATGGCCCGCAACACCAACCACCGCTTCGCCATGCTGGACCGCCTGTACATGGCGCTGGCGTGGGGCTACGGCCACGGCGCCTGCCACGCCATCTTCTTCTTCCTGTCCTTCTTGCCCCTCACCACCGACGACGGCACCTACTACCTGGACGCGTGCCCCCAGATGAGCATCTTCCTCATCGGCGCGCTGTACTCGCTGGCGTTTGGCATGATACTGACCAGCCTGATGGTGGTGGCCTTCGACGGCTACATGACCAACAGCCCGGCGCACGTGGCGGCGGTGGTGTTCCTGCACGGCGCGGCCGCCGGCATCGTGAGTACGACTTCGTGTGCAGGTCCATGGGATACTGTGCGTACCGTACGCCAGTGGGCCAGCGTCTTGTGAATACCCTATGCAAGGCGGGGTCCTCAGGAGCTGAGGGGGCTGCGTGCATGCACCCGGGGCTGACTGCAGCGTCATGGCTGCGGTAGTGTTTCTGCACGGCGCAGCTGCGGGCATCGTGAGTACCGCACCGCACACAAGGGGGCCAGGGCCGCTGGGGTAGAGGTGCTGGGCTGTATGCCAAAGTGGTTGCGGTTGTGTTCCTGCGCGGGGCGGCTGCGGACATGGTGCCGTCCCGAGTGCAAGGGGGGCAGGGCTATGACAGAGGGGCGGGTGCCTCGCGTGTGCAGGCGGGGCTCTATGACGGGGCGTATGCTGGCCGCGGTGGTGTTCCTGCATGGCGCGCCGCGGGCATGGTAGTCAGGGGGCCGGGGCTGCGGCGGGCTCGAGGGCGGGCATCGTGCATGCAGCCGGGGCAGACTTCCGCGTTAGCACGGCGCTGCGGGGGGCAACGTGAGGGTGCAAGGGATCGGTGTGTTGGAAGTGATGGGCTCATGTTGTGGGGCCGTCAAGGTATGTACTGGGGGCTGCGACCAGGCACTTGCGTTCAGCAATCCAGCAACGACAATAGCAGCAGGGCTGTGCTGCGTGGCGGCAGGTGCTGTGCGGCTAATCGGGCCGGTGGCGCTTGGGTGAGCCCGCCGCGGGAGTTGGGGCGGGGCATCGGCAAGGGCAGGGGCAACGGGACGTGCGCAGTGGCGGGGGTAGGGACGGAGGCGATGGGACGGGAGCTGGAGAATTGCGATGCCATGCCAAACAGTGTAAAGACATTGTGCTCCAGCCAGGTTAGCAGAAGCAGCGCAGGGGAGCCTCACGACCGCATGCCGATTGCGTCCGGCCGCCGCGCAGGTAGCCGACCCCCCGTGTCTTTCCCGCCGGGATGCACGCTGACCACTGCGTACCGTAACACGTTCCCGGCTCCTGCCCTGTCTGACGTCCAGTCCTCCGTCTACCCTGTACAACCGCATCTCACCGCCCCCGCTCCCTCCCATGCCTCCATAGACGCTGCTCAACTTCATCCGCAACGGCTGCATCTTCGCCATGCCGGTGCTGCTGGCGCTGGGCCTGCTGCTCACCACCTACGCAGTGGCGCTGTGCTGGCGCAAGGCGCACCTCAGATGAGCGCAGTGGCACCCACGGCGGGCGCAGGCGCGCCTGGGCAGCGCAGTGGCACCTCCGATGGACAGTGCATCCCTGATGCGCGCAAGGCGCACGGGCGCAGGCGCACGCACAGTGCATGCATGCGACGCAATGCAAATGAGGCTGCAGGAGGGGAGAGGAGCTGGGCGATGGTTGTGGGGGGCTCAGGCCTCTTGGCGGGGTGCGAGGCGTTGCGGTAAGATAGCCCAAGCAGCACAGTGCTGTCGTCGTGCTGCCTTTCGGAGGGGCTGGAAGGGGCCGGAGCTGCCCAACCTGCCCTGTGCCGGGGAAGCTGCACACGGAACTGTGCCACGTGATGCAGGGTCACGAATTAGCGACCGGGGGACAAAGGGGACGGAGGTTTGGTGCGTGCAGTGGCGATAGCGGTTCTTTTGCGGAGGAACGCGTAAAGCGCGAGAAACCGTAGGCAAACATGGGAACGCTGGTGGTTTTGCGGGGGAGCATTGCCTGCGCTCCGGAGCCGTGCATCTGTTCTGTCCTCTCCGCATGCCTTGCATTGTCTTGGTGAATCTGTGGCATTGGAGGTTTGAGGGCGGGGATCGGATGGTCGTGGGAGCACAGGACTTGCGGACTTCGGTTGCGTTGGCGTACCCTACAGAGTCGTCAGTACGGCATGATGACTCATAGGGTCTTGCAAGATGCAGATAACATTAGGTTTGCTCGCATGTGTTATGCATGCATGCTGCTACGTCCCTGGTCGCCATGAATGTTCGGCCCTGCCGTGCTTATTGACTGCCTGTGCATAGGACTTCATGGTATGCCGCCCTCGCCGCGATTACTAGGGCTGGGCAGTAGCAGGCTTGTTTGCTTTGGGAGGGCTGTCTCGTTGCCCTCTCGGGGTGGTGGGTGTGGTACGACACCCCGACCGAAGAGGTCCCCTGTAAAAACCTAACCTAACCTAACCATGCATGCAGCATTGTCATGTGCACCTGTGTCATATCGTGGTGGCTGGGGACAGGGAAGCCATGTCCCCCTGCTGGGGGCTGGCTTCCGGTTGTATTTGGGTTGACCAGGGTTGACCCAGTAGGATGCTGCTTCTACGGTATGAGAATGTGTTCCGCAGCATGCATGGTCGATGTGGGAGCTTGAAGTGGGTTTGGCATCTGCAAAGGCTTGCCTCTTCGTGCATAGAACTTGCAGGTGGCACCCGTTTCGGAGCAACGGCCAATGTGCATACCTTGGATGACACCCTTGGTCCAGCTACCTCGCTGAGTGCTGCCAGGATGCTGCTGACTCACTTGTAGTGCACTCTTCTTGCAACCATCAGTACTGTTGCTGACAAGGCCTGAGACGCAGCCTCCGTCATCGCTCATGGTCGGGTCTTTCCCGCCAAAGTCACCTCAAAAGCTCAGATAACAGCATCGTGGACATGCGAAGTTTAATAAGAATAATTGGTTAGTGCGGTTTTCGCGTTTATTGCTGTCGGCCATGACCGGAAGGTAGTCGCTGCGGCGTGCGGAGCGCCACCTCGCGCTATGGGCAGCCTTCAGGAGCTGCACGTTAAAATTCCCGTGGATGAGGTCACAGCCATCGAGTATCCCGGCTTCGTGCGGAACAGCGACCGGGCACTCCAGACGCTGGGGGGCCTGAACGCCATCGCAGCGGCGGTCAGCAGTAAACAGCACTTGCGCCTCCGACATCGGCCTGAGGACCGCACTAGCCATCCCTTATTCGGCGAGCGCGTCGAAGCTCCACGACTGCTGCTCCGCATAGCACGCCGGAAGCCGCAGCAACAGCAGCACGATGCTCCAGCTGCTGCTGCTGCCGCCCCTGCCCCGGGCAGCCCCCAACAACAACAGCAGCAAGACGCCGCGCAGCCTGAAACGTCCAATCAGCTGCAATTGCAAAATGCAAACACGGAAGCCAATGGCGCGACCGCCGAGGACGGTGGAGAGGTGACGGTGTCCGTGGTGGCCCGTGTGACCCCCACCTTTCGGTTCTCGGGCCTGGCCGACTTTGTCTACCTGCCCACCGACCCGCTGCTGCACACCCGCACACGGGACGGCCTGCCGTTCGAGCAGCGCGCCGCCCGCGCCGAGCCCACGCGCGCCGTGCAGCCGCTGCTGCTGGTGCCGCAGCTGTTCTCGTGGCTGGACATGCCGCAGGACTACGCCTTCCGGCAGCTGCAGCCAAAGGCGGGGAGAGGTGCGTGCCGATGCAGCTGCGGGGAGGGGTGCGTTGTATGGCTTCGGAGAGTCGATGCATGTGGGTGCTGGACTTGGATAGCTGTGGGGAGGTCCGTGCCCCCCTATAGCAGCAGTCCGACGTGGGACAGGGCCCAGGGACCGAGGTTGGTCCGACAGGGTGGGTGCTGAACTGCTAAACCGCTAGGCTATCTGGCCAGCATGTAGGGCAGGTCCATAGTAGGACCTGTATGTAGGCCTTTGCGCAGTGTATGGAACTGGATCCCGGAGGAAGGTGGGGAGAGAGGCTTTGCCCAAGGCCGGGGACACGTAGGACAGCTGTAGGCACATAGTGCGGCTCAGGGAATAGGGTGGCTTAGAAGACTATGGGTCTATGGCAGTTGATGACGTGGACACTAACCTTGCGAGCGCAGCCTGCATGACGGCGAAGGGCGTAAAGAGGATAAGGTCGCAGGGGCAGGTCCTGAAGTGGCCTCCAGGAGCCCACCGGTGGACCGCACGCTGGCTCTCGGACGTCTTGGACTTGCATGCACGGCGTGCATGCCTATGTGTGCAGTTCAGCGTACCATCCTTCTTTAAGGGCCCGTCCGACGCAAAACCACATCGCCACAGCAACATGTGGCCTGACTCCCTGGACGCGTGCGTGGCCTCCTTCCAGGCGCCAAGGGCATGGACACGCACTGGGGCGACTCGCCCATCATCTCCTTCTACGCCGACGGGGTGCCACCGCCGCCTGCCGCACCCGCGCCCGCGCCGCCAGCCGGCGCCGCCGCTGACGGCACCGGCCCCGCAGCCGACGGCGCCGCCGCCGCAGCCGCGGGTCCCAGCACTAGCACCGCCGGCGCCATTGTGCCGTCAGCGGCGGCCGACCAGGGCGACGCCACCGCGGCAGCTGCGGCTGCGGCTGCCGCCGCCGCCGAGAAGGCGGCGGACGGGGACACGCGTCTAACGCGCATTGTCGCGACGGAGGTGTCCCGCATGCTGACGGGGCGGCCCATCTGGAGCCTGGAGCTGCTGCGAGAGCGGCTGGGCCGTGTGGCGGCGGTGACGGCGGCCGTGGCGGCGTCGGCGGCGCGGCGCGGTGGCGGCGGCGGTGGCGGCGCCGTGCAGCTGGCGGCGGTGGTGGAGCGGGTGGTGCAGCGGCTGTGCTACCGCTTCAAGACGGGTGGGTCCTCGAGTGCGCGGCGCTGGCTGTGTAGTCATGCAGTTGCACTGTAAAGTTGCAACAGCAAACCAGTTTCTAGGAGACTGGACACGCCGCTGGCTGTATGGTGTACCTTCTGCCCTTTCGGTGCTCTAGGCATAGTTAATTTGAATGTGAAGCAGTCCCGTCCTGTCTTCTGTCTTCTGGGTACCGTAAGTCCTGACAACGACGTGGCACTGTACAAGGTGGTCACTTGCAACACTTCCGTTCCGCACTTGCCGCAGGCCCCTGGCGCGGGTTGTACATCCGGCGCGGCTACGACCCCCGTGCCGACGTTGAGGCACGGAAGTACCAAGCCATCAGCTACACGCTGCCCAGCAACTGGTGCGTGGGTGCGAGGGCGCTTGCAACGAGGCGTTTGTAGAGACACCCTGGCACGTCCTAATACCAAATCGTAGTGCTGCATCCACAGCGGCGCGTAGCCTCTGGCCGCACGAGTTGCGCATCCTTGCCCCGGCTCTTCCATGCCATCATACCTTGTGCCCCTGCATTCAACACATCTGCTTTCCTTGTCCTACAGGTATCGGACCATGCTGCGGGCAGGGACGCTGCCGAATCCCCTGCAGCCGCAGCAACAGCAGCAGCAGGAGGGGACAGAGGGGCAGGCGGCGGCCGACGGGGCGCCGCCGACCCAGCCGCAGCCGCGCCCGGCTGCAGCGCCGCCAGTGGCCCCCATCATGGAAGACCTGCACAAGTGGGTTGGCGGCTCAGAGCTCGAGTACGGGAAAGCCGAGGAAACAGGAAGCATCCTAATAGTTCATGTGCCCAAATGCAAGTAGAGTATTCATTCGACTGCAGGGGCAGTAAAGGCTCGTGCCTGCGTTCACTTGCCACCTCCCCGCAGCTTCCGCGCTCTGCCCACCACCAACACCACCACCTTCCAGATCCTGGACCTCAAGCTACCTGAGGCGCAGCAGGCTCTGCAGGTGGGGGGCTGATGTCCTTATGTACTGAGCCGGCAGTTGCTCGTGCGTGTGGACTGCGACACCATGAATAGGTCCTGTTGGTTCAGGGCTAGGCGCACCACACTAGCAGAACGGGGCGATACAGTGATACGCACATTGTAAGTAACTTGTGTTTAGCGGGATTGGATTGTGGTAGCTCGTCATGTGCTCTATTGGAGGCTTGCGTGCAGTGTGCGAGAGGCCAGGTTCGCAAAGCGGGCACAGCCTAAATGCTATTTCCGTGCTTGCGGTGTCCGCCCTTGCGCCCTGCATTGACTTGCAGTCCACGCATCCCAACACGACTCTTATTGTGCCCCACCCCAGGAGCCCCTATCCAAGTTTGACAGCATCCGCTGCACTGAGAAGAACGGCTGGATGTCACACAGCACGCTCACAACCATACAGGTGGGTGTGGCGGGGGTCTGTTGAGGGGGCCTTGTACTGCCGATACCTCCTCCGCGACAGGGCGTGTGCACGCAGCTGAGGCTAATGTGCCTATTGGCAGGGCTTCCTCGGGCCATGTCTCAAGCTTGGTGCTTGTCCGTGCGTAAGGGCAGCAGCGATGTGCTGGGCTACACTGCAGGCTGGCAACGTAGCAGCCCAGAATCCAAGGCATCGCAGCCTCATGGCAACGGCAGTACGTAACGCCCCGCCTGCTGCCGATGCTGCCCTGTGTATGCGTGCAACTTTTCACCCCGCGTGCGTGTGCATCTCCAAATTTGTTGTGCTTCAGAACGCGGTCAGCCAGAAGTTCCTCCGACTCATGGATCAGCTGGCGCCGCCTGGTGTAGCCACCGGCGCTGCCGCCGACGGCGACGGCGACGGCAACACCACAGCAAAGCAGCATGACAGCGGCACCGCTGCCGGCGGCGACATCGACATGGCGGACGCCGCCGACGGTGCGGCGACTAGCGGCGGCGGCGCTGCCGGTGGCAAGAGCAAAGACGGCCCTGCAGACGACGCGCTGCGTATGCTAATGGAGCAGATGAGCTTGCGTGGAGCGGTGGCTGGCGGCGGCGGCGGCGCGGCGGCTGGGATGGCAGGCGGGGAGGACGATGGCGGCGGGGTGGATGTGTCGGCGCTGTTTGGGGACGACGGGGATGAGGAAGGGAAGGGATGGAGGAGGACGGGCAAAGGAGAGGGGGTGAGGCTGGGAGGCGGGCGGCGGCGGCGGCGGTGGCGGGAGAGGAGCGGCGTGACGGCGGTGCTGCGGCCAGCGGCGGCGATGATGGCGGCGCAGGTGCAGCGGACGAGGAGGATGCGCCGCCGGCGGAAGGGTACCGCAGCGGGGAGGAAAGCGCGTACGAGAGCGAGTACGACATAGGGGCGGAGGACGAGGAGGAGGAGGAAGACCTGGATGATGACGAGGAGCTGGGCGGGGGGGCGGGCGCCGCCAGCATGGCGCCCGCGAGGTACGGCGATTACGGCAGGGTGCTGGTGCCGTACGGGGAGGAGTACGACGGGGGTGCGGGGGCGGGCGGCGGGGGCTACGGCGGGGGTATGTTTGGCAGCGACGAGGATGACTTGGACGAATACAGCTGAGGCGGAGGCAGCTGAGGCGGAGGCTAAGCTGCGCTTGGAGTTACTGTGCGTTCGGCCGTCTTGTTGGGTGGCTGTGGGTGGTGCGAAAGGGGTCACCTGTGATATAGCCTGTGGACGTTGCTGGCAAAGGCGTACCGGGGCTGGTGATGCTGACTAATTCGCGGTGCAACAGCTGTTGGATGCTGGCACGGAAACGGTGCTGTCTCATTCTGCACGCACAGCAGATGGCACGGCATGTTGTACGTACCGGTGCTGTGCGATGGCGGGGAGGACTGACCGTCAGGCAGCCCTGCAGGCTATGAGGGGCTTGCAGAATGCCGCCTTCAACCCAAAGGTCAAGCCGTTCACCGGGGATAGCTTGCTGCTCAGCCCACCACCCTCAGCAGGGCCTGGCTGGGTCCCTGTCGGGCCTGGTCTCAACGGTAGAGCATTGCCACTCTCGGCCGCATGGGGCCGGTGGCGTCAACGTATGCCGACGGTGCTGTCGTTGATGGGGGTAGGTAAAGCGCGGCATGGGGTAGCAGGCCTGGGGCATGGCTCTGAGTGCCAACTGCAGGTGGCCCGCTCCTCGGCGCTCCATGGCGGCGTGCTGTAACCCTGGTGTCATCGCAGGCCCAGCAGCCCTTGCAGGTCCTCCAGGTTAAAAAAAACAATGGTAAAGTCGCTATGGCGGCACACATAAAAGTGTCATGTAAAGCAGCAAGACAGGGCTTGACGTAGGTTGGGCGGTCCAAGGAAGCGCGGGGCTCACCGGACCCCGGGCCCATGGGTCACTATCATGGCTTCCAGAACAGCAACACCAAATTAGCTGCGCACGCCGCTGATGCATCATGAAAGCAGCAACATTTTCTGTCACAGTATCCTGATAACGCCCATTTGCGCCCCTGCCCCTAGACAAAGAAAGGCCCTAGCCTCGGCATCATTCGAGCGCAGGCGGACCAGCAAGAGCGCTTTTTGACGCGGCCACCTTCGCTGCAGCGGGAAGTTCTAGCCGCAAACGGCAATGTTCAACCGGCAGCCGCTGCGCAGGCGGATCGGGGATTGGACAGGTGGGCTTCGAGGGCAAGCAGCAGACAGTAGGGTGCACATGGCCTCATCATGTCCACGGCCGGCCACGGCCTCCAGAAGCACCATCGGAAAGGCGGGCCTTGAACTTCGTTACCGCACTTATCATGGCACAATGGGGAGTGGGGTTACCCGGGGGAGATGGGCGACCAAAACTGCGGGAGCGTAACATGATGCATTTCCACCTGCAACTCGGCGCCTGGTGCCCTCCCGGAGCATTCCGCAGCCTCCCCCCACCTGCGCACCGCACGCAAAGGCTTAGGATGTCTTGTGTGAGATGATAGTGCACCAGCACAGCGCACATAGGAACGCCACGAGGCTGCGTTGCTGCTTAAAGGCCCCATTTGGAACGTCCTACAACGCGGTAGGCGGATGCATGCATACGTAAAGGCTTGATTCATGGACATCATACCTGTACTGCCTACGATTGAAAGCCGCCTCCTGCATGTACCTGCTGTACACGTACATGACACTCACTTGCCTTCCAAGCCTACGCCCCGCCGCATTGTGCCCGACTGCCCATACGCGTGGTGCTGCTCTATGCTGTACGATCGACTGCCCTGCCGCAGCCAAGGCGATCGGGTGGGCGGACCCTGTGGCTGAGGCCAACGAGGTGCTGGCAAAGCAGCCCGAGCGCATCAAGGGGGTGAGTGTGTGTTGGTGTGCACGTGTGCTGGAGTGGGCTTCATGTACGAGAATTACTGTACGTGCGCCATGCCCCCTACTGCGCCGCAATGCCACAAGATTTCGTCGTGCATGCCGAGCAGCCTAACGTCCCCGCGTAGCGGCACGCACGCACCGGCATACTACCCTAGTCAACATGCATGCGTCATGTCCCGCGCGCCCCTCGCCCTCAACGCACGTGCCTGACGCCCGCGTGCGGGTGCTCAACGGCAGCCGCCTGGTTTTGGCCCCAATCATGCAGCACCCGCTAATGCACACACAGGCAACCCACACTCTACACACACATGCCCCAGGTCCGCATGCGTGTGCTCAACGGCAGCCGCCTGGCCATGGGACCCAACCAGCCCACCATGGTGTTCAACCCGCAGTGGTACTGGGGGCGCGAGAAGGGAGGCAGCTTCCTGGAGGTGCGTGTCCGGTAGCCCACGCTCAGTCGCAGTGGGGTTGGGTCACGTGTCACAGCACCACGTGAACACGACGGGCAGGAGATACCGTCCAACTCCCGGGGCACGAGTCGGGGCCTCGGGCCGGGAAGGCATGAATGCGGCACCAGCGTGCGCAGTACGGCGCGGTGGCCTGCCGTGAGACATCGCGGAATGGGCGCATGGCACTTCAAAGCCTTGCAGTCGCTCCAACCGTATCTGCGCGGCTCAACACGTGGGCACCGTCTTGCTTTTGCATGCGGCCAAGTGCACTGCGAACGAGCCGCACCCCTCCCCTCCCCTGAAACGAAACTGTGCCGTACCGCACGGCCCCGCACCGTGCCGTACCGTGCGTCCGTACAGGTGGTGCGCGTGGAGGGCAGCCGGCTGTACGTGCGCGACCCCAGCCCCGCCCCCTCCCCGCCCATGTGCGTCACCACCTGCTGGCTGGCTGCCACGTGGCCGCTGCTGCCGCTGCCCGCGCTGCCGCCGGGGGTGGCCATCGACGTGCAGACCAAGGAGCTGGAGGTGGGGTGCGTGCACACACATTGCCGTGCGTAGACATAGCCTTGCTGCGTGGACATTCCCTTGATGTGCAGTAGGACAGCCCCTTTGGTCATCCACTTACAACAAGAAGCTAAGCTTTAGCCTATTTCATACCCGACCCCAGCGCTGCCTTGCGTAACTCGGTGCTGCAGTGCTGTTACCTGTGACGTTCCCTTTGCGTGCGCACCCAGGGCTGGATCGACGTGTCCACAGTTGCTTTTCCCTGGACTATGTTCCCATGCAGGGCTGGATCGACGTGTCCACCGGCCAAGTGGACTTCTCCTTCGTGTCGGTGTTCGCCACTCGGCTGTTGGGCTGGGCCACGCAGCCTCTGGCGGTGCGCGCGCGCATGGGCACGGGCGAGCAGCAGGGCAGCGTATTCCACGCCGTGGGGGAGCGGCTGGCGGGCGCACACGCGACGTGAGTACGGCAGCTGGGCAGCACGGGGTGACTGATGGTTCTTACAAGGATATGCGATACAAGGGGCACGTGTGGGTCTGGGTCAAGGTATTCGGGGAGGGTGCCTGGCGGCCGGGGACCGTTGGTACAGCATGGAGCATGCAGATGGGGATGTTGGATCTGGAAGTGCGGGCTGGGGGAGCCGGCTGAGGGGATGGAGGTGTACGGCACACGGGACCGACGAGGAGTGGGGGTGGAGTGCAGGGGCGCGGTTGAGGGAGGCAGGCTGGGGGCGGGGGTTCCTAGGAAGTGGAGCAAGGGCACACGAAGGGGCAAGGTGCATCCATGAGGGGTGCGTGAGCGCCTGCAGGGTCTCGTGCGGCGTGCTGGTAAGCCGTGGAGGTGGTGGGGGCGGAGGGTGGACGCGCTTACGGCCCAGAAAGGGGCCCCGCTGCTTCCAAGCACTCAGTTGGTGGCGTTACATCCGGCTGTCCGGGATGTCCAAGGCAGGGGAGCAGCTAGCCCTAATGCGTCCACAGGCAGGCTGCCACGTGCCAGCTTGCCACCCTTGCGCCTCCACCTACTCCCTGCGCAGCTCGCCCCTCCCCCTTCCCCCTCTGCCCCCAGCGATGCTGTGCTTCCCTGACGCCTTCCACGGTTTCCTCACGTTTACGCGTGCCTCTGCCGTCTGCCCCCGGTCTTAGGCTGGTGGCCCTGTCCCAGGTGCCCAAGACGCCCGACCCCTACCAGAACGCGCTGCTCATGCTGCCCACGGACGCGCTGTCCGTACTCAAGGTGCGTGGTAGCATGTGTGTGCGGGGGCGCATGTGCACACGCCGGTGTGTGGGTTAACGCCACAACGGTGCTGGAGCTCCACTCTTGGTTGCGGTGTAGCTTACGCGGGTACCGCTTTGTGCCGAATTATGCAGGCTTGTGAGCGCCCATCCTCACATGATTGTGCTCTGCGCAGCTGAGGTGCGGTCTCCATGTCAACGCCAGGCCGTCTGCTCTAGCGCTCCTTGCTTACAAGGTTGTCTGGCCCAGCTCACCCCTACCCGCAGGGCCGCATCTTCACCTCCCCCCTGAAGCCCGTTGCTGCAGCACTGGCATGGTGCTGCCTCCACGCTGGTCCCTCTACTGCCCACTGCTACCCCTCGCCCCTCTGACACCAGGTCCGCATGGAGTTTGTGCCCAGGGACGCCGCCCCCCTGCCTGCAGCTTCCAAGACTGCAGCCAGCTGCAGCTGATGGGTGCACGTTGCACGAGCCCCTACCGGCCAACAAGGGCTTATCTACACGCTTGCAGCGGATCAGTGACTGACGAGGGAGGGTATGTGGTACTGGTGGCTGGTGGCTGGTGGCTGCTCATTGCCAAAGGTTTAGACGTAATGCATTCTGGTGCGGCCTTACTGATGCCACGTCAGGGTGCGGGGAACAAGGCAAGCTGACGCCGCGGCAGCTGAGGACCAGAGGCGGCAGAGGGGCGTGGGACTTCCTGCGTGTCCTCGGCTGAGGTGATGTGCGGCATCGAGCAGGGCGTGAGCCGGGGTCAGAGACAATGTGAGGGGGGCGTTGTCGGTGTATACGGCAGCGGGTCTGGACAGGCAATGCCCAGGCAGGCCCAGGGGACTGCGGTCCACCCGCACGTGCTCTCTTCCTACCAGGGGAGCTCCCCTGCTTTCCATTGAGCTGCAAGGTGTTCGATTTTCGTAAAACGCGAATTAATTTCAGTTCAGGAAAGGAGGACAGCTGGCGCAGTGGTATTGATCCGGATAAGCGCAATCTCACGGTTCAAAAGCGTCAGCGGTTAGAAGTCAAATGCCCTGCACACGGCGCTTCTTGCACTGGCTCCTACTTCTTATACACTTGATGCACAGCTTGCATACTACAGTTAACGTGTAGGAGAGTCTGCATTCCTTGCGAAATGGCAGAGACCCTAGCTCCCCCGGACACAAGCGACGTGCTCCCTGTCTTCGACCTATCTCCAGTGCTTTGCAAACAAGCAGAGGAGTACGGTCCACAAGAAGCGGGGCTCTGCGCCGGGATAGCGCAGTGCCTAGCGGAGACAGGATGCCTCATAGTAAGTGCAAACGCTTCGCCAGCAGCCCAAAGGGGTTGCTACACATAAGAAATCTACGTAAAAACGCTTGACCGATTGTCCCACTGACGTTTGCCGTTCCGTCCCTGGCCCTTCGCTGACTCAGGTCCGCGACCCCCGTGTGCCTGCTGAGCAAGCGGACGCCTTCCTGGACCTCCTTGAACAGTACTTTGACCGCCCGGCGGAGATCAAGATGGCGGAGTGCAGGCCAGAGCTGGATTACCAGGTGCGGTGGGCAGGCGTTGTGGGTTGCGCAGTGCTATGGGTAGGCATCTGGGGGTCATGGGTGTGCGGGTAGCGTACGGGGATGACGGGCATGGGTATTCCGGCTCGCAGTCCAGACCTGTCCTCTACCCGCTTTGCCTGTCGTGGACAGTATGCCAACGGCATGCTGCTTGGCCATTCCCTCCTTGCCTCTCACGAATGCTTCGACCCTTGCTTGCTCACGTGTTGTGTCCCCATGCACCTCCATGCAGGTTGGGGTGACGCCCTGCGGCACGGAGGTTCCGCGCTGCGTGCTGGTGAGTCCGGGCTGGACATGTGGTTGTGTAGGGGCATGTGCCGGTGTTGGCGTCACACTGGCTCCTGCAGCTGTGTTTAACACAAGGCGGAAGGGGGCAAGGTGTACTGGGAAAGGGGGTGGGGCTGCTGCAGCACCGAGCTGGACAGCAGCCCGTCGCCTGGCTGCCATGGATGACATGGCACGGAGTGGGACATGGGGTGGCGTGGTACGGAGTGGCGCGGCATGGGGTAGCTTTGTCATGCCGGGGGCTGGCAGAGCACGGCGCAGGGGTTCCATGTGATGGAGTGGGGGAGTGCCGGTCTGACCTCCGGGCTGCACCGTGGGCGGGGTCGTTGGGGGCCTGGCGGGGCTGCGCGGGAAGCGGGGAGGCAGAGTCCGGTCGGCGCGAAGCTCGCTGCAATGTACGTCATGTCCTGGGTAGCTACGTGGCGGCGTACATCACAACTTGTCGTGTTCCTCCGCTGCTCCCCATCCCTCCAGGACACCCAGATGCAGGACCAGCTAAAGCGGCTAGAGGGCCGCAACCGGGCCACCGTGCCCACGGGAGCAGGTGTGTGCAAGGATGCAGCTGCAGGGAAGCAAAAACACGTAGCCATGCGAACTCAAGCAGAGGGCGAGGTAGGTGGCATGTCCAGCGGCAGAAGCAAGTACCAAAGCAGGCTGCGACTGTGGGCTGCATTGGCTGAGGAGACCTACCTGGCTAAGAACTACACCAGCTGTGTCGGTGGCCCTCGGCTCACGCGGGACAGGCGATTGCGTGCTCACGCGAATGGGGTGCGACGCATACCTGCAGGAGCAGGAGTGGGGAGCAGGTGTATGTGTGCAGTGCTGTAGTATGTGGGCATAGTCGCATAGGACCTATTGGGGCCAGCGTGGGAGCAGGCACGCTTCAGCGGCTCTGCAAGCCGCGCAGTCTCAGCATGTGGTACCACACGCCGGCATGCAGTGCCCCGCTAGTGCGGTAGTTGCAGGCAGCACGCGACACGAGGGCATGTGCGTGCTGGGTGCTGCGTGCTGCGTTGCACCTTGACGCACCCGCCGTGCCCGCAAGGTTCTGGCTTACAAACTCCGTACGGTGTACCATAGGAAATGGTTCCTTGCCACTTACGCCCGGCGCCTACCCCGTCCCCCGCCTCCCTACGCCTCAGACCTCAAGTGGCGCTACATGTGGCGCGTGGGCCCCCGCCCACCCGCCACACAGTTCCCAGAACTCAACGCGGAGCCAGCGGTGCCCAAGGTACGTGGTCTTCGCACATCTACTGAGATTGTGTCACACGGTTGGCACCAAGGCCCATACCGCTTTCCTACCACTTGTGAGCAGTGATGCCGGCAAGACGGCTGCAAGTCGCCCGGACGATGCAGGAAGCCGCAAGCCCCACGCGGGCAGCACATGCGCAGCCCGCGAAGGCCCACTACCGAGTTATGGCCAGTGCCCCACGTGATGGAGCTATAACGATGTCGGGGAGGCCCTGCTTTCTACGTGGCCCCGTTCCCGGACATCCCCGTGTCATTCCTCCCGCTCCCATCCTCCTCCGTTCCCTCGTCCTCCCTCAGGGCTTCCCTTCGTGGCCCCAGCTGATGGACGGCTGGGGCGCGGCGCTGCTGGGGGCCGCACACACTGTGGCGGGGCTGCTGGCGCGCGGGCTGGGGCTTGAGCAGGGTGCGCTGCAGGTGGGGTGGTGTTTGGTGGATTAGCTGGTGACGTGCGGGACGTATGCGTGTCGAGGGGTCTGTTTCGGCATTGATGTCGGTGAGGGCATCGGCAAACTGCTGGCGCGGGGGCTGGGGCTGGAGCAGGGGGTGCTGCAGGTGCGAGAGTGCGTGCGGGGGATAAGTGCACAACAGCCTTGTGAGCGCCAGGTTGCTGTCAGCACGCACTGTGGGGCGCCGGATGGTTAGGGCCAAGGGCTGCGGGGCTGCTCTGCAACGACCTGCAAGTCCTGCAAACCCTATCGTTTGCACTCTTCCCCTGCGCAGCCTGCGAACATGGGCCCCACCCCGCGCCCTTCCTCAAATCTGTGCCCACCGCACCCTGACCCTCGTCCGCAGGCGCTGATGCACCAGGGGCCGCACCTGCTGGCGCCCACGGCGTCGGACCTGGGGCAGCACGGCAGGCTGGGCGCGGTGCTGGCGGGGTGAGGAAGCACGGGCGGAATCAGGAGACGGGGAAGGGCTGGAGATGGCCGGGGACGCGAGCGTTCCCCTGCTGGGCATCTCCTTTGCCCAGCACGTGTGTCCCAACCTCTTGCTTCAGCACCCACGGTTCAGCGCCTATGCGCGTTGCCCACTCTAAGCCACGCACGGACAAGGCCGGCTGAGGGCCACAGGAACACCCCGTCGCCCACTGTCGTCCCCTGTGCCCACTGAATGAAGTTGCCTGTTCTTGTGTGAGCTCCTTCCCCCACTGCCCTGCCCCAGCTACCACTACGACCTCAACCTGCTCACGGTGCACGGCCGCTCGCGCTTCCCCGGCCTCTTCGTGTGGCTGCGGGACGGCCGCAAGGTGGCGGTGCGCATACCGCCCGGGTGCCTGCTCATGCAGGTGGGCCCGCTAGCCCTGTGTACAGTATTGAGCTGCTTGCCGTTTGCATTGCATGCGTGCGCACGACCGCTCCTGTCCGGGGCGCGGCCGCAGGGTGGCGGTGCACATGCCGCCCAGCTGCCCTCTCATGGAGGTCCCTGTGTCCTTGCGTCGCAAGCTTTGCTCAGGTGAAATGCGGGGGTTTGTGCGCCGCAGTTCTGTGGCGGCTGGAGACGGTGCTGCGCTGGCTCCTCGTCGTCCCACCTGCCTTGGATGCCTTGCAATGGAATGCGCCTTCAGGTGTGCTCAGCATCAAGGTGTGCTTTGGTCCTGGTCGTTCCCACGCAGGCCGGCAAGCAGCTGGAGTGGCTGACAGGGGGGTACATCGAGGCCGGCATGCATGAGGTGAGGGGGGCCGCATGGGGGGCGCCAGGGAGCCGGCCCTTAAGGTCTGCCCGCCAGCGCCTGTGCGCCCACCACCTTGCACACCCGCGCCACCTTTCACGCCACACTACGTGGAGACCGCGTTTTGCAGAGCTCTGACGCTCTCCGGCGTTTGTGAGCACTTTTTGCCTTTGCCTTCCTGCCACAACCGAACTTTGCCTGCGCCCCTCGCCAGGTGGTGGTGACGGAGGCCACGCTGGCCGCTGTGTCCGCCACGCAGGCCGCGGGTCGCAGCCTGTGGCGCATCTCCTCCACCGTCTTCACGCACGTGGCCAGGTGGGCTGAGGGGAGCTCCCCTGGGTGCGAATGCTCGCCCGCGCGGGGAGCGGGGAGGAGAAATGACGGCTGGTTTGGAAGTACGGGCTGACATCAGCTGGGGATGAGCGGTAGTATGATCGGGGTGGGCGGGTATTAATTCGCTCACGCATGCTGGCCCCTAGCCCGACATATCCTGCTCGACCTCAGCAGACTGCAACAAGGAACTTCTGCATCGCTAGCAGTTCATCTGAAAGCGACAGTCGCGGCGCACGTTGCCGCAGTCCGCAGTGCCTTCCTAGCTCCTGCATCGCCTCCTCGGCGTTGTTGTCGTCAGCAGGACTTACCTCCCTCGCTCCCCCGCCTTGCTTCTTTCCATCACCCTCGTCCAGCGACGCGCTGCTGCAGCCCCTGGCGCACTTCGGGCAGCAGCCGGGCGCAGTGCAGGGGAGGTACCCGCCCGTGCGTGCGGGGGAGCAGGTGCAGCAGGAGCTGGAGGCCATATGCCTGAGGAAGGCTGCGGCGGCTGCGGCAGCCTCAGAGGCGGGGCCTGGAGCGGGCCAGAGGGTGTGCGGTGGGGGAGGGGCGGGGGTGGAGGGGGTGCGGGAGGCGGTGGCGTGCGGGCGGGCGTGAGTGAAGGTGCCGCCGGGGAGGGGCGGGCGGGGATGGAGCGGTGGGGAAGTCGATAGCTGTAAAGCTGCGAACGAGGAGTGGGGCCTTTTGAATGAGGTACTGGACTTGTGGGGTAGGCTAGGAGCGGCACACATGGAGCTTATGGTGTGGATTAATGCCGTGTGCACCGGTAGGTGCCCGGCAATGACCGCAGTGCATGGGAGTGAGTAGTTCGTTTTGCGGGGGGTTCATTGCATCGGGTGGAGCGCTACTTACCGTCCTAGGCGCTTGCTGTACTGCTCTAGGTGCTGGTATTACTGTTGAGCGCACAGCATAGGCAGTCCTGGGGTCACGCCGCACAGAACCCCACATAGTACTGGACAGGCCCACCGGTTCACAGGTCTGGAATGCTGACATTGCAACTGCGAGTCAATCTTGACTTTAACCTCCAACTGGTAGAGTGGGGTTGTGAGTTCCCCGTGCCGTTGGCAAGAGTACATAGCTTGAGAAGACAATTTATCATGCATGGTAAGTATGTGCCTAAGAGATGGAGTACTTTTTGAGGGCAGCGGGCAGGGCCAGGGAGGTACCCTGCACGGGCAAGCAGAGAGGAAGGTGCTGGAGGGCTTGCGGTCTGCTGCGGTAGACTGAAAGTTAGCAGGCTAGGAAATACTTGCCAAAGCCACGATGCAACAGATTTACTGTACAGTTGGGAACCATTTCTGCTGCGGTGATTCCACAGTGTAGGGCAAGGTCCAGCTGGGCGCGACAGCCAACACCCTCTCGCGGCCAGGCCGCACTGGCAAATTGTGCCGTGCGGCAAGCGCGGGTATGGCTGACGGCCCACGTTGCGAACACGCTACGTGTAGCTTGTCGCGCATTACCAATCCCGTACATTACAGTGTTACCGTAGTGGCACAAATATAATTTACAAAAATAATTGCTCAGGGGGCCTTGTCAATAGAAAAAATTAACTGTCTGCGGGTCTGTAAAAAAGTGCAATTAATTGTCGGCTCCCGAGGTGGCCTAGGAAAGGCCCAGAAAGCTCGCCTAGGCCCTCTGCCGGTGTTGCGCATGCTTGCCAAGGCCTTATATGATCTGTTCCTGCTGGTCCTGCGTGCCTTGGCCCTTCTCAGGGGCCCTACGGGCGCTGGTTTGTGGGCCTACACGGGCCTGTCAAAACGGCAAATTAATAGCTGGGGCCCTTGTCAAAAACGCAAATTAATTGCCTCTCGCCGGGCATGTAAATTAAATTTGTGCCACTACGGTACCCGAATGCAGTATATCAGGTTGCAGGGGCGCTGTACGCCTCTTGCAGGTCAGTGAGTGCAAGCACCCTGGCCTCCGTGAGCAGGACAGGTCCAGGTCCTGGGCACGCCCGATAAGGCGCGCGTTACGTGCCACAGTTCCAGACGCCAGAAAAGCATTACAAGGGCACCCGCAACCGCTGCGCTGTGTGCCGTCGTGCACATGCCACCGGCAAGGCATCTGCCAGGCAGGAAGCCAACGGGCGTGGAGCTCTGTTGCCGTCCACCACCCGCGGCATGCACCATTGCACCGTGTCCAGGGCACGGCCTCCATGCATGTGCCAGGGGTCACAGCCTGCAACCCGCCGTGTGCGCCAGCAACGTCTGGCGCCGCACGTACAAAATCACCGAGCACAGAGACACTGCCCTCACCGCCCGTCCCAAGTGAGCCACTAAACCACAAAGCACAAAGAACAGAACGCCGCGAATGAGTACTACCGATTTCCGCAGTAGGAGTTCCCTGCTGCGCCTCCGAGGAAGGGGTAAAAAGCCCAACGCACAAACGACCGTAGCCACCAAAGCAGCAAATCACGCCCGCTCATCAGTCCTACCCCATGCACACGTGTCTACAGCTCACTACACCGCTTAGCCCAAGCGCTCCAGCCGCTGCCTCTTTGATGCCGCCACCCCCGCCCGCTGTTCCCTCTGCGCCATCAGCCACTCCTCCACCTCAGCCGCGTCCCCTTGCCGCTTACGCGCCGCCCCCAGCGCCTCATCCCAGTCCACCAGCACCCCCGCATCCAGCAGCCAGCGCAGGGCCGGCAGTGGGGCCTCATATGGCTTCGACCGGTACGGGCTCCGCGACTCCCGATGCACCGCTTTCGTAAAGACGTCCGCACCGCAACAACTGCAGCTCGGCATGGGGCAGCCCAGATGCCACATCCGCTCCAGTGTGGACAGGTCACCCGTCCAGGCCGCCCTCGCGTAGTCCAAGCCGTCCCCGTGGGAAAGGGAACAACAGACGGGCATGGGCATGCAGAAGTTGCATTGCCGCACGGGATCAAATCACTTGCAATGGTAGTGCACAGGTGGGGTGGCTGGACAGGAGGCCGTGAGCAACATTGCGCCAAGGGCACGGTCGAGCCCTCCCTGCTACTGCCATAATCAGACATCGCCGGATGCAGCCATGGCACGCAGCACCCCTCCCGCTGCCCTCTCGCTCTACGATCTGCCCTCCGGGCCTGCGTCACACTCACCTCCACAGGGCAGCCCTGCTCCACCAGCCACTCCAGCAGCTCGCCGTTGCCCGTCATCGTCGCGAAGCATACCACGTCCTCCCCCAAAGCCCACCCTGCAGCCCACAGCTGCCTCACGAGGGCCGTGTTGCCGGACACGGCCGCAGCGTCTATAACGCGCTCGTACTGCTTGCACTGCGCCACCCGCTCCACCAGCCACGCCACCGCCCCCTCGTGGCCGCGGCTCGCGGCGTTCTCCGCAACCTCCACGGTGGGCGCCCACCCTGCGACCTGCAGCACCTCCAGCACCTCCACACGCCCAGACCAGGCAGCTCCGTTGACAAGCACCTCCCGCAGCTTCCCGTACTTTGCCGGAGCGTCCAGAACACCCGCCTCGGTCACCCCTGCCCCTCCCACCACCTGCTGCTGCTGCTGCTGCTGCTCCTGCTGCTGCAACCCTCCAGCTGCGGCCGCCTGCGCCTCCGCCCTCTGAGCAGCTTCCCGCAGCTCCGCCTGGGCCAGCAGCTCCCACAGCACGCCCACCACATCCGGCTGGGCAAACTCTGCCGCTTCCGACAGCACCCACCCTTTCAGAAAGTCCACCCCAGTCGCCTCGTGTAGCCACCGCACCTTCGCTGCAGCATCAGGCGTGGGGCTACACACCATGGCGCCCACGTCAAGGACGCACATGCTCTGCGCCAGGGACCACGCCGGCCCCTTTTGCTCCCGCACGACAGCCACCAGCCGCTGCAGGGTGGCCAGGTCCGCACCCACCGCCGCGCCGCCGGGCAGCTCCTCCCAGTTCCCCCCGTGCAGTGCAGGATCCTGCTCGTGTAGCTGCATCAGCCACGCGTACAGCTCCATGTGGCCTCCCGCAAGCGCCAGGGCGGGGCCGAACCATAGGGAGCTGCAGCCGCGCTGCAGCATGAAGTCGCACAGCTCGCGGTGGCCCCCCGCTACCGCCTCTTGGAAGCCGACGTTTCTGGGAAATCGCAGTAGTCCTCCTCGTCCTCCTCATCCTCCTCGTCCGCCTCGGAGTCATAAGTCCAGGGATTTTTGAGCGACAGGGCCCACTCGCACACGTTGATGTGGCCCCCAGCAGCAGCCCAGCACAGGACCTGGTAGCTCTTGGCGGGGCATCCCGCCTCGCGCAGCCACTGGCACAGCCCCAGGTGGCCCCCTTGGGCCGCGGCGCGTAGTGCGGGGAACGGCGCCTCGCAGTCTTCACTGTACCGAAACTTCTCAAGCGGGCTGGTTGACCGAGTTGGGTCGGGTTCGTCGTCCCCACTTTGCCAGGGACAGCCTCGGCCATGGAGCCACTGGCACACGGGCAGGTGCCCCTCGGCGGCCGCGCAGGCCATCGCGGTCGCCGTGACCGGCAGGCCCGCCCGCTCAACCAGGACCTGGACGTTATCGAGCACTCCTGTGCCCGCTGTCAGCTGCAGAAGCTTGTCGCGGTGGCTGAAAGGCAGCCTGCTTACGGCGTAGCGTGAGCCGAAGCACGCATAAAAGATTTGAACGGGGACTGGCTTCGAGACAGATACTGTCTTGTAGGGATTTGACTTGCAGAGGCAGGTAGCTGCCTCTTTGCATGATAGCCGGACGTTGCAGGCGACGTCTTGGCGAGGAACGAAGGAAAGGATGTGGTCGGACAGCTCCCCCATGCGATCAGACACTGGAGAATTTGTGAGCGGGTATGTTGTTACTTGGTATCTTCCCCGTTCCCGCCAAACAACATATGTCAACTGTGGTCCTGCTATTCCGTCTCGAGAAATGATCGCTGCTTACAGACCGTTCAGGAATGTAGCACATAATATCAACTGGGCATGGCTCTGCCGTGACACATGCAACGGGCATGCGCAGGTCACCCGTCCCTGCATGCTGTTGAATGGCCTTCCACCCAAGAGCTCCAAGCCGTTTCCCCTGTCTCCAAGCTGCTTTCAAGGGTCAGTAGCAGGGCACGGGAGAGAGAAGCTACCAAGGCTTGACACGGCCCCAAGCCAGCGACCAGTGGAATGGATGGAAGCATTCCGCCACCTGCAAACCGCAGACAGGATCCCTCGTACATGCCCAACCATGAGCCCTGCTCATCCACCTTCAAGAGCTACCAATTACACTTACCACCGCGCAGCGCAGGTGTAAAGTCAGAAAGTTGCAACGAGCACAAGCAATAAGGCAGCAGCGTCCTGCAATTTAACGGAACGCCCACCCGGGCTGCATGACGACCGCGTCCCTCGCCGCTGGCCGCCCCTCGCTGCACCCAGCTGCACCACACCACACGTTCGCACGCTACTGCCCGCGCACCCGGCCCGGCCGTGGCGTAGCACACAATGCCAACCTCCCCGTCACCGCCGCCCCGACCTCCTGCCCTTAGACACCCGCGTCCCCCCGCCCCCCGCCCGCTGCCTCCGCTGCTCCCTCAGCCAATCAGCCACCGCCGCCACATCCCCACGCCGCAGCCGCGCAGCCCCGACCGCCTGCTTCCAGTCCACGGCCATTCCCGCGTCCAGCAGCCAGCTCAGAGCCGGCAGTGTGGCCTGCCCCCTCTCCTCCTGCACTTCCTCATCCTCCGGCTCTGGCCTGCCCCCGGGCACCACATCGTCCGCCCACCTCACACACACCGCACTCGTGAACAACACTGAGGCTGCCGCCTGGCGCGGGAGCGGGAAGTCCAGCCGCCTCAGCCGCTCCAGGGTGGGCAGGTCGCAGGCATGGGTACACGTGGCCGCACACCTGCAGGGCAGGGCACGTGGGCACAGCGGACGCCGTACGGGCGGGCAGGGGAATGGGCGTGTCGGGCAACGCCCATGTGCAGGCGCAGGGTGGTTGCCGTTTGCCCACCCCCGTTTGCCGACAAATATATATGCCGTATGCCACGCAGCACATGAGCGCCTGCTGATACACTAACGCGGCTTGGCGGCTGCTGCAGCAACGTGCTGGCTGGCGTGGATAAGTCTAGGAAGTCACTGCTGATAGCCAACGGACCGGCTGGGTGCCTGCGATTTGTGGCCTTTCCATTGCTTTGTCCCTTGGCACCACAGCCGCTTCCGCACTGCGCCCTACCCGCTCTCGCGCCCCTCCATTCACCGTTTCATCCCAAGCCCCCGGCGCACTCACCCCCACATGGCAGCCCTGCTCCACAAGCCACTCCAGCAGCTCGCCGTTGCCAGTCATCGCGCCCCAGGTCGCCTCCTCCCCCCACGCACACCCGGCAGCCCGCAGCTGCTTCACCAGCGCCGTACTCCCCGACGCGGCCGCGGCCGCAACCAGCTCCGGGTCCTGCCTGCACTGCTCCCCGATCCGCTCCACAAACCACGCGACCGCGTCCCTCTGGCCCGCCGCCGCCGCCTTCACCGCCGCCTCCAACGTGGGCTCCCACCCCGCGCCGTACAGCACCTCCAGCACAGCCACACGCCCGTGGTGGGCGGCGATGCTGGCGAGCTCCTGCCGCACCTCACCGTACTTGTGCGCGACGGCCAGGGCCCGAAGAGCCGTTATCTCCTGCTGCTGCCGCCTCTGCCGCTGTTGCATGCCCCCCGCACCCGCCGCCGCCGCCGCCACCTCGGCAGCTTCCCGCAGCTCCGCCTGGGCCAGCAGCTCCCACATCACGTTCACGCTCTCGGGCCGACCCATCGCAGCCGCCATCCCCACGGCGTGCAGGTCCACGATGCGCACCCCCTGCGCGTCGTGCAGCCAGCGCAGCTTCTCAACAGCGTCCGGCGTGCTGCTGGCAGCCGCCGCCACCGTAGCGTCGAAGCCGTGGATGGTCTCTGAGCGCCAGGCGTCCCCCACGTGGCCCTGCGCACGTGTCACCACGTGATTCAGAGTGGGCAGGTCCGCACCAAACGCGGCGAACACGGGCAGCCGGGCCCAGTCGACGGGGTGTGTGTCGGGGTCGCGCTCGTGCAGCTGCAGGTACCACTCGCACAGCCCCACGTGGCCACCTGCTATCGCGATCGCGGGCGCCAGAGAGAAGGTCATGCACCCGCGGCCCAGCATGAACTCGCACAGCGCGCGGTGGCCGCCCGCAACCGCCTCTCGGAAGCCTGCGCCGGGTGTGCTGTGCCTAAGCACCTTCCCGTCACGATCCTCGTCCTCATTTACAGCCGACGGGCTCCAGGAGAACCCCAGCGAAAGGGCCCACTCGCACACGTGGATGTGGCCGCCTGAGGCCGCCCAGACGAGGATCTGGGCGGGCTTGGCTGGGCACCCCGCGCCATGGAGCCACTGGCAGGTGTCCAGGTGCCCGGCCTGGGCTGCGGCGCGCACTGCGGGGTAGCCCCCTTGGCCGTGGTCGCTGTGCTGCAGAGATTGGAGTAGGGTGGCTGGGGTAGGAGGCTTGGGCTCGCTGTCCGTCCGTCGCCAGGGACAGCCTTGCTCATGAAGCCACTGGCACACGGATGCCGCGGCAGCCATGGCGTCCGCCGTGACCCGCAGACCCGCATCCTCTACCAGAATGTTGACTTTCTCTAGCTCTCCTTTGCTAGCTGCTGTATGTAACAGCTCCCGGCGCCGGTTCAGAGGTAGCCTGCTGATTGCATCGGGTGAGCCCCAGCGCGCAGCAAAGGACAGGGCTGCGGCTGAAACCATCCTCACTGCTTTTGTTGCAATTTCATGTCTTCAGCTGAGACCCATGCCGGCAGTTGTATGTCCCGGCACGCGAGGAGAGAGAATGCAGAATTACATAGGAGGGCCAGGGTGTAGGAGAGAGGATGTTTCAGTCTGGCCACAGTTGTCTGGTAGGTAGGACCATTAGCAATCGTTCACGTTCTGCTACGTGTCACTAGCATGTCACTAATGTAACTCTCACCGGATCTCAATAGGTCTTGGGGGCTTGCGGAGTGTCGTGCTACAGCCTCTTGGTCACGGCTGGGCGCAGGACGCCAATCAGGACAATCACCCACACCACAATCATGCTCTGCGCCCGACCATCCATCCGGCCGGCCCTGGGCATACGTTTTTAATGTACACTGCTGCCGCGACGGCATTGTCAGTTGTCCAAAACGGACTTCTTGCGTAACGATAGTTTGGTCCCGCTGGTGTCGTACGTATGGCATGATACTGTGCACGCAGCAGCCACGCCTGAGCCACGCCGAATTAGCCACTGCCTTTGGGTCGGCATATAGTTTAAGAATTCCAAATGGCCAGTGCAAAGGGCAGCCAGCAGGGCACAGCCTGAGCCTCTACGGCACGAGGTGAGTCCACCACCCTCGTGCATCATGAGGAGCACCCGCACCGTACGGCAACACCGCCATCGCGCACGGTCCCTCCGGCTCAGCGGCGTGTCCTGCGACTCACATGCCCACGCACTGTGCGCTTGGCCTTGGACCCTTCCTGGGAAGCTGCTTGAGCCACTCTACAGCCAACTGGAAGTACCGGTACCGTGCTACCATACTACAGGTAGGTCTACAACCACCACCGGTACTGGCGCGCACGCGCCAAGGGGCCTATCATACATACGGCCTTATCTGTAAGTCCTTAGTACTAAGAGCCAATAAAATGCAGACTTAGGGCCAAGATACGTGCGGCACTCTCCATTTGCACTATGCCAGGAAGAGACACAGCAGGACACAGTGAGTGCCTAGGCTCCGGTAAGCAAGCCTTGATCCCCAGCCGCGCAACACCGCACAAGCGCAGCAAGCTGCGCTTCCCCTCAGCTGTCAAGTAACGTACGGTACATGTATCGATTGACAGCCGACAAATCGCGCTCGCCACGCGACAGTGACGGAGACATGCACGCCCCTTAACCCTTCTAGACCCTTCGCAAGTGACACGCATGACCGTGAAGAAGGGATGGAGAACAACGCCTAGCAAACACATGGCAATCAGCTGCCAGCACGCCCACATATCAGGTGTACGGCACGCGCAATTGAAGTATAAACGGTTAGTATAAATATTTTGAAGGCCATGCAGCAACGCACACCAGGACCAGGGCGGGGACAGGACCGCATGTGCTCAACCCACGCGACCCAAGCGCAAGTGTTGTTCAAGTAGCGTCACAATTCCCAGGCACGCCGTGAATTGCATTTGTTCGGGGCCAGGTAAGAAACGACAACAATGCCCGTGCTAGTCTCCCATGTACCCACTGTCAAGCTCCCGACTGACTGCTGTCAACATGTCAACCCACGACCAGTTTTCAGACGCCGCAAACGAAGGCACAGCTGCAAGCCCAGGGTACACGATGACGATGCCAACGCGTGCTGCCACCCGTGCAGCCTTGACACATCAGCAACCAGTGTCCGCACTACATAAGAACGCGGCACCATGTGCCTCAGGTACGCCCCCAAAGAGTCATGCGCCTCTCCACCCCTCCTACCTCACCCCTCGCCCCCCTCACCCCTCCCATCCCCACCCAAGTTCTTCCCTCTCCCACCTCCCCGCCGCCCAACACCGTGTTCCCCCTAACCCCTCCCATCCCCAGCCCATCCCCACCGTCCCCAACCCCACCCGCCGTCCGGCCCCTCCAGTAGAAACGCCAGCCCGGTCCAGTGGTAGCAGTTATGGCGCTTTTTTGCACAGGCAGTGCGTGCGCTGGTGGCAGTACTGAGCAAAGCAAAGGGCACAGCAGTACATAACACGACGCAAGCCTACGCACTGGCGAATGCGCAACTCAGTAGCTCAGTATCAACAGCTCTCCTTCGAGGGACTCCAAAAAACGCAAGAGTAGTGCATTGACCCGCCCGTTACGGCCAAGCGCCCTAGGCTTACATGCCACCCCTGCACACCTGATGACAGGTGGTAGAAGCCCCAAGCCCTGACTAAGCCCACATACTGTCCCTACACTGTCCCCACAACGCGGTCGCCTGGGTTGGCACTGCTGCTCCAGCCGAGAGCCCACGCACCGCTGCTCTGCACAGGTGCCGGACATGCGGCAAAGCCCGGTGTTTGCGACTTGCCAGTCGCTCGCCGTGGCCTGGCTCTGTCCCTGTGGCGGTATACTATTGGAACATGTCACAGCTTTGGTCCTAGACTGGTGTGTAGACTAAAGGGTGCCCGCAGACTGCTGCTTCTGCTGCTGCTGCTCCAACGCGCTGTGCTTCCTGCTACTGCTGCTGCTACCGCTGCTGCTGCTGCTGCTGCTGCTGCTGCATGTCTCCTTCCAGGATGAGCAGCAGCTGTTTGGCAGCCTCCGCGGCCGCAGGGCGGCGCCGGGGATCCCCCTCCCAACCTGCACAGCCGGGTGGGGCAGCACGAGCACAGCGTCAACAAATGACTCCAACAGCACGAACCACAAGGCAAGCCACAGCTTCCACCGCACTTGCGCCGAGGTGCATCTTTCGCAACAACCAATGGTGTTGTTGTTGCAACAGCCCTATCTCAGCAAGGCCTAGCAGGCAAATGCGCACCGTATCGGTATACCCGGGTGTACCCACATTGGCAGATGAGGCGCGACAGCTTCCTGGGGCACCTGTCCTGTGGCACGGCCTGCCACGGCAGGCGGCGGTGCAGCATGGCCACGCTGTACGCGATGGTCAAGGGGCTCAGCCCCGCCCACGGCTCCTCGCCAGACAGCATGGCCCACAGCAGCACGCCGAACGAGTACACTGCAGGGCGGGCGGAAGGGCAATGGTACAACAGTAAGATTCAGTACCGTACATGGCAGCACGACAGTGCAGTGCAATGCAAAACAGTATGCACCCCAACATGCACGCCGCATCTGTAGCCAGGAACTCACTGTCGGCCTGGTAGGTGACCTTGCTGTTGTAGGGGTTGAAGAGCTCCGGGGCGATGTAGGCGGGCTGCGGAACCAGGGGCGATGTGGGGCCAACAACAAAGCCTTGCCAGTGTGTTAGCGCACCTAACGGCGCATGACATGTCAGCAACCTTGCACACTACGGTAATCATGTGCTCACCGTTCCTGCCTCCGGGTTCTGGGTCTCGACAGCGGTGTTCCGCATGCGCGACAAGCCGAAATCCTGCAGCGGCGGGGGGTGCCGGTATGCGGGGCAGATGGGACCAAGGTAAAGCAGGAGTGTAACTCGACCTGTCACCTTAGTGGCACGGCTGCTGCTTACAGCGCATCACCTGCCCTACAGTTCTTGCACTGGAAATGCCATGTCATGTCCCACGCATGCGGGATGCCGCGTGATTGCATCAAGCAGGCCTGGCCGCTCTTCGGCCCACTCACCGACAGCTTTGCGACCGGTCTGTCGCCCCATGGGTCGTTGACCAGGATGTTGGCTGGCTTGAGGTCCCGGTGCACGATCGTGGGGTGCAGGTAGGCCAGTCCGTGCGCCACGTCCAGCGCAATGTGCAGCACGGAGCGCAGCGGAAGCAGCACGCGGCCGGGGGCGCCGCCACTGCCTCCGCCTCCGCCCGCCCCGCCGTACAGCAACTTGTCAAGGGAGGTCTCCATCAGCTCCATCACCAGGCACATGCGCGGCGGCGTCAGGCACACCGCCAGCAGCCGCACCACGTTGGGGTGCTGGCAGCGCGCCAGCACCTCCACCTCCTGTGCCAGCGTGTGCGTGCAGCTGGGCTGCGCGTTGCTGTCGTCCGTCTTGCCACCTTGGCCGCATTCGCTGAGATGCGCTTCAGCCGACGGGACGCCGTGCGCGCCGGCGTCGCTCGCATCTTCTGCAGCAGGCGTAAGCCTCAGGTCCGTAACACACAACGCCAGCTGCTCCGCCGCATCCAGCTGGGGGACGCTGTCGTGGCCGCCAGTGCTGCTGCTAATTACATTGCCACTCTCCGTCGCCACGGCCTCCAGCATTGGCAAACTCAACGACACAGCGCCGCCATGCGGCTCCATGGGTCCTGCCGTCCAGAGGTTGCTTTCAGTACCCCCGCATGGCACATCAATTGCCTGCTGCTGCTGCTGCTGATGGCATGGCTGGCTCTCCGACGCCGCTGCCCCGCCTGCTGCACCCGCGAATCCGCCACCGTCCGCCAGCAGCACCTTGACCGCCACGCTGGCCCCCCGGTACTCGCCCACCACCACGCGGCCGTGCGCTCCCTTGCCCAGTACGACAGGTGTGAGGTGCACCACGTCAGGGGAGCCCTCCAGACGCTGGACGTCGTCGCACCAGCCGCAACCCGCGCTCACAAGGTCACTGGTGGCAGTAGTGGCGCCGGCAACTAGCTTGTCAGAGCCGCTCGCAGTGAGCATTCCCGAGGCTCCGTTGCCCACGGACCCTGTGCGGCTGGCACCTGCGTTGATTGATACAACGGCACCAGGGTGAACGTCGACCCACGATGCGCTTTGGAAAGCGAACCGACCTACGGGTTGCGAGCTAGCTCGCAGTGTGTACAGCAATTGTGCAAGTCGGGGCATCGTCCTTGCAACATGTGCGGTTCATTTATCCTACAGCGCCAAACATGCTGTGTGCCGTTGCGCTGGTGGCCGTAATGAGCTTTGGGCCCCATGCGGCACGTGGCGGCTTGCTGACTCGGAGGCGACAGGCAAGCAACAGTGCAGTACGAGTGGCGGCTAGCCCACCAGCATTGACACGGTGCGCCGCCACCTGCTGCGCACTCACCGCTGATGCCGGCTGACAACAGCATGGTGGTGTTGCCTGTCGTACAGGCGACGCTGGTGGTGGTCTCGGAGCCCCGGGAGTTCTGCATGGCGGAGAAGGGCGAGTCGCACGCAGCCCTGGTGGCCCCAGCGTGGGTGTCGCCGTCGACGCACCTGCATGAGCACATTACATGAGCACGTGCTTATCTTGAATAAGGTAACGAGCGTCGCACGTGTACTGAATGCATGCACCTCCACGGATGAGTTGGTTGGTATGTTTCATGCAACTGTGTTCCAGGGTACTCGCGCATGCCACCACCCCGCGACGAGTCCGAGCTGGGCACCTGTGCAGCCAAGGTAACAGGTGGGGGCCCCTAGGTTTCACGGCTGAGGACCCTGTGTGTGCAGCCCACGCACCTGGCCACATCAGCTGCCACGTCGTCCGCCGCGGAAACTGTCACGCCCAGGTCTGCCCCCTGACGCGCCGGTTGACGCGGAGGGGCGGGCCCCGGGGACACCACTACCGTCACGGCCTGCCCTCCAGAGTCTCCGGAGTCCAGCCCCTTGCCAGGGGGCCCCCTGACAGCCCTCCAGCGATGCCGCAGCACCAGGATCACAGCAACTACGGCGACAAGGCTCAGACCTGCAAGCAGCACAGAAGCATAGCCACGCATTTCCATACTGAGTCCATCACATAATGCAATTGTGACATAGAGGACTTCATACACCGCACTTTTCTTTGTGCACAGCCATGCGCCTCCGTCGAGTGGCCAACACAAACAACCGGCATTGCACGCGCCAACGACCCCAGCCTGCACACAGGTTGACCGCCCCGTTCGCACGCACCTCCCAGCACTCCCACCAGGCACCCGATCAGCACAGCCTTGCTGCCACTGCCGCCGCCGCTACGGGAACCAGCACTTGCTCCGTTGCCCAGCGCGCCCATGCTCGTAGGCCGTGTGCCGTTGCCCGCGCCGTTCGCGGAGGACCCGGACTGAGGCAGCGGCCCTGCGGGCTGCGGCTGCACCTTGACGAACGTCCCGTTTGGGGGGATGGCAAAGCCTTCGAGCCCGTCTGCCGGGTTCTGCTGCAGCCACCACGCGTAGCAGCCCAGCGTGCCCTTCTCCTGCACGCACTCGTCGGTCAGCAGGTCCCCGCACGTGGCGTTGGAGCGCAGGAAGTGCAGCGCGTAGCCCGTCAGCACTGGCTTGTCGCCGACCAGGTCGGCTGCGAACACGGCCAGGTCGTCGTACCCGGTCTTGCGGGCCCAGCAGCGCTTCCACACGTTGGCGGAAGGGGAGGTGTCGCAGCCGTCCTGGGGCAGCACGGGGGTGGTCAGCTGCTCCCCGGGGACCCACGGCGGCCGAGGGTTGCTGCGTAGGGCCTGTGGCACACGTGCAGCACATGCAGGGAGCAATGCAGGGGTGTAATCGAGGCGCCCGGCCCACGCAGCTGCTTGCACGGTGGTCATGTACTCAGACGTTCAAGAGGCTACCATGGCATCGCCTGCCGCCGGCACGGCACAACCCCGGCTGCTGAAGGCGATAGCGGCGACCGAGGAACTGCCACAGACAGGGCGAGTACGACCCCTGGCGAGTACTACCCCTGGTCACGATGTGGCATGAGCTCGCAGCCGCATTTGCCGTTCACAGCAGGACCCACCTTCTCAAAGAAGGAGCCCCCATAGCAGATGCCTGCGGGGCAAGGCGAACAACTTGGTCACCGCAAGGCAACAAGCGGCAGCGGCTTTCTCCGCACTAGTCGGTTACCCTGGACCGCAGGGAAAGGGTGCTTCAACTCAGGAACGAAGGGACGATGGAACGGTAGGGTCTACCAGGCCGGTGCCACCTTGCATCCAGGTACCCGGTCAGGTTCACCAGCAGCATCAACGACAGGGGCAAGGACGCTCGTGCTGCTGCCATGTCGGCCCCAGGCTGTGGGCATTCCAGCCGCTGGTGGTGGCCCGCCCTCTGCACCCACGTACGTTGTGGCGCCACCACGTCCTCTACGCGCACGATGGCCTGCTCCCCCGGCAGGCACGGCGCGTACACGTCGCAGCCGGGGGCCTGCACGTGGCTGCCCTTGCGGCATGGGTACAGCAGCATGCGCCGGTACGTGAGGATCGCCCCGTCGGCCAAGCGGATCTGCGGCAAGAGTGTGAGGACCAGGGCGGATGAGATGAGGCGGGACCTGGGTGGGGTTGCAGCCGTGTGCGGGATGCTGGTGATGAGGACACGGCGGCAGCCAGGCACGCGTCCGTTGCGTTCGTGGTTGGTCACCTTGCGAAAGGCCACACACTCGATGGTAGGGTAGAGCCCCGTCGTTGGCGAGGGCTCCCCCACCAGCGTCACGTTCCTGGCCAGCACGATGGGCTGGGGGAGGCCGGCAAAGGCCGCGTCATCCCACACGATGTCGCCAGACACGTGTACCGTGGTCACTGCGGGCACGGGTGCATGCACATGAAGGGCACAGCACCTTTAGGTCGTCGAAGACTTTGCACATCTTCCGGTCTGACAGCCAGCGCTCATTTGGGACGGAAGGGCGCCAGGCCGGCCCCTCCCGCCTTCCCGGGGGGCCGTTCGGGCCCCTGCAACCTCACTTGCCCCGAGGGCTCACGACCTCCTCCCTCTCAAGGCTGAGGGTAACTGATAGCCTTGCAGCTCCCGGGTCAACGGGGCAGGGCAAGCACCTCGGCCCCTTGGGGCCCCTAAGTATCACCGGCCTCATGTTCCCCCTGGGTTACAACGGGGCGAACCTGACGTACAGGAAGGCCAGGCTCGGCAGCATTGTGGC
The DNA here is from genome assembly GCA_036984285.1 of Chlamydomonas sp. KOR1. Taxonomy (NCBI): domain Eukaryota; kingdom Viridiplantae; phylum Chlorophyta; class Chlorophyceae; order Chlamydomonadales; family Chlamydomonadaceae; genus Chlamydomonas; species Chlamydomonas sp. KOR1. Next base: position 370,878 of record BQMZ01000351.1, read on the forward strand.
GTCATGCAAACCCAAGGCATAGTCACGAGGCATGGTTACGGGCTCAGCAGCGCCCCGCGACAACCTCTTTCCTTGGGCAATTTCGCACCGTAAAACGGGATCCTTAGTTCCTCACCTGTGTTGCTGGCAAGCAACACGGCGGCCTCCCGCCCTGAGGACGCATATGCGTTCGTGTCAACAGCAATGCTGGCCCCAGCAAGCAACGCGAGCAAGACGCTGTGCACCAGGAGAAGAAAGGGGCACTGGAACGTCTGCGCCATAAACCGCTGCTTGTTGGCATGTATAAGCCTCTTATTGTTCCTTATAAGATGTGCAGGACAGGCCTTTTGCATTGAATGTCCCCCGCCCGAGCGGAAGGTAGAGGGAAAAACCGCGTCGTATCCCCGGCGTCGCACCCCTCCTGAGCTTAGCTAAACAACACTGGTTGTCTGTGTACGCTATGTAACTGTGTATGTCGTACCAAGAGAGTTACAAAAGGCAGTTTCTCGTCACCGCAACACGGGCACGCCCGAATATGTCATCGCCTTTCCACTCCAAATCTTGTAAAACAAGTACGTGTGAGAAACTTGCACTTCACGATGCAGATTTGATCAGCAGCCTCCTCATGGCAGCTTGATTATCTATCACCGTCAAGAGCTCGAGTGTGTGTCGGAACGTGGCGTTGTGTACGAGCCCCTCTGCCTGCCTCGGCACAGCTGTGGTACAAAGTGACATGCACAGTTGGAGCGCGCACGCGTTGCCTCCACGTCTCACAGTCCTCATGTATGTACGTACGTACGTACGTACGTCAGCACACGGCGTCACGGTGCTGGTACCATGAACGGCGCACTCAAGTCAACGACCCCCGAACTTGCGTACCATGTCGGAGCCAAATGCCGGCTTGTGCATTTTACCGGCAGTTTGTGGGTTTGTGTTGCCGCCCAGGTGGCGGTCTTGCATCATTCCAGTTGTGGGGCCCGACAACCAGCATGCAGTCACACAGGGGTCATGCGTACAGATATGCATGAACCTGGAATATCACCTCCAAGCCAAACTATTGACTCAGCGAACCCACTATCGTGCCGTACTTCTCTTGACCCACGCCCGCCACACGCTGCATGCATCCTTGCCTCAGCGCCACGCCAGTTTACCAATGTCTTAGGTTCAATATCCTCATCGGCCCACCTGCTTACCGCCACAAGTTCACAATTTGCGACCTAGCTCGGCCGCTAATCTCCCGTAACCATGTCATGCCACTACTCCCGTGAACTGCCTGTGCACATGCTTCATGTGTCCCTGCGATGCATCCTAGTACGCACTCCGCCCAGCCCTGTGCAGGCCGCTGCCGCCTCTCTTGCCTCCCTATGCAAACACCCCTCATCAGCGCTTGCCTTTCCCTGCCGTGCACGACACAGCTCATGCCCCATGGGACTGCACCAAGCCCGCCCGCGTGATGCTGGCAACCTTGCGCGCGCGACCAGCACTCCAGCAGCAGTGCGGTCGACAGGCCCGGCCAGCCCTCACAGAGCCGGCAGCCCGGTCCGCGGGTCCAGCTGCAGCGCCGCCGCCAGCTGCTTGGCCCGGGTGCTGCTGGCCGACGACCCCAGGATGTAGATCCACGACCCGGCGTCCATCTTGGTGTTGCCGCCGCCGCCGCCGCGGCTGCTGCCCCTGCTGCCGCCGTTGGGCCGGCCAATGGTGCCCACCGACTTTGACCGGCCCTTTCCGCCACTACTGCTGCCACCAACCCGCTGTCTGCTCGGAGACGGACTGACGGCGCCGTACGGACTGGGGGCACCTCCGCCGTCGTCCTCGGCCATGAGGTCGTCTACAAGCGCCCGGCGGCTGCCGCTGCCTCTGCTCCCGGTGGCAGCAGTTACTGCCGCCGCGGCCGCGGCGTGCGCTGACGCCGCCGCGGCCGCGGCGGCAACGGCCGCGCCTGTGACGGCGCCCGGCTGCTGGGCGCTGCCGCTGCTTTGCTGCGCGAGAATGGAGCGGCGACCCCAGCCGCCTGACGGCGCCGCCGCCGGGGCAGACGACGGCGGTGCGGGCTGCTGCTGCTGCTGCACCGGCGGCTGCATGTGCATGCCGGGCAGCACGGCCAGCACAATGGGCTGCTCCATGCCGGGGAGGGCCATGGGCATGGCCTGCAGGGGCATACCTGGCATGCCTAAGGGCATCATGCCCGGCATACCCATCCCCATACCCATGGGCGGCGGAGGCGCCGCCGCCATGAGGCTGCTGCGCCCAAACGACGCCGCCCCCGCGCCCATCGTGCCCACCACGCCGCCACCGTCCGAGTCAGCAAACTTGCTCAGCAGCGCGTTGCGGCCCCAGCCTGGCGCCGCGCCAACGGCCGGCGCGCTGCCGGGCATCAGCGCGGACCGTCCGCCACCGCCGCCGCCGCCAGCACCCGCCGCCGCCGCCGACGCCGCTACTGTCGCTGCCTCCTCCTGCATCTTCTTCTCCATGGCCCTGTCAATAGCCTCCCGCGCCAACCGCATAACCTCCTCGTATTCATCCGGGTCCAAGTCTGACAGCCCCCCATCATCGTCACCACCGCTGCCTTTCTTCCCTTCCCCGGTCCCGTTGCTTCCGGCTCCCGTTGCTCCGCCGCCTGTCAACGCTGACCGGCCCCCCGCCTTCCGGTTAGCCGCAGGTGGCGGCTTTGGGGACTCCTCCTCCGCCACCACCTCTTCTTCCTCCTCCTGTACGGCAGATCTGCGCGCGCCGAGTACAGGGGCGCTGCGGTCCGGGGCTGCCCTGGCTGGCGGCGACACAGCCGCAGCCTCCTCTTCCTCCGGAAGGCTCTCCGCCGAGCTCCTGAGCGAATGCGCCTGGAGCGGCGGCGGCGCTGCCGGCGCGGGTGGCGCTGTCTTGGGCTTTGGCGGTGGCTGCCGCTGCGGCTGCGCTGGCGGCTGCGCCCATGGCTGTTGCTGCTCTTGGCCCTTCCCATGTGCGCTTCTCGAGTCCCTGTGTATTAGCGTGTGGACGCCAGGCGACACAATGTCGCTCCCCATGGGGCTGTCCACCATGTCAATGCTAACCACCTGCGGTGCGCCCCCAGGACCCCCCGCGGCCGGGTTGCCGCCCCTTCCCCCGCCCCCAAACGTGCCTACGCCAGCGCCAACGCTTACAGGCGGCGGCCGGCTGTACGGGCTCGGGGGCGTACCGCTGCCGTACGGCGAAGCCCCGTACCCGCCGTTGTTGCCGTACTGCCCGCTGGCGCTCAGTGTGGTTGGCCGGCTGGGGTGCACCGTCACCGGTGGGCCCGCTTGCACCTCCTTGCCACCGCTGCCGTACAACCCCTTTGCGGTACGTGTACGGCCGTTGAGGGGCTTGCCGTGGCTGCCGCGCGGAGGGGAGTCTAGTGCGGTGCTGGTGGTGAAGGGCGGGCGCTCGACGGCGGCTGCCCCCGGCGGCGGGAAGGTGCTGCCCCGGCCGACGCCGCCGGTGCGCTGCGGCGAGCCCCAAAAGTGCTGCTGGCGCTGCGGCTGCCGCGCCCTCATCCTCTCCTTCTCCTGGTGGGAAAGGTTAATCACCTGGCTCTGCATTGTTATCATCGCCTCGTCGTAGCTCAACCGCCGATGGAGCCCGTCCGCCATGCTTGCTGATGCCCGAGCCGGCGACGCCGCCCCGCCGGACCGCGTCCCGCCGGCGCCGCCACCACTCCCGCCCGACGCGAACCTGCTCGTCCCGCGAGAATTGCTCCCCGACCGCATGGTCGACTTCCGTACAGCAGCCCCAGCCCGCCTGCCGCCCGCTGCCGACATCGGCGGGCTCTGTAACGCATCTGGCGTCGCCGCCAGGGTGTAGTCCTCCCCGGCGGAGTGCAGCCACGGCCTGGCGGGGCCGCCGGCGCGCGTCGGCGTCAGCACCCCCGACGGGCTCATCGGCGTCGGCGTCGCCGCCGTCGACCGCAGGTCGAACGCCGTCGACGGCGTGCCCAGGCCACCGCCGCCGCCACCGCCGCCGCCACCGCTGATGGTATCGTTCAGGTTCCCGCCGGCGCCGCCACTGCTGCCGACGCTGCCGCTGCTGCCGCCGCCATGCAGGCGCTGCTGAAGCTCCGCCCGCAGCGCCCGCTCCATGTCCAGGGCCCGCCGTGTGGCCTCCAGCTCCTCCGCCAGCTTGCCCGCGTCGCCGCCGCCGCCGCCACCCGCGTCGCCCTGTAGCCAAGCACGGCAAGACGCCCTTTTCTCAGCAACGATGCACATCACGAGCAAACGACAAAGGGTATCCATCTCCATCCAGCTGATTCCCTGCTTTTACTTCTCCATTGGTCAACAGGCGCTTCCTGCCCGCCCTGCATGCGCCCCAGCCCTTCCGCTGCCCTCGGGACCACCATTACGCCTCGATGGCTTCCTCCTTACCGGGGCAGCCCCGCCTGTTGTGGCGTACACCGTGAGCATGTTGCGCAGGCGCTGGATCTCCCGCTCCTTGAGTGCCAGGATGGAACCAACGTCCCTGCGAGGGAGAACGTGGGTGGGTTGCATGCGGGTCAGCGCTGTATAGGGCCAAGACGGAGCCCACGCCCCTTCGGTGGGAGCACCTGGGTGCATTGCGCACTTCGCAAGCCAGGTTGACTTAGTTGTAAGCTGACCGCCATGGCAATATGGTCAAGAGGGCCAAGGTGGAGTGCAGGCGGGGTGCAGAAGGGCGGGTCCACAGGGCACGGGAAAGCAAGTGACCCAGGGGCACGGACATGGGACCGATGCGTGGCCACGTACCAGTACCAATCTCTTGCCCTCGCCCAAGCCCCAGTTTGCCCGCATGGAACACACGCCCCGACCTGCTGGCGTTGACCACGGGGTTGTTGGCGATGGCTCGCGCCCTGTCCGCGAAGCGCAGCGTGGAGCAGCTCTCCTCGAAGGCGTCGGCGCTGGGGCTCAGCGTGGCCAGCAGCGTGGTGCGGCAGTTGCCGCCCAGCGAGTCCTGCAGCAGATGCGTCAGCCGGGAGTCGCGGTACGGCACGTGCGGCCTGCGGGGGAGGGCGCGGAAGGGAGGGAGGGCACGTGGCAAGCAGCGTGGTGCGGCACCTTACCATCGGGCCGCTTCCTTGCAAGTACACCGCCCTCCCGAGCGTCACGTCCCCTCCTCCCCTCCCACCTCCGCTCCGTGAGTGCCGCCACCACGGACCCCAGCGCCGACAGCGACCCGTTGATGGCGGTCATCTCGCTCACGCGCTCCTCGCCGTACAGCGCGGGGCCGCCGTCCCAGCCTGCAACAGGGCCATGGAGGACAGGGCCGTTGTGTGGTACGCGCGGGTGTTACCTGAATAGGGTGCTTTCAGGCCATGCAAGCCGATCGGGCGGTAAAGCACAAGCAGCAGTCTGGACCCATCTGCCGCCCGCTTTCATGTCCTTGTTCCAGCGCTCGCTTTCCGTCAGGCGCATGCGGGAGTCAGGCCCGTGTGTATCAGCGTGCACCACCACCATTCCCTTGACCCATACGTCCCCACCTGCCGCTGCCGCTATGTGTTGTTCCACCACTTGTTGCCCGCTAGAATTACACGCGGCTCAGGTATACTTCTAATAGCGTGCACCATCACCATTCCCTTAACCCACACGCCCCCACCTGCTGCTGCCGCCATGTCCTTGTTCCAGCGCTCGCTGCCTGCCAGGTCCACGAAGTTGAGCTTGGAGCGCAGGCACGTGCCGTCAGCGCCGCCGTTGGGCCACTGCTCGATCACGATCTGCAGGATGGCGTGGCTGCGGGACGACGCCTGGTTCATCTCCGTGTGCCGCACGGCGCGGTTGCGGTTGCCTGCGTTGGGCAAGCGAGACACAAGGCGTCGGTCGGTAGCGATAAGCGATTTAAAAGAATGTGGACAGTTGGGTAGCGGGAGGACTGCCGGTTCCGTTGCGTGTGCGGCACGGCCCGGTTGCGACAAGGCCCAGGGCGCAGGTCAAGGTGGCCGGGAGACGTGACAAACGGAGCCCATCCCACACCACCCACCCTTGGCCACCAGCTGGTACACGGACTTGTAGCTCTTGACCTTAACACATAGCAGGTTGGGCACGTAGGTGTTGCCGCGCCCGTCCTCGCGCACCTCCAGCAGCGCGCGCTTCTGGTTCATGTCGGCGGGGTCGCTGTGGGGCCCCAAGGGGTGCAATCCTTGTGTAAATTATGTACCTTCAGGTACGTCTCCAAGTGGCCTGCGGGCTTCTCATTGATGTCTTTGCAGGAATTCAAACCCAGCTTGGGTTTACTGGGCTGCCGCAGGTGGTGCTGTCCCTGGCTTGCCCACCCCAACCTGGTGCCGACCCACCCACATACACCTGTACACCGTCACGGCTTTGGTATGAGACTGGTGCATACACCCCTCACCGTGTGCTGGTGGGCTTGTAGGGCTGCAGCAGGTCGTGCAGGCGATCGTTGTAGATCTCCATGTAGCTCACAATGACCTGCGTTCAGCACAGAGTTGCCCGCAGTACCAGTAGTAAGTGAGCGCCATGCGAGGAGCAGTGCTCAGTGCCCTCTCCACCGCTCGACCAGCACACCCCACCCATCCATACCCCCCTCGCAGCGCCACCTGTGTTGCCCCGTGCCCCATCCCATGCCCATTTCCCCTCCACAAGCTGCCGTACATCCATCATCCCGCGTAGCCACTCCCCACCTGTATGGCCGCCCCCTCGGCGTCCTGCTTTGCCTTGGCCTCCCGGAACAGCTCCTTGATGGCCCGCGGGATGATGCCCGGACCGCCGCACCCCGGCGGCCGCACGCTGGCACGTGGCGGGGACTCCCCAGCGCCGCCATCCACGGCCGGGTCGTCGCCCATCATGGTATACGTTTTGCCAGTGCCCGTCTGGCCGCTGGGATAGGGGCGGGCGGGGGGGTCGTGACAACGGGGGCTCGTTAGCGAGAGCAATGGAGGGGGCGTAAGGCTGTGGTTGCTACATGGAGCAGCTATGAGCTGAGTGCTGGCCCCGGCATGCAGGAGGCGCCCGGATGCCCAACAGGCACGTCAGGCTGCATGGCCCCTGAGCCCTCAAGTACACCGCCCGGAGCACAGCATCCAACGGGCCAACGCTACTTTCTCCGCCCTGCAGATCCTCGTGTGCCGACACTCCACGCAACCGGCGCTGCCGTAGCGTCTGCTGCCTGGCGCTAGCAGCCACTCGCCACTGGCCCTATGCACTGGCCCCACTGCCAGGCACATCCGTAACCAATGTCATACGGCATGCGAGCAAGGTGCTGCGCAAGGTAGCTATGGCTTGCTGCGAGCATCAGAAAACGCCTGCATACCCCCGTGACGCCGTACTCAACATGCATGCAACACACGGTGGTGCTTGTATTGCCGCCCAACCTGTACAGATTGTGACGGTGTGGCGGTCCCTTACCCGTGGGCCGATCACTGTGCTGCTGTAGCCCACACCCACCCCTCAACCCCGCCCCCCACTGCTGCTCGAGCATAGAACGTTCCTGCTGCACACCCCAGCCCCGTACCCACTATGCGAACACGGTGCTGTTGTATCCGTCCAGCGCCAGCGGCACGCAGTCGCGCACCGCCGAGTACACCTCCGCCTGCGTGGCCTCCTCGCCAAACACCCCGTGGTAGCGCCCGCTGAACTCCTGGCTGGCGTTAAACACCTTGACGTCGTACGGCGGGTTAGTCACCACGCTGCTGTCGTACATGAGCTCCCGCGGCAGGGGAGGCCGCACGCGGACCAGCACCTGGACGCCGGAACCCGACCCCGGCCCGCTGCCCGCCCCACCCCCGCCCAGGCCGCGGCTGGTGCCTGGTGGCGGCATGGAGACGGCTGGGCGCTGCTTAGAGTCGTGTGGCTAGAGAGGTGCGTGTTGAGCGGGGGCTTGAGGCTGTTGCAGGACGGATGGGAGAGTGCGGCTGGGGAGCGAGGGATGGGGGTTGCCGGGGGCCTGATAGAGAGGGAGCAGTGATGCTGTACGGAAAGCGAGAACCGTAGTACTGTGGGTAGATGTCCAGTGGCTGTTGTCGCTGTGTGAGGGCACTGGTTGAGCTGGGTCTGCTGGTTGAGCTGCGCTCTTTCGCGAGTCGCCAAGCAGGACTTGGGCGAGACTAGCTGGAAGTCTTTATGCAAAGCCAGATCCAGTTTCCAAACTTCTTTGGCAGCAGATACCCCGTCGCCCTTGGGCGACGGGACTCCTCGCCAAGCTCATGCCGTCAAAAGCATACGTTTTCCTCCACGCCGTCCTTCCCAGAAAGTCGAAGGATAAAACGGTGATACCACTAACGGTGTGTAAGTGTTCCCAACTAATGGCTGGGAGCTGTGTATGTATGTTTCTAAGGTCCTCTTGCGCCAGTTGCCCAGGTACATGTGATAAAAGTGGGCGATAGTTGCTTACAATGTGAAGGTGGCTTTCGTAGCACTTGGAGCTCGGCTGCTCAGTGCGGATCGCTCCCTCGCGATCGCTCCTGTGCAGTGGTCAGGGGAGACCCTGGTCTGCCCTGGTACAGGTGTTGGCGGCCGTTTAGTCTACACGCCTCCATGATCTTCCAGAGGAGCTGCCACATCACATCCATGCTGGTGCATTGTGCCAGGTTGTGCTGGCTTTTGCAGGCCTATGGGACAGCTGCTATGGTGAAGGGACCCCTCACACGCAAGGTTGGCCCTCTAGTTAGTGTCGCCGGGTGTCACGTGGGTTTCATCGACCTGATCGACCCCGATAGACTGTATGACTATCGCACCAGGCTGCTTACTCTTTGGGACGCCCTCGGGCAGTGCCTGCAGAACAAAAGGACTTGCCTGGTGCCCATGGAGTCTCCCTCGTGGGAGTCCCACCATGTGTCTGACACGCAGCTGCTCCCAATCGCTGATGGTGCGAGTGCTCCTGCTGCCCCATTGACGACCGTCAGGCCTTGCGCTGCTTGTGGCCACACTCCCACCTGTATGCGGGTGTTTGGCGCGCGGGCCGTTGGGCCCTTCATCCCTGCAAGCAGCTTGTGAGTTCTGAGTTGGGACGTACCGGACCGGCTTTGGGATGAACTTGTCTTACTGCTCCCCGCCCAGACCCAGGTCACGAAGGTATCAGCTGGTATCAGCGTCGAAATTTCGTAAAACTGCTCAACATGCATCCATGTAGGGGGCTCCGGGTTCGCCACATTCCCGCCCCTCCAAGCCACCGTGCCTGACGGACTTTCAGTTCCAGTCGGGGCGCCCAGCTACCCGCCCAATACCACCAGCTACCTCACCTTGGTCCTCAGCAAGCTACATGTTGCTGTGGATGCTATGCATGACGGAATACGAGTTCGTGTATTGTGTACAGTAGTTTGAACCATGCGATGTGGAGCTCCCCAAAGGCTGGGAGCGTCAAGTTGCATGGGCCGGCCGTACCACTCTAGCCTGCGGCAGTCCACACCGACCGCACGTGAATACATTACGCATGGGTGCGACTGCATTCTGCGTGCATGCAGCCAAGGCATTCTATAAGTAGCTGTTGATCATCTCAACCGCAATCTGATAATTGGTTCACCAGTGTTGCCCGTTTGGATGCCTAACAGCTACGCCTACGGGACTTTCACTTCTATTCTGAGCCACGCTGACCCGTTGAGCCAGTGACTTACTAGAGTTGCATGATACAAATTCAAGTACTGATGCAACGGTAGGATTGCAGCAGCATTGCTTGCGTCACTGCCTAAAGGCGGTTCGGGAGGAGCGACGTGGAGTCTAAAGCCCCGCAGGGACCATCGGATTTGGCACAAGGCAAGTTCAAAGGCGTCTCATGTACTAACGGCTTGCGGAACAGCGCTTTATGGCACCGACGCTTTCGTGTTACCACCCGACTGCTTTCGACACGATGCACGCGTGTTGCATGCCGACAGCTAGTATCCTGGAGCGCTGCTAGTGAACACAAATGCACGTCATATATGAGGTGATCAGGGCTTATGCAGGGTCTTGTCCGGGAGCTGGGCAGGGTGTTGCGACATGCAAATCGAGCTGGGTTTGTAGAGAAAGGTTACATGATGCGCGCTGTGGATGGCTCCTTCAAAGTTGCCGATATACCGACTTCATATGGGGGCGCGAGGCACGCTAAGCCCATAGCCACAGTGCACCTCCAGCCTGTGGCACTGGTGACACGGGACCTGCCTCCAGGGACAGGGACACACAAACCTGGCTGGACACAGCCACCTGTTAGCCTCCGGCCACCCCCATGCCTCTTCCCCCCAATCATCCGCCTCCGCTTCGGCCATCTGGCCCATTTCCGACCCGTACTACCTCCGACCCACATCGCGCCTGTCACCGCGCGCCTCATCAACTGCACCCTGCGCGCTGTGCCACCTCTACGTTGCATCACTCCTTGCCGCTCGTCCCTCCCCTGCCCACCTCTCAAGCCACCTGCCCACCTTCCCCAAGCATGACCCCACCCTTCTCCAACCATCGCTCCCTCCGTCGACCACCCCTCGCCCTCTCTACCTGCGCGTGTCGTTCCTTTCCTGAACCAGGCAATTCACCCCTTCCTATCCCCCCTCCAAGCGTGACCCCCACCCCGGACCATCATGCCGGTCTTCACCACCGCCGCCTTCATGAAGTACCTTCCCGCCGCGGCGGCCGCCGGCGCCTTCGCGGCGGTGTCGGGCGCCGGCTACCTGCTCACCCAGCAGCAGCGGCCAGTGTGGGCGCGCGGGCCAGGCGAGGGCAACGGCGAGCCCCCCCTGGAGCTGCTGGAGCGGGTGCCCCCAAGGTGAGTTTTCGGCCGGTGCTCAAAACAGGAAGCCCAGTTTGCGTTGACTACTGTAGCCTACACACTGCGTACGCTAGCGGAACGAGGGGGAAGTGTTTGTTTCAGTTGCTGTTGCTTGAGTCAACTTCAATCTCCCTTCGCGTGTCCGTGACTACCTGACGCTGCGTACAAATTTGCTCACTTGCCACACGTACCCGCATCCGTACCCCCAGGTGGAAGCAGCTGGAGGCGCTACGTGGGAGCACCAGGGACCGGCCGTTTGACGTGCTGGTCATCGGCGGAGGGGCCACCGGGACGGGGTGCGCTCTGGACGCAGTGACACGGTGAGGAGGGAGTGGGGGTCGCTTGCGCAGGGGGCGAGAGTTGGGAGGGGAAACAGAAGGGGGTGGGAGATGAATGGTTGGGTGGGGGCAAGGTGATGGGGTGCGCGCTGGACGCAGGGACATGGTGAGGACAGAGCGGTACGAGTAGGATGGGTAGGGTGCGTGGAAACTCAACGGATGGGGTCCGAAGGGTCTGGACGGGAAGGTTCACGGAGGAAGGAAGGATGCGTGGGTCCACGGGGATGGATTGCGCGCTGGGCGCTGTCGCGCGGCGAGGGCGGGCGGCGGGTAGGGGACAGACGGGGTGAGCGGGCTCAGGGTGAGAAGCACCAGCGGGAGGCGCCGTGGGAGATGAATGGATGGATGGGTGGGACCACAAGGACGGACTGCGCGCAAACGGAGGCAAAACGCTGGGTGCGTTCCAGAGGAGAGGGCAGTTGGGAGGGTGTATGGGTCGGGAGGGGACGCGCAGTGTGGTGCGTTGCACGAGGTGACGGAGTGCGAAAGGCTGGAGGCTGCGGTTCGATGCGTGAGAAGGGGAGGGTCAGGGAGGAGCCGCGCCTGGCGGGGGAATAGGTGCGGCCGGTTGGTTGCGAGGGGTGAAGGGGAGCCAGCGGCTGGGAGCGGCAGGACTCGGGATGAGTGCGGTGACGGCAAGGGCGAGGGCGCGGCACGTGGACTTGCCGCAAGGGCCGGGAGGCTTGCACCTCGTGCAACGTGGGACGCGTATAGGAGGGCGGGCAAGCATCCTGCCAGCACAGCCGCTCTCATGCGTGGGCTCGACGCCTGATCGCTGCCTTTCCCATGAGCCCATGCCCTCTGCCCCGTAACGTTGATCACCTGCCAAGTATTTTGTTGCAAATCCTCTGCTACATCCACCCCCAGTGGCCTGAAGACGGCGCTTGTTGAGCGGGAGGACTTCGCGTCCGGCACCTCCTCCAAGTCCACCAAGCTGGTGCACGGCGGCGTGCGCTACCTGGAGAAGGCCGTGTTTCAGGTGGGCATGGGGCTGCATGGGTGGCAGGTGGGCATGGGGCTGCATGGGGTGTGCTTGTGTGTACCGATATCAGGGGAAGGGGTGCAAATCCCTGCAGGCCCACCTCCAAGCTAGTGGACGTTGTTGAGCTGGGACGGTGGGCTGACTGGTCCTGATCTCCTGTGGGCGCGCTTGACGTTGCCTCCGAGCCGTGTGCCAGTTGGACAACAACCCCAATCTCAGCCTGAGTCTCAGCCATATTCTCAGTGTAACTTGAACCGTACGCCTACCTAGGCCCGCTGGACGCAGCGACGCACGCTTGTACTGCAGTACTGCATGCTTGCACGACCTTGCTGCCGCAAACCCGCATCGACGCCCCTTCCTGGACCCGCCCCCAATCCGTGACCCGTCCCCAGGCCGACTGGCGGCAGCTGCGCCTGGTGTTCGAGGCGCTGCACGAGCGCGCCACCATGCTGGCCCTGGCGCCGCACCTGGCAGCGCCGCTGCCCATCCTCACGGTAGGGGCCGCACATGTGTGTATCAAGCGTGCATCGGCCCCTGTTGGCGCGCTGCGTGTGCGGAGTGTGTACCTGATATGTGAATCTGATGTGGGTCGGCGCCTGCACGCTGGCTCTGGCGCGTTGACCACAGCTACGGTGGGGGCGGCGTGTTTCAAGTGACCTTGTGAGCCCTGATCCCTGCTTGCGCGGTGCTTGCGTGGAGTGTGTGGCGTAATGTGTGATGTGGGTCGGCGCCGCCTGGCTGGCTCTGGCCCAGCACCTGGCCGCGCCGTTGCCCACAGGCACGGTGGGGGATAAAACACGTCTGTATAAGGAACTCCTGAGTGTGCATCGGGCCCTGCGTGTGTGCTGTGTGACGTGGGTCGGTCAGGGCCCGCAACTGAAAGTGGTTCAACGGGTGCTGGGCTCTATTTGTGCGGTGCGTTCGCGGCGTAAGAGAAGTGCCGGCTGATGTGGGTCGGCGTGTACACTCCGCCCTGCAAGTGAGCACTGGTCCCTGCTGTGGCCCTCGGTGTGTACGGTAGGATGTGCGATGTGGGTCGGCACTGCCTAGAGTGCCCTGGCGCCGTGCTTTGTCGTGCAGCTGCTGCTTGTCCGTATGGTCTGCGAACGGAGCGTAGTATCTATTGTTCGTCAGGGCTCAATGCACGTGGGATAGCCTGATGCATGCGTGACCCTGCAGCACGTGCCTGGTGCACTCTGCGGCCACCCTTTGGCGAAGGGACCGCTCACTGTGACCCATTGTATGCTGCGGGCACGACGGCTGTCCTGTGCCCTGTACACCTGCATCTGCCTGCCCTGACCCTCCTCCCTGCAACCCTGCCCCCGCAGCCGTGCTACAAGTGGTGGGAGGTGCCGTACTACTGGGCGGGGCTCAAGGTGGGCGGGGCCGGGTGCCTGCGCGGGGCTCAGGATGCACGGGCGAGGGATGCGTGCGTAGGGTGTCGAGTGCAACGGCGAGAGATGCATGGACAGAGGATGCGTGTGTAAGGTGCTGCTGCAGAGGCCCGGACCGTGCGTTGCTGCGCGGCCGAGCTGGCGCGTGCAGCGGCGTTGGCATGCTGCGGGTATTGCTTCTGCGGCTCAGCAAGGTTTGGAGTCTAGTGGGTTGCACCCGTGTAGCCTTCCTGCTTTGACGTTCTACTGCACCTTCATCCAGCCCACCGTATCACCAACCCACCACTGGACGAGGCGTCTGTGCAAGCCCAGAACGCGGTCCCCACACTGCGCTCCCTGGTAACCTGGTAAACGCACCGTCCCCACCAGCCCCCATCGCCTCCCGTTGAACCACGCCCTGCCTCCGTGCCCTCCAGGCCTACGACGTGGTCGCGGGGCGTCGCTCGCTGGTGCTGTCCAAGTACGTGCCCCCCACGGAGGCGCTGGCGCTGGTGCCCACGCTGGCGCCGCAGATGGACGAGGGGCCGGGGGCGCAGGGGAGGAGCCTCAAGGGCGCGGTGGGTGCGGGCGGGCGGGAGACGAGGGGTAGGGTGCAGCGAGTGCAGGGAGAAGCCAAGCTTGCTTGGGGCGAGGGCGTGACGGTCCGCTGGTTTGAGCGAACAGTTTGGAGCTGTCGTAATGCGGATGGCGCGGGCTGTCCGGTGTGTAAGACGCTGACGTTGCGACATCTACGCACGTACCTGTAGTACGGCATGGCATGGCCGGGTGCACGATCTCGTACACATGTGGCCCATGCTGATGTCGTACTGCACCGGCCTCCCTGCCGTACAGATCATGTACTACGACGGGCAGTTTGACGACGCGCGGTACAACGTGGCGCTGGCGTGCACGGCGGCGGCGGCGGGCGGCGTGGTGGCCAACTACACCGAGGTCAAGGAGCTCATCAAGGTACGAAGGAAGGATAGCCGAGGTCGGGTGATGCCGATTGACTTGATTGTTCGGTGGCCAACGGCAGCCTCCCACCCTGACGTGACCGCCGCTCCGCGACCCAAATGGGTACCCGTGGCTGCGTGCTACATTCATGCCTGTCCCCGACCCACACGACCCAACCGGTCTCGCCCCCCGCCTCCTGCCCCTCAACCCCTTCCGCCAGAACCCCGACGGCAAGGTGGTGGGGGCGGTGGTGCAGGACCGCCTGGGCAGCCAGCCCCCCGTGGAGGTGTACGCCCGGGTGGTGCTGAACACCACGGGCTGCTTTGCCGACAAGGTGGGTTAAGCGCGTGCAGCCCTCGGTTGGGGGTGTGCGTGTAGGGGTGTGGGCTCGTGTGGTTATACTGAGATGCTGACAACCCTGTAGTGTAGCGTTTAGGCGTGTCGGAAAGCTCAGTAGAACTGCAGCAGTACGCTGCTGTGATGCCCAACCGCATGGGCTGCTTTGCGGGCAAAGTGGGCTGGGCGCCACATGCGGCCTCCCATGCATAAATTTCCACGGTCTTGCGGCTGTTCCAAGGCTCTGTTCCGCACAACGTCCCAAGCACCACCCCTTACCCTTCCCCTCTTCCATCTGCCGTTCGCTGCCCTCGCCCCTCGCAGATCCGGCATATGTCCCAGGGCCCCTCCTCGGAGGACATCGTGCAGCCCGCCGCGGGGGCGCACGTGACGCTGCCCTCGTGGTACGGCGGGCCCAAGCACGGCATGATCATCCCCAAGACCAAGGTGAGGGAGTCAGGCGACGGCGGGTTCGGTCTGGGTCGGCGGTGTGGGATGGGCGGCGCAAGGGGACTGCCCGAGGGCGGTGTCTAGAATGGCCGGCCTTGGAAAGGAGGCAAGGGAGCAACCTGATACCCCCTTCGCAAGCCTCGTGTTGCGAGGCGCAAGAACTGGAGCACCTGCCTGGCCCAGCTGGCAGCACCTGCCTCCTAGCCGCTAAGACACATACCATCGCCACACCACCCGCCAAGACCGGCATTTGATGCACGCCTGCAGGACGGGCGCGTGGTGTCCGTGCTGCCTTTCCTCGACGCGGTCACACTGGCACCACCTACCTCCTGGCCGCTAACACACCTGCACAACCTGTTGATACCCGCCCGCAGGATGGTCGCGTGGTGTTCATGCTGCCCTTCCTGGACACCGTCATCGCGGGCACCACAGACACCGCCTGCCCCGTCACCGACCGCCCCGTGGCCCAGCCGGACGAGGTGACGTTCATCCTGGAGGCGCTGGGGACCACCTGGGGATACAGGTGGGGTCCGTGGCGTGTGTATTAGCGGGTGTGTGTCAGGTCTGTGGGGCGGCGCGGACGAGGCGTCATCCTGGAGGCGTTGCATGCTGTCGTCGTGGACCGGCGAGAGCCTCAAATGCACACCTACCCGTCTCCTCTTGAAACACGCCCGTTGAAACACATGCATGGCGTAGCCGCCTGTTCCGCGCCCTTCCGGCTCGTGCCTAAGGCCCAAGGGGCCATCGCTGTGTCTCGGTCCTGTTATGGGCCCCGGCTTTTGCCCACAGTGTACACTGGCTTGCGAATGCCCCACCGCTTCCCACACCCAATAGGTCCGCCCTGCCGACGCGCTATTTACCTGGTCCGGCATCCGCCCCCTGGAGGTGGACTCGTGAGCAACCCCGTGCTCCTTAACACACATGCCCCATCCCTAACCCACTAGGTACGCCCTGCCGACGTGCTGTCCACCTGGTCTGGCATCCGCCCACTGGCAGTGGACCCCCGGGCCAAGGACACGCAGAACACGGTGCGCGACCACGGTGAGTGGGCACAGGTAGCTGCATGTTTGGGCCTTCTCAAGCGTTGTCGTCTTGGTCATGACCATGACCCCAGGGCATGCATACGGGTAACACCGGATTTCAGCTGTTACGGCATAACGATGTTGTGCTGAGTCCTTGCGGCGCCCCTCTCCTTTTCGAACCCCTGCGCAGTCATCCTGGAGGAGCCCGACGGCATGATCACGGTGGGCGGAGGCAAGTGGACCACGTACCGCCTCATGGCGCAGGTGGGCGCAGGGAGGGTGTGCGTGGGATACCAGTGCGTAGTAGGTGTGTTTCCAGTGTGTGGTAGGATGCGGGGTGTGCAGATGTGTACGGGCAGCGGGTCACACGCCCAGCCGCCGCATTGCGCATTTGAGGGCTGGTCTTGGCATGGGTACCGCGGTGCATAGCGTACGCATGCGTGCGTGCCCGGGGCTGAGGAGCAGAGTACGGTACCACACCGTGCGTTTGAGCTCAACCTGCATGTGGGGACCATGTCCTACTGCTGGAGCTTCACGGAAGCACGTGCTCCCTGATGACTTGACTTGCAAGAAGTAAGCTATGAATGGTTTTAACGGGTCGCTTACCTCCTTCTGATGTCGCAGGAGGCGATCGACCTGGCCGTGGCCACCGGCCGCCTGCCTGCCCGCGTCAAGCCCTGCCGTACGGAGCGCGTGCCGCTGGTGGGCGCAGCCGAGTACAGCAAGACGCTGGCCGTACAGGTAGGCGGCGCTGGCTGTCCGTGGGTACGGTCTGTGCATGGGCGGTGAAGAAAGGGCGCTTGAATAGGGGAGTGAATTTTTCGTGTGGGCGGGGGACTCCGGGGGCAGGGTAACAAGAGCATCAGAGATCTAGGACCGGCACGGGGCGATGTGCTTGCACTGCGTTGCGCGTCCCACACGCTTACCATAAACTAGCCTTTGATCTCCACCATGTCTCCACGCCTTCTCTAAGCCATCTGCAAGGTCTTTTTCCCATTCTCCTGCATTCCCTCGCACGGCGTTCCTGCCTTTTATTTCTCCTCTCCCTCATTCGGCCCCCTCGCCCTGCAGCTTGCCCAGGAGTACGGCCCCGACCCCTCCCCAGCCTCCAACACCACCACCACGGCCGCCAAGTCCTCCTCCGCCGCCCCCTCGCCCGCCGCTGCCGACCCCGCCCGCCGCGTGTGCATCGACCCACGGGTCGCGGCCCACCTGGCGCAGGCGTACGGCGGGCGGGCTGGGCGCGTGCTGGCGGTGGCGGAGGACAGCGGGCTGGGCAAGCCGCTGGTGGCAGGACAACCCGTGCTGGAGGCGGAGGTGCGTGGGCAATGAACGTGGTTTGGGGGCTGTGCGTGAAGAGGCATGCATATGTGATACTGGGGCTTGGGAGGGCAGGCCGATGGGCAGGCCGCTGGAGGTGGGGGGCCCCGTGCTGGGGGCGGAGGTTGGTCGGGCGGGATCCGTTGACAGGTGCTGCTTGGATAAGGGGCCAAGTGGGGATAGTGGGCCGACGCTTCGTGGCTCTTCACTGATCGCGGCACACTGGGTGCGTCGTCGCGTCCGGTGCGTCCTGCACGTCGCAGTGGAACCCTGCCTCCACACCTCCCTGCCTCCACACCTCCCCTGTCAAGCACTCGATCTCGTCCCTTCCTGCCCGCCCGCCAGGTGGTGTACTGCGTGCGCCACGAGTACTGCGAGACGCCCGAGGACTTCCTGGCGCGCCGCACGCGGATGGCCTTCCTGGACGCACGGGCGGCAATGAAGGCGCTGCCACGGGTGGGTCCTCGTAAGGAAGACAAGCGAACGATTTCTTCATCTCTGTTGCGTTCCCTCGAATGCCGCATGCGTTGCGCAGCGGCAGCACCCTTGCAGCCCTGCGCTGCCGAGGGAGGACCATCCGGCCAACCAACGGCACTCACGCGCAGCGGCAGCACAGTGGGGTGTCTGCAACACGCTGATTACAGGCATAGTCATTAAACAGCTGCACCGCCCCTTCCACCCTGCAACGTCCCCTCCAGGTTGCCGAGCTGATGGCTGGCGAGTGCGGCTGGGACGCCAAGAAGACGGCGGCCATGACGGCGGCGGCACGGGACTACCTGGCAACCTACCTGCCGCCGGCGGCGGCGGTGGCGGCGGAGCCCCGCGCGGCGGCGGCGAGCTGAGGGCTGACGGGAGCGGGAGCGCTACGCGGCGGGGAGGAGGAAGCACCTGACCGCTTGCCGCCAACAGCGGCCGTGGCGGCCGTGGAGCCGCGCGCAGTGGCAGCAGGCTGAATGAAGAAATAAGAATTGCGTGCTGCAGTGGTGAAAGGCGAGTGGGAGAACGTGGC
The DNA here is from genome assembly GCA_036984285.1 of Chlamydomonas sp. KOR1. Classification (NCBI taxonomy): domain Eukaryota; kingdom Viridiplantae; phylum Chlorophyta; class Chlorophyceae; order Chlamydomonadales; family Chlamydomonadaceae; genus Chlamydomonas; species Chlamydomonas sp. KOR1. The sequence continues at coordinate 389,309 of BQMZ01000351.1, forward strand.
CATCTGCCTGGCCGCGCAGCGGGGTTGGAGCCGCAGGCAGGTGCTGCCATTTGGGGGAGGGCGGGTTGGGATTGGGGAACAAGGGGTCCAGGGCGTCTAGTCCAGGGCGCCGGGCACGCCCCGCAGCTTCGCACGGAGGGGTCGGCGGGTTGCCAGGCAGCCGCAGGGGGCCAGGGTGAGCTGGGGAGGGGCGATGGGCGGTGGCGGCATGGGCAAGGCTCTGCGGTTGTAGTAGAGCGATGCTACACGAGGCGCAGCCAAGGCCGGTGTGTGAGCGGCGTTGGGCGGAGCTTGAGTAGGGCTTCGAACAGGCTACTGGCTGAGCGCCTGCAAGGGTTCGCATTGTGGACCAGTATGGGTTTTACATTTGGGACCAGTACATACAAGCTGCATGCATGTGCCGCTGTGCTGGTGAGCCCTGTTCCTGGTGGGGGCGGGCGAGGGGGGGCCTGCTGCGTGTACAGGGGCGCTGGTGGGGCCTGTCGATTTGGGTCCGATGCTGATTTGGTTCCGGCGGGGCGCGGCGCTGCGTTGTGGTGTAGCACGCTGCCGGGGACAGCCTGCAGCTACGCCTGCAGGTGTGCGGCTGGTGCTGTGTGGCTTTGGTGGGATGGCGCACAGACACCTGGCGGTTGGCACGCGCGTTTTGGGCGTTTTGGGCGGACGGAGGTAATTGTGGCCGTGACACAGTGTCTTCGTGGAGGATTTGGGGCCAGCAGATCCCGTCGGACCTCCGACCGCTATGGTGTCCACCAGACTGCGTACACCACCCCATCCTGCGAAATACTGTTGCTTTGGCTGCCCAGCGGTGAGCCGTGTGCGCAGGGACCGCCTAACCCTTTTTGTGCGACTGAATGCTACAGCCAGCATGGCGCCCCGGTAAAAAACGTTCACAGACACCAAGCAATAATTACGGGCCATCATTGTCATGTACCACACCCGCCGTCAGTGTTCCGGTCTTATCTGGAACAGAATCCTAAACGCTTACAATTTTGGACCCTCCCTGCCGCAAATTGTCGAAGTACTGCTTACAATTTTGGCCGTAAAAATTGCAAGTCCGTGAATATTTTCTGGGGGGCAAGCCCCCCTGCCCCATACCCCCAAGCACCCGCATGGCAAAGCAGCAGCGTGGCTGTGGAGTACACTTGGGGTACACGCGCACGGGACCATGACAGCCAAGCGCGCTGTATGCATGCGCTCACACGCACGCACACTGTACGTCTGTACCGATACGCCCAGGGGAACTCCCTGGGGTGTGCCTTTGGTGATGAGCGCCCTGAACTTGCCTACAACTCTTACGGCTGCCTTGAAAAAATTGTCTGAGTACCGCCTACAATTTCAGGTGCAAGCTGCATAGAAATCCTAATCTCGCATACAATTTTGACCCAAAATCCTAAGAACCGGCCTGTACGGCCGGGAAATTCGTAATATTGTGGAAGACCGGAACGCTGCCCGCCGTGCAGCACCATAACGGGACGTAGCGGTACCCGCAACCAGCCTGCCAGAACCGTACGACCTTTTGTAGATCCGTGTACAACCACAGCACTTATCGAAAAACGGTAATAGCAGACAGGTAGTTCCCGCACGCAATACGAACGTGCGCCCCTGCCGTGGAAATCCACCTGCATACAAGGCACGTGTCCTTGTGTGCAGTCGCCTCCATGCATGCACTACTACGAGGCTGCGCCCTGGGAGGGGGCCAAAACTGTAAATCCATACATACTACTAAGCACGCCGCTGACTCACCTGCGTCCTCCCACGCGCGCCCAATGCACACCTTCAAATAAGGTGCATACCGACCCCTGCTCCCGGCAGCCCATTACTGCACCCGGCTGCCGCTCAGCTGCGCGCCCACAGAGCTCGACCGGGGTCTCGTATCCTGTCCTGATGCTAATGCTTCGTCATTACTGCTACGCAACCTGCTACCACCAGCCAACACCGGTGCACACCTCCATCTACGCACACACAGCAACCGTGTCGTTCAATCAAAACCAGCGCTGGCTTGGGGCTTGCAACAAGTGCTTATGAGGGTCAGCTCCCCGCCACACGCGTGCACAAACCCATGATGCCCTCCGCCCCTCCCCGGGCCCCCTCCTACCTTGCGAAGACCTTGGCACACACAAGGACACATGAACACACCCGCGTCAAACTCGGGGACACCCAAGGCTGTGCCGTTATCCAAGCTGCTGCGTCATCATCCACAGGCACGTCATCATCCACACACAATGCTCATCTGTGCTTCTCGTCCCCGCACTGCATGACTCTACTGTCGACTCCCCTCTGGATCCATGGATGCATCGTTACCCCTCGAAAACAATGCCGTGCCGTTTGTCGAATGGAGAATTGGTACGTGCGCCGCGACCCTGCACCGCATAGTACTGCCGTACACCCCTTGTTGGACGGACACCCGCGACTGTGCATCCAACTGCACAACGCTGTCTCAGAGCGCGTCACCAGTCCCACCCAAGCCCGCCGCTCCGTGCCGGCGCCGCCCCTCCCTGCTGCGGCACGCCGCTGCACGGCAGGCACACCAGGCGGAAGCCCACCCGCGCGCTGCCCTCCACGCCGGGCATGAAGCGCTGCCTGCACTTTTCGCACGTGTCCGTGAGCGCGTGGCGGGGTACGTCCCGTTCCAGCAGGGGGTAGAAGTTGTAGGCGTTGAGGCCGCGCCACAGGCGCTGGGGGGGACAATGGGCAGGAAGGTGAGGGAAGGTGGAGGAGCAAAAAGCCCGAAGGTCAGGGTCAGGGCATGCAAGGCGGTCATGGTGAGGGTGTGGGAGGACAAGGGGTGGTGCTCCATGGCGCGGCGGTGTGGGAGGTTGGAGGACGCGCAGGTAGGGTAGCACGGCCGTGTGCCAGGTGTGAAGGCAATGCCGACTTTTGAGACAAGCACTAGCACAACATTAACCAACTCGGCCGTACGGGCAACGTCCTGCCCTACGCCCGCATGGGGTGGCAAGCGTACGGCTGCTGGGGCGCTGCTTGGGCGCTTGCGTCTGCAAAGTACCATAATCGCACCCCGCCACAAGCTCACACCCCGTCACACGGCAACTCACGTCGGCCACATCGTCGGGCCGCTCCCGCGGCTTGGCGTGCGCGCACTGCGGGCACTGCCGCCAGTCCTTGCGCTTGTCGCAGCCCGGCTCCACGCCGTGGTGGCCGCACAGCGTGTAGCGCTGGTGCGAGCGCTGGCAGAAGGCGCGGGAGTAGCTGCCCATCTGGTAGCGGTGATTGGTGTCGCACACCACCTGCGTGGTTTGGTTGCAGTAATGGCGTGGTAAGATACGGTGCCAATGGGCGGTGAGGCAACAGGGTTGGGTTGTTTGCGCTGCGCTGGGTGTATGTCGCACACCAGCTGGGACGGGGAGGGAAGGGACGGGCCAGCAGGTGGCAGCAGCGTGAGCACACCGCCAGTCCAGCAAGCGGCTGACGAGGTGTGGGGGCTTAATCATCGACGGGGGCAGTGCGGAATATGGGGTCCCGCATGCGGCGTGTATTAATGTTGCGGGAAGGCCCACGGCTACAGTTGCACCTGCTACCGCTACCACCTGCTGTGTTTGTGCTACTGTGTCCCTGCAACTGCATTGATGAACACTCGCACCCACCTGGTCGCAGCACTTGGTATACGTCAGGGCCTCCTGCCGCTTGTCCTTGTGGCATATGCCGCAGTGCGACTCATCCATGCCAAACGTGGCCGGCGCGCCGCCCAGCGGGTGCCTGCACGCACGGTGCACGTGCACGTGTGCGGCAGCGGCCGTGCGTCGTACGGCATGTGCGCGGCAGGAAACTGTGAAACAATGTCCAGCCCCCCACCAAAACGACGGGTACCACTGATCACACACGCCTGGAGTGATTCAAAACGCTGGCGGCCCCGCACTCAAGTCCGCAGGGCCTGGTGCGTTGCACGCCAGTCATGCGTGCTGTACCCATGCGCAATGTGGGGTACGGCACCCGCAGCACGCTTCCCTGCTGCATGCGCCCAAAGACAGTTCATCTTTGCACACCCGGCATGTCCTACTGTAGTCGTTACCCGCAATCTCCAAAAACTGGAAACGGCAGTTATCAACGCTTTATGCACTACCCACTTTTCCAGCATCTCCTCGTCGTTGTAGAAGAGCGCCTTGAGCCCCAGCCTCCGGAACGTGGCGCACTCGGGCTTGTGGGCCGACCAGTCGGCGCGCTGGTGCTCCTGAAAGGCGCACCAGTACGTGTAGGACGATCGTAGAGCAGCACTACGGAGGGTTGAGGTCAGTTGAGTAGAGCGCGTGTAACGACGTGTGCTGTGTGTCTCTGCGCAGACGCAGGCGTCGTATCTACCGTAGCAAGCCACACTGAGGTTAGTGCTTGCCAGGCCATGTCGCTTCCTCTCTCCAAAATGAAGGAGCGCCGCTGCGTGCCTCACCTTGCCGCAGTACATGACCATGCCGCAGGCGGAGCACTTTTGCAGGTCCGTGCCCCTAGCGCTACAGCCGGGGTACTCGCAGCGCCGAGGGTACCACCTGGCAGCGGAGCGGCGCACAGTCATCCGCATGGTTGGTAATTCGCACGTATTACACGCATAATGGCGTGCAACCACATGTCCTGGAAATGCAATTAATAAAAACCTCGGCGCGCGAAAGCAAGTAGCGGCTTGGCGGTCAAATCGCGCGACAGTGACGGCCAACTTGAGGAGTGACGGAGGGCGCCCATATGCAGTCTACAGGCCCTCGGACCTGCATCTAACTCCCAATCCAAACCTACCAGAGCTTGTGGTGCGCAGAGCTTCCCGGGCCTTCGTAGTCGGAGCTGGGGGGCCCGGCAGTGACCATCGGGATGCCATTCATGTTGCCAAGCTTTGAATGAGGCCCCTGTCAAGGCTAATGTACAATACCGTAAACAAGTAGCACTTGTGTCTGCCTCCTGATGTACCGATGAGCGCTCTCGTCCAATGCTTGGCGTGCCACCTAACGTGCTGTGCTGCGGTCGTGCTGCGTGTAATACCATGACCACATGACCTGGAGCAGCCTGGAGCTTTGCATACTAATCCGGTATGAGCCGGGAGGAGAGAGTGAATCCCAAGCATTACCATTGCGAGGCACATTGCATGCAAGGCGGGGCCAATGCATTTATGCGGGCTTCCCGCCAGTGCATCCGCAATGTCTTTCAGATCCACAACCATGGATTGGGTGGTGGACCAGTAAGGATCGTATTCCCCCAACTCCATTGGCGCCAGGGGAAGGGATTTCCCCCGTCATTTACCTCAGTGCGCTGGCCGTTGGGTTGGGGACACGTGCAAGAGAGGCACCTGCGTTCCATGCCGGCAAGGGCCCCCACAGCTACGCCCGCTGAGAAGTCGCTCCTGAAGTACCGTATAAACTTACAGGGGTCTTACAGTTTGGCATCAACTTTTACAACCGAGAGAGCACATCAACTTCCCCGAAGCTGCAGCCTACAACATGCACACTCACGCGCAACAAGGGGACGGTAGGGCCGGGGTGCCGTGCCCCCCAAGTACATGAAGGCACGCATCCCATTGGGCTTTGGTCGCAATAGCAATGGGCAGCATGTATCTGCATGTACCATTCCCCATATACCACACGTGCTCTCGTGCAGCTATAGCTCCTTCCCCAGCCTTCGAGTGGGCCCATTGCATTGCGTCGCTGTTGCGTTACCCTCCGCACACGAGCTCGGTACCATATACCGGTACTACCTGCTCCATCCTGCCCCAACTCCGCTCAAGCCATCCTTCTGCATGCCATACACTTTCAGCCAGTACGACCGCATGAGTACAACGTCGGGCGCGCAAAAGCTCATGGCCGGCCCAAACACAGCTCCGCAGCGGCACCCAAAACGAAGCAGCTTGGAGCCCTCCGTACAGGTAGTCCTGCCCTAACCAGCGCTCAGACGCCTGCGTTCCACCCTTTAACAACACACTTCGTCCAACGCATGAAAGTGTATCCTAGAGTGAGACACGTGCAACCAACCACCGGTCTTACAGCATTCAACCCGTACCTCGTGGATCGCATGCTCTATCGCCACCAACTGCCCTGCCCTTGCGCTCGGCCCTATCGCCAAACTGCGCGACCCCTATGCTCCCTCCAAGGTCCTCTCGCTCGCCTACCGGTACTCGGGCTCCCTTTCCGGTACACACCTCCCACATGCCATCGGCATAATTCAGCCACATACAGCCGCCCTACCCTACCCGCGCGACCGACGATCCGGCATCACACGCTCCTTACTTGCAACAACCCAGCTTCACGGCAATGCTCCCCTCGAAACGCACGGCGCGCTAACCAACACACCTTGGCCAACTCGGCGCGCCCCTCCGCCGTTACGCATGCATGCATATGAGGTAAGACACACACAGGGGGGGGGGTCACGGAAAACCGCATGCTAACAGTTTGGCTCGACCCCCCTTGGGTGACCAACCCACTGCCGTACACACCTTAAACGTGCCCATTTTTGCCCAGGAAAATTGTAAGGGCATCTATATTGCGACGGCTATCTATTTGAAACTTCTGGGTGATCGCCGTTGCCGTATGTGGGCTCATACATACTTGTATGCATGCTCTTAGAGCTCTTACTGTGTTGCAAGGGTCAGCCATGCTAGCTGACGGTCAGGGTCCCCAGCTGGTACCTGCCAGGGGACTTGGGTGGGTCCAGACCCATGGTGCCCCACTTGACCCCCTAAATCTCAGGTATCCTTGAAGATTTATGCATCAATGTGCAGCTTATGATGCAAGGATCCCAATGGTGTTACTCCCACCCGCAAACTCGTTGCGAGGGAAAAGTTACAGGGCCCCAGGAAGAATGTGGTTTGACCCCCTGACCAACCAACCAACCCCCGAATTTCAGACCCCTGCAACTTTATCACCAGTACGAATTTTTGAAGTCTGCAAGTGTATTCCCGTTTCTTATGCATAGATCTTTTCATTTAGGCATGCGGTCATTTTTGGACAGTCGTACCCCCCCCCTCTGGACACACACACCCCGATACCCCGCCAACACCTACACCCACCGCTGCGCTAACCCATACCACTCCTGCATCCAGAACGGCCCGCCGATGCGCCTCATGCACGACGCCCCACAAGTCGACACCCAACCACAGTAACCACGCTCGCACCAAGTACAGCACACTCACGCTCAGTATGGCCCGCCGCTGCACCCCAGGCACGTGTGCTTGTCGCCAAAGTACGAGCTGCCCTCCACGCCCGACATGTAGCGCTTGCCGCACTCGTCGCACGTGTCCGTGAGCGCGTGGCGGGGCACGTCCCGCTCCAGCAGGGGGTAGAAGTTGTAGGCGTTGAGGCCGCGCCACAGGCGCTGGGAGGCAAACGGGGAGGAAGGGTGTTGACGGAGGAGGAGGGGAGGACGGGGGTCAGGAGAGCTGGCAGCAGCACTGCGGAGGCGGGAAGGCAATGGCTCTGAAGCTGTTGGTCGCATCACGCTTGCGATTTGTAACATGGTAAGGGTGCAGGCGCGCAGGCGCATGGGGCCTGGTCTTGACATGCAGCAATGCACACGAAGCGGCGCCTGAGGGGCGGCCGATGACTTCATGGGGAGGCAGTGGAACAACCCCCGACCGTGCCGTGCTACGTGCCCTATCCTCTCCGCCAGGGCGGCACTGCCGACACCAATCACACCACACACCCTAGCTCTCCTGAGCCACTGGGTCTCAGCTTCCCATGGGCCAACCTCGAGGCCCTCCAGGCTGCTGCCCTCCAGCCCCTGTAAACACCTGAGCACTACATTGTGAAACACTACAGCCGAACGTTAAGCTGCACCCGGCCGTGCCCCAACGAATGCCCCCAGCTGCATCCCGTCACAAGCCTCACACAACTCACGTCGGCCACGTTGCTGGGCTTGTCGCATGGCTTGGCGTGCGCGCACTGCGGGCACTGCCGCCAGTCCTTGCGCTTGTCGCACGCCCCCTCCACCCCGTGATAGCCGCACAGCGTGTAGCGGTCGTGCGACCGCTGGCAGAAGGCGCGGGAGTAGGTGCCGATCTGGTAGCGGTGCGAGTTGTTGCACACCACCTGCGCGGGATGTGTTGACGGTAGGGTAGGGTGCCGGCAAGGAGGAGGGCAGCGGGGTGCGGAGTGCGTGAAAGTCGGTACGTGCTGCAGTGCGGTGTGTCGGGGACAAGGGTTGCGGGGTGAGTGGGGACGAACGACGGACATATCGTCCTACGTTGCCTTTCCGTCTCCCTGCCTACCTCCCTTCTAGCCAGGCCAGACTGGACATCCGCTTCCGCCCATCTGCAGCAGTAGCTGGTCCGTGCCATGGCCTCCTGCCCCGGTTGCATTATCAAAAACTACTTGGCTCCCGTTGAGTTTCCGTTGTTCCGGCACCCACCTGACCGCAGCCAGCTTTGATGTCTGGTTCCAGTCGCTAGACATGCTAGCTTGTAATCTATACCTACGTGGCATTATGCTACCGTGTCCCCGCAAACTGCACTGCTACCCACCTGGCCGCAGCAGCTGGTCCGTGTCATGGCCTCCTGCGCCGTGCCCTTGTGGCACACGCCGCAGTGGGCGTCACGCGGCACCGGGGCGGCCGGGGCGTCCTCGCCCAGCGGCGGCCGCAGGGGGAACCTGCGCGCGCACACACGACGTGATGAACGAGCAGCAGCAGCAGCAAGAGCAAATGGTACGGTGGCGGTACGGCTGCTGGCGTAAGGTCTGCGGCCGTCGGACTGTTGCTTGCAACGTTGCGACCTCAAAAATCAGGACAAGGCCTCGCATCCTGACTTTTGAGGTCGCAACCTTTGTCCATGCGGAACAGCGCGGAGTCGCACCCAGCGTTTGCCACCTGGCGTATCGGCGTTAATGGTTCTGTACGGCAATGGAGCCCTGACACACTTCTTCTCGTGGCTGCACTACCGAACAACCACGGCACGGCAGTTATCAGCAGTTCACGCATCACCCACTTGTCCAGCATCTCCTCGTCGTTGTAGAAGAGCGCCTTGAGCCCCAGCCTCCGGAACGTGGCGCACTCGGGCTTGTGGGCAGACCAGTCGGCGCGCTGGTGCTCCTGGGGTGTGTGTGTCAGGGCTTTCGAGCGGGTCGGTGTCTCAGCCTTGAGTCCACCCACACTGCCCATAAACATGAATGATTTGTGTGTGAATCCGCACCTTGCTGCAGTACACTACCATGCCGCAGGCGGAGCACTTTTGAAGGTGCTGGCCCCGAGCAGAGCAACCAGGGTATTCGCAGCGCCGGGGATACCACCTGCCACATGGCAGAGTAGATATGGAAAATGGTTGCTGGTATATATTGATGCTTATGAAGCCATTTACTGGGCGGCTCAGGGTATGCAGGCGCGACGGCTGGACGCATTGCCGAGAGGTGAGTTTGTCGAAAGGGCTTTTCGTGCCCCGCCAGGGGGCAACTGGCAGCATCGCGCCTACCAGAGCTTGTGATGCAGTGAATTATCGTCGTCTGGGTCCCGCTGTGCTGGCGTGGTCGTCATGGGCGCGAAGGCAAAGCCCAGAGCTGCAGCTAAGTCGGCTGGATTCATGATGATCTACACACTACTGATATCTACAGCTGAGCACCGCGTGGCGCTTGCCGGGCACGAGTGCACTCAAGAGGTACGGTACGGAAACAGGGGCCCTTCCTGCTGTGCCTGCTGCGCCATGCGGCCATGTGCTGGTCAACAGCATCATCGTGCCGCCTGATGCTTTGCGCGCTTGGTTCCTTAAGAACAAAAAAATGTCAAGCCTCAGTTCCGCACTGAGCAACGAGGCGACACAACACGACCTACGCGCAGTGCAACCCTACGTAGCTCTAACCGGCACGTGGCATCCCTCCCAGCGGCAATTTCAGCACCATGAGCACCAATACCAGAGTACGTAAACCGGCAAATGGTGCATCCAGCCAGATCCTGCCGCCTGCAACTGCAAACCCAATGGAGCTATCATACACATGGTACCGGTAGGCAACAGGCGCAGGCAGCGGGCACCGCCTGTCGGCATGCCTCGACCTGAACCAGCCTGACCCAGCCACAATGTGATTTGCCGCACAATGTCGTTACGGTATTACGCATCTCTCATGATGCACGGTACCGCATGTGCACCAGTCAACGAGGCATGGTTATCCTAATTGCCATTTCCAAAAATCCGTTGACCTAGCTCTCCTGGCCTCCGCGATGCAAACACTGCCCTGCGATCCATCCAACCGAGGGATCCCCACCATTCAACGCAGCCCAAGTGTACGAGTGTCAATGCGTGTAATCAAGGCTGGAGCTGCTTGCCCCCGTTAGTGGACCACCGAATTCTCCGCACCCACCGTCAGCAACACCGCAGCGCTCTGCAACACGGCAACAACAACAGCAACGTCAATCTCGTGCCCGCGGCCCCACGCACACAACCATTTTGCGTTATTCAAGCTTGTCAGGAAATCCGCGTTCCAAGGATTTTACCCCACCCCCGCCATCTTCAACGCCATGGCGGTTGCTGCAAAGCGGCTGACCTCCCACGCTTGCCCAACATCCGCGCCGTCATCCTGCGCGCTGCAAATCCAAGCGCCCTCGCACGCAGCCTACTACCTGTAGTACGTGGTCTTGGAGCACATCTCCACAATCTTTTTGGCCAGGTCCGCCTTCTCCACGCAGTCAGCCGTGCTGAGGCCCCGGTCCGTCAGGATCTGCTTCAGCTCCTTGACCGGCCGCCCCAGCAGCTCCTCGAGGCTGTCCGTGACCAGCGGCAGTGGCTCCTGTGCCTTGGCGGTCACGCGGTCGGATGCCTCGGCGGCCGCAGTGCGCAGGGCGGATTCGAACCCAGGTTCCATGGGGTGACCGGAGAAGACGATGGTGTTGGAGGCGTTGACGATGAACGCGTGGGGGATGCCACGTGCGCCCGCCCGCATCATCAGCTCTGGGGGAGCGGTAGGGAATGGATCAGGCGGGGTGGTGGGTGTGGTACGACACCCCGACCGAAGAGGTCCCCTGTAAAAAGCTAACCTAACCGTGGTGGGTGTGGTACGACACCCCGACCGAAGAGGTCCCCTGTAAAAACCTAACCTAACGGGGTGGGTTGTTGAAGTGCCGGAAGCGGGGGCGAGCGTGAGGTGTGAGCGGTATGAAGCTACGGTACGCGTGTGGATGTACAGGGACAGTGAGGGCACGGCATGCCAGGGATGGGTCAAGTGGGGGTGTGGTGGCACACAGCCGGGGCCACACAAGACACGTGGGGAGAGGCAGGTGGCGTTGCTTTGTCCAGGCAGCGGTGTTGCGGTGTATGCATTAGACACCTATGCTCCAGCATCTGTACCGCATGCTAGTACCGGTGCTAAGACACTCGGCCGGACCGCGCACCTTCCTGCACCTCCCCGCTGGTGTCCAGGGCGACCGTGTAGTCCATTTGGGAGCCCATGCTGTCCACGAAGCGCTTGACCGGCTGCAGTGTGGCCATATGCAGGTGCAAACACGTGTAGGGCGTTACATTTCCTCCTCGCCAATTCCGTGAACCCACTTCGCCATGACGTCCGCCACCCATGCTCCCACGGCGAGGAGGTCGATCCCGAAGCAAGGGAAGCCAGCCCACTTCCCGGGTGCACTCTGGTATGAAGCCATTGCTGGTGTCAACTAACACACAGTTTGAGGCGGCAGGATCTGCAAAACTCACGTCCGCATTCTGCTCTGACGAAACGCCGATTACGTACACGTGCTTGTCTTTGTACTTGTGCTGCAGTTCTGTTAAATGCTGCGGAAAGATTATGCGATGTTGCACAGGGTAGCGAGGCAGGTTGTATGGACAGCGATGGACAGAAGACGATTCCGGACGGCCGTGGCGTTCCCGATTGCTGCTGTCCAAGCTGCGGTGCGAGCAGACTCACAGGTATCGATTGACGGCATGGTCCACACCACGTTGCCCAGCACTCTATGACGAGCACGCGCTTGGGGTCTTGGGACGGCACCCCGACTGGCACAGGGGTGCCCTTCAAGAAACTCAGCCCCCTGATCTGGGGACACTGCGTTCCCACCACCATACTAAACGGCGTCTTATATGGAAAGTAGCAGTGCCTTTGATGTGGGCCACACGCAAAACGCTGGAACCAGTGCACATCGGCATGCTAAACGGCCGTGTGGTTGGCATCGACGTACATGGGATCGGACCGTACGGCCGACGCTGCGCCGGTGTGCTCCCGATGTACCCGTAGCAGCACCTGTGCAAGTGCAAGTATTCACCCATGCTTAATTTCATTTCTGTTTGCGGAAGGAGTCAGTGTAGCTATGTCCATTGTTGTAACTTTCTGCGTCTGGGGATCTGGACGTTGTGTAGTCGCCCTTGCGTGGGGCTGGTTGACGCGCTGGGCTCTGGCGGACACCGCTGTGGAAATGTTGAGCACTGACGCAGAGCCGCCGCCGGTAGGGTTACAGGCGATGGCGGCGGCGGCCCAGCAGGCTGACTGCCAGTTCGTGACAGCCACCTGCTGAAGCACTGCGCCGGCGGCGCTGGTGGCGGCGCTGGTGGCGGCGGTGGGGCGGCGGCAGTGCGAACCCCGCAGCAGCGCGTGCAGGGAGGCGGCGGAGGGGCAGGGCCGTGGCCGGGTTCGAGCAGGAGGACCGAGGGCGGTGCCAGGCGTGTGCTGCATGCCTGAGCAGGCCTCTGCCCCCGCCTGCGCCGTCGTGGGCCCAGCCGTGCGCAAGGCCCTGACCGGCACCCGTAAGACGCACCTAGCTTTGGCGCTGGGGCTGCGTGCCCGGTGTACGACAGACGGCGGACCCGAGTACGGCATGCCGGTGTCGTACAGGGCGCTGCCGGCGGAGTGGGATGGGCGGAAGCCCCAAGAAGGAGAGGCGTTGTTCAGCGGCCCGTACAACATCATCGCTCTGGTTGATATCTTTGACCGCCCACAGCCGCGGGGGCATCTGCTAGGGCTGCTGGGGAGTGAGGGACCAGTGCTGACACTGCTGCTGCGCATGTGCTACACAGGCTCCCAACGGGCCCCGCTTTCTCGTCCAAACCGTACCAGGTCCACTGGCCCCCGCACCGCCTCCCCGTCTGGCGGCCGCGCTGGACGGCGGCCTGCTGCCCTGCCTGGAGGGCCTGATGCAGAGGGTGGTCAGGGACCCGGAGGGCACTACTGGCAGGCTTGCGTGCGAGGTCCTGGCACTCGCAGTCAACGGGGAGCGCCGATGGGCCGGCTTCCTATGGCTACTGGCGCACTGGGAGGTGGAGCAAGGACTGGGCTTCCTACGCGCACTGTGCAGCCTGCTACTGATGCAGCCGCGCTGCAGCGGTGGTGGTGGCGGTGGCGGCGGCGGCAGGCGGCGGCAGGGGCCCAAGGAGGAAGGCCTTCTGCAGAAATCTTGTGGTAGACGCAGTTTCTATGGCCCGTAACAGCGGTCTGCCGCTCTGGACGCGGCAGGCGGATGCGCCGTATGTCGCCAATGGCAGTGGCGACGGCGGCTGTGGCGCAGGCAGTGGCGGCAGCCGTCTCGCGGCTGGGCCGCATCCGCCGCCGCCCCCCGGCCTCCCCCGGCTGCAGCTCCTGCTGTTGCACGCCGTGCGGCTGCTGCTGCCGCCGCTGGCACGCCTGGTGCGCTGCCATGCCGGCGACGCAGAGCAGCAGCAGCAGCAGCAGCAGTAGCAGCAGGAGCCGACGCAGCAGTACCACCTGACGGCGGGCGTATTGGCATGCTGGCGTGTTGTGCTCACCTGGTTGCCAGGCCTATGCCTCATTGGCTTACACGGCGGCAGCGGGGGTGGGCCCGGCAGCGGCAGCGACTGCGAGAGGCGGAGTGGTGGCGGGGGCGGTGAGGGGGACGCTGCCGGCGGGAGTTCACACACTCCGGACCAGCCGCAAGGGGCGTCGCAGCCCCAGCACTATGTGCTGCGGCGGTTCGTGTTTGAGGAGGTGGGGGCGGTGGAGCTGCTGGGGGCCGTGCTGCCCCACCTGCACATCCTCCCCGACTATGACAACATGCACCTTTTCGTGGCCAGTGCGCTGTGTCTGCTGGCGGCTGCGTTCCTGCAAGATGTACGGCGCCGGATGGCGGCCATTGAAAGCGTGCAAGTTGGCAGCAGCAGCAGCAGCAGCAGCAGCAGCAGCAGCGTGAAGGGTGGGGCAAAGGGGCGGCGGGGCCGCGGTGCGCCCGGAGCGGGAGCGGAGGGGGCAGCTGCACCCCACTCTGGCGGGTCTCAGACTGGCTCGGTATGGCCTGTGGCGCTGGTCCGGGCGCTGGGGGGCAGAGGCGGAGGTTGTGGAGATGGAGGGCGTTGCCGCGGCCGTGGAGGCGCTGGCGCGTGTGCTGGAGGTGTTGGGGGATGGCAGGGGTACGCAGGGAGACGAGGAGGCGGTGGCTGGTGAGGTCGCGCGGCTGCGGGCGGCGGTGGGGCAGCTAGAGGACCTGGGTGATGCGCCGAGGGGCCTGGGCCGTGTACTCCTTGAGGTGCTGAGCGAGCCCACGCCGCTGCCCGCTTGACCAAAACTGGGTAGTAGCTGCCAGTAGCTGCGCCTTGTCCAGCGGCGACGGTGCCGTGCGCAGTGGCGCCGTGATGCGAGATCAGTAGCAAGGTTTGTGCCAAATGGCGCTGGAGCGACAGCAGAACGGCCAGTTGCCGGAGGCGGCGACTGTGTGTTCAGCGTGGTGGATGAGACGCGCACCTGCTGCCCCACCTGCCCCGTCATGCCCGTCTCGCGGTAACGTCCGCACCTTCAAGTAAGATCACTCGCTATACACCAGTGCGGCTATGTGCTATAGACACGGCAAAACTGTGTGTGAAACCAGCTAGCTAGCAGCGTTCGTCGCATGCGCGCCGCTCAAGGCGCATAGCTGTGGGTACAGCGCTGTAACAGAGGGCGAAGTTGTGTGTGTGGGAAGGCGTTTTGATTCTTCTCTTATGCTGCTCGCTGTCGTATTTTTTGCTGCATCTCGCCTGACTGATGTTGGGGGGTAAGATGTCCACCTATTGCCGGAAAGGCAGGTAGGCGGTGCGTTTATGGCGTGCACGCGCACGTCCTCCTGGCCGCGTGCTCCGCAAGGAGCACAGGAGATCCCTGTTAAGCGATGATGAGCTCCCTGTCGAAGATGTGCACCACATACATGCATGTGCCGCCTCGTGCGTGCTCACTTACGTACGGCGTGTGGAGCCGTGGACGGGTTTGTTTGCGGCTCGCCAGGAACTTCCGGAACTGTGTTGGTTATTGTCTGCTTTATAAAAGTATAAATGTTTACAGAAGATGAGTAAAGTGTGGTGTGCGCCGTCGGTGGCAAGGCTTCTATCTTCCTGGAGGGCTATTCGCACGGAGTTATGAAACCGCCCAAGTTTTTTGCGACCTTTTCGTGAATTTTCCGCCCCACGGGCGGATTCTGACCCAGCAGTCACGAAACTGGGTCATCACGACGCCCATTTTCTCAAAATCTCTCTGCCCGGAGGGTGTTTCCTTTTCATCAAAATCCCCAAAATTTGCCAAAGTTTCGAAAAAATGAAAGAAGATAGAAGCCTTGGTCGGTGGGAGGATGTCCAGATTCTTTTCTGTGGGGCACGCAACTCACCAAGCGTTCAAGCAAGGCATACGGTGTGCCTCGCACAGGTCGTACAGACCGTTGGACGGTGCGTACATCTTGCTGCTGATGCGCATGACAGGTTGACAGCTGTCTGTTTACGGATGCATGTAAACCGCACTAGTTTAACGGGATGCACGATGCAGCCATGCACTGCTGCCCGGCTGAGAGGCCTCGGTGTGAGCTGCTGGTTGTCTAGACTCGTATGCGGCAAGGGGTTCATGAGAAGTACCGAGTTCCGAGTACCATCGTGGATGTAACAAGGTTATGGAGTTGCAGATTGATACGCTGTCGGCAGAGTCGGAGGGTGGTCCTAGTACATTAAGCTGGGTATCTGGCAACTGTGTTGACGTTCGCACGCAGCCTAGCACGTGCGTTCGTGTAATGGGTCTTGTAACTGCCCATGGCGTTGTGCGTGCCACCGGCCTATATCCCTTACCAACGACACCGAGCACCCCATCACATGCTTCGCGACAACAGCCCGGCAGCAAACGTGCCAAAAGAACACGGCGAGTGGGCAACTGTCGGCCTTTGTGGATGTGCAGGCATCGTGGGTCAAAGCCGGTCAGGGAAGCCCTCGGGCTCACGTCTGGCACTTACCGTAACAAGTGCTTGGGCGAACAGAGGTCCATACGTGTCTGCACTTAGGTACCGTAATACATGACGCACGGCTACTTACGGTCAATCTGTGCCCTGCCCACCCATGGTACTTTACAAAACCGCTTCCTCCAACCCATTTTCTGCCTCCACCCCTTCACTTCCTACCACCCGCATACCCAAGGGTGACGAACACCACCTACCACCGTGCCCCACTACCCGGGCACGCTTCACTGCAGCGCACCCTACCGCAAGGCCCGCGGTCTCACCACCGTGCCTTCCCCCGTGGCCCCCGCTTCCCCTGCCCTCGCCCCGCAGACCCGCCCGCTCATAACAATGCACCCATGCGACCATCGCCACCAGCGCGTTGGCCCTGCCAGCGAAGCGCCCTGCCTCCCTCTAACCTGGCCGCTCGCTCGCGTCCGCAGCAGCCCGGGGCGGTGGACCCCGCCCGTGCCAGGCCAAGAAGAGCTATTGGCCGCTGCTACGTGCTGCACGCCGCTTTCCCTGCCTCTACCTCCTCTCCCTCAGTCCGCCAGGGCCCTCGTCACTATGCCCCCCAGCACGATGGACGCCACCACCTCCGTCACGATGTAGCCCACGTTGGTGCCGCGCCCCGGGGCTGCCAGCGAGCCGCCCGCACCGCCCAGCGACACCAGCACCCACGTGGCTGAGCAGCGAAGGACCTGCGTGTGGCGGGGTGTGGAGGCGCGGTGGCGATGAGAGCAGAGGAGCATGTGTGTGCCCACAGGAATACTCAGTGGAGTGACAGAGACACCAGCAGCCACGTGGCTGAGCAGCGAATTGACGTGGGGGCAGGGGCAGCACGTCAAAAGGGTAGTGACACAAAGGTAAAGAGCGGGCAGGGAGCGGTGTGTGCTGGCCAGCGACACAAAGAGGCAGGTGGCGGAACAGCGGACCAACTGTGTGGGGCGTTGGGTGGCAGCGTGTGGGAGGATGAGGGCAAGGGAAGCGTGTTGTTTCGCGCATTGACGGAGTCCCCGCACCCCACTTCCCCGAAATCTACGGCCGCCATGTGGGCATTGGCCTGCCCCGTTGCCCGTTCCCCTCCAAAACGCGCGTGCCTTGCCGCCCCCACTCACCTGCAGCCCCACGCCCTTGGCCCACCACACCAGCTTGCCCTGGGCCGTCTTGTCCCTCCGCTGCACCGTGCGGTACGTGTGTACGGCAACCGCCACCGTGCAGTCGGCGGCGAAGTGCAGTACGGTGGCGTGCGCGATGGCGGCGGCGTACGCCCCGAGGCGCTTGCCCACGGGGGCGGCCTGGGCGGACAGGCGCACGGACAGCGCGTCCCGGATCCAGGCCTTGTGGTCGCGGACCAGTACCTCCAGGCGCTTGTTGGGCAGCCTGAGGAGTGGGTTGGGTCCGCATGTGGGGTTGTGGGTTGAAGGTGGGAGCGCGGGTGGTGCGCAGGCATACGGTAGGCTCAGTGTTGTTGTCACAGACCAGCACTCCAGGCGCCGGGCCGGCAGCTTGGGGTGCTGTGCCAAAAGGCGGAAGGAAGAGTCCAATGTACACTTCTTTTTACGCACTCATTAGGCAGCTATGGCATAAGTGCATGTGCGCTGTGCCACGTCGTGTCCAACATTCACATGCCACGTGCCAGTACACGGGGCGCACGGCGGCCACAAGCATCCAGCACCTCAACTACCGGTTGCACCTGCAAATAAACGCACACAAATAACGTCCCCACACACCCTTTGCGCCCACCTGCGCGCCGCCAGGTGCTCGTACACGCGGCGCACGGTGGCCACCGACACCTCCCGCGTGGCGTTGACCAGGCCGCGCTCCACCAGGGGGGCCACGTCGGGACGGGCGGGGGCAGCGGGCGGGGGGTGGCCCTGGGGGAGCGGAGGGAAGGGGTGTGGAAGGGAAGCTAATGGGTGATCTGAGCGCCAATTACAGCTGGAGGCACTAACACTGGGGACTTGGTGCGGCGCGCGGGGGTTTGGCTCTTGCTCGGGCACCGGAGGTCAGGCGCGGAGGGGCAGGCGTCAAGGTAGTGTGCCTTGCAACCAGTCGAGGCCAAGCCTTGAATGCGAAGTGCAAACCTGAGTGCCCCAGATTTGCATTCCTGACCACCCCGAGCGCCTTCGGTTCGCCGCACGTGCTGTCCCCTGCTTCCTCTCCCCTGTTTATACTCAGCCACCAGGGCATCTCGCTGCCTCTAAGCGCCGTGCAGCGCGCAAACACGCAACCTGTATCACAATCCTTCTAACCCACTCCTTCAACACGCGCGCCTAGCGACCCACTTCACCCCTTCGCCTCCAGTACCACCCCCTCGTCCCGAACCCCCAAAGCAACAGCCCTACCTGCCCCTCCGCCCCCACTGCTCACCGCAGCTGCACACTCCCACCGCCGAACACGTGACACGCACCGCGCAACACCAACGCGACCACCACCCTCCCGCCCCCACCTGCTCCTCCGCCTCCAGCGCCAGCTTCTCGTGCTCCAGGTATGCCGCCATGTAGCTGTTGAAGCCCATGAGCAGCCCGATGAAGATGCTGCAGAGGGTGGGACGAGGGGTTGGGAGTGGGGTAGGACTGTGAGGGGCGACAACAGGCAGGAACCTCCTGGCACCAGCACCAAGAGCAGTTAAAGGGGTGTGGATGCCCACCAACAGCCCAATGAAGATGCTGCAGAGGGTAGGGCGCGGCTTTGGGTGTGGGGTAGGACAGCGAGGGGCAGCAACATCCAGAAACGTTCTGGTTACAGCAGCGGCCTTCTGGCACCAGCAGCAAGAGCAGGTCAAGGGGTACTGAAGCCCATAGGCAGCCCGATGAACACGCCAAAGGGGATTGGTCAAAGGGGATACGCGCGCGACGTGAGGAAAGGTAAGGCGTCAGGAGGGCACGATCGGGATGGGTTAGAGGGTGGGAAGTGGGATAGGGCCATGGGTGCAGGTGCGGCAACAGCAGCAAGAGCAGTACAAGGGGTACAACAAGCCCATAAGCCGCCCGATGGTCAGGTTGCAGGGGGGCAGGGAGCGGTGAGGGTTGGGGCACAGGTCAGCACGGAGTAGGAGCGTAGGCGCAGCGGACGCAAGAGCAGCCAGGGCAGTACTGCAGGTGTTGCGCTTGAGCAATATGCTAAGGGCGTGTCTGTATGTGGGACGAAGGGGATCTTAAGATGCTGCCGCCACAATTCAGTCATTGGGTTGGTGTCAGTGGTAGCGCTAGAGCCAGATGTGCCTTGGTCACCCGCGCATTGGTCACCGCCACGAGCCGCAGCCCGCCCAACGCCCAAATGTACAAGACTGCACGGCACTCACTTGCGTCCATACACCTTCAGTAGGTTAGCTGGGTGGAAGGCGCTGAAGATGGGCTTGAGGATAGCCAGCTTCTGCGGGGAGAGGTGCGGCAGTGGGTTGGGTGTGGCATGTCCTAATGAGACGATGGTAGGCGCACACAGCTGCCCATGACTGCAGTTTGCACGAATTGAGGTTGGGAAGGGGAGAAAGCTGGTCGGGTTCATGGGGCAGCTACGGTGGCCACGTAGTGCACTGGAGCGGTCTTGGCACAGGCACGACATGAGCTCCATTGGTTGATATCGGGCGGGGCAATGCAGCTCTTCGCCAGCATGCAAGGGGCGGATGATTTTACGGAGTCAGTATTTATGATACCGCTGTGTATGACTCCGCCAAGGTACGGTTGCCCTTCAGCACAAATCCTACCATATGGGCTGGCATATGGCAACTTGCCCCAGGGCGCCAGGTGTGATGGGTTGTGGTCAAACCACGTGGAGGGCGGTTGATCCCCGTCCCGCCCTGCTTTCGTAACCCAACCACTCGCACCTCATCAAAGGCTTCGACGACCCCATATGAACCTCCCACCACAGCTGCCTCAGCTAGAGCCTCCGAAGGCTGCAGGGCCCACCATGCTGCAGGGGCTGCTACCGCTGCAGCGCGAGGCAGCAGGGAGAGCGCCCGGCTGCTGTATGCCGTTGGAATGAGTGGAGACCCGTAAGCTGCGGCAGCGAGAGCCGCTGCTGCGACGGCAACGCCCGGAAGCAACGAGGCATCAGCGCTCGCGTCAGTGAGGAGCAGGGCGAGGCCCCTCGGCTCCCCCGCAGGAGCTTGTATCATGGATGCAACCATTTCTGGGTCTTAATTGACAGGCTTAAAGCGGTGCAGCTCCCATGTACGTGACACGTTCGTGCCTGCCCGTGTCCACTTTCTGCTGCGAGGGGCAATGCACTTTGACTGCGAGGGTACGTGTATGTACTTCACTGGAATAAAGAAGGCTCCTGTGCCTAGTGCGAAAGCAGCAATCTTCTCCGAAATCTTGTCAATCGTCAACTTGAATTGCTTCACCTGGCGCGGGATTGCACCAATGAAACCCTGAGAATGAATTGACTCTTGTTAACACGCTTTACTAATATCTTGTAGCTACACCATCCTGGATCCAACACTTCACACATTCTGTCTGTACTCAGCAGCTGGGCCCTATTGACACTGCCTACACCCAATTCGAGGAAAGACCACGTGTGCTGAATAGCAACCCATCATATAAGCCCATATGATGCCACCCAGCTGATGCAGCTGCTTTGAGGGGGCTGCCCAGTCGTCGGCATGGAGTTCAGCGTCGGCAAACGCGCGCCGGCTGGGTGGGCCGTCGCAGTGCTTCTGAGTTTGCTTCGGCTTTCAGCGGGACAAGAAAGCCTGGCCATCACACTTCAGCTGCAGCAATGCTCGGCGCTGAGGTTCTTTGACATTTCGACGCTGCAGTGCACGGAGTGCCCTTCGGTGGGTCAAGGACACTCGCCGTGCCCTTTCCTCCGTCATCTATGCAAAATCCTACATAATTATCATCGCGCCGGCTGCAAACCGCACGCCATCGCAGGGCACGTTCCCGTCGAGCGACCAACGGGTCTGCATCGGCTGTGACACTTCCACCGGCCAGTTCTACGACTTCCGCACTGGGCTGGCCATCACACAGAACTGGACAGAGGCGCTGGCCCAGTCCTCTACGTCCTGCGCATGCCGCACACCCGTGCCTAGCCGCACGCTGCTGGCCACCGCCTGGTCCAACGGGCTGCGCCTGCAGCGATGCGTGGTGTGCCCCGTAGGCACCTCCGTTTCGGGCACCGGGGGCACAACCTGCGTGCCCGACGTTCCCCCGCCCTCGCTGCCCCCCACGCCCAACGAGCAGCTCACCCAGGCGCTCATTCAGCTGAGCATCACGGGCGTCAGCGCCGCGGCAGCCACGCAGGTGGGCACCCCTCACAGTTCACTCCCAGCAGTACCCCTCTGCTGCAGCACCCACAGGCTCCGGAACACACATCACACCCCAAGCAGGCAGCTTCTCGACCATGAGCATGTAGTGCAGCTCTAACCTTCGAGCAAATTGCACGTGTAGAGTCAAACAGCCCCTTCTCGCCATACCTCCGAAAGCGCGTCCCTGTCCTCGCCTCTCCCCCACCCCCCAGGCCTCCATCCCCGTCCCCAGCTCCTCCGGCGGCACGCTGACGCTGACGGTGTCGCAGTCGCAGCCGCTGGTGGAGCTGCTGGGCCCCTCCGCGCTGTCCTGCCTGCAGGGCCTGGGCGCAGACCGCGCGGCGTGCAACGCGGTGGCCAACCTGTGCGCGCTGCAGCTGTACGACCCGTGAGTGCGTGGAGATGCGGTTGCTCGAACTGGGGTGCATAACCCGTACGCAGGCAAGATCACTTGTTACAGCGCAAGCAGGAGACCTGCGAGTGGGTGCCTGGATACTAGGGTCGGGGTGGGGGCGGGGGAAGCCCAGCGAGTATGTTGCGCGGTGCAAACCAACACAACCATCCGGCCCTCGCTTGCTGCGTTCCGTTCCGTTTGAAGTGCCCCCATCCCCCATCTCATTCCTCCCTCCCCACTTCCCCGCCAGCGCGGTCGCCTCCTGCCGCATGTATACGGAGCTGGTGCGGCGGCTGGGGGGCGGCAACACGGGCGGCGGCACCGCGGCCAACCGCAACCGCGACTGGCGGCCGGACACGGGGCCCATGCCGTGGCTGTTCTACGGGGGGACCGACTACGTGGATGACCCCAACCTAGACCTCAGGTACGGGAGACGCGGGGGATACCCTGGAGGGGGATGGGTGGAGTTCCTGGTTCTGGTGGAGGGTAGGGTGCGAACTGTCCGTCGAACGGCTGGGAAGGGTTGGGGTGGCGGGGCTCAGGGGGCTTTTGCGGCATTGACTACATGGGTGGCCCCGACCTTGGGTGGGTGGTGGTGCGCTTACGTGGGTGCGGTTAACACAGCAGGTACTGGGTGTAGCGATGACAGTAACACGGGCGGTCACTCTCGGGGTCGGCGACCACCGCGGAGGCTGTGAGCTGCCGGGCTGGATCTCAGGTGCGGGAGATGCGTGGAGCGTTGGAAGCAATAGGAGGCATCTGGGTCCGCTGATACGTGCACGCGGGGAGTTCACCCATCAGACTGGCGCATAGCGTAGCGTGCAAAGGCGGCTAGAATGCAGGTGAGGGAGACATATGGGTGACTACAGGCGGAACACAGACCCTGGTCCAGGTTGCGGAGGGGCTCACGCGGGAGCCAGGGGGTGTGTGATGCTGTTCGGATGCTGCAGCGTTGGAGGGTTCAAGTAAAAAGCAGGGGCGCCTGGAATGGAATGTGGCGAGCGACAAGGGTGGCACATAAGTATGCAACGGTTGGCAAATCAGATGAAGGAAGGGCTGAAGGCGGACATGTAGCCGGCTATCACGACCTTGGGTACAGTTGATTCGTTTCAACAGAAGCTGCCCCCAGCCCTGACAGCGGCCTTGCCTCCCGTCACCCGTCCCACAGGGTTCAGTTCTCCGGCGGCAGCCTGGACCGCGGCGAGGTGTCGCTGCTGACGTTCGTGCTGTCGTCCTACCTGCTCAACGGCACGTGGCTGGGCTACAACCAGTGGACCAGCCAGTTCCAGTTGTGCGGGGCTCCGAAGAACGACGGGTCGCGATGGTACAGGTGGGTGGACGGCGGGTGCAGTGGGGCGGGCTGCGGAGGCTAGCTTCATTAGCTGCGGTTGGGGGCGCACAGAGAGGCTGGGTCCCGTTGGCAAGGATGGGCGGGCATGGAGCGGTGGAGTATGAGGAGGACGTGCAGGTGGGTAAGTCGCGGGTCACAGCTGCGGTAGGGACGATATATGAGTGGTGCATTGCGGTGCTCAGAGCGCGGCAGGGGATGCGGAGCTTCGGGCATACCAGGCTAGATGCGGGTCGGGGGCTGGTAACAGGGCTTGGACGTTGTGGGCAAGGAACGTGTCATTGCTGCAGGCGTTGTAGCCTACAAGTCCACGGCCAGCCCCGCACCTCGTCAAACGTGTTCAACCAGGCGTTTGCCCTGCCATGCCCTGCCGTCACGCTCCCCGCCCCCAGGTACGGCTACAACTACGTCAACGCCTGCTCCATCAAGCTGGAGATGCTGCTGGCGGACGTAGCGGCGGCCTTCACGGGGGCGGGGGACACCGTGGTGCACGAGCTGTTCCTGCAGGTGGGTGGGCGTGTGGGCGGATGGGGTGGGGATCGTGATGGGCACTGGATTGTCACCCCTGCCGTAGCGAGCTGGTTCCGCTCGTGCGGCCGAGGCGTGGGGCCGTGGGGCCTGGTGAGTGGGGCGGAGTAGGGGCAACATATGGCGGTATCATGCTGCACTCGCCATGGTATTCCAGCTTTACTTGCGGTAGGCAGTAGATTGAAGGGGTAAGGGCTGGAGCATGTAGGTACTGCGTTCCACAACGGTGGAATGCAGCAAGCCATTGCAGCGCACGGGGACTGCCGCAGGACGCCAGGATGTGTATTTCGAAGAGCAAGCAGCACCGCAACAGAGGGTGGCGCAGGGCAGGGCTTAACCTTGACAATGCTTTATTGTCTAGCTCTACTGAGCTTATCAACCAATCAGCAGGAAACCAACGTAGATTTTATTTTTAATAGTCTACAAGTAGGATCCTCAGAGGCCGTATGCCCACAATCCTATTTATGTTTATGTATAGTCCCCTTAACTGCCCTCGACAACCATTTTAGTAAGTGGTTGGCAGGTGTTATTGATGGCGATGGCTGTTTTCTTGTAAGCAAAGCAGGATACAGCAGCTGCGAGATTACCATGCACGTTTATGATGAGCCTCTCTTAATGCGTATTAAACAAGAGCTCGGGGGTTCGGTAAAACCACGTGCGCCCCGTGTCCTTTTCTGTGTGCAGGTTGGCACCCAGACACTGTACCCCATCCCCGTCAAAGTTACCAACGCAGACGAGGCGAGGGAAAGCAGCGCGAACGAAGGTGGGGGCGCTGCGGGAAGGGGCCGGATTCCAGAGGGAGAGTGCGTCTTGCGGCACCTAGCGTGCACCCCGGCCTTACATGGGCCCCCGCTTGAGCATGTCCTTGGCTTACCGCGTCCGCGGGCCTCATCTATGCCTGCTAACTACGATACCGTACCCGCAGGCGCCGTCCGCCGCTTCTTCTTCGTGGACAAGCAGCTGGGCTACAGCGCGCAGTCAAGGGCACTGCAGGCGGTGCAGTACCCCACCTCCGTGTACCTGGAGGTCATGCAGCGGGACAGCCCGCGGGACAAGATCTACGTGCCGCAGCTGACAATAACGTGGGTGGTGGTCAGGCCGTTTAGGGGCCCCCGGTGTGCCAGTTGCGGGAGCCGGGGTAGCGGCTGCCGGACTTAGGGGAGTTTCGCGGTGTGCAACCGTATGGGCTGAAGGCGCTGCGTGGCCGGGTACTCGTCGCTTGCGCTCGTCGCATGTCACCCCACCGGCTTGGTCACGCAGTGTCGGGTCGTCACTCGCAAGTTGCGTGCAGCGGTGGGTAAGGTTGGCATGCTAGCAACGTAGACAGCCCGAACCGCAGTCTCTTCTCCCTCTCGCCCTCCCGGCCTCCAGCTATTCCGGCTGGCAGACCACCAGCACCAGCACCGTGGGTCTGGACGCCACCGCCACCAACACGGAGCGACATGTGTCCTTCTGGGTGCGCTACGTCAACAACGGGGAGCTGGAGGGCAAGTTCTGGTGGGTGTGTGGGCTAGGGGGGGCTGCGCGCCGGGGCGACGAAACCTGGCCTGTGTGATGCTTTTTGCCGGGCTCAGTACAGCCGAGGTAGCACCGGCCGCTGACATCACTGACCCCCCATCTCATCTCTGTTTCTCTCAAGTATGCGTGGCATACTATCCTGAACGTGCACCTGGTGGTGGAGGGCGCCCCACCGTTCTTTAAACATGTGAACGTTGCCCATGTCATAACGACGTGCCTGTTGCTGTGTCTGCCCTCCCGCACGCAGGTACGCGTGGCAGACCATCCTGATCGTGTACCTGGTGGTGCTGGCCTTCCCCGCCATGATGCTGGCGGTGTTCCGGTACATGCGCAAGAAGAGGGACCAGGCCGACCTGGTGAGCCACGGGGAGGGGCTGCGGGCGGGGGCCAAGCTGGGTTGGCCAGACCCTTTTGTCGGGTGACTGGATGGGTGTAGGGAACGAGCGCAGGAAGAGGGGAGGCACCAGGCGGGCCGAGTGGGTGCTGCCAGGCCATGATGTGGGTTGCGGGGCGGGGGCGGCGGGAACGAGAAAGGGACATGTGGGTCATGGGTGAGAGCAAGGGGGGGAGGGGGTATTGCGTCCGTGAGGTTCGGGGACATGTGCGAAAGGCGCAAGTGACCAGGGGGACCTGTGAGGTGTTGTATGACAAGATACAATTCGGAGCGAGTCTAGCAGCAGCCTCAGTAGCTGCAAAGCCATGCTTGCATGCTTTCTCGCCGGTACGGCGCCCTCCCTGGACATCCCGCTGTAGCGCGTGCGTTCTGTCCCCAAAGCGCTCCGCCATGCACTTGAGCAGCTGCACACAAACACTCAACTGCGAGGCCATGTTCCTATCGCTCCCAGGACTTCCTGCTGTACGCGGGCGTGTGCGTGTGCGACTACGGTTCCTTCGCGCTGGCGCTGGTGCTGCTCACCGTCACGCTCTACTACCTGACGCTGTACAAGCTGCAGGAGGAGGTGTGTTTTGGTGTGTGGGAGGGGGTGCGCGAGAGCAGATGGTGTGGCGGGTGCCATGCAGCGGCAGGCGTGTCATGGCACGCCAGTGCCGCTGCCTTACAACCAATCCTAGTCAGCGTGCAGCATGTGCCTACGACAAGGTGCGACGGCCCCTTTCCTGAACACCGCCTCATGCCACACTGCCTTGACAAGGGCCCTCGCGCTATCCCCTCACCCACCACTCACCACTCACCCCTTGTCGCCCCGCAGGCCTTCTTCCTGATGCTGCCCGACTGGCAGCTGTACAACTTCCGCGTGACCGTCATCCTGGCCATCGTGGGCCAGTGCGTGGGCATCGTGTACACCATCTTCATGCAGGTACGGAGCACCGTGCGATGCTGTGCAGTACAGTCATACGGCGCCGTTGTCGAATGCAAGGTGGCAGTGCCGTGCTCCGCGGCTTGCCGTTCCCGCAAGAGCCGCAAGTCGCCTCGTTCCCTGCTGTCCCAGACCAACCACCATGACTTGCTACGCGTTTCGCTTAGGGTCTCCCTTGTTCCCCAGCCCCACCTGACGCCTACCTGCCACCGCACCCGCAGATCCGCACCGACGTGTTCTTCATCGACTGGGAGAAGTCGCGCAAGGTGCTGAGCAAGGAGGGTGAGTACCGCCTCAGCAGTTGTCCAGGCATGTCCTCAGAATACCACCTGTTTTTGCATGGACTGCATCATAATCATGGACCCTAAGCAGGTGCTGTGCAATGCCTCCTCATGAATGTTTTGTGTCCCCGCCGCTGAGTCCGCGGAGACATAAATCCGATCACCACGTCTACCCACATCCGGCCATGCCCCTCACGCAGCCGCACATCCGTCACGACGTTGGCCTCCACTCACCCACCCACCCACCCGGCCCATCCCCTTGTCACGCTGTCGTCTCACCGCGAACTCCCCAACCCTTGACCACTCCCTCCAAGCGCCAAGGAGGGGCCCTCCCCTGGTGTCCGCTCGCCATGTGCCCCATGAAACCCCTTGTCCTCATTGACGTTCCTGGTCTCCCCGCTTGCCCCCTCACGCACCCATTCCCTCCAGGCGCCAAGGAGGAGCCCTCCCCTGTGTCCGCGTGGCGCATGCTCATGGTGGCCAACGAGTGGAACGAGCTGCAGACCGTGCGGGTCACCTACCCGCCCTTCACGCTGCTCATGATGGTAGGGGTGGGGGAAGGCGGGGGGCTGCTGTGCGTGCAAACAGGTTGGACTACGTAATGGGCACCGTGTACCTCTGGGTGCGCGAACAAGGAAGTGCAAAGCACTTGATCATGGGACACTTACCCCAATGGGTGCGGGCCACCTGCGCAAAATCGTTCCGTTATCGAGCTGTGGCAGCAACAGCGGCCGGGCGAACAAGCGCAAGGGTGACAGACAGCACGTGGCACGCGACTTGGACGAAGCTGCCTTACACCTCCCGTTGTTCCCTCCCCCGCCCCCAACCACCCAGGTGATGATCCTGGTGGGCGCCAACGTGTACACGTCGGGCCAGGTCACGCCAGACGCCAACGACTATAACAACTACTTCGGCGTCACCACCAGCATCATACTGCGCATGGGCATAGAGGCGTTCTTCTTCCTGGTGCTCTTTATAGGACAGGTGCGCGGCGGCGGTGAGGACTGGAGGACGGGATTGGCTCAGGGTGGCTGTGCTTTCCACCTGCGCTTCCAAACCCACCTGAACCTCAAACTCCTCCCCTTGGTCACCCCGCACCCTGCCCACCCCCCGAACCCCGCAGTACCTGTGGAAGAAGCTCATCTACTACCCCTACGTGCACAACCCCATCACCCAGTTCATCGACCTGATGTACCTGGCCAACATCTCCACGGTGCTCTTCGACGACTCCCACGGCGGCTACTACCTGCACGGCCGCAACATGGCGCAGCACTCGGACACCACGCTCAGGTGGGCATGCGGATGGGGAGGGAGAGGGGGGCTGGATGCAGGAGCGGCGTTTACCGGCAGCCCGTGCCTGCGCAGCGTAAATGACGCTTTCCCCTGTTCCCCGTTGCCTAGCCCACACACTGCTAACACACGCCCTTCTGAGGAAGCTGAGCCAAGTGTTGCCCAAGGAAAACGTGGACCCCACTGCACCTCGTGCGCTGACCAAGCTGACCCACACGCCCTTGTGTGCGAACCCACACAGATGCACGGAGCCGAAGCAGGAGCTGCTCGAGGAGGGGGAGTGTCCTCACCACCTCACGCCTTATCACGCTAGCCCACACGCCCGTTTGTGCTAACCGCGCCCCCCCCCCCACCCACACACACACAGGGAGCTGAACCAGGAGCTGCTCAAGGAGGAGGAGGGCCTCACTGCGCACCGCGGCCTGGTGTCCTCCTCCGCCAACCCCAAGCTGGCCGACAACCAGGCCTTCCTCATGTACGTCACCGACAGCATACGCAAGACGTACGACGCAAAGATGCTGCAGCTGGTGCAGCAGGTGGGTGGACCCAGGGTTGACGAGGGGTTCTGTCTGGAACGCCCTACCGCACCGCCCCACTGCGCCGCTCGCCGCCCACGCCGGAACCCCACGCCGGAACCCTTTCCGGAACCCTGTCGAGGTTTACGGCAACCCCGTGCCCCTTCCACTCCCAGGCCGCTGTCGGTGCCGGCAGCTGCAGCAACGAACACAGGGCACACTATATCCCATCCGTTCCTCAGCACCCACCGCAACGGTTGCTGCTCAACACACCTTTCCTCGATCCTCTCTCCAACCAGAGGCCACAAACCACGTCCATGATAACCGCAAGGGCAGTGTACCCATCCGCCGTGCAGCAACCCGTCCCCACTTTGACCTCCCATTGATGCTTACCTTGGTCCCCCATCCCCCCCAGGCCACCAACGACGCCCGCAACCGCAAGGGCAGCGTGTCCACCTTCCTGCGCGGCACGGGGCGCCAGTCGGAGCGCGTGCTGAGCGCGCAGCAGGACATCGGGCTGTTGTTCAAGCAGATGGTGGAGGACGTGGAGCGGAACCAGGCAACGCAGGCAAGGAGGGGCTGCGGGGTGTGGGTTAGGTGCCAGTGGGCGAATACGTGTTGGTGCGGTCCAAGCAGACTGTAGGGAACGTGCAAATGAACCATGCCACGTAGGTTGGGGGGAGGGCACCGGATGTGCGCTAGCTGCAAGCAAGGTGCATTTGGAACGCCCCCCTGCCAACCCCTGACCTCATCCCCTGTTTTCCTCCGTTCCCTCCCCGCCTGCAGGTGATTGACCCCACCTATACGCAGATGGTGCTGCAGCTGCCTCCGGACGCCGCTGTCAACAACCCCGCCTTCGTGCACGACTACTTCAACACCTTCACCACCACCATGTTCCTGGGATGCGAGGTGGGGAGGCAGGTGTTGGTGTTGGTGCACGCAGAGCAGGCTGCGGGCAAGCGGGTGTACAAGCTCGCCACCCGCAGGGCTCTTCCTGCGTTACCTACCGATCAGCCGCAGCCTGCCCACTCCCGGCACGTCTCCCCATAGGCCCCTCAAGGAGTGACTGTGGTCACCTTGCGCTCTACGGTGAAACGGCGCCTCCCCTGAACCCTCATCCCTCGCCTCCCCCTGGCCCCCCAGGTCCGGCTGTACGTGTTCGAGGCTGTGTTCTTCTGCGCGGTGGACATGTCCCTGGGCAACGTGGCCGTGACCGCGCTGCTCACCTTCCTGGTCAACAGGGCGCTCACCTGGTTCCGCGCGGCGTGGGGGGAGGACAACCTCAGCCGAAAGACGCTGGTGGACAGGCACTTCCTCATATGAGGGCCTAGGAGCGGGTGGGGGGAAGAGGGAGAACCTGGGAGAGGAACTTCCGCGTGAGGGGCAAAAGGGGGAGGCGGTGACGCCCAGTCCTTGGGCGCCAACTGACAAGGGGACCTGCGGGAAAACCACTGGAAATGAGGCCACAGTCGCCGGTTGGCGTGGGCTGGGGCGTTGGGGAATCCGCGCGCGAGTGGAACTGCAATGCATGTGGGGTGAGCGTGCGTGATTGAGTGCGTGTGATGCATTTGCATGAGGGAAGATGGGAATGGGCATTGCGTAGTGGTTAGTGGGAGATGGTGGCCCTGTGGGCGCTGCATTCCTGGATAGGTGTCCATGGCCGCCTCGGCACATGCAGTGTGCAAGCGACGGTGGCATAGAACGCTTCCGGTACCGTGTGTTGGCGAGGTTGCGGCCTGCTAGGCCAGCTCATGCCACGTGCTCATGGATGCGCAGCACGCACCAGGCACGCACAGTGGAAGATGGCCGTCTTAACTCATGACGGCGAGGTAGCGGCTGCTAGGCAGCTCATGCCATGTGTACCTGGGTTGCAGCACGCACGGTGGTGGAAGCTGAAGCGTTGGCGCGGTGGACACATTCGTCACGTGAAGCGCTGCAGTGCCGGTATCGGTAATGGATGGTGCGTGAGAACGGAGCTCGCTGGAGCTGCTGCCATGGCTGCATACGTCAAGGTAGGCTGCTTGTCTGCAGCAAGAACTGTGCAGTCGCCAAGGCGCCGACGGTGTACTGTAATGGATGACTCGCTATGGTATTACTGGCTGTCTGCACTCCACGCTGTGCACGTCAAGTGAACTGGAAGCTGGTCAGTGGTCATCCAGTCGCTGCCACGTGCCTCCAGAACCATGCAACTACAGCCGTCCCAAATCAAAGCTGGCTTTGCGCTGCCACACACCAGTATTTCTTTACCATTACAATTTTGAACTGAAAAAGATGCAGACGCTGAACATCAAGAACCGTGCCGCTTTCGGCTCTTCGCGTGTGGCCCAGCGGCAATGCAGCCGGGTCGCCCGGTCATCGGGCCGCACTGCTTTCCGCCCGCAGGCTGCAATTAAGCTTTACACAAACCCGGGAAGCCGCGGCAAAATCACCGAGTGGTAGGAAGGCCAGGGCCTGCATCGGGTGGCGAAATGCAAGCTGGGCTCGACGCGCGCCGCACATGCGATATAACCAATCATAACACAGTATCAATGAATATGTATGCAATGAACAAGCCGAGCGCACTCGCGTCATGTGACCCAAGGGGCAGGGCGACGGACGAGAAATGTCAGTCTGAACCTTACGCCCTGCACCCTTGACCCTCTCCTGGAATCTCAACCCACAACCCAGCTAACCCACGCTCCCACCCTGCTTCCAGGTACCTGGCCGAGCTTTCCATCCCGCACGAGCTGGTCACGGTGGACATGCGGCGGGGGGACCACAAAAAGCCCGAGTTCCTGGCCATCAACCCATTCGGCAAGGTGGGGCCACAAGGCGCTGGGCCAGTCGTGTGGGGAAGGAGCGCCCAGAACCCTGGCAGCCTGGGGTGCCAGCCGTAGGCGGCAGCACCTGTTTACGCACCATTCTGCCAAGGCGGGCAGGCAACGATTGGTTAGGGTGCCTTGTGATGCGCTCCAAAGGCAAATCAGCGCTCATGCGGGCCAGGAGCGCTACCTGCGATTCCCTGGGTCACGAAGGTGTGTCTGGTCTCTGGTTGCTCGCATAGCAAGGGCACAGGCGGCCACACACCGCCATGGAGAAGAGCACCCACCAGTCCATCGAGCTCCACCGTGGCAAAGCCAGGCGCGCAACCACGGACAAGCCGCGCTATCACAAATTCCGCCGTTCAGCGTCGAATCAACAATCCACATGAAGTCGCACATCACCCTGGAAATTGCCGTACGCCCCAGGGCCCTCTCCGTGGCCCCCTCCACCTCCCTCCGTCTTACCTTTCATCCGCGCCCTCCTCTCCTCCGTGCTCCGTCCCTGCCGCCAGGTCCCCGCCCTAACTGACGGCGACCTGCCCCTGTTCGAGTCCGGCGCCATCCTGCTGCACCTGGCCAACAAGTACGGCAAGCTGTCAACCGACCAACTGGCAACCGCCGCGCAGTGGACGCTGTTCGCCAACTCGACGCTCAGCGAGGCCTTCTTCAACGACCGGCAGCGGTGAGGCCAGTCGAGGAGGGCCAGGCGGTTGGGGGATCCGGTGGTCGCGCGGGGCCGGAGGCTTGGGACTGGGGGCTGGAACACATGGCAAGGGCACGGTGCGGTGCTGCCACGCGTGAGCCGTGCCGCTTCCTGCCGTGCTGACCACCACCCTGCCTTCGATGCGCTTCCGCCCAGACATACCGTACGTGCCGTACACGGCGTGCGGCATGCTATTGTCTGCGCCTTTTCCTCATCCGACGTACGAACGGCCAACGTACAGTGTCCAAAGCCAGCGCCAACCTGCTGAAATCGTGCGGCCTAACAGCCAAGACCTTCACGCTTCCAAGCCCCCACACCCGCGTGCCCCCTGCCGCCTATCCCCCCACCCCTGCCCGCAGCCCCATCCAGATGCCCGTCATGCTGCGCACCCTGGACGGACTGCTGGCCAGCAAGCCATACCTGGCGGGTGGGTGGGGCATGGACTGAGTGTTGTGGCGTGGTGTAGCACAGCTGCGGGTGTGGGGTGGTATACTACAGCTGCGGATGTCTTGTTCCTGCGGGGCAGCCGCACCAAGGGGCGCCTGGCTAGCAGGCCCTACCTGGCGGGTGCCTGGGTGGGCGGGTTGGGCAGGACGTCGTGCGTCGTGTGCGAGTGACCCGCAGCGCTGTGCCTCATCATGTCGCCTTGTGGGTGGAGTGTTTTTCGAAGCTAATGATGAAAGCCGAATGGGTCTTGGACGGAACTTGGGTCTTGGTGGAGCGTTGGACGCCCAGGGGAAGGGGGTGAAGTGTGTTCAAGCCAACGAGTCAGTCAGTGTGGGCGTAATACTTGCCAAGGCCTAGTGCCCCGATCGGGTCACACGTTGCCTCCCGGGCGGAAGCTTAGACGGTGTTGGCTTAGGGCGGGCTATGGGCAGGGCAAGTTGCTATCGTACTTTGCATCATTTACATGGGTCTGTTGTCGCGCCCCTTGCACTAACCGCGCACGCCCTCAACCCGCAGGCACCGAGTTCTCCGTGGGCGACATCGCCGTGGGCTCCTACCTGCTGTACCTGCCCCTCTTCTTCCCCGACCTGGACCTCACCCAGTACGGCAACGTGTGGTCGTACATGCAGCGGCTGGCGGCGCGGCCCACGTGCCCCGCGCCGTACAAGGAGGCCATGGCGGGTGGGTGGGCGCGCGCAAGGGAAGGGTGCCACCGCACGCCGCGTTTCCACTGATCCTGTGCGTGCGGGCGCTTGTGTGGTAGCGCGCCTGCAAGACGCCACAACGTGGTACATGGAGCACGTGCCCGAATATCCCCGGGGTACTGTAACTCAGAAGTCATAATTTACGTGCATTCGCACATCAGCACTCATACTGAGCCTCAGACCTTATCTTGCCACCACCGCCAGATGCCCTGGAGCTGGCTGCCCAGCGGCAAGGGGTGGCGGGCGGCGGCGACGGCGGCCTCATGTCCAAGCTGTTCGGCAAGCGGTGAGCTGGAGCACGGACAGATGTGTGGACGCACGGGCAGACGGACGCCGCACCCGTCCACAGTGTAGGGCGCATTGTGGGCGTAGCGCAGATGTTACAAGTGCACGTGGTCCACTGGCTGTGATACGCGTGCCAACGAGGAAGCCAAGGAGCCAAGCAGGCAGCTGTTCATTCGGGCAGCGCTCTGCGAGGGGCACCTACCCCACTGGGCGCTGCCACGTGTCGCTGCAATCGATTCAGGGAGAACAAGGGTCTGGCTCACTACTAGTGAGTACTCAGGTGTACATACACCAGCACATGTGCGCGCGACTGGTTACGTGCATACAGTGATGAGACTTGTAACGAACGTAACAAGCAGCACTTGCCATGATTACGTACGCAGATGCTTTCGTGCCGCCGCTTGCTTGGTTGTGCGCCGTCCGCGTCAATCCGTCGTTGTATCACGCCGCCGCCACTGGATTGCTTGCGGGGCATTGCATGGCGCAGCATGGCGGCAGACGGCGGTCCTGTGCCTCTTTGATTCACCACCCACAAGCACCCAAGCAAACAGGAGAACGCACATGAGGACACACACGGGGACGGACAAGCTACAGTACGTAGCCGCTCCTGAGATAGACGAAGGGCTGATAACGCTTGCGTACTTGTCAAGCAAGCGTTTCCTCGACTAGCAAACGCCATTGTGGCTAACAAGGGCGCAGCAACGGCGTGTGTACGGCAGTTGTAGGTCATGATCAGCATGGCTCGGGCATGGGTGGTGCCCCAGCCCAGGAGCGTGGTTCAGGAAGGGGTGGGGGCTGGGGTATGTAGGGGCTGCCTGGCAGCATCCCGAACCCTGTAGCCAACATGCTTGTGCGGGCCTAATTGAGCGTACCCAAAGGCCTTAGGCACTGTCTTAGCATTGGGGTTTCTGATCAATGGGGTGGGGCATGGGTGGCGCCCTGCCGTGGGCACATTGCATGGGAGCTGGTACAAGTACGGTGCTATGCTACATTCCCCATTCCCCAGCCCTGTGCACTCCAACAGCAGCAAATGCTATAGCTCTACTACATAAACTTACAGTGGTAGTATCGCTAGCTTCATACTATCGCTCACCTCCGCTCGCAGTCAACACCCGGTTCGATATGCGCGTCAATTGTCTGACGGTGTCATGCTACTGTAGCTCATAACCTCAATAGTAGAAGCTTACATGCTTGCTCGCGAAGACGACTGCTCACAGCTGCTGGGGCCTGGTCGCTCACGACGGTCCGATGCCGGACGGCATTGCTCGTCGTTGCTTGACCGGTTAACAGCCGTGTTGCTTCAAGCGTAAGTACATTTTATCATATGCTGCGCGTTTTCACCTGGCCTGGGTCTTGCAGGCTCAAAGTGCGCGTTGACCAACACTGCTGACCATGGCCGCGTTGACCGTGGCCGCAGCCAGGGAACTCACCGCCCCAAGGAGCGCAAGACTTTAACCATGGGTAGAACTAGCACCACCACGGTGCGCTTGATGGCGAGCTGGCCCAGGAGCTGCTCAAGCTCATTCTGCATGGCCACAGTTTCCGCATGGTTGAGCAGGGGCCTCTCAGTGCTGCTACCCAACCAGAGCGTTCTGGCTGGGTTGCTGTTGTTGGTGCTGGTTGGGGGGCAGGGGCCTGGCGGAGGTGTCAGGCCTCAAGCATCAGCACTGTTCAGGGGTCGGTGGTCTCCCCTGGTGGTGCCAACGGTGCCTGGTGCATTCGTGCAGGAGCTTGTGAATTGTGTGGTATTGTGACATATGGTACGTTTGAATGAACCGCATTGTTCGTTCTGCAAGGCGGTGTCCAGGAGCCCCAGAATGGATAGACCCATTCATTCTGGGGTGGTCCCTAAAACTGATGGTTCCACATGAATGGAGCCTCCCTGGAATGAACGGCCCAGAATGAAAGGTCCTTTCCCCAAGTATCGGTAAGTTTTGAGAGCCTGTACGGTGGAGATCCTCTGGACCTGATACCCCATATATACCGATAGTCGGGCAACCCGCCCTTACTTGCTTGCCATCATCAATCAGCAACGCATATTACTACATATACAGGCATTGCAAGTAATGAAGAGCATTTCAGTCCGTCCAGCTGTATGTGCAGACTGCTGCTAAGTAAGCTTAGTTGTGGACGTCTACTTGGTTGCTTGAGCCACAACGCCACAGTTAATCCACTGCAAGTTAGCAGCTGATTGCGTTCTGGTTGAGGCGCCGCAGCAGCAGCCACGCACGAGCGAGGGCGGCGGAAGCAGAGGGACGACTTTGGCGGCTTACGTTCACCGCCCCTTTCGTAAGTGCCAGCAGGAACATACTTCGGGAACAATTCAAGCCCTTCCCATGTTCCGAGATAGATGTATGGGGAGCGTGATACCGGTATATGATAGAGCGGTCAGGTGCATGCACGGTCACCAATCAAGCAAAGTATGCCAGGACGATGGCTAGAAGGGCCACAGCCGGCCGAACCTGACTTGCCTGGGGTGAATGCCAACTTGGCATGACGCACGCGGTGGCATTTCTTTCACCAATCAGTGTTTCGTGCTGATGCGCTACAATTGAGACCGGCGGCAGGCCTCTCGACGAAGAGAAACAGCACAGCTGAACCAGCTGGTTGTATATGAATAATTTTATCAAGATGCTTGATCTTTAAACGAGGTGCAGAGGGAAGGAGTCAGTGAGGCCTGAGTTGGGTCTCCGTGAGTAGTCCCTGTGCGAGACCCCCGTATCCGACACCCTGTCCGACACCCCTGTCCGAGGCTATCCGGACAGGGGTGTCCGGATACCTGTCCAACTGGATATGGTTGTCCGGATATGTCCGGATACCCTGTCCGGATAAGTGTCCGGACATATCCGGATACCCCGGGCAAAAACTTTGCAAGACATGAGAGATTCGAACCCATGACCTCTGCATACCATCATTTTCCGCTTGCGCTATGTGAAAGGCATGTTAGTCCTGGCATGCTTTCATCAAGCATAAATGCAATATGTACCATATTTACGTACCATTTGCAAGGCGAAAAACTGCGTTAGCGTGCTGCCTCATTGCTTCCTCAGAGTGGTAGGCATGGTATTGTTTCTTTTACACATTGCCCAGTACTCCTGTGTGGCTGGGCGGCCCAGGGGAAGCCCCAACAGCCTCATACCAGCACACACACTCAGCCCTTCATTGCTGTCATGCAAAAGTGTACAGACAAGTTATTATTAACAATTGCTGCACTCTTGGGTAAGAAACAGCTCCGTTTGTCTGAATGCACTTGGCGGCATGGGCTGTCCGGATAGGGTGTCCGGCCTGTCGGATAGGGTGTCGGATATGGGGGGTCTCGCACAGGGAGTAGTAGCAGCGCAGCGCGTCGCAGCCTGTTCAGCCTTGTTGCAATGTTCACATAAAACTATGCAGAATACTTGGTTCTGGTAAGGATCGATGTTTAGGATTGACGCCTTCGTGCGAGGATTGCCCGGCCCTCAATCGCGTTTATAAAGTTCAGCCAAGAGCTGATTTCCAACGAGGCTAACTCAATGTATGTTTCAAATACATCTGGCAGGTATCTGCATCAAGTAAGGAGCAACCGGGCGGGTGGGCTCCTCCACGGCACCACAGGTCGATCGAGTCACGCTACGGTACGCCTCGCCGGCCTCCGTACGTTAGGTAGGTTGAGCCAACAGCGGCGGTAGAAGGGAGTTCTGAGGCTTTGACATGTAAGGCGTTAGTGTTACATTCCATGCCATGAAGGGACATGACATGGTATACAACGTTGTGGTATACAACGTTGTGGTATAGCACTAAGTTATATATAAAGCGCCATGCCGTACCCTTGCACATATAGCCCGCTCTCGCCCACAATTCAATAAACTGAACTGTATAGTATTATAATCAAGTACGGCTTTTGCGCAGGATTCGGTGACTTCTACACACGACTTGCCGTCTATTGTGTGCACGGGTTTATCGCGGGACGGCTGTGCACAGAGCGTGCACATACATTGATTGGGGAAGTAAGGATATTTCATGCATTCTAGTTTCCTA
The DNA here is from genome assembly GCA_036984285.1 of Chlamydomonas sp. KOR1. Classification (NCBI taxonomy): domain Eukaryota; kingdom Viridiplantae; phylum Chlorophyta; class Chlorophyceae; order Chlamydomonadales; family Chlamydomonadaceae; genus Chlamydomonas; species Chlamydomonas sp. KOR1. The sequence continues at coordinate 426,781 of BQMZ01000351.1, forward strand.
GTGTTCACTCCAGGCAGTCTCAGCTGACTATGTGGAGTTTCCCATTCATCCTGGCCTGTCCTGGTGTCCATTTATATGAACGGAGGGCAATTACCTGGGCACACCCCGGCTCTGTCCATCTCAGCTAGCGCTGGCAGCCACTGGGGCTGCTGGTCCGGCGGCTCCGTTTCATTTGCCAGAGGACGACAGCCTTGCTTGAATGAGGTTCACGTTTGCATGCGTGTCCCGGTGCACTGGCTGGTTGGCAGCATAGCAGCAGGATGCATGCATAGAGTGAATCGAATGTGCAGATATACGATAGCTAGAGCGAGCGAGCAGGTGAGCTGACTGTGGGGTGCTCATCATCAGGGAGCGGCTGTGTATGTGCGGAGAGCTGCTGCAGGCGAGCTGAGGAGTGAGGACCCTGGCTGGGATGCTCAGCTGCGTGCCGTGCGTACGAACTCCGTTCTCCACACGTGCGGGCATGCCCGAACTAACGGACCTGAAAGATGTTTCATACATACAAACTGAAATATGCCGGAAGTGGGGCTTGCATGCGGGCAGGGCGGGTGTGGGGTCGTTGTATGCACAATAGTTCTGTTGACTAGCTACGTGCGTACAAGAGAGTGCCGTCTTGGGTCTTGCTTGCTAGACCGGTATGCACGAGCGGTGTTTCTGGACAAGCATATCTAGTATCCAACCCCATACATACCGGTACGGCCCGTATCCTCAAGAACCGTACGAATAGCATGTCAGTACATTGCAGGCGCTGCTGGCTGCTGGCTGGGGTCGTGCGCTCGCACCCTTACGCATCCAGCATGGCGCTGCACGGCGCGCGGTCATGGCTAATAAATGGAGTCGTCGTGACTGTATGTGCCCACTGTCTTGAGCCGTACCCGCATCCAATCTATACGTACATACTGTACAGTACCGGTACTCCTACCTACAGATGATTGTGCGCCACATGCACGTCACATTTTGTTGTCAGCGTTGAGGCACGCAGTTATATATGCCATGCATGTAGCAATAATGTATGCCGCCTGCTTCTTGCCCATCGACAGGCAAGGAACCAGCACCATGCGGAACGGCGACCGTGCCGCCGCCACAGTTGGCGCGACCTCCCCCAGTGGCAGCACCAGCCAGCAGCGCCGCCCGCAGGAACCAGTTGTGCAGGCGCCCGTGGAGGTGGAGGGCATGAGCCTCATCAAGCCCGACACGGAGCTGGTTGAGAGGCTCTGGCCCGAATGTGCACACGAGCAGAGGATGTGCCCTGCTGAGGGCCGCGGCAGCAACTTCGCAAAGCCTATAACGCTGTGCGCTGTGGACGCTGAAGGCAAACCCTTGCCCGGCGCCGAACCCGTCGAACTGAATCTCACCCGTAACTTAACGGAAGGCAGGGCTGCTGGCAGATCCACCTACCAAGCATTCTTCTCCAGCTGCGAGGGACTGCGAGAGATGAGCTGAAGCAGGTGATGCTCACCAACAAGCACGAGCTGCCCCAAGCCACTACTGTTGGAGTGCGCCTGCTGATGGCAGCTGACGGCGGTGCGGGTGATGGGGCAGCGCTTGACGCCCAGCGCAGCCCTGCAGCAGCAACAGCAGGCAAGCGTAAGCATTGCGTGGCGCCGGCGGAGGGCAACGAGGTCAACGGGCGCGGCAAAAGGCCCCGTAGCAAGCCCAGGGCGGTGCAGCCTGCGGGGGGTGCTAGGGGCCCCAGCGGTGTGGGTGGCGGTGCGGGGGCCGGTCAGCAGCCGCTGGCTGCACCGCCCCAGGCTGCCGGGAGCGGTGCGATGCAGTGGGAGCAGCTGTCCTCTTATGGAGCCAACGGCTGGGACATGCCTCATGGCCAGCAGCCGACAAGCTGCATGGACGTAGGCAATAATGCCAAGCATGCCGCTGCAGCGGAGGCGGCAGCGGCGGCGGCTGGCTTTGCTATGCCGCCCCTTGGCGGCCAAGGTGGTCCCGGCGGGGCTTCCATCAACGCACCACGCCCCCACCACGCCCCCACCACGCCACCCCATGCGTCGCTGCTGCTGGGCAACCCGCCGCCAACGGACCCGCTGGAGCAGCTGCTGGGCATCTGGGCGCAGCAGGGGCGCGACGTGCGGCCGGAGGAGTCAGCCAGGCAGCGGGAGCAGGAGCTCGCGCAGCTGCAAGGCCAGATTCAGCTGCTCGAGAGCAACAACCGGTACTGGCGGGACAGGCTCGTTGCGAGTGATGTGGAGAGAATGCTGCTGCAGCTGCAGCTGCAGCTGCTGCAGACAACGGCAGCGGCTGGGCAGGGCAGTCCGTTTGCAGTGGCAAGCCTGCAGCAGGTCGGGGGCGCTGCTGGGGTGGGTTTGGCGCATGGTGTGGGAATGGGCGCAGGTGACGTGCCGGAGCCGCCGGCAGTGGGGGCGGCCCCCGTGGGGGCGCTGGAGCCGGCAGTGGGGGCGGAGCCGGCAGTGGGGGTGGGCCCCGTGGGGGCGCTGGAGCCGGCCGTGGCGGCGGCGCCCGTGGGGGCGCTGGAGCCGGCCGTGGGGGCGGCGCCCGTGGGGGCGCTGGAGCCGGCAGTGGGGGCGCTGGAGCCGGCAGTGGGGGCGGCGCCCGTGGGGGCGCTGGAGCCGGCCGTGGCGGCGGCGCCCGTGGGGGCGCTGGAGCCGGCCGTGAGGGCGGCGCCCGTGGGGGCGCTGGAGCCGGCCGTGGGGGCGGCGCCCGTGGGGGCGCTGGAGCCGGCAGTGGGGGCGCTGGAGCCGGCAGTGGGGGCGGCGCCCGTGGGGGCGCTGGAGCCGGCCGTGAGGGCGGCGCCCGTGGGGGCGCTGGAGCCGGCCGTGGGGGCGGCGCCCGTGGGGGCGCTGGAGCCGGCAGTGGGGGCGGCCCCCGTGGGGGCGCTGGAGCCGGCCGGGGCGCCCCGTGGGGGCGCTGGAGCCGGCAGTGGGGGCGGCGCCCGTGGGGGCGCTGGAGCTGGCAGTGGGGGCGGCGCCCGTGGGGGCGCTGGAGCCGGCAGTGGGGGCGGCCCCCGTGGGGGCGCTGGAGCCGGCCGTGGGGGCGGCCCCCGAGGGTGCGCTAGAGCAGAGAGAGGAGGCGGGCGCAATGGGCGACCAGCAGGAGGCCGGTGTAGGGCCGGGTGCGGGCGCAGCCGTGGGGGCGGCGGCGGGCAATGAAGTTGAGGCTGCGACCAAGAGCCAGCAGCAGGAGGAGGGGCAGGAGGACGAGGAGGAGGAGGAGAAGGAGCCACAGCAGCGCCGCATTTGGGCTATGCTGCAGTACTGGCTGGCTGGCATGGTGGCATACTACTGCGTCCTTTACGCAGTAGCTACCCGTTCTGACTACCGGTAACGGAACGGAACGTAACATGAGAGGGATCTGGAGCCGAGTAAGGCCGCAAGTAGGCTGACGTATGTCTGTACCGCGGAGTGTGGTGCGTGGGTGTGCGGTATGCAACGGCTCTGCTGTCCGCAGCTGAGCGTGGATAAGGGCGTACGCCTTTGATAGCCCCTGCTTTTGCGTTGCCGGTGGGCATGATCGGGCGCGGGCATGGTTCCGGGACGCTGTTCCATTTGCCTTATAGTTCCCGCACGCCTTGCTTGTTTGGGTGGCCAAGTATGCATGACCCTGCCTATTGCCGTTGTGCGGTGTGAGTGTATCTAGCGGAATTGCTACAGCGCCGGGCTCGCCCTGGCTTGATCCCTTGTGCCCTGTGCCCTTTGGTCTTTAGGACTTCTTGGCCGCTTGGTCCTGCATTACACGGGCCCTCCGGCATCGTGCACAAGATGGCCCCGGTGTAGAGATTTCGTCCAAGCAAGGTGTCTACCCCTTAACACACTAGGCTGGTTGAGGTTTAAAATTGTGTGCAGCGGATTTATATGCCTACCAGCCTACGACAGGAGCGGGGAAGTTGATGTGCTACCGGTATGTGCGCGCGCAGGCAGACATACACTTTGGTGCTGGTTGGCATTGCACTACTGCATTGCACTCCGTCTGTACTGGTCTGTTGATGCCGGCCACTTGTCCCGTGCAACGGTTCAGGGTGGCGGCCGCACACCCGGTGCGGGTGTTGGTTCGTGCAGGGTGGCGTGTTGCGGGGCGCTGGTCGGGTGGTTGGTGGAGTGTCGTGGTTAGGGTGTGCCCTCGGCTGGGGTTTGTGCAGGCGGCGGCAGCTGCTGCATGTCACGCGGAGCTGGCTGTGGCTGGGGAGTGGGCTGTACGGTCACCCCGGGCTCGGGCTGAGGTGTGGGGTTGTGGGGTTTCAGGACCCTCAGCCCGCAGGCGGCTGAGGGCCGTGGGCTTCGGGGCATGGTACTCGCGGCGGGCGTGGGTTCGCGCAGGGTGGCGTGTCTGAGTAAGGGTCGGTAAGTGGTCGGGTGGTTCGGTGGGGTGTCGTGGGCAGGGAGTGCCCTCCGCCTGGGTTGTCCCTCTTGGTGTCACGGTAGCGGTTGGGTGGCGGTTTTGCCGTTCTGCTGGGTCGGAAGGTTTCTTTCCTTTGTCTTGCTGCTTTGTGTGGCCGGGTTTGTATTTTTTGGTGGGCAGATGGTCAGGGGTTGTGTTTGCCGGGGGTCCGTTGGGGTTACTGGTTTCGTCTTTTGTGTGCCTGGGTCGGTGGATCGGGGATTGCGGTTTTCCTCTTTTCGTGCCTCGCCTCCCTGTGTCCTTTGTCATTTTGCCCCTTCTTGTAGGGTTTCCTCGTCCCTAGGTCTCGTTTGGCATTATTCCCTTGCTCCCGTTCTGTAGGTTTTGGTTTCAGGTCCTCTTCCTCTCGATGTGTTCCCTGCTTGCGGTTCGGGCCTTCGGGGTTCGCTGGGGTTGGGGCTTTGGTGGTGCTGGACTGCTGGTGCTTCGTTGTGTTGGTCGGGCTTTGGTCACCCGCTGGCCTGTCCTTTCCCGTCTCCTTACCTGTAAACATTAAAACCGGTACGGCAGGCGGCTGCAAGGTTCCCTGGGGAGATCGGAGAACACAGCCTAGCCCCAGAACTGATAGGACGTCACAGTGTAGAAGGTGCTGTATGGGCCAGCATGACTGTGACGCATGATCAAGTACATACCGTTATCAGCAAACGACCGGTGCTGCAGCGCAGGCACTGCAGCGTGTCACCACCACTTCGTTGCCCGGACTACCGGTATTCGGTACACCAGACACTACTGCTGCATACCATTCGTGTGCTCCCTGAAGCGTGACCCAACCTGCTCAACCCCAACACAGTCAAGCGCAACTGGCAGCAAACCTGCGTGTCGCAACGTTGCAAAAAGCCTGTCGCACTACATCTAGGTGACTCCCTCTCTCCCTGCTTGTCCAATCGACGGATGCAACGACAGAATGCAGCCTATCAACAGAACACAGTTTTGCAGCAACCCCCTGCTGGTTCCCACACTCTCATGATTCACCGGCAAGTTGCACGCCAAGGCACCCGTTGACTGTTCAAGAACCCAAGCAATGTAGAAGCACAAGCGCAGCCAATATGTAAAGAGAAAGGCGAGGAACTTGAGGCACGGGGACTACGGCTACGGTGTGCCACGCGCACAGTCACCTCGTTCGCCGCTTGAACACTGCTGTTCATGCTCCATCATAAACGGCAGGGACCCACAGATCAAGACGGGTGCAAAAGCTGGCGGCCCCATTTTTGATGAAACTCTGGCAATGCAGAAACGCACAAGCTTAGCTTTCCAGTCCCACATCCACTCCGCTGCGAGATGCCATTGCAGCCCACGGGCTGGAAACAGAAGAGCATTGAAGCGACGGCCTCTTACCCTCGCAGCCTATGGTATGCCACAGCGCACATGCTAACGGTTAACCCATCATCTACTCTGCCCGTGGCCACAACCGAGCCGCAACACAAACCCTTCCATCCAGGCCCCTTCTACGCTGCCCCATCCCCAGCCCCATCCGCCACCTGAGCCCACCTGCGCTAGCGCTCCAGCCTACGCCATGCACACCGACCCCAACCCCTTCCCAGCCATCCCACCCATCTTCCCGCGCCTCCACAACCACCACCGCTTCAACCCTCAACTGCGCGTAGCCCCCCTTGCCTACTTCTTCTTGTTGAAGCTGCTGAAGAAGCCCTTCTTCTTGGCGTCCCCCACCCTGTCGCGGCCCAGGTCGTCGCTCATGAGCGCCAGCTGCTCCGCCTGGTGCCGCCGGTTCGCGGCGTCCTGCAGCACGGCGGCGGCCTGCGTGCGGCCCAGCCGGGTGGCGGCCTGCGGGGCACAGCGGGGCGGGTGGCATAAGATACCGGTACAGTAAGGTAGGTGTGCGCATCGACACGGCTGCGGCCTGCGTGCGGCCTTACTGGGTGGTGGCCTGCGGGGGACAGCGGTGGGGAACGGGGCGGGGTGGGATACTCGCACAGTAAGGAAGTTAGGTGCTTTTGTGTGAGCATCGACACCGCGGCAGGCTGCGTGCGGCCCAGCCGTGCGACGACCTGCGGTGCGTTGACGTAAAATATATGTGCGAAAGGGGACAGCGGTAGCTCGCGCCCTGAGGGGAGGTAGCACTTAGGGGTAAGATGGGGCGGGGTGAGGCGGGTGGCTGCCTGCGTGGGGTGTGTCAGGCAAAGGTACTGGGAGGCAGCGTGCGAGAGTTTAATAGCATCGCGTGAGGAGTTGGCGAGGTGGACCGGGTAATCAGTACAAGGAAGAAATGGGTACGAGCGTGGAAGCTGGTGGGGCGTGTGTGCGGCATGGGTGAGCTGCGTCAGTGCCGAACGCGCAGAGGCGTAGATGGGCAATGGCGCAGTTGCGCTGGGCAGAAGGTTAGGCGCCAGCCTATTGCCCATTGTGCGGCAAAGCAGCAGCGTCGACACGGCAGCAGTGAAACCCGCGTGCGCTCGCAGCCTCGCACCTGCAGCGGCGTCTCGCCGTCCCTGTTCCTTGCCTCCAGGCTTGCGCCCGCCGCCACCAGCACCTTGACCACCTCCACACGGCCCTGCTGCGCAGCAACGAACAGCGGGGTGGCGTGCGCCTGCGGTGCGGGAGGAGGGCGAGATGAGACAGGGATGGACATAATGGTCGCATTGGAAGCAAGGGCGCAAGCAGTGCACAGAAGAGGACGCGGTGAAGGTCTACATCATCCCACAAAGTTCACAGCTCTGGCATGATGCTGCCTCAAAACGGTTCCTCGCGCCATCGAGTGCCTCGTTGTTGGCACCCTCAACTTATACAATCTCAACGAACAGACCGCGAACAGATACCCTAACAGAACACATGCTGTTCCGCTCCTTAACTTTAATGTTGATCGTTGCTAGTGCCTAGACGTCCAGGACGTGCACTCACGCTGTTGAGCGCCTCCTTGTTGGCCCCCGCCTCCACCAGCGCCCGCGCCACCTCCCCGTTGTGCGCCGCGTGCAGCGCCGTCCAGCCCTCCCGCGTCGCAGCGTTCTTGTCCGCGCCGTGCTGCAGCATCGTGGCCACCACCTCGGCGCGGCCCTGCAGCGCCGCCAGGTACAGGGGAGTCTCCCCCTCCTTGTTGGCGGCGTTGGCGGCGGCGCCCGCAGCCAGCAGCGCGCGAACCATCTCGACTTTGCCGCACCGCCCGGCGGCCAGGTGCAGCGGCGTGTAGCCGTACTGTACGGGAGAGGGCAGGCAGCAGCAGGCCAGGGCCAGGTCAATGCCACGTGGTACATACATAAGGAGCAACAGACGTCAGGGCGCAGTCTCCTGCATTGGCTCGTGCAGCGGGGAGGTGCGGCAGCACTAAGCAGCGCGAATGGCGCTGCAGCAGCCTGCCACCCCATCCCTGCCCTCGGTGTTCAGCCATACCCCGAGCCGTTCTGCGAGTCCGCGTACGCACCAGCCAGTGCCCCACGTGTTCCCTGTAGCCTACCCTCCCGTCCCACCCCCTCACCTTGTCCGGGCTCTCCGTGTTCGCCCCCGCGCCCAGCAGCGCCCGCACCACGTCCACGTGACCCTTAACCGCCGCCACGTTGAGCGGCGAGCGGCCGTCCTTCTTGGGCGCGTCCGTGTTGGCCCCCGCCGCCAGCAGCGCGCGCACAACCTATCACGACCCATGGGCGGAGGGAGTAGGGACGTCAGTCGAGTAAGACCTCGCCCGGCGCAACTACAGCGCCGATCTCCGAGAACTATGTCGCTCAGCACGCGGCGCACGGTCCGTAGGGTCCATGCCATCCCGTCCGTTCCGCACTGCCCCAGCCCCTCTCCAAAGGCCCCACGATCCGCATGCACTTGCCCGCGCCCCGCCCACGCCACGGCGTGTGGCGTCCCGTGCCCTGCTCCCTGCCGCTACGCCTCCGCATGCCCACTTTCCCCCGCCGCCCGCCCCCTCCCCGAAGGCCCCACGGCCCGACCCGCACCTGCACGCGCCCCGCCCACGCCGCGGCGTGCAGCGGCGTCCAGCCGTTCTGCGTGGCCGCCTCCTTGTTGGCGCCCGCCCGCAGCAGCGCATTGACCAGCTCCACGCGGTTCTCCTCGGCAGCAACAAACAGAGGGGTCTGACCGTAAGGGCCCTGGGGGGAGGGGAGGAGAGGAGGAAGGACGGCGAATAAGTAACCCGCAAGTGTCTTAGGGTGTGTCACGGGCATGGATACCGGTAGGAGGCACGGATTGCCGGACGTGCAGTAAAGCGCACACCCGAGCCACAGTTGCGATAGTATGATACCCAACGCCCAGTCCGCTTGTCAACGCAGTGTCAGCCCCTCACCCATACCCGTCGTTTAACCCACCACGCAGGCATCCGGCAACGCCTTAGCCTCCACCAGCGCCATGGCTATCTCAGTGTGGCCGCACGAGGTGGCGATGTACAGCGGGGTCAGGCCCAGCTGCGGGGGGCGATTAAAGCACACGGGTGGGTTGGGGTTGGATCCAATTCGGACGCTTTGCTACAGGCACAAGTGCGCCTGCAGGACCCCAGGCCAGAGGCCACGACTCGAGCCCTGTAGGCTGGGGTAACGGCTGGTCGTTTTCAAGGGCGTCAGCGCCCCGTGCCCGTGCCTTGGCATACAGGAACCTGCGGTACACGACCGCCCAAGCCCCTCTGTCGTGCCCCCGGCGCGGCCCCAGTGCCCCACCCACCTTCGCCACGTTGGGGTCGATCCCCGGCCGCGCAAGCAGTCGCCGGACCTCAATTATGTTGCCTGCACGGCACGCCTCGCACAGAGCCTCCTGCGGGGCACAGCGGCAGGAGACAGCATCATTCACCACGCGTCGTGGGCTGCATGATTGCGCTCTGGCTGTGCAACCAACGGCACCGACCAGCAGAGCCGCAGCACAGTAAACAGCAGGTTTGGGACCCGGCCCCACTCGTGCACAGACAGCAGAACAGCTGACCGACATGCAGCAGCCGTGAGCTCCCACGCTCCAGTGCCCTCCTCCTTTCAGCCACGTCTTCCACTACAGACCCTGCCGGCTGCACGATTGCCGCCGGACCCACAGCACACGCCCACACGCACCTCCGCATGGCGGTGAACACAGCCCCATCCCCAGCACGCCCATGCCCTACAAACCTCACTACAGCACTCACCGCAACGTCGTCCGACACGGGCGCCGCCGGCTGCGCATGCGAGGGCGTGGGCGTGGGCGGCCCCACGGGCGACGAGTGCGGGAAGGGGGCGGCCTGCTGCTGCTGCTGCTCCCCGGCGTAGCTGGGCCCACGGCTGCGCGCTGGCCCCCCGTGCCCCGCGTCCAGCCCCATGCTGGCGCTGGTGCGGCGGCTCTCCGTGCGCGCCTCCAGCTCGTCAGCCTGCGGGTGCCACGCGGGGTTCACAAGGAGCCAGACATGTAATCGAAAGGATGATAGGCATTTCCAGTGCAGCTGCGATCCATCGACGCCGCATACGACTCCAGCTCGTTAATCTGCGGGGGTGGGCACCGGGGTACCGGTACGCATGCAGCATGCACGAGGTCGGACATGCATCAGGAAAGGTAACGCTCGGCGGTAGCGTGCGAGTGCGGTATGCGGCAGGCATGGCACAGTGAGGCCCTGCGGCGAGGCGGTAGGTACCCAAGCTGGACGTGTTTGCGGCCGGTGCATAGCATCCTTAAGAGTGCCCCTTCCCAAGCCCCCACCTGCTCGAACGTGAGGCCGTGCTCGTCCAGCCACTCCTCGATGGCGTGCCGCAGCGTCACGGCCGGCCGCACCTCCTTGCTGCGCAATGGCAAGTCTGTGGATAGGGGCGGTTGGGACAGGCCAGAGTTAGTAAACGCGCTTTGCCGCTGTGCAGCGGAACAAGGGCGGAACGGTGTCCTTGCTCCCCTCAACGAAAGCATGGCTTCGCTCATGTCCGCGCTTGGCATCCGGCCCGGACGTGGTGCCTAGGAGATACGCCCCAGGACACGCTTCCCCAGATGCTGTTCCACGCCACCACACGGGAAATGTCACGCCAGGCACGCCTGCCCTAGGCGGACCTGCGCAGTTGCGCGGCCGTCGGGGCTTGTCCGTGACCATCAGATAACGCCCCCTCATCATTTACCACAAGCGTGACTACCTGCCGTCACCTCAGACTCGCCAACCCACGCCAGCGCCCCACACCTTGTCCACACTAGTACGCACAGTGCCTAGCTGCCTACTGAACGCCCAGCCCCCGCCATGGGCATGGCGAGCGTGCCACGTGTCCGCACGCCACACCCACACCGGCGCCCCACATCCACATCAACACGCACACCACCTGCCCCAGCCCCCGCCCCCGCTCACTGGTCATGGGGTGCGTGTCGTGGTTGTTCAGCCACCGCTCGATGGGCGCCCGCTCGAAGCAGTGCCCCATGTCGTCGGCCAGCACCACCGGATCCCGCATCAGCGTGCGCGTGATGGGGCAGCAGAACGCGGCAGGCACGTGGGTGGGCCGCCGCACGGACGGCGCCGCCAGCGCGCCGCCGTGGGAGGTGGCGGCGGAGGCGGCGGACGTGGCGGAGGCGGTGGAGGGCTGGCGGGTGATGGACAGCGCGGAGACGACGCGCTCCAGGAAGGCAACCTCTTCGGCGTCGTGCACGGAGGAGGACGAGTGCGAGCGCCAGCAGCTGACCTCGCTGCGTAACTGGTCGGCGACACGCTCCCACGACACCTACGCACGGGAACAGACAGGGTGTGAATGGGACACCGCACGGCAACGTGTGAGAGGAGGAGTCAACGGCATTCGGCCGCGGCTACCAAGTACGCGCCCCTAGCCCCATCCGCACGCTGGGTGCAAAAACGTTGTTTTACCGTTGCTAGTAATAGCGTGGCGTGTTGATCTCGGTAGGGGTTTACGCCTGCCGTACGTTTAGGGACCTACTTTGCTGCTGGAGCGCTGTGTCCAGCGCTCTTCTTGCTCCGCCTAAGTGACCGAACATTGCTATGTATCGTGTAAGGTTACGAGCAGAACTTATGGAGCCCGCCGCGGTTCGTTCCCTCTAATAGAGCAAGCGTTCCCCGGTAGTCGACGGTGCCCATACCGTTTCGCAGCTAATCCCTGCACGGCCAAGGCCTAGCTAGCCGTAAACCGTTGCCCATTACTGCTATCGAGAGGTACAGTGAAGTTGTGCAACCGCGGTGCTGAGCCTCAGGGGGAGGTGGCATCAGCACGCTTTCGTGCCTTTTGGAGCAGTTGCCGCAGCGCGCGTAGTGCTGCTTGAGCCCACTTTTCGACAGGTCTATCAAGCAGCTTGGTGAGCGCACTGTATCCCCCGTACCTCCGCGCTCCATATCCCCGCACCCCGGATCATCACACCCCGCATCCTGCATCCCCGCGCTCCACACGCCCCGCAATCCCGCACCCTGCAACTCTGCGCCCCGCACACCCCGCACCCACCGCGCTGAGCGTCGCCAGCGGTATGCCCTGCCTCTCCAGCGACTCCTTGACCGCCTGCCGCACCGCCGCCTGGATGGGCCCCACCAGCGCGTCTCCCCCAACCGCCGCGTGGCTGCTGCCGCCGCTGCTGCTGCGCGGGCTAGCTGCCGCGACACCCCCGCCAATGGACGTGCCCACCTCCCCCCCGCTTCGCTCCAGGGCGCGCACCGTCTGCGCCAGTGCCAGGGCCTCTTCACGGAACGCCCGCAGCACGCCGAGTTTGCTGCGCAGGTCGCGCAGGTCGTGCTGCACGCGGGCGAACTCGCCGGCTAGGTCTGCCGTGCTGGGTTGCCCAGGGTCCAGGTGCAGGGCAGTCTGCAGCTCGCCCAGGGAGGTGGACAGGGAGCGGCCGCCGGCAGAAAAGCTGTCCAGGGCCTCACCTGGTGTGTACGGGCAGGTGTGGTTTGTGGGGATGTGGTGGGAGTTGGGAAGAGGACGGAAAAGAGGGGGCGGGAGGGGGCCGGAGGGGGCCGAGACCAAGCGGGATGGCAGCGGGGTGGCGGGATATGGACTGTAATATAGATAGTCAGGATACTAAGGATGGGGACAGGGGATTTTGACTGGTGCTGCCACAGTTGCTCCTCACGCCGGAAGTTGTTGGAGCAACCCGCTGCGTGGGAGGGCCCGAGCGCAGGGTTTTGGTAGGGTAGAGTACACGCGTCTACCTTGGCCGGCACACGAAGCATTCAAGTTTCGGTTGGAGCAGAACCTACTTGCTATGAAGAACTTGGCCACGACCGCAAGCCTGGACAGCTTGCCCACGAGCTCATCAAACTCCTGCAGTATGACCTCCATTGCCTGGTTGAGAAAACAATAGAAAAGCAGCAGCAGACATGACAACTTCAGTAAACAGTAGCTACCACAGGAAGCGGAGCCCCCGACGAGCCCGAGGCAGGCACAGGCGGAACAAGCCAGGCTGAGGCGAGTCTTAGCAGACAAGGTAAAACGCATTGCTCTTAAAGACTGGGAAAGTAACCTTACCCTCAGAGGAGCGATAGCCAAGGCAGTTTCCCATCGTTGCGGGTCGACTGCCACCAAACCCCGCTGTAAAAGCCCGCTAAACTGCGCGAGCTGCATTGAAAGGTCCTGTGCATCTTTCCTGATGTCTCTTACGCCACCTAGCTTTGTTTGCACCGCTATTGCTAACGATATGACACTTGTGACCGGGCTCATCCTCCCCGTAAGCTAGGTGGCAGCTCAGCCCTTGTGCCGTCAGCCTATATATGGGTAGGACAAACACGTTGCGCGGCGACTGTGCCTTCTTTAGGGCGGGCACGCTGCGCTAGTAACTAGTAGACCATGATTGTAGACCTGTGTGCATTGGTTGGAGAGCATATGCGTAAGAAACACACAGTGTAGAGATCACAGTAGGAAGGCAATTCCCTGCAGCAGCGTCTCGGTCCCTCAGCGCTGAAGGCCCCGCTCGACCCTGTACTACACGACGCGTTCGCTGCTGTGGGCGAGAAGTGGGCCCGACGCCTGCACTGGAGGAATGCGCGCTAGTCTCTTATTATTTTATATTGTAAGAACTACCCTTTTGCACAGCTGGGAAGCTGGTTTCCCGGATTGGGCCAAGCACTACATCCGGCCCAGCCCCGTCGGCCTTGCGCAGCCGGAAGCTACCTTCTTTCCAGATGCGGATAGCGATTAACTTCCCTGCCAATTACGGGTGTCAGTAGCCAGGTGCCCAGAACCCAGGAGTATGTTAGGTCAGGGGACCTGAGGCCTCAGCCCGCCACAATGGACAGCAGCCAGAGAGCCCTTGTCATCTGGCGCTGCCTAACGCAATTACAGCTTTTCACGCATGGATGGTGTGCATGGTACCGTGTGCATCAAAGTCGAGTCCACCCTGGTGATACCAATCCTTGACGTCGGCCTTGGACATCGTTGAGTGCGGGCCAGGGCCCACACCCGCAAGCACTTGCACGGAAACCCTCTCCTCTGTGATACCCTATATCCCTATGGTACCCTGGTATGTGGTCGCTCCAGCACCCATGCTCATGCAGGTCGTTACAGCCTCAGGCGCAAGCCCGGCCGTGCAGGAGACCAGCCGCCGCCGCGTTCTTCAAAACACACTGGCATTCCCTGTGTCCGCGTCCCGGCCAGCTCCTCATCAGGGGAGCTCCCCTCCTGCTCCCCACCCTCCTCCCCGCCAAGACCACCACCAGCCTCGCGCGTGAACCGCTGCCCGCCTGCAGGCACGTACGGCCCAACTCATCCACCTGCCCAGGACACATGTGCATCGCCGTACCACCCTCCTCCCCACCCTCACAACTCCTCCTTCCCACCGCCCATCACCTCCGGACCTGTCGCCCCCTCGGCCGCCGCCCTCTGACCCCGCCCTGCCGCCCCCTTCTTCCCCCCCTGCGCCCCCTTCTTCACCCCCTCGGCCTCCTTAGGCTTGGGCAGGCGGCAAGTGTGTGCGTCGGGCCTGCAGCCCTCGTACACCTGCCGCAGGTCGGACCAGCCCACCTCCTGCAAGCAGCGTTGACACGAGCAGGTGATTTAGGACAACACCTAGAATGCCTAATCTTGGATTTGTGCCATAGAACGTGAGCACGAGTGTGATTATCCGTAGGATTCCAAGAATGGGTGCCTAGGGCAGGCCAAACCCCAATCCAGCTGCTCGGCCAAACTGACCTGGAAGCAGGCGCACTTGGTGCGCGGCGCCGAGGGGCTGACCTCGGCCCCCGGCGGCGGCGTAAGCGTCACCTTGCGGGGGTAGGCGCCGCCGTCGCACCACACCGTGGAGCCTGGGCGGGAGGGGGGGAAGGGGACAGGCACGTGGGCGGGTGTGGGGCGTGGGTGCGGCAGGAAGACGAACGGCTATGGTACGGTGTTCCATATTCAGCCGTTGTTCCGTACGCGTTCGTCCCTCTGGTGCGCTCCAACCCCGACCCAGCGATGCCCGTGTGCTGCGCAACGCCTCCCCGGCCCCTCCCCAACCACGCCCATCCTCGTCCTCTCTAAACATCTGTTCCCCCGGCCGTGCTTCCTGCCAACTCGCCCACCCACTGCATGCCGCTCGACCCACCCTCCACCTACGTCCATCGCGTGTTGCACGACAGCTCCCTCCCACCCATCCTGCTCCCTTTCTGAATGCCACATCTCCCTTCTCCACCACCACCCCACCCACCCTCCGCCTCCGTCCATCGCGTGTTGCACGACACGTACTGCGCCTCCATCTCCCGCTGGATCTGCTCCGCGCTCTTGGCCCGCGCCGCAGCTGCCTCCACCCGGCCCAGCAGCGACGTGGCGCCGCCGCTAGAGGTGTAGAAGCGCCCGCTGACGCGCCCGCGGTACTTGTAGGTCTCGTGCTGGGGAAGTGCGCGTGAGGGAGGGGGGAGCGGGGTAAGGGGTCAGGTATGGGAAACTTCGCGCTGGGGAGGTGGTGCGGTGTGGATGGGTAGTGAGAAGTGGGTTCGAGCAAGTCGAGGCGCCACAGTGGAGGCAGTAGGCGGGTGAAGGCAAGGCGGGTCTAGCGAGTGGGCACGCGTCTTGGGCTCGCATTTGGCTGCGTGCTCGTGGATCCTTGTTTATGCGCGTGCAAGGGGCTACAGAACATCATCCGCTGCTTCCCATCTGGGTTGCTTACCCCTAAACGTGACGAGGTCCCCGCGTGCCCCGCCCCCGTCCCCTCCAACGCACACGCAACTCGGACTTTGTTGCCCCGCTCCCCACGTCCCCAGCTTTTCTGGGAGATCAGGATTGTTGCCACCCAGGTCGCACAGGGTTTCCGTAGTCCAAACCATCTCAGCCACCCCTGGGAAACAACACACAGAGCGTGTGAAGTACTGCGTCTTGTCGCCTGGTCACCATTCTATCTTTGGGCCAGACTGGGTTCCAGTCCGTTCACATGGCGGTTGCCATTCTGCGGTTGCCCCCCGCCTCACACGGTTCCCTCGCACTTCACGCGCAACCCCTACCTTGCGGTAGAAGTCCCTCCACCCCACCAGCCCCTTGCACTGCTCCGGCGTGAAGTCAGCCACGTCGTCGTGCAGGTCGGCCTGGAAGTCGCCTGCGGGGCGGATACGAGGGGGCGAGAGGGGACCGCGTGTGTTGGTGACACGTGCCAGGCCCTTTCAGCGCACTTGGACCTGTGATGTGTTTGCAGAGGCAGCCATTGATGGCCCCTGCATGAGGCCAACGTCCCGCCGGGTGGGCTCCGGGCCCCATTGCGTGCGCTGAAGAGCTGATCGCGTGACAAGCGCGGACTGGAAGCTTGCAAAGGAATCGGAGCCAGGCAATGCCAGTGGGGCGGGAATTGGCGATGGAGAACGGATAATGTATAATGGCCCCGGGTGGTAAAAGCTGAACTCGATTGGCCCATTGGTGTCAGGGAACACCAGTGACGCAGATGGTATCAAGCATGGGTTTGCAGGGCACGCAAGGAGGCAGGCAGCATCTGACGGTAGCTTTGCTGTGCATGGCTTGGCCCATGTCAGCTCGATGACTGCACCACAGTGGGGACTGTGCGCAGGCAGGGGGCGGTCCGCGGGTACGCTGTAGGCGCAGCCACAGGCCCGCCCCCCGCGGACGGTCCCTGTACGGCGCCCGGCAGCAGCGGCAGCACCGCTACCCACACACCCTTCGACTTGCTCTCCGCAGGACCTAGTGGCATCCGGTTCCTTCGCTTGGCCACTCTGCGCTTACTTCCACGCCCTCTAGACATGTCTTCGCTCATGGTACTTTGCCACGCTGCGGTTACCCCCACCTGTGATGAAGGCCCGCGACGCGTCCTTCCCCACGAAGAAGCCGTAGCCGCCATCACCTGCACGGGAAGGGCAGGACGGGGGAGCAAAGGCAGCTTATGAAGTGTACGATGAGGAACGAGCTGGATAACGGGCGGGAAGTGGGTCAGGGCAGGGGTGTGGATCATAAGCAGGATTCCAGAGACCCGCAGGCAGGTGGGTGCAGCCACGCCAGGTACAACGCCAGGGTGCCATACAAGACCAGACGTAGGCCGCGGGGCGTGGCTATGCCAGGAGCCAGCACGGCTGTCCAGTGCAGCACGCAGTTGGCTTTCAACATCCACGTCATCATCGCATTTGGGTCGAGCCGTCAGCTGCGTTACGTACTTGGCGTCAGTCCCTTGCCAGCCCACAGCATACCATAGTGCTTCCTGCCCGCAGTCACGTCGTACACCTCCCCCAGGATGGCTATGTACAGCGGAGCGCCCTTCTCGCCGTTGTAGAAGGACAACGCTTTGGGGGTGAACAGCTTCTTAGGAAGGGGTGGAGTGGTGCAGCGTGAAGGGTTGGTGAGAATGACAACGGAAAGCCCCGCACCAGGGCGTTGACCTGGCTGCAGCCCGCAGTCCAGCCACTTACCTGGTCGGAGACACGGGATGTCATGCGAAGAACGCATATACATATGATTGCTGTTAGTAGAACCGCGATCAGCTCAGGGTGTTGCCACCACCATCGCAGGCTGAATCGAACAGGGGGCAGCGGAGGCACCCCTGAAAAGCTAACTCTTTTCTTTTGCGAGGCGCCGTCCGACTTTTTAATTTCGTCGCCTGCAACAGCCGAGGCAGTAACTGTCTCTGCTTCGGGTTTCTTCGCTCCATCGCTTAAGTCGTCGGTCTGGGTGGACATGGTTTCCTTTGTGTGACACACGCTCTTTCACAATGCCAGCTACCTCAATTCCGGTTGCCGACTACTGCCAGCACATTTGCAGCCATCCCCAAGGTAACTGACAACGGTCACATGCAACCGCCGTCTAGTGGCCTGTGCACCATGTCTAAGCCTATCGCCTGGGTGCCTAGGGGTGAATGGATCTGCGCGTCAGTGCCCAAGCGTTCGGTGATGCCATAAGGTGTGGAGGCAGGGGAAGGGGCTTGCAGGGGCAGGGGCAGCGACCCCCTGGGACCGGGGTAGCGACCCCCAGGCAGTGGCAGCACCGGGGCAGGTCGAGTCGGAGGGACAAGTAGGCAGAAGCACGCAGGTTATAACCTTCTGAGGCTAGTGGCAGTCATAAAATGATGTACGGGGGCATGGGTGCTGACCTTTGTGTGGGTTACAGTGGTACGGTATGGCATGCCGCATGCGCCTGGCGGCATCGTACAGGGCCTGCTGGGGACGGCCCGCACGTAGCACGGTCGCTGCACACGCACCAATTGCAGCTCACTGTGCATTGCTGCGACCGGTCAGGCAGCCTCAACACGCTGGGGGCTGGGCTGCCCCCCTGCCTTGCTGACATTTGGGCCTCCACAGCGCCTGCTGAGCATGCGTGTGCTGCGCAGTCGTGCATGGGATTGCCCTGGGGTGGCCCCGTGGCGTGGGTCGAGCTCAGTCGCCGAGGAATGCGCAGACAGATGTCCCAGGTGGGCACGTGAGGACCTGGCACCTGGGAGGATGCTAGTATGGCACCGGATGATGAGGGTGGATTGCCGCGGATGTGAGGCGGAGGAGTGGGCACAAAGCAAGGCAAGGTGCGAAGGCAGTACCGTAGTGAGAGGGGTACCGGTACTGCACGCGGTCCTGCGGTCGTGCGGTGGAGCTCTGAGGGGCTACGCTGCAGTCAGGGACTGCTCTCTCGGCTTGCATGCCTGCGTCAGCTGCATTGCCCGTTGGCACGATACCACCAATAACCCCCATGGACAGCTGCGGCAGCGGATTGATACGGCCTCTGGCGGCGTGTGTGCCTGCAGGCGCTGGGCGTGGCGTGGTGCGCAGCTGCATGCGCGCCCCTCGTGACCATGGACAAGGAGCATCTGCAGTGGCGAGAGGCCGTACCGGCCGGTGCATGCTGAGGGCGAGAAAGGAGGCGTGTGCCGTGCAACGTTAAGCACACAAGTTCGACAACGTTTATTCTCGTCTCTGTCGCAGCACATCGTTGAGCAGTAGCTCGCACGTACACCGCAAGGACCCACGGGTCTGACGCAAGGCGAGGTTCCGCACTGCAGGCCGTCCAGGAACACAGGCCAGCCATGGCGACACAGTCGCAACCAGCTCCCCGAGCATCAAAAGTAGATGCGAAGGTCTACCTTGGTGCGTATGCACGCCCTGATGCGCCACGGTTGCGAAGTCCGCGCGCGCTTTGCTGAGGTGCTAGGCTTTCGACCACAACCATGCGCTGATATTACCAAAACATACAACATGAACTATAGCTACATGTGCGCAACTGTATCGTGGCTCTAACGTAGCCTTGTTTCCCGAGGCCAGTCGATTTCAGTTCCAGGTGCCCACGGCATATGCTACCCGCCGCCTGTATGTGTGCACTGTGTGCCTCTGTCCGTTGCTCCAGCCCTACGTACCGGTACAGTATGTCCTGTTGCTGCCCACGGCCCACACGCATGCAGCCAACGAGCGCACCTTCCTGACGTGGATGCGGGCCGCTGTGCTGGTGGGGTCCACGGGGGCGGCCATAACAGGTGCGAGGGGTAAGAGGTGGTGCAGGATGGTGTAGTGGCGGTAGGTCCAACCGGGCCAGTGCGATGCCTGGCCCGCGTCATCCCGCCCTAGGTAGCCATAGCCTCATGCCGCACGCACTCGCAAGCTGTACTGCACACCTACCGTCGCTCGCTGCATACCGCACCCTTACTTGCTTGGCCTGGCATGTGACTTGTGGTCACGCACAGGCCTGATGCACTGCACCGCCGACTGCTGCCCCTGACAGTTTCCTCGCGTTTCACGCGTGCCCAATCCCGATGCCCCCATCACCCAGGCCTGGTGTCCCTTACCCAGAGCGATGTACGGCAGGGCCCAGGCGACGAGCCGCCCTCGCCTCCTCCGCCTGCTCCTCCCCTGGACGGCAGGGTGCTGCTGCGTGTGCTGCTGATGCAGGTGGGTGCGTATGCTGCTGATGCAGGTGGGTGCGCTGCGTGTGCTGCTTTAACCACCAGACAGTACATGCCACGTGCCGTGCGGCGTCCGTTGTACGGATGGCAGCCTCCTGTGACCTTCTCATGGACGACGAAGAACAAAACGATTGGCAAGACCACAGCCCCACACCACGCACAAAGAACAAGTGCTCGTGCCGCCCCTTGCCACGTGCTGCGTCTTGCGTGCCTCGCTCCAAGTGACTTGAACGTCACGGCGGGCATGCGGCTCGCTGCTGCTACATGGACACGCATGCCACCTGGCTAAGTGTCTTACATTGGCGCGCACTCGAACTGAGGTCAAGTTAGCTCGGGTGTGGGTGCCACATGCAAGGACAAATATACGCCGCGGCGTCCTGGGGCACAGGCGGCAGCCGGGGCCATGTCGGTGGCACGCACGCCGCGTGTGTGCCACGTGTCCGCCTGGACGGCCTGATCCCGTACGGCAATATGCCATCATCCACAAACGCAGGGTGCGGGCATGGCGCTGCTGCTGCTGGGGGCCGTCGTGGCAGCCATCGCCGGGCGGAACTACTTCATCCGGGGCAACATGATACGGTGCGTGCATGCGCATGGATGGCGAACAAGCAAAAGATGATGCGCAGCGAGCGGGTGGTGGTCCCAGGTGCACTGATGCTGTATTTATCACAAGCCAGAATGGGCAGAGCGCCGAGTGAGCACCGTACGTAGCAGGCAACAGCCCAACGCGGCAGCATGCACTGCAACCCTGGCTGACGGTGTTGCACCTACCGGTACCTGTTGCTGTGTGAAGCACACGGCGGCATTGATATTGAGATGCTGCACGGGCTGACCTTCCAAATCGTGCCATGCATGATACGTTCGGCCCCGCAACTGCAGGGCCGGCGTGGGCTCCGACAACCCCCAGTGGGACAGCCGCCTGCTGCCCCGGCTGATGACCGCGGCCATGGTGGCCATCGTGGCGGGCGTGTGGGCCACCTCCCTGCTGAGGGTGGCGCAGCGGGGCTAGCTGAGTAGGGGACACGAGGTGGCATCCTGGGGGTGGTGGGAGCTGGACGGGAGGGGTAAGGCGTCGGTGCGCACCAGTGCTGGTGGTGGACTGGTGGTGCAGCGGGTCTGACGGGTCACAAGGCGAGGTCGTGTTTGTGGGGTAGACGAGGATGCTGTCACATTGCTGTGAATGATACAGCGGGACTGACCAGGGAAGGGGAGGCTCACTCTGTTGGAGATGACATACAGGGGCTCGAGTAGAGTTACGCAGGCAATGTACCGTAACACTAAATACCAAGAAACGCAGAGCCGTTGGCGCCAGTGCTTCTCTTGCTGTGCTACTGGCGTGGGGTGGTGCTGCAGCGGGGCTCCCGGCATGGGACGGATGGCGTGGTCGGATGGGAAGTGTGGCATTTTTGGTAGGAGTCTGCACTGCCCCAGTGGGTAGGGTACTCGGGGGTAGTGGCGTAGTGCGACGAGTCAGGTCTAGCTGCACGTAACAGAAGGACGTGGATACCTTCTGGCACGTAAGCCATGCATGGGTGCGGACAAGGAAATGGGTGTTTCTCCGTGAGTACGACAGGTGTTAGTTACAAACATGGCAGCCGTCGTGTGACCGTTATCACTGTTCTGGTCTTCCTTGGTTGGTTGCACCGGTTGGTTGAATGTATGTCACGGTAAATAGGCTACATCTAACAGCAGAACGTGCTTTCCATACTACCGCTCTTAAATACCGGTAGGTGCATGTTTGACCGGAGAGGCACCTAGAGGCCCGTACGCGCCCCACCAACCAGGCAGCCAAAGCAACAAACACCCGACACAGCAATAGCGGACGCACCGCAGACACAGGGGGGACAAGGGCCGACGCAATCACCCTCAACCCAGCAAGCTAGCTAGGGCTCAAGTCGCTTAGGGTCCTTATTGCCTCGTCCGGGTGCAAGTGCCAATGCCACACTGCTACAGCCGCCCCGTTCACTCGAGGTGCTCGTCTGGCACAACTCATCAGCGGCCCCAAGAGACTCCCATCCACACGCCATGCCAGGGGCCTCTCTTACCACCATGGGCAATCCTCACCACCATGGGCCACCAATGCTCTCCTGCGTGCCCCCTGGCCGCAACACCCCTACACGGGGTGCACACTGCTGCTGTACTACCATGATCAGGCTGAGGTCTCGTTCGTTACCGGAATCAACCTGACAAGGCAACCCACCAACTAAGAACGGCCATGCACCACCACCCACAGAATCAAGAAAGAGCTCTCAATCTGTCAATCCTTGTGTGTGTTGTGGCGTACGTACGCCGTGCAACAGGCACGTGATCCCGGGCATTTGTCAGCCGCCAACACCGGATACGAGAACCTGCTAAACCTTCCACAGGGCGAACGGCGAAGCTTTACCGCGCCGGTGTGTTGGGGCACCGATAGCTTTCATACGCAGCCGCTCGCCCCTAGGGTACTGTCGCACCTTTACCCCATCTCGTGAGTCGCAACGCGCCAGGTGCACACCACAGCTGCTGCTCCCGCTGTGCCGCTGGAATGGCGAAAAGGCCTGCCGCTATCGCGCCTAAGGCAGGGCGGGCGTCGTGTCGCTCCTCATCACGGCCATGGCCATGCTGCCAGGAGGCGTTAGTGATGCCGTCTGAGCAGTCGCCACGGCCGCCACTCCCGCTGCCGCCGCCACCCCCTTGCCGCGGCTGCGGCTCCCGCCAATCGGCCATGGTCCATGCGTGCACGAGCAGCGCCCCACATACACCGTCCTGCTGTTGTCCCAGCCTTTGCAGTTGTTGCTCCTGGCACGGACTCCACATGGGGGGTATGGGCATGGGCAGCGGCATGGCCCACTCACATTCCCGCCGCCATGCCCGCCAGCAGCAGCTGGCAGGGACCGGCGCGTCCACAGCACGTGACACCTGGGCCCCGTGAAGTGACGCTGTCTTGGCCCTCGGGCCCGCCCGGGACCCGTGCGTGCCGCTGCCAGCGATCGCAGGAGCCCCATGCACCCGCCTCCCACGCCTCCCACGCACGGGCCGCCACACAGGGCTGCATCCCACCTGTGGCGGGTTCATACGCCGGAGCAGGCCCGGATTCATCAGCGAAAGCGGAGACTTTGGGCCGTACAAGATGGCTATCGGGGTGGGATTGCAAGGTGGATGGGCTGACCCTTCATCTATACCGTACTGGCAGTTGGGGTACCCTGTCCAGCCCTGTCTTGCCCGACACGTGGTGGGTGTGCGGGTGTGGTCCGCCTACGGACATACCGACGGGTAACCGCTTACAGCCCTCGGGTGGGTACGCAAAGAAGACGCAGCGGGCTGCCCTCCAGACGCAGCTATCGTACAGCAGCACCCCGCCCCAGGGTCCCCGCCAGGCAGCCAGGGCACTCACCCGCATGCTGCCGGCTCATGACGCCCGCGTGCGTGTCGCGGTGCGCGATTGGCGTTGCCTGTATTGAAAGGTGCAGCAGTACATGAGGGGATGATGATGTGTTGGTCTTCCGGTGTCTCTCCCGTTGTCGTGACTGGTCAAGCAAGCTGGTTCAGGCTGTGCCTCCTAGCTACCTGACGTCTCGGGAAGACGCGCAGGGTATAAGCACCATGCGATGGGATATCGGGGTCGGGTAAGCATCGTTGCATTCGTTGAGGTAGTCCAGCGCCATGCCGAACGCAGTTGCCTCGTCGGACGGCGCGGGAAGAAGGTTATAGCCGGGCGGCAAGGTAGAAGCCGTTTCAAAGCAGGCGTTTAACTGGTCTAGTATATCGGCAAATGCCTCCTCCTCGGTGGCCGCTAGGACACAGGCGCCAGAGACATCTGGGACCCAGACCTCGTGCCAGTCGTCGCCGAATACCCAATGTATCCCATAGTACGCTACAGCCATTCTGCGGAAGAGTCCTTTGCAAGCGCCGGCAAAGTTGTCCCCTAGTAGTGGCCCTCCTGGTAACAAGGTACGCAGCTACCGTATGCTACAAGGTAGCTATGCGGCTTGACGGGCAGATGACGATATGAGCAATTGCAGCGAGCCGCACTACAGTATGACGGGTGCTGCTTGCAGGGCAGTACCGCCCGCATCGCGGTTTCTCCCATGCAGGGGGGCAGCTCTATCTTTAGATGCAAGACCCAACGTCTGCGCGTCAATTAGCGCTGTGCTCACAGGCTACCTTGAAGGTATGAACCAGGCCACAAAAGTGAAGGCGTACGTAATCACGAAGACGCAACCAACGACGGAAGGTGCAGCAATGTAACAACAGCCGACGCAACACCCTAACAGCACTGTCCGTAAGCTATTGTACAGATGTGCCCTAGCTGGGCGTGTCAGGAGTTCGACCTTTGCTAACACTCTTACTTCAGGACCACAGAGAACGTCATGCACGCCATGCCACACGGCCTTACGGAGATGCACATGTACCGTATCAAGCAGCGACTTGATCTAGGGGCCCACGCACAAGGCCTGCATCCAGTGGGACCCCAACGCCCAAGACCAACGGCACGGCACACGTGCACCAACAAGCCCGCTAGCGCAACGAGGGAAGTGTCCAGTGCCAAGTCCCGAAACGCTAAGTTGTGCATTGCCTCCGGCAGTGCGCCCATGACCATACCATTGTGTGCCAGAAGGTGCAGCCCGACCACACACGGCTAACCTCGCTGTACACGCCCGCAGGCGCTTTCTGTCATGCTCCGCAGTGCAACCACGGCAACACGTATTGGGCCAATGCAGCCCAAAGCAAATGATGCATGCGCATGTACGGATGCTACTTCACCATCGCGACACCTCGCCTCAGTATCACCAGCAGCCGTCCGCTGGAGCCCTCGGCTGCTGTTCACGGCAGGTCGCAGCGTCGCACAACGTGAAGTTGCCCTCAGGCCTCCGCCCGCGCAAGACCGTTCCGTCAAAACTTGCGCGCAGTGCGCCATGCCCACGCCCTTGCCGCCGGCAGGACAGCGGACCAGGGGTGAGCCTCCGAACCTTCCGTCCCACTTAGGTGCCGGCTTAGGACGTGCGACGACCAGGTCCGATGCACCTTGCCTGCCAGCGCACATCGTAGCCACTGCTGCAGCCGTCCTTCCGTGCTGCTTTTCCACCAGCAGCGCACCCAGGTATCCCCGCGTCCCCTCCACCACTAGTACACCCAGTCTTCCCCGCCTCCCGCCTCGTCCCTCCCAACCGCAGCTCAGCGGTTGGCGACCATGGACTCCGCGTTCTGCATGCAGGGCAACAGGCGCGACAGGGCAACGTTGAGGAGAAGGCCCGCCTGTGCATAAAAGTAGCTGCTTGCAGGCCGTCCTAGACCCAAGTCAACCCAAATCCACACGACCATGGAGTGAGGAGAGCGCATGGCGGACAACGCATCGGCGGCCATGCTGCACGCCGCTGCCTGGCGCCTTCCTCCATTGAGTGCCACCCACGCCACGCCACCCGCCCCCCAGCTGCTGCCCCCGCGCTGCACAAAGGTCTCCACGTAACCTGCAACACAGCGCTTCCCGTGCCCCCCAGTCCCACGACACGACGGCCTTGAGCACGTACTGAAATTCTGCCCGTTGCACGCAGGACACGCAGGTGCGACGCATGCGCCCAGGCCCCCGTCCCCACCTTGACGAAGTCCTCGCCGCTCCACTCTGCGTCGTTGGCCAGCCCCACGCGCTGCTTCTTGGCGGCGATGGCGTCCCGCTGCCGCTTGACCAGCTCGCTGTGCACCGTCACGTACGGCAGGCTCTTGCCCTTGAACTCCGAGATGGACTGGAAGCCGTGCTTGGACATGAAGCGCTGCAGGCCGCCGCACAGGTTCTTGACCACCGGGTAGCCGTGGATCATGACGCCCGTGCACACCTGGACGCGAGGGCCGGAGGGGTGTGCAGCATTATAGGAACGGTATGCGAGGGTAGACGGGAAGGAGTTGGGTATCGACAAGCCATGTGTGGTCGAACGAAGCAGCTGCCGGTGGAGCTGCCTGGCATCCTCTGCAACCGGCAGTGCACTTACAGACCTGCGAGCTGTCCGTGACCAAACCCAGCACGACCACCACATTATTTAGCATGCCACTGGAAAAAGAGCAAGCGCCACAGGTTTGCAACCAAGTTGCATGCCACCGGGCGCACCCACCTGCACCGTGTCTGAGCCTAGCAGGATGAACTCCGCCGCGTCAGCGCCCGTCTCCACGCCCCCGATGCCCGACAGCGAGCGGCCCTGCCCCGCGTACTCCCGCTCAATCAGCTTGGCGATGGCGGTGCACTTGGCCAGCGCGATGGGCTTGACGGCCTTCCACGAGTAGCCCCCGGGGGTGGAGTAGCCCTCCACGCTGGGCTCGGGGCGCAGCGTGTCCAGGTTCACGCCTGGGGCCAAGGGGGGCATGGGGCTCAGGTCAAAACGATGTCAAGGTTGGATCAGCCTTTAGGTTTACGTCCAGTAGGGAGCCGGATTTCCGGTTAGCAGTGAGATGTGCGGGGTAATTGGGTCAGTGGGCCTGGCCAGGATGCGCCGTGTGGGCGTGCAGCAGCTTCATGTTGACGTTGTGCCAACCGTTGTGCACTTCCTGGTGCTCACGGCCGCGCCGCCTGCCCACCCTTGCCCACCCTACTTGGCCCGCCCTCCTGTGATACATTGGATGATGTTGGTGGCAACCACGTCGACCCTCCCTTGCCTGCACTTACCGCCCTTACCCTCTCCGCTTATCAACCCACCTGTTCTACACCAGGTGATATTACATGCCCGCCGCTGTGTTGATAGCAACATCCTTAGTAACATCCTGACCCACTCCAACCTACCCTCCCTGCACACGGTAACACCGCCTGCGATACACAAAACGGCGTTGTCTCACCTATCACCACCTTGTCGCATTGCGGTGGCCCCCTGAGCCCACACCTCCATGTCCGCTGCTGCCCCACCCACCCATGCTGCACCGGATGATAAAATCACCAGCCGCGGCGCCCGCCACCCTCACCCTTGCTAACCGCCCCCCCGCTGCCACATGCTAACCCACCTGTGATGCACTGGATGGTGTTGATGGCCGCCACGCCCTCGCAGCCCGCCGCCAGGGCCGCCTGCGCCGGCACCGCGATGTCGGTGACGTTGGGCGTCATCTTGGCCCACACCGGCACGCGCGCGGCGCCGTTGATCCAGCCGCACACCTCGGACAGCACCTCCTCGTCCTGGCCCATGGCCATGCCCATCCTGGGGGAGGGATGAAGGCCACTC
This sequence comes from Chlamydomonas sp. KOR1, assembly GCA_036984285.1. Lineage (NCBI taxonomy): Eukaryota > Viridiplantae > Chlorophyta > Chlorophyceae > Chlamydomonadales > Chlamydomonadaceae > Chlamydomonas > Chlamydomonas sp. KOR1. Next base: position 453,486 of record BQMZ01000351.1, read on the forward strand.
AATGCTGTTTGCCTTTGCAGTCCCGCCGCCTGTCCTACAGCCGGCGCCGTGCTTTCACACCTACCCGGAGCCAAGCCGCCTCACATGCAAAAGCGCACTACTGTGTGTTGGGCGTGCATAACCGGGCTGGGTCACGCCCAACACGCCTGTGCGACAGGCCCAAAATCCACAAACCCGTCACCCTCCAGCCGCCGGGCACCCCATAGCCGTGCCACTCTCCACCCATACTCTCGCCCCCTTCCACTTCCGCTTCACCAACCTGTGAGCCCCGCCTGCCTCGAAGACCACAGCTTCTAGCTAGAGTTTCGCTATGCGGCTATACCCCTTGTCCCCGCCCCCTGCCACCTGCCCCCCGCCACCTCGTAGCGCCCGCACCTGCGCTCGGGCAAGCCGTGCGGGCAGCTGAAGTTGATCTCAAAGGCGTCCACGCCAACCTCCTCGCAGCGCCCGATAATCTCCTCCCAGGCGCCCTTGCTGCGGGGGGAGAGGGAGAATCGCGGGATTAGGACGTCCGTGAGTCCGACAGTGCGGGAGGGGAGGGGAAATTGGGGGCGTTGCGAATGGGGGTCATACTCTCGGGCTAGACGTGGTGCGTGTACTACCATGCGGTGTTGCTTCATGCATGCGCTCGATCCTCTCCTGATGCTCCTCCGTGTCGACCCCGGTCCCAACAACATGGCACAACTCACCTGACCCCGCCCACATGCACCATAGCCATAGCTTCAGGCACCCTCTCCACACACGGCAACCTTGCGGCCCCACCCAAGCTCTCGCCTCCCCCCGCCCCACTTCCCCCGCCCGCCCTCCTCCCCCAAATCAGCATTCCCTTCTCCAACCCCCTCTCTCCAGTGCCTAAGTGTACTCCTCCATGATAGCACCCTCCCCGACCCCCTTGCTCCGCTGATCACAAGCAACGTTACTATCCCCCTGTACTCCTCAATGATGGCTCCGCCTCACCGACCCTCCTCCCTCCTCACTACCCACCTTTCCCACCCCCGGGCCCCCGCGCCGTCAGCCTCCCTCCCCGCTCCCCCACCCCCCACCCACTTGTACTCCTCCATGATTGAGGCGATGAGGATGCGGCCCGGGTACTCCTCCCGCAGCCGCTTCATCTCGGCCAGCATGGTCTCGAAGGGCCGGTCCGAGATGAGCTCGAAGTTCTGCCACCCGAACACGCGGTTGCTGTAGTCGCGCGTCTTGGCGTAGCGGGGCGTCACGTTGACCACCTTGGACGAGTCCAGGGACAGGGTCTGGGGGGAGCGGTGGGGAAGGGTAGGGGAAGAGGTGTGGGTTGGGGTGTGGGCGAAGGATGGCAGGCGCATGGGAGCGGTAGGGGTCCGGTAGGGGAGGTACGCGGTGGCATGAATGTGTCAAGGGTTGGTTGCAATGTGTGCCCGGGCGTGTCAGGAGGTGGGCAAGCCGGGATCTTGGCGGGGTGGGAGAGCCGGGTGGAGGTGGGGGGCGGGGGCGGCAGCATGCAAGCACTTGGGCTGTGCCTCCGCAGTCCGCACAGTCAGGACCCACCTTGCAGATGACGCCACCCCAGCCCTCGTCGAAGGCCTGTGCAGGAAGGAGACGGACAAGGTCGGTCCAGTTGTGACATCATCAGCGGATGTGCGTTGTGCATCACGAAAATGGTGCAGGTGGGTTGTTGAAGGGAAGGAGACAAGTGTAACCAAGCCTGCCCGTCAGAGTGAGGGTTTGGGCGCCAGTTCACTGCGCAGGGTGCATGACGACGTGCCACGCGTGAGGGCGTGCCAACAGAGGGGGTTGGGACCACCTGGGCCGCGGTGCTGACGGGGCTCCCCCTCACCTTCTTCATGACTTGGTAGTTGGTGCCCGGAGGACCGCTACCGATAACAAAAGGGTTCGGGAACTTGAGTCCGTTGACCTCGACCGAGAGATCGGGGCCGCTGCGGTAACCCGGTAAACGAAAAGTTGGATCGGACCTCGCATGCGGACTTCCGGGTCTTCTCCATTCGGATCAAGCAAACGGTGAGAGAAAGCATACCTGGTAACACGACCATCGATTAGTTCAATTGGCTCATCGAGTCCTAACCCAGAAGCACCAATGCCATTTCCTGTCGCGCGTGGCACCACGGTGGAAGGGCGGATGCCCCCAGCAGCCCGAGCAACAGCAACAGGGGCACGGGATTGCACCCGTGCAGAGCTAGGAGCGCGCATGGTGTCACGCAGCATGTTGGTAGCTCTTGGCTGTCAGTGCCGAAACCCTAGCAGTTATTCGGGGACGTCGACACTGTTAATCCTTGTATGTATTGCGTTGCTTTTGGGCGCGTCTATATTATATGTTGCCTGGTAAGGTGCAAGACGAAGTTGAAGGATGCTCCGCTCACGTTTATAGGGCGACGTCCATGCCCGATCACTCGCTGACATCCATCCACGACGGAATCGGTACTCCCACATATACGATAACACACTCAAAGCAAGCACAGATTAGATAGGCGCATTGCGTAATATTGCTTGCCGCAGAGCTTATACACATATAAAAGGAATCGAAGGACACGGCAAGCATCTAAATCGCATTTGCCCAGCCTCCTGAAAAGTTTTGAATAAAATTTTGCACTATTGTGAGCAGCTTGCTCGTCGGCAGCGCTGTTAATAAGGCTCACCGGACCCGTGGGTCCCAGTCATGCATATGCATGAGGAACGGCGCAGCGACGCGAGGGAGCCTGGACGTGCCCAGGCGTGGACCGTCGAGGGAGTCCTGCAGTCCCAGCTAACGCACATGGCTCGATAGCAAATATTTACGAGTACAGTGCAAGCATGTCTCATCATCAGCTGCGTCGACTGTTCGCTGTACCAGGCTGTACCATGGCTGTACGTACCAACCTGCACTGTGCAAGCAGCTCACGCCGTGTCGGCATGACCTGGCGGAGTGAGGCCCCGTGAGCCCCATGCTAAGCTCCTTGGCATATCCTGCGAATAAGTACCGGTACCGTAGTCCCAGGTACTCTCATGGCGGAATGAACAGCTGGACCATTGTCCCACCACACAATGACGTGAGAGGCAGTAAGAGGTAGGAAGGCCCCATGAGCCGTTGTTGCCATTCCCCGCTCCCCCAACCGCACTCCCTACCTCTGCATGGGCATTATGCGGCAGTGCGGTTGCGGCCAGTTGGGCCATTGGCAGCTACGGTGGCCTCGTGGCCAGATGTACGTCACATCGATGCAACGCAGCCAATCACCATGGCAACAAGATCCCAGACCTTTGCATGCCGTACGTGTGTCCAACACGTCCAGCTGACCACCAAGCCACTTTGCGCGGCTGCGGACGCGCCTGCAGCACAGGAAACGCGCCGCATAAAACAAGCAGGAACCCGAAACTCACCAAACACACATTGCCAATGCCTCCTGCATTCTCCAGTGCAGTAAGCCTGGCCTCATGTGTCCTGCATGCCCCATGCCCTTGGCGCGCAAATGAAGTGCTGCTGCGCACGACAACGCCACAATGCTTAGCTCAAGCAGCCACAGCCATGCGGGCATGTCGTCAGCAGTCTGTCCCGCAATCATGTATCCCTACTATCTATTAGGACAATGCCTCCGTCGTGAAGCGTGTACCTCAAGCTGCGACTACAGCAGCACAGAGTTGACCTCCCCATGGTCGCCAACGGGCGGTGGACGCCACATCAAAACCCCGCACTGCTGACACTCGGCCAGGAGTTCCCACAATAAGGAATGCCTACACCATAGGGCCGCATCCTGCTACAAACTGAAAAGTGCCTAGGCCTCCAGACTGGGCAATGCCATGTCTTAGGTACAATGAACTGCAGCCCGTTCCCCTCCATCCTCCTAACGTGGCTGCTACCGCAGGCGTCCTTGCTGACACGTTCATTGTGTCCGCAGTCGGCGTAAGCTGCCTGCTTGCCCTCCTCCGCTGGCCTCAGGTGGTGGCGCCCTTCAGCACAATGGACACATCTCCTACAGAGCCGCCGGGCGCCGGAAGGTAGGCCTGCGGGCGGTGCGTCCACGTGAGCGTCAGGTAAGGGGGGACGGCGTGCACTTGCTGTTCGTGTGGCGTCTGTGCATGGCTGATTGTGCGGAATGTACAACTCCACGGCAGCTGGCACAGGTTTGGGACGGCGCGGGCAGACGGGTTCTGTACTTCGCCACGTGCAGCGATGCACTTTTCACCAGGGGGCACTTGCTGCAGCGTTTGCGGCGTCCCCAGGCACCCATTCGCTACTGGCAACACGGCTGACTAGCCACCGTGGTGAGGCCGAGGCTTACGGCCTTCTACCCCAGGGGAGCCTCTGGGCGTCCTGTGCGCACCACGTGACAGTGCCCCGCCGCCCACGTGCCCCACCTGCAGGTCGGACAGGCCGCGCTCTGCAACTGTGCGGCAGTGGGCGATCTTGTCTGGGTCGGTCAGGTCCTGTGCAGGGTGGGCATCAGGGCATAGGGAGTGGCGCTGATGTGACGGGGTGGTGGGCAGCAGCCCAAACGGCGAGTTGTCGTGCATTGTCGTGGTCTCCAGTGGTGGCACGTAACCGAGAATTGTGGAGGTAGTTCCACGGCGATTACCAATGTACTGTTGGATGCCCGTAGGGCACTAATTGGAGACCAGAACTCGCGGCCAACCACGGCGCGGTACGCAGTGCGTTGTGGGCAAAAGCATGGTCGTCCGGGCAAGTAGTTGATGTGTGGGTGGTATGTGGGTCGTAAATTCAATACCTAGGACAGGACTGTCATCCGTGCATTGCGGATGCGTTGCGGGATGCAGGCAAATAGCCGTACAGATACAGGTACAAGCGAGCAGTGAGGGTACAAGGTGTCAGGGAAGGGCAGGTAGGTGCCAGGTGTCAAGCACTGCCATCCGTGTATATATCCCAGCTGCCAGCAATGTCTTAGTTGATGTCTTCTCATGTAAACCACTTTCCTACTCTGAATTTCCATTCAAACGGTGCATAACAGACCGCATGCCTGCCGGGTGCCTGCCGCCTGCCGAGTTAATCCACCCATCACCACCACCACCACCACCACCACCACCCGCTGTTGCCGCCCAATGCATGCCGATGGAACTGCCCGTTGAGCATGGGCTGCATCCTACCTTGTTCGCCCTGAACTCTGCCTTTATTTCTCGGATAATGGAATGTCGCTTGCGCGAAGGGAAGTGTTGTGCTGCCTTCAGAATGTGCCGGTACAGGTGGAGTAAGGTGGCAGGGGCGCCAGAGCTCATCCTAGCCGCCCCGCAAGTACTATATCCAGTAAAATTCAGCAAAATAGCTTGATCCAATGTGGTATCTGAATTGGGCTGGCCTCTGTGAGGTCCTGCGCTTCTGCGTGTGTCGGTGGTTAACTCTTGACAGCTCGGGCGTGCGATAGGCGTGCTCCTGTTGTGGCTTTGTCAGGATATCAAAACAGCTCTTGTCTGCATATGATCACTGTAAGACCTTGTCAACAATGGACTGCCATGGAGCACACACGATTGCGCTACGATGAGGCAGGGTTCATAGGGCCGACGGAGGCATCTTTGGTACACTTGGATACTGTATTATCAGCATAGACAGTGCGAAGAACTGATGAAATGCATAGTGACATGGCTATGATGAGTTTTATGCACTCCCCTGCTCGTCAGAGAGCATGGATTGCAGAACGGGAGGGCCAGTGGACGGAAAGCAGTTGAACTGAATTGTGACGCGGTTTAGAAGCGCAGACACGAGCCATGGAGTTTGGTGCAGCCACGGAGGCCAACGACTGGGTGGGTTGGACGCTCGGCGCAGCTATTTAGCCGTGAGCGCTTCTCGGAAGCGGATTTGCCTCGACATTGTTCCATGTAATGGCTATGGCTGAAACTCGGCGAAACTCCTGGCGAGACTGACAGTCGGCCTCTCCCGTCCCTCTATTTGCAACACCCCGCAGCGCCCAGCCCGGCGACTGCGGCACGTTGTCGCGGTCAGCCTCTTCAACCTCTTCCACCCGGGACACCCCAACAACCTCGGGCCCAGCTCCGCCCGCAGCCGCTACCACTACGAAGTAGACACATGGAGCGGCCGCACCGCGTCATGGGTGCCGTTCTACCGCAGCGAGCAGGTGGGGTAGCGGCCAGGGGAGCGGTCCGGCCACGCGGCCAGGTGCTCCGCTGTTGCGAGTCCCGTTGGCTGTTTGTGAAACCGCACATCAGTTGCGCTGTTCCTCGTGAACTTAATGTTCAGTAATCGTGACTCAAAGCCGGGCACGATGCACAGACTCAAAAGAGCAGCGGCTGCACGCCCCACCGGCCATGGCAACCATGCAGGGTCATCGTACCTGTGCCTTGAACACCTCGCGTACCCACCACACACACGCTGCCGATCCCGAACAATTGCCAACCGCTTCGCACACCCTGCCGACACGTGCGGTTGGCCATCCGCCGTGCCGCCGTACAGGTGCCGTACGACAGCAACCTGGACTGGGACCGCCTGGCGCTGGACCCCCAGAGCCCCGCCGCGCTGTCCGGCGTGCAGCACCGCGCCGACGCCGGGCCCGTACGCCTGCGCATCCGCGCTTGCCACTCGTACGTCCCTGCGGCCGGCGAGCAGTCGACAGCAGCAGCAGCACAAGCAACCCACCATGGGGCGGCGTGGCGTAGCACGCTGAATTCTGGGGCTCAGGGTCACACGTGGCGTGGGTCTGATGAGGCTGCTGCTGGTGGTGTTGGTGGCAGCGGCGGTCGTTCGCTGCACCAGGTGCAAAAGCCTGCGCCCTGCGACTACGTGGCACAGCGCCTGCCGCACGCGCACCTGAGGCGCAGGGAGCCCGGACCCCCATCGCCCCCGCCGCCACCCCAAACGGCAGCTGCAACGGCAGGGCCAGGAGCAGCAAGGGACAGCAGGCAATCGTTCCAGGACGGGCCGGGCTCTGGGGTGCTCGACGATAGGGGAGGCAGCGACAGCTTGCTGCTAGTTCCCACGCCCGCCTCCAGCGGCGACACGGACAGCAGTAGCAGCAGTAGCAGCAGTAAGCGCAGAATCCATGTAGAGCCTGCAGAGGCCGCTGCCCATGATTGCGGCAGCGGCAACGGCGGTGCAGCAAGCCCCGTTGAAGGCTCTGGCCCTGGCCTGGGCGCCAAGGCTTCTGCGAATGGAAAAACGCACCTGCCCTGGTGTGAAGGCGACGGTACGGCAGAAGCTGGCAGGGAAACTGAATGGGAGCATGGCGTATCACACAGCGGGGAACACGGAGGAAATCAGTGGACACAGCGCTCAAACGGGGCTCCAGAGGTGTGTTCCTACGGCGTAGGGCAACAGGCACAGGAGCTGCAGCAGCCGGACGAGGTCGATCTGGTGGTTGAGGAGCTGGTGGAGTGGGTGTGCCGCCACCAGCAATGGGGCGCGGGCGAATGCGAGGGGCCAGCGCGAAAGCAAGCGCAGGTTGAGGAGCCGGCGGGGGTTCTGGAGGAACAGGGCATCAGCGAAGCGGCTCAGTCGCAGGGGCAGCAGCAGCACCGTGGGCAGGTGGAGGAGCAGCTGGGGTCTGCGGGGGAGCAGCAGGGTTCCACAACTGGAGCGGCGGCTCCATGCGTGGATGGTGAGCACGTGCCGCATGGCAACGCTGTGGCAGGGTTCTCAGGCCTGGGTGCAGGGGCAGGAGTGCAGGCTTCAGTGCAGGGGATGCCTTCGGGGCAGGAGCTTCAGCTGGGAGTGGTGCAGCGGGGCGGTTCCAGCTTAGTGGTGCCGTGTGCCGCGATTAGCAGCGCTTGCACTGCAAGTAGTGCGGAGGGCGGTGAGCCGGAGCTTCCGCCCCAACTTGCAGGCACGGGCCCCGAGGGGCGCTGCAACCAAGGCAGCGGCTTGGAAGCCCCCATGCACTTGCATCCTGATAAGCCTGCTGCCGGTGCTGGTGGTGGCACTGCTGCTGCCGCTGCTGCTGCCGAGTCGGAGGTGGTCGCTGAGTACGTCTTCGACATGCGGGAGCTGGTCCCGTTGGGTAGGTGCTTTCGCAACGGGGAGTTTGTTGTTGGCGTGTCCGTGCTTGCTAGTGTCTGCCCCTCCCGCTTGCCAAGTCGAAGGCCTACAACCCGGTTGCTTTGACATCTCTCTCCGCAGAGCCCCGGGCGCTGCAGCGGTCCCCTTGGTGCGCCAACGTGCCGCTGCTGCTGCTCCAGGACAGACAGCTCTACACCCTGCCCAGCGCGCTGCCACGACCGCCGGGCCCCAAACCACAACCTGGCCCCTCAACCTCCGCCTCCAGCTCCTCCCGCACGCTGTACGCCCCGCGGCCGCGGTCGCACACCGCCGCCGCGGCCCTGCCGGCTTTTGGTGGGCGCGGACCCATGGGTCAAGGCGGCCGCAGACCCGCGGGTCATGCTCACGATAGCCCCGTGGGCGGCAGGATGGCGGTGGCGGAGGCGGCGGCGGGGCCCGCCGGACCTCGTGTCCGTACGCGGCACAGGCATCGCGCCAGCCTGGACGAGCGGCAGATGAATGGCGCTGCGGCAGGGGCAGGGGGAGGCGGCAGGGGAGGAGGGGCAAGGGCGTTGGGCGGGGGGCGAGAGGGGCGTCTGGCAGACGACAAGCGGGCGCTGCTAAGGTGCGGAGGGGGTCGCTTAGGAAGGGAACGGCTAGAGGGACGCTCTGTGGTCCAGTTCCATGGCAATGAGAAGGAAACTGCAACGCGCATCAGCATTCGAGCTCCGTCAGTCCACTGATCCCGCCGGGCCCACTCGCCTCAGCCGAGTGGGCCCGGCGATGTTTGGCGGGCTAATCAGCAGATTAGCCCCACAACACTCCTTAAGTCTGTTGCGGCACGTTGGCTTTGCACGGCGCCGTGCAACAGCTTTGGCACCCGGCTGGTGTGTCTTCATGTACTGAACATCCGGTGATGCATGATTGGATGCAGATGGATGCTGGGCAGCGGCAGCCTGGTTACCCCCCTGGAGGCGGCCACCAGCTTGGACAGCGAGCTGGACGAGGAGCTGGGAGGCCTCGAGGGCCTGGGGGAACTGGGAGAGCTGGACGGGCTGGAGGGCCTCGAAAACGCGGCGGCAGCAGCTGTCACGGCGGCGGCGGCGCAGCTGCAGGCGCACCAGGCCGGCATTGTGAGTTACGCAGCGCGCAGATACGTCGTGACCCTAGGTTTGCGACGCACGGTTTGGGGAGTATACCTCAACCTCCCGTGATGCAGGCGTCTCACCACAGTGTCATATATCTTTGCTAGGGGCCGTACCAGGGCTTAACGGGAATCTAACTGCGGGCACTGCGGCTGCGATGCAGGCATCCGGCGGGACAGCAGAGCAGCCGGCGGCGCTTGACGCCGACGCCGGCGATGACGACTCCCGCAGGCCTGACGCGGAGGCTCTTTTTCAAGCGCTGCTGCGAGAGCGGCCTGGCGGCGTGGACGGAAGCGGCGACGGCGGCGGCGACCTGGCGGCGGCGCTGTTGGACCCGGGGCCGCCGCCGGGCTTCCTGCCGGGGGCGCTGGCGGTGCTCTTTGGTCAGGTGGGGTCGGAGACAAAGCGCTTGAGTGGCGTAGAGGGCCATGCCAGGGCGTCTGAATGTTGGGTTTGATCGCGGCGCCTGCGATGGCTGGCTTGGGGTTGCGCATGGCCTGAGCGGTTGCTCTGTGCGTGGCGGTGAAATCGTACGAGGCCCTTTGGTTGGGAGAGTGGCATGCCTACGTGAAGCTACGGGTGTACCGTATGACCACCTCTGCATGCCCGGCACCCAGCCTCCCAGCCTAGCTGCTCTCTGCCAAACTCTCAACCCAACCCAACTCCCCAAATACGAAGGATCTGCCTGATCGGACCAGCCACAGTGGCGCTGCGCCGCCCCATTCCCGGCGCACAGCTCACAGCCGCGGCCAAAGTCAAGACGCGCTGTCCTTCCTCGCTCACAACGCACTGGCCTCCACTCCAATGGGGGCCGACGGGGCTGCGCCGGCCTCCCCGCGGACGCTTTTTGGGCTACTGAGCCGCCGCGCGGCCAGCACACCAGCCATCAGGGGCGCGTCGGCCTCGGGCGGCACGGGGCAGCGGGTGGTCTTGGGACCGGGGGCCGCAGGCGTGTTGGGGGAGCAGGAAGCGGGACAGGAGGAGGAGGACGATACCATTACTCAGGAGCAGCTTTTGGCGCTTGCGGGTATGGGAGGCAGTAGCGAGGAAGGGGAGAGACTCGGGGACGTGTTGACTGGAGGGAGCAGCAAAGGTGGGTCGGAGTGGGGCAGCAGCGTGGGCGGCCTCACAGCTGCGTCGTCAGCTTCGGACCTGGTGGGCCGGGGCGTGGGTGGGGAGGCCCCCGGGGGGCTGGGGGCCCGGCCAGGGGGCGCACGTGTCTGGGGCAGCAGCAGCGGGGCCGGTGGGGGATCGGTCAGCGTCAGTGCGGCCCCTGTGCGGGCGCCGCCGCAGGCTTCAGCAACGTGGGTCGGCTCAGGGCAGATGCCTCGAGGCGCTAGCACGGGCTCCCTGGCAGATACAAGCAGCCTCACCGAGCCGGTAGCAGCCGCAGCGGCCGGCGGAGGCGCAGGGGCAGGGGCGGGCGCCACGGGATCGGCGCTGCTGCGCGGCGTCTTGCGGCGACCCCCGCGGCCGGTGGGCGGTGCAGAGTCAATGCCTGTGAGCCGGTCCTCCAGCCCCGCGCCGATTGCGGGCTTGCAGCCGCTGCACCCGGCCGCCAAGGACAGCAGCCGGCAGCAGCAGCAGCAGCAGCAACACGGGGAGCAGCAGCGGCAGCGGCCCGGAATCGCGTGGTCGGCTGGGTCCGGGCGCGGGGGAAAGGGCCAAGGGCAGCAGCAGCAGCGGATGTGTGACGTTGGGGAGGTGTATGCCAGCATGCGGCGGCTGGGCGAGCAGCAGGTAGGAGAGGTGTTGTCGCCCCAAGCCTGTTGTCCCAAGGCATGCGGTGCTGAAGTGCTTGTGAAAAGCGGCACTCTGGGTAGCACCGAGGAGATGTGCCGGTGTGTGCGCCATTGAATGCGGGCTCTGCAGGCAGCAGGCTGCGGATGTGAACACGTGAGCAAGCCTTGTGCGTCAGAATTTACACGATGACATTATTTGGATGCCTTCCATTATTGCTCTCACGTTCAGGATCGGCTGCGGCGGGCGCGGTCCGCCTCGCTTGCGGCGCAGCAGCGGCTGGCGGCGGCGCTGGAGGCGCGACGGCGGCGGGAGGAGACGGCGGTAGCGGCTGAGCGGATCGGGTGGGGCGAGACAGGGCACTGGCTTCTCCAGTGCTTTGTGAAGGTGGTGCCGTCGGTTTTTTGGCTGCTGCTGGCTAGCTGCACTGGTGTAAAGGTGGTAGGGAAGCAAATGCCACGTGCCGGCACGCCACGATGCGGTAAGGGTACGGATCGCCTGAGAGCTGTGGTGTGGCAGTGTGCAGTAGCGTCTTGGTTTCGGTGTGGTCCACGACCACGATCCCAGCACGCAACAAGGAGATGCCGGCTGGCCTAACAGCCGACGTCGCCTGTCGTACCGTATTGGGGGAATACCACGTGTCGCATGATGAGCAGCAAGGCCCCACCATGTTTGCAAGCCAGTATGACACCCGGCCCCTCGGCCCGCATGAACTCCCCATGTCCGCAACGTGACAGTAGCTGCTTTGTCCTGGTCCCCTGCAGCACCGAGTGCGCCCTGTGGCGGCACCGTGCGGCGGTGGCGGGGGCGCAGCTGGGGCTGCTGCACGGCGCGGCGGTGCGGCAGCGGGCGCTGCTGCTGGCTCGCGCCGGGGCGCTGGAGCACGCGGCCGGTGTGCTGCAGGTGCGGTGCGGTCGTAGTGTGGAAGGAGGGAGGCAGGCAGTAAGGCAGACGTTGTTATTGATGCCACGTCCGGGCGGCTAAACGCTCGCCGTGCAGGCTTTCCAGTGTCGCCTCTTCGCCCTGCCATCACCGGAGCAACCGCCAACACCACTGTACGTCTTGCACACAGTGCGTCCGCCTTCACACCAACGCTTCCCTGTACGTCTGCTGCTCGCAGGTGGCAGAGACGCGGCGCCTGGGCGCGGAGGCACAGTTGCAAGGGCCGGGCGGCTTTCCGCAGCTTCGCCAGCTGCACGCGGCGCTGGTGGCGCGGAGGAACCGCATGGTGGCGGAGCTGGGCCGCATATACCAGGTGAGCACTAGGGTGAACACGCTGGCAACGGCCTGGCGAGAGCTTCTCAGTCTGGGTCAGCAATGGGTGACTTGGCGTCAAGGTCTGCATGCGTTGCTGGTACCTTGTCCACCAGGCGCGAGAGCGGAAGACGAAATGCCACAACCACCCGTTCTGACGCCACCCTTGGACTTGGCCACACTGCTGCTTTGTACTCCGACCAGCAGTCTTGTTTTCCCCAGCCCGCAACTTCATCTTTAGCATTGCAATGTCTGAACCGCAGATCGGCCCTGTGAGCGAGGCGCTCCTGGAGCCGGCCCCCCTGGACGTGACGCTGGACTGCAGCTGGGCGGGGGAGGCAGGGTGCGCCGGGGAGGACGAGGAGGCGGGCGCGGGAGAGCCGCGGGTTGGGGAGGGAAACTCGCGCCGCCTGAACGGCACGCTCCCCGACCAGCGGCACCAGCAGCCGTATACGGTAGCTGGAGCCTCGGGGCGCCCAGGCCAGCATACGCTGGTGCCCGCCGCGCCGTATGCTGCCGGTGGGGGTGCAGGAGGCGGAGGCGGCGGTCGGCCGCTTGGGGCTGCTGGCCAGGCGGTGGCTGTCCCGCCCCCACGGGCCATGCGTCTGGCGGTGGTGGGGCTGGAGGTGATGCCGGACCTGGTGCAGCGGAGCCTGGAGAGTAAGCGCTTGAGAAGTGACTCGGGGCATGGCGTCTCATATCGCTGTCGCAGTGGGGGGCATAGGCCGGCATCCTGCTGCGCCTTTCCAAAAGGAACATCCCGCGTCGCGCACCATGGCTTGCGTTGCGTGCTGCATGGTACATCAGTTCCAGGTATGGACCGCGGTCCTTGCCATCCACTGCCACGCCTTGCTTACCTGACACTCCTCATTATGCCCACTCTACAGACGCATCAGGCTGGTCTCCCCTGGACCTGGGACGAGCGTACGACGGCGACCAGCGTACGGCAGCCAGCCTGGGCTACCTGGCCGCAGTTGTGGACCTGGCTGCGGCCTACCTGGGCGTACCGCTGCGGTACCCCGTGGCGCCGCGCATGTCCGTGTCGTACATCAGCGATCCCGTACCGCCCAGCATTGCCGTACGGTCCGGCTCCGCCCCGTCAACCCCTACGCATCCGCCGCAAGCCGGGGGGCAGGGTACGGGGGTGAGCGGCGGCGCCGCCACCTCCGGCGGCCTCGGTTCCTATGCTCCCGGCGGCGAATGGCGACTGCTGAAGGTTGCTGTGGGCATGCTCAGCGGCGGCGCAGCAGCCGCACCTGCCGCCGCTGCTGGTTCCCAGCTCCCAGCTTCCACCGCGGTGGGGACGCTACCGGGACCCCGTACCGCCGCCGCTGGCGGCGGCGGCTGCGGTGGCGGTGGCGGGCGCCTCGCCGTGTTCTCCACGCTACTCAACACGCAGCTTGACCCGCGGGTCGCGCACACGCCGCTGGGGCCGCCTCCTGAAGACGCGCACCCCGCCGGGCTGTGCCCCGCATCGGGGCTGCCCCTGTTTTGGGGCGAGGGCGCCCGCGACCGCACGCGCTTCGCGTACGCTGTGTACCTGCTGAACAAGAACGTGGAGCAGCTGCTGGCGGCGCACGGCATGCCCCCTGTGGCGACCAACCAGCCGTTGGTCAACCTGTACGCCTTGGTCAACGCGGCGGTTTCGGGGCTGGCGAACTCGGCGGCGGCGGCGGCGGCGGCCAAAGCGAGGCAGCGAAGCGTGCAGCGGCGGGAGGCGGGGGAGGGGCGCTAGGCAGGTGTTGTGGGAGGGAGTAGCTTGGGCATGGGTAGGGAGCGTACGGGAATGCCGTGGGCAGGGGCGTAGCGTACGTGTAGGTAGGTGCGCAGTGGGAGTCCCTAGGTAAGAAGCCCAGGTATGCATGACTGACGGCACTAATGTGCTTTTGGCGAGTTGTAGCTCCGTAGCTGAGCCTGGATGGAACGTGAGCTGGAAGAAAGGGTGTGGTAACGCATGTAGTCTGCTCGCTGTTTTGAACCTCGTTAAACCGCCCCTCTAGACACCTATGTGGCCAGATTCCCGCAGCTTCCTCGCGTTTTGGCGATGTGGCTCGTTGCATTCGGAATGTCTCGATGTATTTGTACATGTCTGGATCCAGACGCGAAAACGCCGCCTCGAATATAGACTAACTCAGCACGCGGGCTCCGCACGCGGCCCGCACGCCCGGCATACCGTTGGCCAGACGGTTTTACTTTCGCCGTTGCGACGAGCGGCCGGTAACGCCCATCTGATAAGAAAGCCAACATTGTGTGAAAGCCGCATTGCACAGGTTTCCCGCGGCACAACCGGACTCTGACAGTTCACAATGTCAGCAGGCCGACATGTTCCAGAAACGCCCTCCTCAAACGTGCTGGCCAAGCGTCAGTCCAATTGAAATAATACTGAAGCTTGAAGCATGAATCCAATGGATTCGGTCTGGGGAAACGGGCGTTGGTCGCTTGACTTGGCCGTCTACGCCACATGGAAGACATTTCCGAACGCGACTGGGTTCCAAGCCAGACGGCCCCCCTTCGCTGATGCTAGGCCATAGGGCATATGTGCGTGGCCTGGTGCCCGCTACACCAGGCATCTGTCCAGACGTCTTTCGCTGGTGGGGGGGCTCCGCCCCCCCACACCCCCCCGAGCGGACACCTTGCTCATGGAAAAGGGGAGCCACACGCAAGTAAACACAGGCGTACGGATCGGCCATCCCGGGGTGTCTGCTCGGGGGGGGGGGGTTATGACGTGCATGGCCCCTGCTACACCAGGTCCCTGCTACACCAGGCATCCGTCCAGACGCCATTCGCTTGGTGGGGGGGCTCCGCCCCCCCACACACCCCCGAGTGGGCCCCTTGCTTCTCGATCCAGGCGCAAAAAGGCCGCATCGAGTTAAGCACATCCCAGCACGGGGCCTCTGCACTCGGCGTGCACACCTGTATACTCTGTGTTTGTGTGTGTGGCTCCCATCCAAGAGGTCCACTCCGGGGGGTGTGGGGGGGCAGAGCCCCCCCACCAGCGAGTGACACGCTCACGCATGGTGTTGGCTGTGCCGTATGCCCGTCTTCATTTGCGTGTGGCTCCCCCTTCCCACTAGCAAGGTGTCCGCTCGGGGGGTTGTGGGGGGGGGCGGACCCCCCCACCAGCGGCTGACATGCATCGCCTGGTCCCTGCTACACCAGGCATCTGTCCAGACAGGTCCAGACGACGCCATTCGCTGGTGGGGGGGCTCCGCCCCCCCTTACCCCCCCCCGAGTGGGCCCCTTGCTTCTCGATCCAGGCGCAAAAAGGCCGCATCAAGTGAAACACATCCCAGCACGGGGGCTCCGCATGCGGCCCACACGCCCGTCTGCTCTGTGTTTGTGCGTGTTGCTCCCCCATCCAATAGCGAGGTGTCCACTCGGGGGTGTGTGGGGGGGCTCCGCCCACACGGCACCATGCCATGCATGCCATTCGCTGGCCACACGCATGTACACAGGGCATACGGCACGGCCCAGGCCATGCATGTCATTTGCTGGTGGGGGGGCTCCGTCCCCCCACAACCGCGTTACTGCTTTCTTGTTCCCCCCACAACCCCCCGAGCGAATACCACGGCGAACAACATGCATGGCCTGGGGCCGTGCCGTATGCCCTGTGTACATGCATGTGGCTCCTCCATCCAATAGCAACGTTTGCTTTTCGGGGGGTATGGGGGCGCGGAGCGAGGGCCCCCACCAGCTAGTAATACGCATGGCCTGGGCTGTGCCGTATGCCCTGTGTTCATGCGTGTGGCTTCCGCATTCAAAAGCAAGGTGGTCTGATCGCCCATAGAGAACAGCGCATGCATGCACAGACAGCTGGCATACGTATGTGTTCCTGTCCTCCCTGCATGAGCAGAACATGACGCCCAGGTGCATGCTGTCTTTCCAGACACCTATGTGGCCAGATTCGCGCAGCTTCCTCGCGTTTTGGCGATGTGGCTCGTTGCATTAGGAATGTCTCGATGTATTTGTACATGAAAAAATCCGGGCCCGGAAACGCCGCCTCGAATTAACACTAACTCAGCACACCGGCGCCGCACGCAATCGCCGCACGGACAGCATACCGTTCGCCAGACGGTTGCACCTCCGTCGCGACGACCGACGAGAAGGGATGAATGCCCGGCTAACGTGCCAGCCATGAACATATAGAATCCGCGATACGCAGGCTTTCGGCAGGCTTCCCCGAGGCATGACGGGACTCTTACATGTGGCACTTCGCCGACATGTCCGAGGAACGCCGGCTGAAACCAGGCCAACCGAGATGTGAAACTTTCAACGCATGATGGTGACCGGGCTTCATGCCATTCTCGCCCGGGCATGCGCGCGGCACCGTCCATCAGAACGGAGGGCTGAAATCACTGTCAAAAATCCGCATCGTGCCAAAAGGGCTGGGCACGAAATCGCTGGAAAACCGCATCGTGCGAGCCTGGAACCCGCATCGTGCGACCCCAGTACCCGCATCGTGCCGAGCCCAGAACCCGCATCGTGCCGAGGCGAGAACCCGCATCGTGGCTGGGGAAGGCCCTGCGGCCTGGGACCCCTGTTGCCGCCTCTACCCTGCTGGTGCTTGTGTGTATTAGCAGCCCGTGTACCGTACATGCAAGCCGGCATGTTTGACCAGTGCCTGTGTGTATACTTGTATGAAGTGAACGCTGCGTTGCTTACAACGCAACGTTCATAACCATCTCCGTGTACGGGAGTCTGCCCCCCGGCCACGTGTCTCCCTGCCCCCTCCTGCCCTCCACAACACACGGTACTACCCACCTGGTACTACCCATGCACACCCCATGCCACGTGCGCTCTCAGCTTCCCCATTGTTCACTGAAGCACTCCGTTCAGCTTCACGCCAGCCCACTGACCCGACACAAGTGAAATACTGGTCTATTACGTACAACTGCCTGGTAATTTCATTCCATGCAAGGGAAGTTGCCAGGGGAAGTTGCAGGCCCAACAGCCCCAACGCCGCGTCCCCTTGTGCGCTGTGCTGCCACCGCCATGCATCCAACTTAATAAGGTTGTGGCCATCAGCTGTGGTGTGGTCACTGGTGATCCGGAGACGAGGGCCAAGTCGCCCAAGTCGCCCAATATAGTGCGGCCTTCGCAGCCTCTGCCATCTGAATGATAAGAACAGTCACATACATTGTTGGGGTCGAGTCCCGGCGCGTGGGGCGTACATACAAATGCCGGGGCTCGACGCGCTTCAAGTGCGCCAATGGCGCACACCGGAGAGTGCCGCCCAGGCCTGGTGCGGCCCCCGGGCCAACAGCAACGCCCCAGAAGCCGCAAGTTTCTATGGCTCATATACTGTACTGAGCTTGTTGCTACATTGCTGCGGCGCCAGCAACCCTAGGACCCTAGGAGGTTCATGCTGTCGCCTGGTCTCCATACTCTGGTAGCGCTAGTCTGCAGATTATGCTTTGTATGTTCCAAGCAACTTTTGTCCGTATGGCCGTTGATGTCGGTCGCGCATATTGATAGTCAGTGTTCGCGAACGACGGTATGTATTGATAATCATTTGTCCAGGACAATATTAGGAATGTAGGACAGGGGCAGTAGGAGTGCAAGACAAGAACATGACATGGGCAGAACCAGAACCATTCGGGTAAGGGAGCTCCCCTGGTGTCTGGCACGTGGCATTCTGATTACCCACACAGTGTACCTGGGATGCCCAGAATGCACATCGTCTAAGTCCTGGATGTGCAGAATCCACATCGTGCCGAGCCTAGAACCCGCATCGTGCCGACCCCAAAACCGCATCGTGCCGACTCGAAAACCTGCATCGTGCGAAGGCACGAATCGAATATTTCACATCGCTGTGCCCAGCAGGTGTAGAAACTTCAATCGCATTACACCCCTCTGATCAGAATTATGCCGTCCATGCCGTGCGCTGGTGGGGGGGCTCCGCCCCCCCACAGCCCCCCGAGCGGATTATCTTCCATACCTATGGGATGGGGAAGCAAGTAGCATGAACACAGGGCATACGTACACTGAGGCATCCGCTCGGGGGGGGGGGCAGAGCCCCCCCTCCAGCGAATGGCAGGCTTTGCCTGGTGCCTGAAGCATGATCGTGTACGGCACGTCATGTGGCACGGTCACGGTGGCCATGCATGTCATTTGCTGGTGCACCCCGTGGGGTACCCCTTGGCAACAACACTGCGTGCACCTTGGGACTCAACGGCCTTGAGCGTTTCGCATGTGCCACATGCTGGCCGCCCAGGTGTTCGCCTGCACCATACTGCACCTCCCACCGCACCTGCCCTCCAAGCATCCGGGGTTGCGGTTTCATCCCTGAGTTGGCAACGTACGGTTCTTGTATACCGTGTGGCGCTGGACGCTCTAGCGATAGATGACTATACGCGGCAATCATACTGAGTTCGACGCTGACCTGACTCAGCCTGACTCGAAGTGGGCTGCCGCATGCACGCATGTACGTGCATGGCGTTTTTATGTCTGACTATTGTACGATGTTGCACACCGTCGTGGGCAAAGAGTCCTACTTCCTATCAACGACCCACATAGCATGTTCTCAGGGACGTTGCGACGGGATCGGGATGCTGGTGTGACTGCTGTTGCGTCTTACGCACACGCGGGTCGGCTTGTTCCAGGTGTGGGGATTGGTGCGGAGCCTGCCGGTGTCCACGGTGCCCGTAACCAACCAGGGATCCTCGAGAGGGTAGCTTGTCCACTGGAAGTTGGCGGGGATGGGCTACATGTGGGCGCAGCCGGGAGGGAGCGTGATCGGAGTTACGGTACGGCAGCAGATGGCAGGTAAGGGCGAGACTCCATGCGTCCACGGTCCGCGCCCGTAGGCGGCAGCCCACAAGCTTGCAGCCGCGGTTGGCCTAGGTACCAACCTGGCACCAAGTAAGGTACCGTGACAGGAGACGCAGAGTTGTGCTTCCGAAACTGCAACGTGCCGAATGCCCTCGCGTCGGCAGGGATGGCTGACGTGAAGAGCTGGTGCCTGGGGTGCACTGGGGACATTGGCACAAAGATTGGCACAAACGTCTGCCTTGGGTAGACCTGCGCAGCTCCTCTGTGCGCAGCTGAGCAGCCATACCGGGAGGTCGGTGCAGGCCATGGTCCTCTTCATCTCCTATGCCTGTCCACAAAGGCATGCACAGGCCCTGGCACCTGGCCTTCCAGGCCATCGGGCGCCTGCTACCACGTACCTGGCGGCCCTGGCGGGCCCAGGATCGCCCTGGCTCGCGGCACCTGCTCATTCGCATGTCCAGCGTGGTCGCCCGCTTCACGTCCGTACCGGATCGACCATACGACAGCCCCTGCTTCCCCACATACAGTGATCAACACGAGGGCAATTACTTTTGCGTACAACGCCCAGTTTGCAAACCTTACGCCTGCAACAGCCAGCGACAGCCATGCCCTCGCTGCTTCGGGTGCTGGGCGTGCTTGTGCCGACTCTTCTGGCAACTACGTTCTCCGCAGCGTACTTATTCCAAAGGCGTATTGCCAGGCTTGCCTCGCGGTTCTTCCTCGGGTCCTCTTCTTTGTCCGTGTGGCCAACCGCGACACCCCCAAGCTTGTCGCTCTAACAATAGACGATGGCATCGACGCTGAGATAACACCGTCCGTATTGCGCTTGCTGAAGCACTATGGCGCAAGGCCAACCTTTTTCATTAGTGGCGAGCATGTCACTCAAGCCGGGGAGGTCGGGCAGAAGCTGCTATCGGACGCCGTGGGCTGCGAACTTGGAAACCACACATGGTATGACAGGGCTACATGGAAGCTGCCCATCGCTGCCCTCCGCGACGAGCTGCGGGAGGTTGACGACCTCATTACACACGCACACCTGGACGCGCAAGTGCCGGTCCCCCGCCTCAAATGGTTTCGCCCCGGCCACGGCTTCTTCAATGAGGATATGCTGCAAGCTGCAGAGGAGGCGGGGTACCGCACGGCCCTGGCCGACGTGTTTCCCTACGATCACGCGGTAGGGGTACGCACGCAACACTTGGACAAGGGAGCAGGAGCTCCCTTCACCACGCCAGCACGTGTTCCTGTGTAGCCAACATACGATCGCCATGCCAAAGCAGCTGAAACACCGATACCTTGCATGAGCGCTGGGCACACCGTGCAGGCCCTTTCGCAATCGCTGCACGTGAGCTACGTACGTTGGACAGCCCCCACTCCCTTCACCTTCCAGTACCACCTGAACCCCCGCTGCCTTCCTCGTCCTCTTCCCCACCCCGCTCGCCTTTGCCCCCCAGGTGTCCATCTCGTGGCTCAACTCCTGGATGGTGCTCCACAACGTGGCTCCCGGCTCTGTGCTGGTGATGCACGACCGGCGGCCCTGGCTGCTGCCCACCCTGGAGGCGGTGCTGCGGGAGCTGACCCAGGTCAGGGGCCACCGCGTGGTCACCCTTAGCGAGCTGTGGCAGGCGCGGACCACCCCGTAGAGTGGGGCTTGCAGGCCCTACTAAGCACAGCAGTGCATGACAACGGAGGCGGCACGCAGGGTACCGTTCGTGGGCCACGGGGCAGTACAGCGGGGGCGGGGGAGCGCGTAGCGAGCGGCAGGCATGGTTGAGCCGCTTACACGTGAGACATGGATGCTACCGCAGGAAAGGTGGTTTTGGATCCAGTAGAAGCTTGCTGTGTGGGAAAATGCTGCAACGAGCATTATGGCCCTTTGACTGAGTGTCCGTATGTTGACCCGTGGGTCAGGCACGACACCATTGTCAAAACCTCCGGCTTGGATTACGCCCACATAAGAAGAAGCTTTGTGCCTGTGGGCGTTGATCGGGTATATGTCCTTGTGATTGACTTGGTGTAAGGCTCGCAAGATGGCGCGGCATGTGAAGTGGCGCAATCTCTTCATGCCGCGGTTGCCTCATCGCTGCCGGGAGAGCGCACGTCGGGTATGCGCAAAATGGGTTGTACTTTACAACCATACCTGCAAGATCACGCGACACTTGTTACTGCCCGACGATACGATAGGTGATGATGTGCTAGGATGCGGGCGGCCCTTGAACCCGCGTGCGCCGGGCCAGGCTCGCCGGAGCCGCTTTGGGCCTCTAAGGCACTAGACAACAATGCCTGACGGCAATGGGAAAGCTTCTGCGGTCAAGGCTGCGTTGCGCTTTGCCGCTCGGCGCGGTGGCGCACAGACCTTGTCACCGCCCCACCACGCGCTTCCCTTTCCATCCTGGTTCGCGCTGTACTCGCGACGGGCGGACATAACGGCGCTTACGCTGGAGCTGGTTGCTATCAACTGCGCCTACATGCTCAAGCTGTACTTCCGCAAGCCCTGCATGCCCACCGGCGTCAGCCCAGACGCGGCACTGCAGGCAAGTGACTCAGCTTCTGCGCCACCGTCCGCTACCCACACGCGCCCTAGAGCTGGTTGCTGTTCGTTGGAAGTGCGAATGGCGTGGCGATGCATACAGGAAGTGGCAGGTGGTTCGGGCATTGGAATGGCCCCAAATGGCGTGGCCTTCCTTTCAGGAGCCTGCGCCGTAGAGTCGGTCCTACGACCCGCCTCAGGCCTTGCCCCTTTCAGGACAGCAGGCTGCCGCCCTCGCCGATCTCAAATTGCCGTCCTTCGGCTGCGTTGCCCCCTACCCGCAGGAGCTGCTGCACGTGGCCTCCACGGGCGCCATTATCGACCCACGGGTCAGGCTGCGCGCTAGGGATTACGTCAACCTCACCCACAACGCTGTTCAGCTGACGGTTCTACTCATAGCCGCCCTGTTCCCAAAGATCTATATGTACGCCCGCCATTGGCTCTTCCTCCTCGTCAGCGCGTCTGTGGTCATCGGCACCGTCCTTTCCGTCAAGTGGACTCCCCCTGACCTGCTGCCGCTGGTCGGGGCCGCCTGCCTCAGCCGCGCCAAGGGCCGGAGCATGGTGGCGTACCTCGTGTGGAAGCCCATATTCCTGCTGCGGGTAAGGCTAATGTTAAGGCTCTTTTTAAGGGGAAGGGTAAGGGCACCTGCTAATGTTAAGGCTCTAAGGGGAAGGGTAAGGGCACCTGCTAAACAGTTGCGCCGCACTTCCACAGGAGTCATGCATCTTATGCATCGGCCCTGAGCGTCGTCAGAAATTTACACGTTGAGCCAGAGTTGTATGGCACGTAGGCATCTGCCACTCTGTGACCTGGGCTTTTCCTTTCATACCGTTGCCGTAGCATCCGCCAACGGAAATGTGAGCTTGTGCCGCTATTTAGAGGCAGGTGAGGCTAACCAATCGCAGGCCAACAGCGTTCCTGACAGCTATATTGCTTCGTTGGTACCCACGCGGCCTGGGCCCCACCCCCCCGGCCCGCAGGTCCCCTCAGCGCACCAGCTGCTGTTCGGCCCAATGCTGTGGGCGGTCACCATGTGGGCCATGTACGCCGTCGACCGCGCAATGCCAGACCCCGACGTGCATCCGCATTGGACGTCGCACGCCCGCAACGGCCAACCCTCCAGCCGGCCGGGCCCAAGCCTTATCACTGCCCTGGTCATCTTCACCTTCATGAGCGGATTACCGTATGCCGCAGCAGTTGCGATGGAGAGGGCCTTTCTGTTCCGCAAGTACGACGAGTACCTGGTTGCGCAGAGACAGCGGTCTAGCGGGGAGGCCACCAGTTCTGGCGGGGACAGAGGCGGCAGCAGTAGCAGCTCAGCAAGTGGCCAGGGCACCGCCGGCAGCAGCGCTGGTTCTAACCCGCTACGCCACCGCAGGGCCGCGCCCGGCAGTCCCAAGTGGCCATGTGGCATGGAAAGAGCAGCACGCGCGGAGGGAGAAGGAGCGGCACTGGCGGCGCCGCCTGCATCGCCCCGGTCAGCAGCTGGCACGGCCGCCAGCGGCAAGGATGGCACACGCATACCCTCAGCTAGGTCATCGCCGAGCAGCAGCCCTGCCAGGAGCACGCAACGCGGCAGCGGCGGCACAACGGCCCACACGGACCGCGGGGACGGCGGTGGCAGTGGCGGTGCTGTTGCCGTACGCCCTGCTCGCGGTAGCAGCAGCTCTGCGCAGCCCCACCAGGCAACGCCAGGCACCGCACCGCCAGCGCTGCCCCACCAGGCACCGTCAGCACCAGGAGCATCGGCTACCTGCCAAGAGGCGACGCAGCTGTGTGCAGCAGCCGTCACTCTGGCCGCCATGCGTGCCGCCAGGCAGGGCCCCCAACCCGGAAGTCCCGTCCTGGATATCACTAGACTGCTGGCCCCCCGTCAGCGCAGCCCCTCCGCAGCCTCTTCTGGCGGCAGCAGCAGCATGGCTCCATCCCCTCTGTACAACTCCTTGGCCACAAGCCACCTGATGAGCGTCAAGGTCCCGCTGCCGCGCGCCGCAGGGCTAACCAGCAGCACCTTCCAGGCAGCTTCTTCCCGCGCTCTGGCAGCTGCGCGAGCCGCTGTACGGCACCGCAACAGCAGCGCGGCAGCCGCCGCCGCCGCAGCCTCCCATTCCGCCGGACACCTGGGTGGCGCGCACGGCGGCCCAGACATCGCTGCGTCGGGGCTGGTGCCCACGTCGCCACCCCGGCTGGTGCCCCTGTCGTGCGTGTGTGTGGAGGGGTGTGCGCACCTGCTCCTGCTGGTGCACGAGCAAGGCCAACACCCCGAGGTAGAAGCGGCGGCGGCTGACGAGCAGCAGCTGGGGCCAGGGCAGGGACTCCTGGTGCAGCATACAGCCCTGGACGTGCCGGCCGAGGGATGGGGGATGGGCGGTGAGGTCGAGGTGGCTTCCGTTGTGAACTCGGCTCTGTTGGAGATGCTGAAATGCAGTGGGACTGCTGGTGATGGGGAGTGCGCGGGCAGCTGTGGCTTCATGGTCAGCTGTGGGCAGGCGGCGGTGTGGCCGCCAGCCGTGCCCTGGTCAGTGACGACGGAGCGGAGGCAGCAGCTGCTGCAGTGCGCGAGGACGGTGCGGAGGCGGCGGCTAACAATGGGGTGGAGGTGGTGGTGGTGTGCGGTGTGTCGCTGCTGCGTGGCCTGGAGGCCGTGCGGTGTGTGGTGACGGGGCAGGGGGGCGGGGATGGGGACGGAGCGGCGGTGAAGGGGATGGAGCAGGACAAGGGCCAGATATTCGTGGACTGCATCGTGCCAGTTGCCCCGGAGGCGGTGGTACTGGTGAAGCCGGCGGCGGCGGAGCGGCACGAGCAGCAGCATCAAGGAGATCCCAAAACCAAGGCAACGGGGGCAGACGGCGCAGCGGAGCATGGTTTGGGTTACCTAAGGTAGGCTTCAACCTTGCACGACGGCCTCACCTGCCTTTCAGCGCAGTCGCAAGCAGGTGTTGTGACTCGTCTGCTAGATATGCGGCATACCTCAGCCAGGGCAGGCAGCACGTTGACCTAGTCCGACTTTGGTACTCTGCCTTCCCCGCAGGCTGCATGTGCCCCGCTCCGCGCTGGTCCGCTCCGGCACCCTTACGCTGCACCTACTGCCGCCGGAGTCCATCGCGGGCACTGGCCCCAACTCGGCCCCGTCCGGCCCGCACCCCCACGCCCCGCTGTGCTTCCTGCCGCTGCTGGTGCTGCCCGCCGCCGCCGCCCGCGAGGTGGCGCAGCTGCACGCGTACGCCGTGGCCAGGGAGATGAGGTTTCGCGAGCAGGGGCAGCTGCAGGAAAGTGCGGGTGGTACTACAGAGGGCAGCGACGACATCGTGCGGGCAACCTGCAAGCTACTGGGGGGCTGCGGCGCTGCGGCGGCCGTGTCCGCCCTGCACCGCCACGACATGTACGGCATGTCGTACGACTTCGGGGCTCTGCTGGACCTGCCGTACCGCGCTGCCGGAAGTACGGCAGATGGTGATATCATCCCCGCCCCCGACCCGTGGGTCTTTGGGGTGCTGCGGCTGCTGGCGGAGCAGGGCATGGGGGCCTGCCTGCGGATGGGGCTGGGGGCGCTGCAGCGGGCGGGGGTGCGGCTGGAGCTAGGGGACGGCAGAGCAGCAGAGGGCGAGCAAGCCAGGGACGCTGGGGCGTCGGCGGGCCGAGGCGGTGATGCTTCAGAGCCCACCGGCAGTCATGATCCCGATGCGGCGGCAGCAAATGATGCAGGTGCAACGGTCGACGAAGCCGTGGCCTTCGTGCTGCAGGCAAAGGCTGGGCGGCTGCACGGGAAGAATCCCAACCGAGGCGCAGCGCTTGGCATGACAGAGGGAGTACCATGGATGCAGGAGGGGCCCGCGCAGGAGCAGGAGCACGGGGCGCAGCGTAGTAGCCCCCTGTCGAGCTCAGACGCAGACGTGGAGCTCCCGCAGCCCACTCTGATCCCGGACCATGCAGTTCCACCATCCCCCAATGGCGTGGGGAACGCCGCAGGCCCCTGCAGAGTTACCGACCCGCCCTCCTGCCACCGCCCTTCTTCACCTTCTTCTCCCTCCCTCCTTCCTCCCCCGCTCCCGCACCGCTCTAACTGGCGCTGGTGGCTGCGGTCCCTGCTTCTGGGCTTCTCCCCTGCCCCCTTGGAGGCTGCGTACCAGCGCTACAAGGCTGCACGGAGCCGCGCCTGCGACTACGTTGCGCTGTTGACCCACGTGGGCATGGCCGCCGTCACCACTGTGCGCAGCTTCCAGGACACGGAAGGTGCTGGTGGCAAGCTCGGGGGCGGAGGAGGCGAGGGCAGCTGTGCGGCTGAGACGTGCGGGCCGCGGGCCGAGGCATGTGTCGCCTACGACCCGCAGCTGGTTGGCCAAGTGCTATGGTTCAGCGTCAGCGTGGCGGCCCTGCTGCTCCGCACACGGTAAGCGGATCGGCACTGCGCAGCCAAATCAGGCACTGCGGTTGAGCGCGCCTGGGCATGGGCTTACCTGACATGATATGGCCCTTCTGGCTTTCTGACTGTCCTTCTGCTGGCCAAGTCGTCGACCGCCCCGCTTTGCAAATGGTAGACCCACACCTGGCGCCATCCCAAACCAGAGCAACCCGCCCCACCCCGCCCTACCAGGCACCGCAACGCCGCACTACTCCTGCGGGCCCTGACCTGCGCCGCCGCCTTTGTCCTCATCGCCTGGAGCGCCCCACAGCCAGACGCGGGCACAGGCACGGACGTGGCCACGGGTGCGCGTGGCGACGGAAGCCCCGTGAGCAGTTCCGATGATGGGCCCTGGTTCGACCCAGTTACGTCTGCCTGGGCGGCCAGCGGCCGGCAGTACAAGCTCGCCTGGCTGCTGCACTCGCTGTGGGAGCCAGCCCTGTTGCGGGTGCGTCGGGGGCAAGGGGCTACGGAAGGCTGGAGGGTACCCCAGGCTGTGGTGCGCCCTGCGAGTAGCAGTGTCGGGCAAGTCCGCGGCGCAAGGATGTGCCAACCGATACCTGCCAGAGCGGCTCAGCACACCGCGGTGCCGTGCAGGTGCTGTACGCCTTGCACGCCACCGTGCGTTCACAACCTTTTAACTGAGCGTTGCGGTGCCTGCCCCTGTTCGTAAGGCTCCACTTTACACTCGCACGTGGCCTGTTGCCCGTCCCCGCAGCTCTCACCACGCTTCCAAGTTCTGGTGGCTGCCGCGTACCTGGCGCCTAACTTCCTGGTGGGTCTAAGGGCGCAGCGCCACCTGCACCAGCAGCGGCAGCTGGCGTGGCGCGCAGCAGCGGCCTTGGCGGTGGGCCACGCGGTGTGCGGGCTGGTGGTCTCGGCTGGGACGGACCTGGCGGGTCGGGCGGCATTCGTGCGGGAGCTGCGGAGGAGGGGAGCAGCGGCGGGACAGGGGCAAAGGCAGGGGAATGAAGACAGCAGTGGGAATGAGTCCGATGGGGGAAGCGCGTATGGGGAGAAGAGCGGAAAAGCAGAGTGATACTCAGTCATCGGAAATAAGGGGCAAAGGGCACGGACAAGACGCGGTATGTACGGTTGGCTCCGGTATGGCTTGCGGCCTAAAGCTCTCATGGTGCGATAATGCGTGTGGCGCGACTATACATTAGCGTGCGCTCGTCGTTTGTTACCTACGCACATACGGACGATGTCAAAGTGGCCTGAAGCGCTGTACCGGTAGAATTTGCACTGCAAGGCAACTTGGTTGGGGGTTTTCGAGGTGTAGGCATGTAGCACACTTGGTACACGGTCATGTGTGCTATGTTGGGGACGGGGGACGTTCCTCTGCCCCACCGGAGTTTGTCGCATCTATGCTGGGGTTGTGAAAGGCGTAGCATGCCAAGCGAGTTGGGCTGGGCTGTGTTGTTGTAGCAGTTGCCTCTACCTTGGTGCAGGCCAAGCCGCCAAGGCCAAGGCCGGGGTTGCGGGTGGGCTAGGCGACGAGTCAACTCACGGCCGAGCCAATGTGCGTGTCGGTGTCTGACGACGCCGGGCGCGCCAGGCAGTTGCCGTTCACTCGCGCGGGGAGCAGCGAACGCACGTGCCCAGGGTCTTGGCCTCTTGGGCGAAAGGCCATCTCCTAATGCAATTACACTGGTTTCGTGGGTCGGGGCCGGATGGACGTGCTGGGTGCGGGCCCAGCATGCGGCAGCAGGCACCGCTCCCATGCTGTCCGTGTGTGGTCGATGCAAGACCGCCGCTGGGCCATAGCTCCCACTTTGTACGGCACTGCATTGCGCAGGCCCGGCCCCCACCAAAGCAGCACCAAACGACTATCTGTTAATTGCATTGTAATAAACAGCTACAGCTTAATAACTCTGTTGCTTGCGCGTTTGCTCAGACTGCAATTCGCGAAGTCCCCGCGACAGCCAAGCCCGGGAAGCCCGGGAAGCCCGGCCCAGCGGCGGTCTTGCGTCGTTGTTTGATAGGACGACAGCTAGCAACAGCCCTGCTTCAGATACCAACATTTCTTCACCGCACTTTCCTGTTAGGATTATCCCTTACATTTCTACTACAATTTGTACTGTAAGCAGCTAACATCGTGCTATGGCCTTTCTGCAAACGATCCGTTGCAAGGGTCCCTTCTGTTTCGTCGCTTTTACAAAGCTGTTGGCCAGGAAATCGAGATCATCCTATCCACAATTTGCAAAAGCGCCATAGTGGTGCAGTTGCGCAACATTTTTGCGGTGCGGCAACCTGGTCAATCGGGCCGAAGCTGGCGGCTAGGAGCTGCTATCAGAGGTCGTCGCCGTGGGCTGCGAGCTTAGTAACAACACATGATTACACAGAGCTATATGGAGGCTGCCTGCCACCACGCTCAGCAAGGAGCTGCACAAGGCGGTGTTTCCGGCCTGGCTCGCCAAGGCACGGAGCTGCCGGTTCCCTGCCAGGGAGACCCCCGCCCGAATGGCAATAAGGAACAACTACAGGCTGCAGAGGAAACTGACTCCTGCACAGCCCGGTGGGACGTGTTCCTCAACGACTTTGCGGTAGGGGTCCACAGGGAAGAGAAGCAATGCTGGAGCACCTAAGGCAGGGCAGCCCAGATTCTTGCGTAGCCAACTCGTGGCCGACCCTTCGTCCTTGCTTTTTGCTTTGCAGGTTGTGACCTGACCGTGTGCGCAATGTGCGTGAGATTCCAGCCACCTGCCGTGATGCTACATGATGTCCGACAAGCCTGCCTGAATACGGCGCAGGAGTGGCACTACAGAGCCTCATGGCACAGGCGGGTGTCCATGGTACTGCGTTGCAATCTGGCTGTGACTCGACTCCTGCGAGTGGGTCAGGCTGGTGGAGTTCAACAGCAGGTTGGTTTTTGAGGCGAGGCGCAGGGGGGACGGAGTCGCCTTACGTATTACCTGGGACCTGGGAGGGAAAAGTGCTCGGACCGTGGCTCGGGCCAGACTTGTCCTTCTCGCCAGACTTTGGGGCGCCTGTGTTTTATCGGTTTACTGCTGGCATGTACCACGTGAGCACAGGGGGAGGCGGAGCGCCAAGTATTAAGGCTAGCGTATCAAATGCCAGCCATCACGTCGGTCCAGTAGCCGACATGCCGTTGCAAAGCTGCTGGTGCGCGCGTGCCACCAACGGTCCGATAACCTGAACGTTCCTTCTATGGTGTTGATGACCCGTAAAAGAGCTGCGGTGTGACACACGTTGCCAGCTGGTATTGCCAAAACTCAAACCGACTGCTGCGCGTTGCGACCCATGGGTCGGGCCACACACCGGGCAAGCACACCTTGGAACTTCTGATGCGTTAGCTTGACTGTACTAGCACACGTGTGCCAAGGTATGCATGTTGCAATGACCTGGCGCGGCGCCTCCGAGGAGCACAGATGTCGGCGGCCGGTCTTGCCGTTTGCAATTACGTTTGGTGCAGCATACCAAAGCTAGGAACCCCCCCCAAATATTATCATATATACCAACTTTCCCTACATACTCCATCCTTATCGGCGTATTGGGACATCGTCCGGAGAGGCGACGCATACTTCCTTTGATTAGTTGGGTCAAGGTTACGCAACCTCACCCTCGGCGGCCCTGCGCCCTGCAGCAACCATGCCGGATGACGACAGCGAACCTTTCTTTGTCAAGGCGGCTGTGCAACGCAACTGGGAGCAGGTTCCGTCACAGCAGGGCGATGTGCTCTCGTTCTCGTCTTGGTTCGCGCTCGACGCGCGGTGGTCTGATATCGTTTTTCTGGTGCTGGAACTGGTGGCTCTAAACTGTAGCTACATGCTCAAGCTCTACTTCCGCAAGGCCTGCCTGCCCGTCGCCGGCAGCCCAGATGCCGCGCTGCAGGCGAGTCATCAGGCGCCAAGTTGCGGAGGTCGAATGCAGGCTCCGGGCTGGAAACCTTCTTAGTCTTCTACGTGCTCAAGATGCTGCAAAGCTGGTCGTGGTCAAACTATCGAGCTCTTTGCGTGTTCATGTTACGGGATCCTTGTGCACGTGGCCCGGTCCTTCATGTTGTAACGTGCTGTAGTGCGCTGAGGAATAACGATTATCCCACTGACCCGTCCTGCCGCCGCAGGCCCTTCCCTTTCCAATACAATGGCCTGCTGCTAGCAGCACCGCGCCCCTGGCATCCTTCCCCTGCGGCGCTCCCTACCTGCGGCAGCTGCTCCACATGGCCGCCAGTGGGGCCCTCACCGACCCATGGGTCAGGCTGCGGGCCGGCGACTACGTTAACCTCGCACACAACGCTGTCCAGATGACCGTCGTCATGGTCGCCCTCCTGTGTCCCAAGGTCTACATGTACACCCGGCACTGGCTCTTCTTCTTGGTTAACGCTGCCGTGGTGTTTGGTACGGCCCTCTCCGTCAAGTTTACACCCCCGGACCTGCTGCCGCTGGTTGGGGCCAACTGCCTCGGCCGTTTCAAGGGGCGCACCATGCTGGGGTACCTCGTGTGGAAGCCCGTCTTCCTGCTGCGGGTAAGCGATGCACCGTAACCTTCAGGAGCGCCAGCGTGTTCGAACTAGGCACATGCTGCGCCTTGCGAACAGCATCGGCCCTCACTGACAGCCTCTAAAAGTACAACAGCTGATGCTCGTTGATTGCGAATTTTGCCTTCTTGCCGACTCGTACTTGCAACACACACCGTTACTGCATTTCAGGTCCCCTCTTCGCACCAGGCGCTCTTCGGGCCCCTGCTTTGGCTGCTTACAATGTGGGCCATGCACAGCATTGACGGCGCGTTGCCAGGAACAGGCAAAGGCGGGCATGGCGAGGTGGGCCGGCGCCAGGGGCCGGACCTGGTGACCGCCGCCGTGTCCTTTATTTCCATGTGCGGCCTGCCGTACGCCGTAGCGGTTGCGATGGAAAGGGCTGTGCTGTACCGCAAGTATGACTGGTACGTAAGGAGGGCGGGACGAGGTGGCGTTAGCAGCAGCAGCAGCGGCAGCAGCAGCAGCGGCAGTGGAGGCGCCACCTCCGCCGAGGGCCAGGGCCGCGGCAGCTGCAGCGGCAGCGACATAATATGTATGCCTCAGATCAAGGGCGCGGCCCGAAGTCCCAAGCCGCCCCGCAGGCCTACGGCAGCTAGCCGCATCCTGCAAGTCGAACGGTCGGCGTTGGCAGCAGCACCAGCGTCACCCACAGCAGCAGCAGGCGCCGGCAGTTTCGCAACCAGCAAGGCTGCGTCGCCTAGTCCCCACACGGGCTCGCCCAGGGCGACCTCTGGCGGCATCTCACCGCGAGGTGCTCCCCCACCTCATACGTGCTGTGTCGGTGACGTCGGCACAATCAGAACTATCACCGCCAGCCCCGTAAGTCGCAGCAGCAGCTTCCAGCAGCACCGCCAGGCGCCGGCAGCAGCAGCCTTTCAAGAACGCCTGCCACCGAAGGTCCTACACCCGGACGCGATGCTGCGCCTGGCGGCACCCCCCAAGCGTGTCGCCGCGCCTCCTGTCGGGCAGGGACCTGACATGGCCCGCCCCGTGCTGGACATTGCCCAATTGCCGGACCACCGCCCCCGCCGTCACTCGGCGCCCGTCGCTGGCGGCGGCAGCGGCAGCCTTCCTTCCATCTACCCCTCCCTGGCCAACAGTAACTTACTGAGCGTCAAGGTACCGCTCCCGCACTCAGCTGTGCCGGGCTCGCCCGCGGAGGACAGTGTCTTTAAGGCAGCTTCCTCATTGGTCATGGCAGCCGCCAGCGCAGCCATCCGCCGCCACAATGCGGCCGCGGCGGCAGCGGCGTCTTCGTCGGTTGGGGCCTGGGGTGCTGGCGCTAGGTGTGGTCCGGACATCGCCGCGTCGTGCATGGAGGGCACGCTGCCACGTGTCGTGCCTCTGTCGTGCGTGTGCGTGAAGGGCTGCGTGCACCTGCTGATGCTGGTGCGCGGGGTGGCTGTGCAGGGAGGTGCAGGGCAGGAGGGCAGCCGGCTGCTTGCGAGGCATACCAGCCTGGAGTTGTTGGGTGCAGCGGGGGAGGAGGGCGGCGGGGCCCAACTCGCCTTGTCTGTGGACGCCGCTGTGTCAGGCATGCTGTTGCAGCTGGGCGGAGGTGCGGGCGCTGGTGTGGAGGGAGGCGGCGGCAGCATGGGGGGCAGCTGTGGGCAGGCGGCGGTGTGGCCCCCGGCACTGCCCATGTGGGAGGGCGGCAGGGGGGCAGCAGGGGCGGCAGCTGCAGCGAGCGAGGGCGGGGGAGAAGAAACGGCTGGCGGTAGGGTACAGGTGGTTGTGGCGTGCGGTGTGTCGCTGCTGCGTGGCCTGGAGACCGTGCGATGTGTGGTGACGGGCCATGGCGCCGCGGTCGGAGTGACGGCTGAGGTGCACCTTGGCGGCGGCGTGGAGCCGTATGAGCAGGGGCGGGAGCGGGGGCGGGTGTACTTGGACTGCATCGTACCGGTGGCGGAGGAGGCAGTGCAGCAGCCAGAGCATCAGCTGCTGCCGCAAGGAGAGGGCGAGGCTGCTGCAGAAGCTGCGGAGAGGGTGAAGTACATCAGGTAAGCCATTCTTGGTACACTGTTGCCTGCTTGTGTCCTGCTGGAGGGCCGTGCTGCTGCCTGGTATCTGGTACGTTGCATTCGCCCGTTTTGCGACGGCAAGGCAGAACGCCCCCGTCGGATCCCGCAGGCTCCAGCTGCCCCGTGCCGCGCTCCTGAGTCCTGGCGTCCTGACGCTGCACCTGCTGCCGCCGCCGTCTATCAGCGCCCCGCCCGACCACCCCGCCTCCGCGCCGTCCGGCTTCTACTCGCAGCCCCAGTCCCAGTTCCACGCCCCGCTGTGCTTCCTGCCGCTGCTGGTGCTGCCCGCCGCCGCCGCCCGCGAGGTGGTGCAGCTACACGCGTACGCCGTGGCCAGGGAGATGGGGTGGGGGGAGGGGGAACAGGGGGAGGTGCAGGGGCTGGCACAGCTGCAGGGTACCGCCGAGGGCCGAGTCAGCTCCGAGACCCGCGTGGGCGGCATGCTAACGGGCATACGTGGCGGTGTTGCGGCAAACGTTGCAGAGGCCATATCTGACCTGCACGGCAATGGGATGTACAGCCTGTCGTACGACTTTGGGGCGCTACTGGACCTGCCGTACAGCATCGCTGGCGGCACGGCAGATGGTGGTGTCGTCCCCGCCCCCGACCCGTGGGTCTTTGGCGTGCTGCGGCTGCTGGCGGAGCAGGGCATGGGGGCCTGCCTGCGGATGGGGCTGGGGGCATTGCAGCGGGCGGGTGTGCAGCTGGAGCTAGGGGACGGCGGAGCAGCAGGGATAGGTGCATGGGAATGGACCCCAGCAGAGGATCTTGGCATCTTCACAGGCGCGATGCCAGGCGCCAGCGCGGAGGGCCCCAGTGGCGCAGGCGACCAGGGCCCGTCAGCGGAGGGCAGTCTGGAGCGTGAGCAACAGCAGGCTTCGCAGGGCAGACCGCCTAGTTCTGTACCGGAGACGCATGGCCAAGGCAGCAGTCCCGTCGACCTTGCGCACATGCAGCCCTTCGCACAGGCTTCATGCAGAGGCACAGCAGCCGGTGCGGGCCCGTCTGCACCGCCCTCCCCAGACGACTCCATGCCAGGGACCCCACCGCGATCCCTCCTGCCGGCCGTGCCACCGCCGCCGCTGCACGGCCATAGCTGGCGCTGGTGGCTCCGCACCCTACTGCTGGGCTTCCAGCCCGCTGCACTGGAGACAAGGTACCAGCGCACCTTCAAGGCCGCCCGCTGCTGCGCCTGCGACTGCGCCGCCCTGGCCCTGCACGTGGCAGTCGCCACCGTCAGTGCGGTGCGGATGGCGAGGAGCGGTGGGGAGCACGGGGGCGAGCAGCAGGACGCCGACTCTGCTGCAGGGGTAAACGGGGTGCACGCGGGCCCCTTCTCCGCGGGCGCACGTGTTGCGTACGACCCCCAGCGTGCGGGCCAGGTGCTGTGGATGGGCAGCAACCTGTTGTCTCTGCTGCTGATGGCGCTGACGCCGCTGCACGCCCGGTGAGCGTGCACAGGACTGTGTCGGTGTCTCAGTGTTTCGATGCGTATCCAGAGGCGTAGGGCCGTGGGCGTCGCGCTGGGACGTTACACCCGATGTTCAGTACGCACACCTGGTGCCTTGCGAGCAGTGACGGCACCACACCTAGCTCACTATCTGCTTCATGATGCTGGTGCGTGTGCAGCCGATCCGAAGCTTGTCGTGCTGTCCAGCCGCGGTACTGCCGTACGTCCGGCGCGCGTTGCCGTACATCCACCGGTGCGTGTTGGCGCACCCGCACCTAAGCACACCGTTCCCCTACCCTGGCCAACACAGGCACCGTAACGCTGCGCTGCTGCTGCGTGGCTTATTCAGCGCCGCCGCACTCACCGCCATCACCTGGAGCGCGCCTGCGGACCCGGAACCGCCGGCGGGCATGTCCGGCGGTGCAGCCAGCCCCACGCGGCCCTGGTTCCTGGTGCCGGATGGCTGGGTCATCAACTGCCAGCGCTACAACCTGCACTGGTTGCTGTTCTCGCTGTGGGACCCGGCTATGCTGCAGGTGGGTGCAGGGGTGGAGGCCGGTGCAGGTGTGAGGGCAGGCGCAGCAATTGCGATTTGCGATGTTGCAAGCTGCGGCCCCTGTCATTTGGAGGATGCGAGCTGAAAGGGGGGTCCTAGGTGTGGAACGTATGCGTGTGTAGCATCCCCAATTCCCAACCCGACCCAGCCTCAGCCCAGCCCACGGCCAGATCCCTCTGCTCCTCTGTGAGCTGCAGCATGGTTCTAGCCTAAACCGATTTCGAAAATGACTTGCGTTAGTGACCCTTTGAAACGTTGTTGGCCTCGTGGCCCTCAGCATGACCTCCCTTAGGTATGGGCTGGTCGCCATTTATGGATGTGCGGTCGCGGCCACCGCGCACCTACGCGGTGGCAGTTAGCTCCCAGTAGCACTGCGCATCTGAGGCATGCATGCGCAAGCACGGGCGCGCTCCACATGCCTCCCCTCATGCCTTGTGCTTCCCTGCTGCTGACTTGGACCTTGATGGCCATGACGCCTTGCCTATCCGCAACCCCCAGCTGTCGCTGCCGCTCCAGGCGGTGGTGAGCACGGCGTACCTGGTGCCGGCGGCGCTGCTGCAGCTGCGCGTGCACCCCGCCGCGGCCTTTGCCATGTGGGAGGGGCGTAGTGGTGGTGGCGGCGGCGGTGGCGGTGATGCCGCCTGGCGAGCTGCCGTGGTGTATGGTGTGGCCACTGTTGTGTGCGGGCTGGTGATATCGGTGGTGACGGACATGGCGGGCCGAAAGGCATTTATGGAGCAGCAGCAGCGTATTGGGCATGCGGAGGGGCAGCAGCAGCAAGGCGCGGAGAGCAGGCCGCTGCTGGGAATGCCGTGCGAGCATGCTGGCGGAGAGGTGGTGCAGGAGGCGAAGGTCAACCCGAAGGGGCAGAAGGCGCAATTTTGGGGCAAGTGCGGGGCTCGTGCAAGGGGAAGGGCGCGCGGGTAGAGCGCGCGGCAAGGGTGGCGGCGCAGCTGCGAGCGGGGTGAGGCGGGCGGAAGGGGTGGCGGCCGTGGGGCACCACCCGGCATTAGGCGTGGCGCCCAGCTGCTCACTGGGCAGTGGTGGGCGAGAGTCGGTGCAGAGTGTAATGTGCATGCAAAACGGCGCATAGGAAAGTCAGTTTTGTCTACTTTAGCCCTAGACCGGCGAGAGACTTGCACTGTCACACATCAATTGGTCGAGTTCTGCAAGACACTGCTTCGCCAGTAGTTGGGTCCACCATGGGTGCTATATGGCTTCGTGGCCTTTGGCACACCATTCTGCACATGTGGTGAGCCATGGTTGCCCGTCTGGTTAGGTATGCGGGCAAGGTCCACCACTGAGTATTGCTTTGCGGCAGATGGTAAGACTGACGGGGCATTAGTAAGGCGCACAGTCCCTTTGAGTCATGTTTACGTATGTTCCCTAAAGCCAACTTAAATACCTGTTGCACGCGAGTTGTACCGGTTGCAGGAGGCGGCAGCGCACCGGGTGGCAGGCCGCTGCCACCACAGCGCCTGGCGCGGACGTTGGTCCGTGTATTGGTCGTGCCGTGGAGGGTTTGCGTGTGCCAGGTATGGAGGGCAGGGGCGCAAGCACGAGTTCATCGGCCTGCGACTGTCTTTGGGGGTTAAGGTCCGTGTGCCCCCTGGCTCTCCGGACGTATGCATTAGACTGTAACTGTTAACTACTTACATATTGAGGTAGTCGTATGGCTTAGCGTATGTTAGCGTCAGCACGTCATTTAGCCCAGAGCGCACGCTGTGTGGGGGTGACCCGTGGGTCGGTCTGTCATGCCGACACATGCGCACGTGTAATGCGCAAACTAACTTTTACAAATACTACGAATGCGTAAATGCAAACGACCAAGTAATTATCCCGGCAAATAGCTTGAAGCTTCTTTACGGGAATGGCTGCACATACATGCATCGTGCGCCCTTGAGGTGGCGACAGAAGCGTCCTAACACTTCGCGGCTTGATGAGCGGCTGGCTGACTGGTCGCTGAACTTGTCCTTGCGTACAACGACCTTCAAGACTATTAGGACATCAAGTCTTACCCACGCGCGCCACAAGTCTCGGCAGAGGGAATCTTACGGAACGGCCAGGCCTGACCAAAAGCATTCTGACCAAATGCAGCTTGTGACGTCGCCACAAGGGCCAACCGCGGCCATGCGGCCAGATGGGTCTCACGGCTCGAAGCCGATCAGGTCATCAAGCGGAGCTCTCCCCTTCTCCGCCTGGTTCGCGCTCTATACGAGGCGGTCGGACATTGTTCTTCTGGTGCTGGAGTTGCTGGTCCTTAACTGTGCCCACATGATCAAGCTCACGTTAGGCAAGGCCTGCCTGCTCGTCGGCGGCAGTCCTGATGCTCCAGTGCAGGCGAGTTCGGGCGCGCTCTCGGCCTTCCGCTGTCCGCGTCACCCATGATTGTAACCTAGTCACCAACGAACGGTCTAGAACTATGGCAACCAATGCACGCATTTGCTCAATTCACTATTGCGTATTCCAGGAGGAACAGTTGCACCTTCTGTGGACCCCTTCCACGTTCCTGGACACACTCCAGCCTGCCAAACGTCCCTGGGAACCTGCTGCAATGCCCACCTGGTGAAGCCTCCCGCGCTACGCACCTTGATTGGCCTACCCGCCCAGTAGCATGCACCATCTCCTCATCACCAGCATTCATCTATCCCTGTGACATTTCCCGCCCCTACCCGCAACAGCTGCTGGACGTGGCCTACCCATGGGTCAGGATGCAGGCAGGTGACTACGTCAACCTCACGCACAACACGGTGCAAGTCACAGTAATTATAGTAGCTATGCTCTCACCAAGGATCTACAAGAACGCCCGCCATTGGCTCCTCTTCGCCGTCAGCGCCTCAGTGCTGGTCGGCACGGCGCTCTCCGTCAAGTGGACTCCCCAGGACCGGCTCCCGCTGGTCGGGGCCGCCTGCCTCAGCCGCTTCACGGGGCGCAGCATGGTTGCCTATCTCGTGTGGAAGCCGATCTTTCTATTGCGGGTGAGCGATGTATGGCGGCCAAAAGGTCGGGAAGGAAGTTGGACGCTAGGTCCTAGCCGTACATGCAATGCATGCACGCACGTGGGGCGGATGCATGTGACACGGGTACTTCGACGTGTTGCCACACCACAATCTGCCCAGCGGGTGCCCTCGTCGCACCGACTAGCAGCTTCATCCCCATACTATGGTCGATCACGACCTTTTCCCATGCATTCCTGCCGTCGAGTGGTTGCCTTGGATTGCCCACCTCCCATGCCAATGTGCTGCGCCCACGCCCTGCAGGTGCCTTCCTCGCACCAGCTGCTGTTCGGCCCTCTGCTGTGGGCCATGACAATGGCCGTCATGCCGGCCGTGGACCGTGCTATCCAAGAAACACACCACAATGGGGAGGACACGCCAGCGCCACACGCGCTGCCGCATAACCAAGCCCCACAGCAGCAGCAGCTGCAGCAGCAGGGCCCGGCGGGCCCCAGCCCGACCACGGCCGTGGTCACGTTCCTGCTCATGGCGTGCCTGCCGTACGCCGTAGCCGCTATGATGGAGAGGACCGTACTGCTCCGCAAGTACCACCAGTATGTGGTAGAAGAAGAAGCACGGACGGCCTGCACGGAAGCGGGCAGCAGCAAGGACAGCCAAAACATCTGCGCCGGCGGCGGTGGTGGCGGCGGCGGCGCTGGCAACCTCAGCAGCAGCTGCAGCAGCACTCCAGCCGCCGCTGCCCGCAGCAGGGGCTCGGTCGGCGGCAGCTGCGACACGAACGCTCAGACTCAAGCAGCACTGCAACGTAGCGCTGTGACCGCAACTCTTTGCCCCAGGAGAGCAGTTGGACGTACGGACGGCAAGGAGGACGCTTCCGCAGCGGCGCACCCTGCCGCTAGCTCCCCAAGCGGTTCACGCAGCCGCTGCTTTGGCGGCGCCAGCGCCACGCGCAGGGGTTACAGCACGGACGATGCAGCTCATCCAGATGATGACCATAGTGCCCCTTCAACACCTTCCGCAGCCGCTGCTGGCGCTCCCGCCAGGAGCACATCAGGCGGCCGCCCGCCCGCCCCCCACCACCTGGGCAGCAGCGGCCATGGCGGTGACACTGTGGGTGAGCGGCCCCATGCGCAAGAACCAGCTTCACAAGTTGCTCCAACGAGGCCAAACCACCTGACAATGCTACATGACGTTGTATCCGCTGCCGGCAGACAGAGCCAACGTGCCTCTCGGGCCACCCCTGTGATCGACCTTGCCCAGCTGCTCGCCTCCCACCCACGCCGCCACTCGGAGCTATCAGCAGGGATCGTCGGTACCAGTGGTACGCCTCCGCCTTGCCCGCTGTACCGCTCCCTCACTATGAGCCGCCTGCTGAGCTTAAAGATCCCAACAGGGCCGACGCTGGGGCCGGGGGCAGTGGCATGGAGCAGCACCTTCCAGGCAGCTTCCTCCCAAACGCTGGCAGCAGCAAGGACCGCCACCCACCGCTACAATGCCGCCGCAGCAGCAGCAGCAGCAGCGGCGGCGGCAGCAGCAGCGACTGGCACCACCGGCGGGGCTCTGGGTTTAGGCGGTGGGCATGGCGGCCCTGACGTGGCTGCGTCATGCCTGGTGCCGTTTTCCAGCGTGTGCGTGGAGGGCTGCGTGCACCTGCTGCTGTTGGTGCACGGGAATGCTGTGGTGGAGGACGCGGGTGGGGAGCAGCAGGAGCTTCTGGCGGGAGGAGGGCAGCAGGTGCGCCATATGAGCATGGACCTGTCAAGTGAGGCAGGGGCAGCAATTCACAGCGCGGAGGCGTTTGCTGCTGCCGCTTACGCCGCTGTGACGACCATGCTGACGGAGGCTGGCAGCTTCCCTGGTGCGGGTGCTGGTGGGGCGGCGCAGGGCTTTGGGAGCATATATGCCTGCAGTGCGGGTTTGGCGGCGGTGTGGCCGCCGGCCGTGCCCCTGTGGGAGCGCGGCGGCGGGGTGGCAGAGGCAGCGGCAGAGCCTGCGGGAGGGGAGTGCGGCATGGCTGATGCGCATGAGGCATGCAACCTGGTGGAGGTGGTTGTGGCGTGCGACGCGTCGCTGCTGCGTGGCCTGGAGGCCGTGCGGTGTGTGGTGGCGGGGCAGGGTGGCGAGGTTACTGAGGGCACGGAGCAGCGGCAGGGGCACGAGCAGGAGCAGGAGCAGCAGCGCGTGTACGTGGACTCCGTGGTCGAGGTTGTGCCCGCAGCGGTGGGGCGCCAGCAGCAGCTGGAGCAAGATGATTCTTCATCGGAGGCGGCAGCACGCATGGGGGCGGCGCACCTGGCACACGTGAGGTAGGGCCCAGGCCGAACACCGAGGAGTGTGCGATGCACGTGGGAGTGAATGAGGTGGGAATCCCCGCGAATCGACATTTGTAAAGGAAGGAAAACTGTTGCAGCTACGTCCTGCTGCTACCTGTCTCCTTCCTTCTTTCCGTCGTGCGTTGCACCGTCCTTTCTGTCCGTCACCACTTTGCATTCACCTGCAGCTCGCAGTACACTTGTGCGTGAACCTTTTCTTCTCCTGTGACGTGAGTTGCTACACCGGTACCCGACCCCCCTGCCTCCCACCGTTACCGCAGGCTCCAGCTGCCCCGCGCCGCGCTGCTGAGCCCTGGTGTCCTGACGCTGCACATGCTGCCGCCGCCATCCATCAGCGCCCAGCCCAACCACCCCGCGCCAGCCCCGCCAGCCGCCCGCTCTCACGCCCCGCTGTGCTTCCTGCCGCTGCTGGTGCTGCCCGCCCCTGCCGCTCGCGAGGTGGCGCAGCTGCACACGTACGCCGTGGCCAGGGAGCTGGGATGGGGGAAGGACGAGGGGCAGGAGGGCAAGGGCATAGAGCAGCAGCAGGACGCCGCCGAGGTCGATGCCAGCTACACCACCCACCTCAGCCACCTGCTGGCGGGAACGCATGGCGGCGCTGCTGTTGAAACGGCGGCGGCTATGGCGGCCCTGCACAACAACGGCGTGTACAGCCTGTCGTACGACTTTGCCGCGCTATTGAGCCTACCGCTCAATGCCGCTGAAAGTACGGCAGTGGACGGAGGTGCCCCGAACCCCGACCCGTGGGCCTTCTGTGGCGTGCTGCGGCTGCTGGCGGAGCGGGGCATGGGGGCCTGCCTGCGGATGGGGCTGGAGGCAATGCAGCGGGCGGGGGTGCGGCTGGAGCTGGGGGACGGCGTGGCTTGGGAAGGGAGCAGAGTCGACTGGGACGGAAGCAGCCCGTCAGTGGGGAGAACCTCTGCCGGGGCTGAAAGCAATGGGAGCAACGACCCTAGTGTGCTAGCTGCGGCCAACCTGGCTGCTGCAGTGGGAGGAGGCGGGAACGTGCAGCTGACTTCGGCTGGATTGCCAGCTCAGCAGCCGTGGGGTACCGTCGAGGGCAGCGCTGAGGCAGCAACCGGTCTGGGGCCGCCCACACCTGCGGACAAGAGCCCAGCTGCGAATCGGGTCTCTGGGAAGGTCTCAGGATCTGAGCCCTTGCTCCAGGATCCTGTGCACCAGGCAGCTCCCGCGCAGGCCGTCGGTACAAGCATACCGGTCGCTGGACCGTCCACACCCTGTACGACTCACCGCTCCATGGCATCGCCCACCACACTGCCGCTCCTGCCTCCCGGGGACACCCACCAGCCCTGGCTCTGGTGGCTGCGAGCCCTGGTCCTGGGCTTCTCTCCAGCTGCCGTGGAAGCTGCGTACCAGAATCGCTACAAGCCCGCCCGCTGTCGGGCCTGCGACTGCGCCGCCCTGGCCCTTCACCTGGCCATGACAACTGTCACGCTGGTGAGGAACCTGAAGACGGCGGCTTGGGACAGTGTGCCGCACGGAGGCGAGCAGCAGGACGCAGGTGCTGCTGGGTCCGTGGGCGGTGCCCCGCAGGTCTCGCCCCAGTCCACAGCTGCCCATGGCGGATACGACCCGCAGCTGGCGGCCCAGCTGCTGTGGATCGGTGGCGCGCTGGCGTCGCTGCTGCTGATGGCGCGGACGCACCTGCACGTCCAGTAAGCTCGGCCTGGCTCATAGGCCGTAGGCTTCAGCTTCCTTACGGTGTCCATTTCATTGGTGCGTCATCATATACCTCAACCCCATGTCCCACCACCGCCTACCGTACTATTTCGCCTGACTCAATAACAAGCACCTACTTCACCATACCCAGCACAGATGCACTGATGCCGCAAGCCGCACGCAACCCTGCAACACCATCAGGCACCGCAACGCAACGCTGCTGTTTCGCGGCCTGTTCAGCGCCGTCGCGCTGACGCTCGTCACCTGGACCGCGCCCGGGGACTCGGAACTGGCCGCCGGCAGGCCCAGCGGCGCGAGCGGTGCGGGTGGCCCCTGGTTCCTGATGCCGGACGGCTGGGTAGCCAACTGCCAGCGCTACGGCCTGCACTGGTTTGTGTTCGCGCTGTGGGACCCCGCTATGTTGCAGGTGAGGGACCGCCTGCGTGTGGTTGCGATACGTTGTGGACCGGTGTGGGCTACCTTAATCATGTTGCGCTTCAAGCACATGCTAACTTTTGGTGTTTTCGTCGGCCTGCAGTGCCTGCATGTACAAGTTGCTTGGCTGGTATCGTTGCTTTACCAGGACACGCTAGCTGTGCTGGAGCAATTTTGCAACCTCGAAAGTCCTGCTTGGGCACCCTGACCTTTCCAGCCAGTACATCGCAAAGCAGCGTGTTGACATGCAGTCCACCGTAAAAAATGAAATGAAAATGAAAAAACAGGTCTGCAGCTGTAAGCACCGGCTACCGCCACGGTCCACGTGCCTTCGCGCCTAGCACCAACGCAGTCCCACCATTACACCTCATACCCCAACCATGACGCGGTCCGCGCCCTGCCCCCACGCAGCTGTCGCTGCCGCTC
This sequence comes from Chlamydomonas sp. KOR1, assembly GCA_036984285.1. NCBI lineage: Eukaryota > Viridiplantae > Chlorophyta > Chlorophyceae > Chlamydomonadales > Chlamydomonadaceae > Chlamydomonas > Chlamydomonas sp. KOR1. The sequence goes on from BQMZ01000351.1 coordinate 495,593, forward strand.
CAGGCGGTCGTGAGCACGGCGTACCTGGTGCCGGCGGCGCTGCTGCAGCTGCGCGTGCACCCCGCCGCCGCCGTTACCATGGGTGAAAGGCGTGGAGGTGGTGGTGGCGGCGATGATGGCGCCGCCTGGCGCGCCGCCGCTGTGTTCGCTGTGGGCAACGCGGTGTGCGGGCTGGTGATATCGGCGGTGACGGACCTGGCGGGCCGCAGGGCCTTTGTTGGGGAGCTGCGGAGGAGGGGGACGGCGGCAGTGGACGGGCAGGGGCTCGTGGGGGGAGCTGGGCGTTGCCACGGATGGCGGTGGGCACGAGCCAGACAAGTGAGTGAGAGGGAAGAGCTGGATACTGCAGGTGGTGAAGGAGCTGAGGGCGGTGGGGAGGGACGGAAGCAGGGGAGGGCGTGCGGCGGTGCGGCCCGGATGGCGGCGGCGCGCAGGGGGTTTGGCAGGGGGTGTTGCACGGGTCATGAGAGGCGGCGTGCGTGGCGGGGTTGCTATCTAGAAGGCGCATGCGGCACTGCCGGTGGCGGCAAATGTCCAGTTCCACCATTGCAGCATGCACCCCTTGTCAGAAGCGCATGCGAGTTTGGCGGACCCGACCCCTTGGTCTATTCGGGGTTCAAGGTTTTGCGTGCCTGCGCTGGAGCCCCTCAACCCGGGTGCGTTTGAACGAGGACTGAATACTGCTTCCCTGGTGTGCAGCACAGCTGGTGAAACTTGATAAGTTGCAGGTACACACAGCAATAGTGCCGTTACCGGTGAGGGAGAGCACCGTTTTACGGGGGGTGCACGGTTTCGGTGCGGGTTGCCGGTACGGACCCAAAAGTAGCCCAAGCGCACGTGTGAACATGTCAAATACAACCATTATCATTGGTTTCTTGGGGCTAATGCAGCACGTGCACTGATGTCCTGGCGCACCACGCCCTCCTGGCATAGCGCGGCACGCACGCTTCCTCAACAGCTGTAAACTATAGGCCGTAACTTATTACCATGCTGGGCGCATCATAACGCATCGTGGGAACATGCGCTAGGATGGGAAGGGGCCGCCTCGCCAGGGAGCACTGCCAGCTTGCAAATGAGCGAGGTAGACGCCAAATCGCTCTACACGAAGGGCTGGGGCTCGACACAAACAGGCCACAATGGGAGCAAAACGCACTCTTAGCGCGTATGTCTGTGCGAGCCGTGTATGTCAGGGGCCCTGTATTGTAGTTAAATCGATAAATTGGGCGGCGATGTGTTTGGTTGGACTCAGAGTTGAAAGGAAACATAACAGCTGGAAAGACCCCTGGGGTACCCGGACCGGCGACCTCCCCTGGCCAAACTCGCATGCCCTTCTGACTGAAAAGGGGTGATGCCACGCCTGGAACGCGGGAGTGGGGGGCGCGGGGGCCCTGCCGTCAGGAGGAGCAGGTCTGCGTGTGATGAGTTTTGAGCACCAGGCCGACGCGACAACGCGAGCACATGTATGATATGCCATTCGTGTAGACGGGTCTGTTCTTTTCTTGGCCAATCGAGGTAGAGGTTCAAGGGCCACAGGATGTGAATGCCTGCCCTGGTTTCCGCCTTTTCGACGAGAGACCGTGTGCAGATGGACCTGTGACACGAAGGCCTGTGGGTGCTTTCGCGTGGCGGCACATTTATACCATTTCGTCAAGCAGGCTCTAAAATGTCTTTGTGCAAGAATGACCTGCCTTCGGATTACGTTAAGTTTGCAAATGTACGGCGCCCGAGGACCCTGTCCAACGGCACCGGCGTAACTCCTGCACGTGCGTTGTGACTCCTGCTCTGCACAGTTGCAGGACTGCCCTTCCCGCTTGCAATTGAACATGACAACAAGGCTTCGATGCGAAATTCTAGCAGCGACACGTTCCCTGACATAAGCTGCCGGCCTGTGCCAGAAGGCCTTCTGGCCTGTGCCGCTTTCAAACTCCACTGGGCAACACAGTGCGTGCAAGCGGTTCGCAACGGTCTTAACATAGAATGCCTAGGAATCTTGGAACATCTGTGGCTAAATCAAGGCCGACCACGCTTCGCGCCGGCCCTACTGTGTCGTCCTCCGGCGCGCTGTCGTTTACGGCCTGGTTCGCTCTTCACGCACGGCGGTCTGACATCGTGCTACTGTCCTTGGAACTGTTGGCCCTCGACTGCGCATTTGTCCTCAAGCTCAAGTCTTGTGAGGCCTTTCCCGCCGATGCCAGCCTTGGCGCCGCCCTTCAGGCGAGTTCCGCGACTTATTACGAAGGTGCTTTCACGTAGAGTGCTGTCGTCCGGGCTGCATTTGTCAAGAATTGCATTCGCCGGCGGTGTGCACAGCCTTGAAGGCTCGGCCCCGAACGTACCACCTGCAAACCTGTCGATTGCCGCATGCATGCATTGTGCAATGTAGTGCATCTAACAATAAAATCATACAACTCTGCAGTGCGGCCATCAACGCTTTCCGCTTTCCCTTGCGGCACCCCACGCCTACCAGCAGGAGCTGCTGCACGCGGCGTTTGCAGGTGCCCTGACCGACCCATGGGTCCGGGTGCGTGTGGGAGACTACGTCAGCCTCGCCCACAACGCCGTGCAAATCGCCGTCCTCGTCGTAGCACTGCTGTCCCCCAGTATCTACAGAAACGCCCGCCACTGGCTGCTCTTCGCCGTCAGCGCCTCAGTGCTGGTCGGCGCGGCCCTCTCCGTCACGTGGACTCCCACGGACCTGCTGCCCAGTACGGGAGCGGCCTGCCTCAGCCGCGCTCAGGGGCGCACCATGGTTGCCTACCTTGTATGGAAGCTCATCTTCCTACTGCCGGTAAGTTGGATCCGCTTAGGTGATTCACAAGATCACAACTTCTGTATTGCCAGCTCCCACCAATGACATTATTCTACAACAGTCCCGTTTAGTTGAGACGGGGCCGGGCGGGCTATGGACGGGGACCAAAACTGTGAAACTACGTACACAAGTACACATGCATACAGTCACTGTTGCGTGGCGATGCCGGGGACCTGCCATCGTACATGGAATGATGCATGGAAACTTGCGTGTTCGCAGAAGGGACCAACTCAACTCTGCTTGTCGGGAAGCCTGCTTTGCAGGACGGGGGCAGCAGCACCTAGGACTCACTGAGGTAAATGATAAAGGACTGATGCGCGCCACTATCTGCAGGTCCCCTCCTCGTACCAGCTGCTGTTCGGCCCCCTGCTGTGGGCCATGACCATGGTGGTCATGCCGGCCGTGGACCGAGCGATGGTGGTAACACACGGCGGAGAGCTCGGACCACACGACCCTGGCCCCCATACGCAATCGCAACAGGCGGGCCCGGGCCTCGTGACGGTTGGTGCGACCTTCCTGCTCATGGCCTGCCTGCCGTACGCTGTAGCCGTTACAGTGGAAAGGGCCGTACTGCGCCACAAGTACGATGCATATGTAGCAGCTGCAGCTGGGGATGCCAGCGGGGATGGGGGCAGCCGCACTGCAGGGATCGGGGTTAGCGGCAGCAGCGGCAGCAGCAGCAGCAGCGGCAGCAGCAGTAGTCGCAGTGGCAATGGGGCCACCGGCGGCACAATTGTCTTAGACACGGTTGGCGGCAGCGGCGGCGGCGGCGGCAGTGGCAGCACGATGCAGGCGCAGCTGGGCTACACCCCATCTCAGCGCCCCAGCACTGCTCCAGACGTCAGGGACCAGCAAGCAGCGCCTGCACCGTCCTCGCCCCCAGCTGGCGTCGTGTGCCCAGGGAACCGAAGAAGCAGCTGCGGTGCCTCAGACGCCTGCAGCAGCTACAGCGCGGGCGGATCTGCACGCTCCCCGCGCACCATATTCTCTGCACCGAGCTTCAGCTCCTCGGTGCTAGGACGGCAGCTGCCCGGAGGGGCGTCCGGCGGCACGCCAGGCGGCAGCCCCACAGCCCCTGTTGGCAGCCCACGGCGCCGTTCCGGCTCTGGAGCGTCCATCACAGCCAGGAGCAGCAGTGAACAGCCCCACGCGCCGCGGCCTGCCTTCGCACTCAGCCCACAACCACCGACCCACCATGCCCAGCATCTTGGTGGTGCGACGGCGGCTATCACACACACCACAGCGTCAAGGTGCCTCCAGCCACCCCACCTGGCCCACCCCGTGCTGGACATCACCCAACTGCTGGCCCCCCGTCCACGTCCCCTCCCCAATGCCGTCACCGGTGGCTCTGCCGGCAGCAGCAGCACTTACCCCTTGTCTTTGTACACCTCCCGGACTACCACCCACCTGATGAGCCTGAAAGCACCGCTGCCGCACTCAGCCCAGCAGGGCGCACGCGCAGGGGGGATCACCTTCCCGGCAGCTTCCTCCCGAGTACTGGCAGCCGCAAGGTCTGCTATCCACCGCCGTAACACAGCAGCAGCGGCGGCAGCGGTGGCCGCCGCGGCGGCGGAGGCAGGGTCCACTTCCCCCGGGGCCCTGGTCACTGGGGTAGGTGGCGGGCCGGACATTGCTGCGTCGTGCCTGGAGGGCACGCTGCCACGTGCCGTGCCCCTGTCGTGCGTGTGCGTGGAGGGCTGCGTGCACCTGCTGATGCTGGTGCAATTGGCAGGAGGGGGCCCCGAGGACGCGGATGCAGAGCAGCGTTTTGCTGCTGGGGGTGGGTTACTGGTGCATCATGCCAGCACGGACCAGCTGGAGGCATCCTGCGAGGCGGAAGCGGACTTGTCGGCTGCTGTAGATGCGGCTGTGACCAGGATGCTTTTGGATCTGGGCAAGGCGGGTGGTTGCGGCGGAAAGAAGGACGAGCACGTCCTGGGAGTGGGCCGTCGCAGTGCTGGTTTGGGGGCGGTGTGGCCGCCTGCGGTGGCCCTGCGGGAGGACGGCAGCGGGGGAGCGGAAGCAGCAGCCGTGGCGGGGGAGGGTGGCACGGCAGGGTTGGAGGCGGCGGGCGACCATGCGGAGGTGGTGGTGGCGTGTGGGGCGTCGCTGCTGCGTGGCCTGGAGGCCGTGCGGTGTGTGGTGACGGGGCAGGGGGGCGGGGACGGCGCAGGAACGTGTGGGCAGGCTCAGCAGCAGGGGCAGGTGTACGTGGACTGCGTTGTGCCGGTGGTACACGCGGCCGAGCAGCAGCAGCAGCAGCAGCCGGTGGCAGGGGGCCAGGCAGCTGCGGTGGCGGAAGGAGAGGCAGCAGCGGAGCCGATGAAACGTTTCAGGTGGGGCTTCGGCCAGATAGTATTGCGCAGCGTTGTGAGCCTTTGTTGGGCTTTGTTGCAGAGCGGATGCTGCCAGCGAGACATTACGTGCACGCTTCTTTGGTGCTAACAAAGTAACATGATTGAACTGCCTCCTCTTCTCGTCATGATTGACTATCGGCACCGTACAGGGTACGCTGTTGCTATAGGCTTAAATAAAACAGCCTTTATCGAACTCCACGCCGCAGGCTTTCCCTGCCCCGCTCCGCGCTGCTCAGCCCTGGCGTCCTGACGCTGCACCTGCTGCCGCCGTCACCCGCGGACAGCCCGCTGGTCCAAGACGCCCCAGCCAAGTCCGCCCCGCCCTCTCACGCCCACCACGCCCCGCTGTGCTTCCTGCCGCTGCTGGTACTGCCCGCCGCCGCAGCCCGCGAGGTGGCGCAGCTGCACGCGTACGCCGTGGCCAGGGAGATGGGGTGGGGGGAGGAGGAGGCGCAGGAGGGGCAGGAGGGGCAAGGCGAGGAGCAGATGGAAGGTGCAGCGGGGGCGGGAGGCAGCAACTTTACGGCTGGGGTCAGCAGCCTTCTTTCGGGCTCCAGCGGCACTTCTGAAGGTGATATCTGTGCCGCCATAGCGGCCCTGCACCTTAACGGCGTGTACAGCCTGTCGTACTACTTCGGGGCGCTGTTGCAGCTGCCGTACAGTGCAGCTGGTGGTACGGCAGCGGACGCCGGCGGTCCTTTCCCCGACCCGTGGGTCTTTGGCGTGCTGCGGCTGCTGGCGGAGCAGGGCATGGAGGCCTGCCTGCAGATGGGGCTGGGGGCGATGCAGCGGGCGGGTTTAAGTCGTGTGGATTACGGTGGAGGCGGACTGGACGAAAGCGGCTGGAGCGGTGGAGATGTTGACTCCACGGTCCAAGACGCCTATGTTGCTGAGCCAAGGGGTTGGCTGGATCCAGTCATGGCAAACACCAGCAGCAGCAGCGGCTGTGGCGCTTCTGTAGGTGCGGGAACTGAGTCGGCCCCCGCAGGAAATGTACGGCAGCACTCATCGGACTCAAGGTATAGCTCTGGGGGAGGCGACATTCGGGGTGGAAAGGTAGAGCAGCACCGCGCAGCACACGCGAGCTGTGCCGGGGTGCAAGGTCCTGCGGACCTGCGTACTCCACGCTGTAGCCTCCGCAGCCTGCGGCTCCCCTCACCTTTCGCCAACCCGGCCAACCCAGCCGGCGCCTCACTCGCACCCACCACATCCCGCCGCCGCCCGCCGTTTTCGCCATCGACGTCGTCGCTCCCGCTCCCGCTTCCGCCGCCCCACGGCTCCTGGCGCTGGTGGCTCCGATCCCTTTTCTTCGGCTTCTCTCCTGCACCCCTGGAAAAAGCCTACCAGGACGGCTTCAAGGCCGCCCGGTGCCGTGCCTACGATTGCGGCGCGCTGGCCCTGAACGTGGCCATGCCCACCGTTACGCTGGTGCGTATGCTGCGGGACGGTGGGCAGCAAGGCGGGCCCGCTGCTGGCATGTGCCGCCTCCAGGACGGCTGCCCGTGCGGGCACGCGGCGGCACGTGGCGGCGGCTACGACCCGCAGCTGGCGGCGCAGGTGCTGTGGCTTAGCTGCGCCGTGGCGTCGCTGCTGCTGGCCTCGCTTACCCACCTACACGCCCGGTAAGCAGGCGGCGTCGTCCCCCCACTGTACAACTTGGTCTGCACCGAATCAGTGCGGGTGGGGTTGGGTCTGACGTTCACACCGTATGGCTTGGGCTACGCCGGCGCCGCAGGTGGGCACCGTGATTGCGCATGAACCAGCCATAGCCTCCCGTCTGAAACCCCACGCGCTGCTACCTGACACGGCCAACGTACCACAAACCCACAGGTACCGCAACGCCGCGCTGGTGGTCCGTGGCCTGGCTAGCGCTGCCGCCCTCGCGCTCATCACGTGGACCGCACCCCTAGCTCCGGAACCGACGGCGGGCAGGGCAGACGGTGCGCCCAGCGCAACGCAACCCTGGCTCCTGGTGCCCGATGGCTGGGTCATCAACTGTCAGCGCTACGGCCTGCACTGGTTCATGTTCTCGCTGTGGGACCCAGCCATGCTGCAGGTGGGTGTGCATGGGGGCGACGGAATCGGTCCTGTTGCAGCAACACAACTTACACAGCAGCGCTGCGGGCTTGCCCACGCTCTCCCTGAGTACGGTAAGTCAGTGTTGGTCATAATTCCGTCTGTCCGGCCATATTTAGTCGCAGCTCGCAGGCCTCACTGCTCATCCTGCTCCCGCAACGTGCCGGAGCGGCACTCGTAAGCTCACCCCGGGCACCGCATTTGGTAATCCCCGTACCCCCGATCTGCTCCTTCTGTCCGCGCACTGCCCCCAGCTGTCGCTGCCGCTCCAGGCGGTGGTGAGCACGGCGTACCTGGTGCCGGCGGCGCTGCTGCAGCTGCGCGTGCACCCCCTAGCAGTTGTGGGCCAGAGCCAGGGTCAACGACTGGGAATGGCAGTCGCTGGCGGCTGCGAGGGCGCGTCTTTCGTGTCTTCCACGGCCACAGCCCCAGCCTGGCACGCCGCCGCTGTGTTCGCTGTCGGCAACGCGTTGTGCGGGCTGGTGATATCGGCGGTGACGGACCTGGCGGGGCGGATGGCGTTTGTGGGGGAGTTGAGGAGGAGGGCCGTGGAGCAGCAAAAGGGGCTATTGCAGTAGTGGCACAGGTGTCACCACCAGTGCCAGCAGCAGCCGGTGGTGGGAGGAGAGCACCAGGCGCAGCTGGGCCCAGCAAGCGGCTTCGGGGGCATTGGGCATGTTGATCATTGGAGGGAGCAGGCAAAAGGGGACGGTGGGGGCGGCGGGGGCGGCGAGGAGGAGGGAACGGGCGTGCGCGGCTGGCGGAGGGCGTGGCAGCTGGGGTGGCGGGTGGCGCGGCCACTGTATGCGATGGAACAGTACGGAATTATGGGCGGGGATTATGCGGAACGGTCACGTGCTGTGCAGTGGATAGCGGGTTTTGCCCTTTTATGGTATAAGGTGACGGTGCCGTTGATATGCTGTTGAACGTGCGAAGGTGGCAGGTCTTCCGGCCGGCGTCGCTCCTTACACTGCATGGGCGCAGTGCCTATACCAATATTATTTCGTTTGCTATTTCTGTTGTTGGTTAACGTAAACGTATTGGCTGGAGGCCGGTGGATGCGGGTGCAGCATGGACTGCACAGTGAATGCCACATCCACCGTGCAGAACCGACTGCAGTGCACAGTTGCAGATAAACTGCAGTGCACAGTAGAGAATTGACTGCAGACTCTGCAGTGCACAATACAGAACTGCTTGCAGTGCACAGTGCAGAATAATGAACTGCACGCTTGGCACAAGGCGTGCATTGGGGGGGGGGGCATTGACCTTGTTGAGCGATTTGGGCAACCGTTCGTTCCGTGGTGCATCCACAGGCCTGGGGCGGTTGACCGGGCAGCGGGCACGGTGTTATCGCGCACGCCTGGTGCAACATCGCGTCCCAGCACGTGCGGTATTGCGGCGTCGTGGTAGGATTCCCTGAGCTGATTGATTCCTGATAGGTGTGGTCGGGACCAGTATCGTGTGGCCACACCACCTGGAATGTAACACAAAATGCCGAAAAAAAGCTGGAGCCAGCATAGGACGCGCGGGGCATGCTGTAGGACCGGCGCTACAGGCTCTTAGCTGCGGTCCCATTATTTCATCAGTGTGTATCAGCTAGATTCGGCAGCAACATCATGCAGTGCATGAATGGTGCATCAGATGGCGGCGAACGCCAGCTGGCACGTGCGGGGCAGGGGAGCTCCCCTGGTGCGGGGCGGTGAACGCACCCAGGGTGTGGGTCAACATCATACATCAAGCATGATACGGTAACCTTCGGCGTGCTTCACAACAACCATGAAGCCAAGTCAGCCTGCTCCTTACAGCCCAACCGGCTGCGCTTCTGCAAAGCAAGGCAGGCACGTTAGGCCTGCGTAGGGGGGCAGCAAAACGTTTACAGCTGTACCTTGTACAGCACCTGCCACGCAAAAAAACAATGTACTCCGACGCCTGCCACGCCCTGTTGACGGTACCACACGCATGCGTTCCAGTCCAAGCCGCAAACATCGCTTCCCGGCTCAGATGCACACGCATAAGCGGCAGGGCGAGGCGAGTGGCAATGCACCAACGCTTGCGTTAAGCAGAGCGCTGCAACCCAAGCACATGGTCCCGCTCAACTCAATGACAAAGGCAGCCTTGTGCAAGCGGGGCCCCGCTCCCAACATATGGTTCCAGTTCCGGTGCCTGCACCAAGCAACCCTGCCAACCACAACACCCGCCTGCAGGGTCCGGCCCTTCTGTGCCTGGCACACACACAAGCGGCACGTGCGCCGGTTCCATGACAGAGCCCCTTGCCTTGCTCAGCACGTGTCCGACGGATGGCACATTGCCTCCCGCCAACCGGCACAGATATGCACCCACAAACAGCCCTAACCGTGGTGCAAGCCCTTCTGCCATGCCCCGATGCCAGCGCCCGCCGCTACTGCGGGAACCCACGCCTGAGTCTCAGCCGTGCGGGGTGCGACTGCACTGCAAATCCGTGCCACAAGGGCATCGCAGTCCGTGGTGGCCTCCAGCCAACAGGCAAGGACGCCCAGCCCAGCTCCCATCAGGCACACGGCCCACACAACACGCCATAAGAAAGCGCCCATGTACATATCCGCCACCGCCCACTTCAACCATGTACCGCCCGCTGTTGCAACAGCACCATCCGCAGGGAGAGGGCTGCGCCCGTCACCACCAGAGGGTCATCACTTGTCCATCTTCCAGCGGTCTTCGTCCGGAGGCTCAGCGGACATCTGCCACCGCTCGCCGCCGCGGCCGGCGGGCTGGCGGCTGGCGCTGCGGCTGCGGCGCCGTGGCGACCGCGAGCGGGAGCGGGCGCGTGACCGGGAGCGCGAGCGGGACCTGCAACAAGCAGCAGTAACAGCACCTTACGTCGGACTCCTTGACTCGTCGCCTGCACAACGCCGCCCGTGCGGCGCGGAATGGCCGTTGTGACATCCACGGCGCCCCCTGGCAACCCCCGCTCTTACCACCCTTGACACATGCACGATTGCTGCCCTGCCCCCAAACGCACCTTCTCCGGTCCCTGTCCCTGTCGTGGTCCCGCCCGGGCGACGTCCACCGCCGCACGATGCCGCCCAGCCCCACCTGCCGCCCGTCCCGGTCCTTGTCCCTGTCCCGGCTTCTGTCCCTCTCCCGGCTCCTGTCCCGGTCTCTTTCCCGGCTCCTGTCCCGGTCCCGGTCCCGGTCGCGATCCCTGTCCCAGTAGTCTCTGTCCCGCTTGCTGCGCATGCGCAGCTCGCGCTTGCGGCGGCGCTCGCGGGAGCGAGAGCGGGAGGACTTGCGGGGGTAGCCGGGTGCGCCGGCGCCGTTCCAGCGGTCAAACTTGGTCTTGCTGCGAGCAACGCCGGGTGTGCAATGGCGCATTGGTTGCTGCTCATTATCAAGTAGGCAAGTACCAGGGGAAGCCTGCACAGCAACTGAGCGCGTGGCGGATACAATGTCCGCTGACCGAGTGCAACAGAGCCAAGCTGAACGCCAAACTGGGGAGCAGGACTTGTCCACTTCCCTCAGCTCCTCCCGATCTCCCCTCCCCACAGCTTCACAGTCAACAAACCCGGTGAAGGTGCCGTAGAACTCAACGGCAATCACGTGCATACCTGGTACTTATTCAAGTCCGCCCAGCGCCCACAGGAACAACCTCGTGCTGCTCATCACTCCGCCGAACCCCACGCCCACACCGCCCATGGCCACACCCGTTGTCGGCCCACCTGATGACCACGCTGCTGCGCTCCTGGTCCATCACCAGCCAGCCCATGCGCTCGAAATGCTTGCAGAACAGGGTGAAGGTGGCGAAGCCGTAGCTCCGAAAGCTGAAGGCCCTGCACAGGCATGGACCAGCACAGGGCGAGAATCCTGGAGTCCCTGGCACGTGACACGTGGGCGCGTGGGCGCGCGGCTACAGGGCAGGGCTCCGGTGTGCGCCTTGCCCAGGTCCAGCACCACATCGGCAGGGCGCCTTGCTCATGCAGGCGCAGTTCTGCGATCAGCACCTTTGCACACCCCTCTGCAGCCGCACAGCCTTCAGTTTCCACTAATCGCCTGCGTCAAGTGGCGGCCCCAGCACCCCATGCACTGCGCAACCAGGCATGCTGCAGCGCACGCCATGTGCCATTTCCAACCCGCCCATCGCGCATGACTACAGGCCCACAGCACCCACGCACCTGTCCCGCATGCGGCAGTAGTCGTTCAGCACGCTGATGTTGCAGGGCAGCCGCTGCCGGTCCGCCAGGTCCTCCAGCGCGGCCTTCACCAAGGCCTGCGCGGGAGGGGTGGGAACACAGCGGAAGCCATGACGACCCACAACCCGTAAGGAGTAGCACCCCAAACTGACAATTGCCACACTGAACATGGAGCGTCAGGCTGGGCGATGCCGTGGCGTCAACATCCATCGCATACAGCCAGTGACTGTGCAGCTGGAGGGCAAACGTCAGTAGACCCGGTCTGATGCATCGCCCAGTGTGGAGCGAGTGCGGACCCCGTCCGCTCACCTCGGTACTGCTGCTGATCCGAATGTCCCCACCCCGGCCACCCCGACCCCGGCTCCGGCTCCTGCTGCGTCCTCTGCTCCTGCTCCTGCTGCCCCGTCTCCGCCCTCGGCTGCGGCTCCTGCTAACACTGCGGTCGCGGCCCTTCGACCCCTTCTTGTCGTCCGCGCCTTTCCTGTCCCTGCACAAGACGGCAGAGTGTAATAATAGCATTACAACCAGGCAACATGACGCAGCATCCACAGGAAGGCTGACAACTGCACCAAGAATGCGAGACACGACCAGCCGGGCCGCGTTTCCTACACGAGTGCCAATTGGACCATCATAAAGCTCGGGTGACGGGCAGCGGAGACACACCCCGTTGCACCTGCACCCCGCACCACGGCTGTGCGCACCTGCTCCTGCTGCGGCTTTTGCTGCTGCCAGGGCTGCGACCCCGCTTCGGAGAGGCCGAGCGGGAACGGGAGCGGGACTTTGACCTGGCGGGCGAGCGGGACGCACTCCGCCCCCTGGCCTCCCCGTCCACTTGCATGGGGGAGGCCCCACCATTATCCTTATCCCTGGAGCGGGGCGCTGGGCTGCGCTTGCTGCTCCGTTTCGCCGGCGAGCGGCTGCGGCTGCTGCTAGGGCTGCGCTTGCTGCCGCGCTTCGCTGGGGAGCGGCTGCGGCTGCGCCTGCTGCTCCGCTTTGCGGGCGACCGGCTCCTGCTCTTGCTCCTGCTGCGGCTGCGCTTGCTGCGCGTCGCCCGGGACTTGCTCCTGCTGCGACTGCGCTTGCGGTCGCTGGGCGAGCGGGACCGGCTGGGGTCGCGCTTGCTACCCCGCTTGGGCGGAGAGCGGCTGCGGCTGCTGCTCGCGCGTCGTCCGTTGCTCTTGGCCGCCCCTCGCTCCTTGCTGCGGCTCCTGCTGCGCTTTGGGCTGCGGCTCCGAGACGCCGAGCGGGCCTTTGACCGGGAGGGGGACCGGGACTTTGGCCGGGACTTTACAGGCGAACGAGAGCGCTTATCAGAGGAAACGGACCTGGGGAAGGGAAGGTACATGACGGGTTTGCTGGACCAGCGTCAGGTTGCGCAACCGTCGCCCGTGCCACAGGCGGCGCAAGCTGCCCACAAGTCTGCTTGCCCAACCCTACGCTGTAGCGCTCCTCAAACCCAGAAAGGCACATTTGGGTTGCAACGAGCAATGCAACGAGCAGTGCAGCGAGCCCTATCTTTGCGTGAGGTACAACCGCAGCGTGAGCAAGGGCTGCATGGTCCCCAGTAGGGCCACTCCACCAGGGCACCAGCCCTGCTGCTCACCGTGAGCGGGATCGCGAGCCTCTGCAAGGCCACAAATGTTAAACACATGTCTTAGTTTGACATACATGCGGTATACACACGGTTTTTTTGCAGTGCGACAGCCTACATGCTGTCAAGATCGTCTACACAGTCAGCTCGCAGCCCTTACCCGCGGCGAGGGCTAGTGACCTGCTTGCTGCCTGCTTTTTCCGCTCCCTCCTGGCGACAAAAGGATTGTCACAGAGTTGGACGTTTGTTTCCGACAGCGAAAAGGGCGGCGTGCCTCAGCAAAGCAATCGATGTACCTCATCGGAGGAAGCCATCTTTCTTTGTCCCACTCAAGTCGCTGCGCAGATGTTCGCGGTATGTCAGCACTCAGGCTAGCATGCAGCACTAGTTGCCCCAGTCAAGACGGTCTCCCCTTTCCCAGGACAAAGGAATGATTCAACCAGCTTTTAGGCCTAGGCGCCTTGGCGTACAAAGCCTTGACCCATCGCTGGGCTGTGACTGAGCATGCCGATGTCGTACTGCACCCTGTCGCCTTGAGGCTGGACACTCATCCGGGCATGGCGCCGTGTGGCATGGCCAGAGCTGCTCCGATGACCCTACGAGAAGCTGCATCACGTCGTATGGCATCCGCCACCCCACGAAGTTCCGCAGCAGGGGAGCTGCTGGGGGGCACAGCCCGTTTGGACAGCCACCAGAACAGCCAGGAACAGCACACATCACGGGTGAGGTCAGCACTGCATATTTACACGTGTGATGTGTACGGTACTGGCTTTGCAAGAGTCATAGATTGCAAAGTGGCCTCGTGCAAAGCGAAGGCCCAACAGAGCAGGCAGTTGCCCGCCAAAATGCAAGACCGAAATGCCTGAAACTGCACTAGCCTTTCAATTTGTGTGCGTGCTTTGTTGCCTGTTGCATTCAGTATAACCAACAATAACCCAAGTGGGGCTCAGGTCGCAACACGTAGCCTCCTACCGTCCAGCAGACCTGGACCGGCCGCCCCTTGTCACACATGCTCGCCTTTCATGCTAGCCAGCGTTCGCCTCACCCTGGCCTTGCGTGCCTCACATTGTCAAACTGCAGTTCACATCAAATGTAATAAAATGCCGCTCCAGCCAGAGTGTGCGCCTACTCAACCCACCAATCACGCAACGGGGACATAGTACCGAATCCTCTCGAAACACCAGCCCTCCTACTAGGGGCTCACAACTCGCGTTCCCCGAACCGACCCATGAACCTCCCTCCTCGTCGCTGGTGGTGTCCGCTCTTTTGAGCACACGCCGTCTCTGCGCGCCTTGAACGCCATGGCGCCAAGCGCGCTGCTCTGCCTGCTCCCCTCTTCCTCACACATCCATGTGGAACACCGGCCGCGCTCCAGTAACAAACGGCGCTCAACGGTCCACGCCACATAGTGTAGGGCACGACATTCTCACGAAGCCATATGTTTTACGTGTCGTATACTCACATCCGTCTATCGCATCTATCAACACCACCATCACGGTAACAGTCGCAACCTTGCACCCACGACCTGCCAAGGCGGTTCAGCAAACACCGCCTACTGCAGCCCAAAACTGGCATACGATTACAACAACAGAAACCTGTCTCTCCTCGCTGGGCATTCAAACTCACAAGGGCAGCATGAAACATACAACGAAACCATACAAACAAACAAGCACGCTCTCTTGCGCCTTGCCCAGGGTGCCCCAAACCGCGCAAAGGCGCAGCGACAAATCAGCCGTCGACCATCCTCCACGCGGTAAGATTGTGAATTTCAGGCGCTATCCCTGCGCTCCAGACGCTTCTTGCTGAACGTAGAATCTTCTTCTCTAGCCATCTGCTCTGCTGGGCCATCGTGATGCTGCCTGCGGCCCACACCCTCAGCTCTCCACCCTGCCCACCTCACGCAACCACCATGCGGCCCTGCTGCTGCTGCTGCTGCGCCTCCTCGCCGCTGCCGCGCACCTTGCCCACCAGCATGGTCGTGTAGCGCGTGCCGGACAGCTCGTCACTGCAGAGACAGAAGGGGGGAACATAATCACGCGCAAGCGCAACAGCTAAACGCTTGCTCCTTAGTGCAAGGCAACACTAGCATGGGCGCCCAGAACATGTCCCGCTGAGGTAGTTGGTGTTGGTGTACCACAGCTGGACTTATCGATACATTTTCAAACCGTCCAACCAGGCCCCACGCTTCTTGTCCTTTCCAGGCCCCACGCACCTCCTCAGCGTCACGTGCTGCAGCTTGACCTTGAACACCTCGTGGCTGGGGTGCCGCCCGAACTCCACCGCGTCGCCCGGCCACAGCCGCACCGTGGCGCCCGCCGCCAGCCGCTTGCCGTTAACCCACGTGCCGCGCTCCGTGCCCAGGTCGGTCAGGTAGTGCTGCCCGTCCGCCTGGTCGTGCCACACCTTTGCGTGCTGCTCGGCCACGTGGATGTCGTCCACGGCCAGGGCCACGTCACCGCCGGCGCCCACGCGGCCCACCACCGTTGGCCGGGAGCCCAGGTACACGCCCTTACACTCGGTGCTGTTGTTCACGTCACCCCCGCGGGCGGCAGAGCTGGCGGCCGACGCAGCGCGCTCGGAGACCAGCAGCCAGTCGGCATGCAAGCTGTTCACGATGGACGCGTCGTTCGACATGAACTCGGCAAAGCGCGACTCGGCGAAGGCCTTGGGCTTGTCGCCCAGGGAGCAGTAGCTGGTGCGGTTGGGCGCGACGTTGCCCGTGTTGCCTCCCAGCACCCAGTCCAGCACAGCGGGCATGGTGAGCAGCATCGCCAGGCGGCCGATGACGCGGCCGGGGTGCGGGATGCGCAGGCTCTCCACCCACTTGCTCCAGCCCTCGCCCAGGTAGCACTTGTAGGTGGAGGCCATGAAGGCAGCCATGCCGGCCATGCCGTGGATGACTGACGCGCGCATCATGCGGTTGGCCTGGTACTGCTTCAGCACCTGGAGCACAACGATGCAAGGCAGGACGAGGGCACGGCAAGCACGCACGCTCAGTACAACGGCTTCAGTACAGCGGCTGTAACCACGCATTTGTGCCAGCTGCTAACAGTGGTCCTGCAGCCGCGTTGAACCCCAGCCAAAAGCAACTGATTGGAATTGCTACTTTTCATCCCCCCTTCCCGCTTCGGGCAACTATGCACTCTAAAAACGCTTCACGAAGAGAGTGGCACACGCGCGTTTCTGCTTCCAAGTGTGCTCGCCAGCCGACGCACCTCCTCAACGTTGACCGCCGCCGAGTCCCCGCCCTTGTCCGCCACCGCCTTGCTGAGGTCCACCGCCAGCTCGTACGCGTCCTCGATGGCCATGCAGCCGCCCTGGCCCAGGTTGGGCTGCATGGCGTGCGCGCTGTCGCCCAGCAGGCCCACGCGGCCCTTGGCCCACGAGAAGATGGGCGGCCTGACAACGAAACGGGGCAGCGCGGTATGTTAGGCTGCGTACCAGTTTCATCCACGATGGCTGTTTTTCCCTTACTAATTGACTTGCCTCAGCGCCTAGCCCTAGGGCCACCCCGCAGCGGCACAGGCGCTCACTGAAGCGCGCTCCAACCAGCCCACTTCCAGCCCCCTCCCAGCGCCCCAGTCGCCCTCCTCACCTGTCGTAGATGTCGCGGCGCAGCACGTCCTCCTCGGGCGTGGCCTTGATGAGGTCCACCACGTTGTCGTTCCAGTGGCCGAAGATCTCCAGCAGCCGCGCCTTGCGGCCGCCTGGGGCGTCCGTGCCCCCGGGGGCCTCCTTGTGGAAACCGTACCTGGCACACGGCGAAACGCAGACATTTCCCGTCAGACTCTTCGCGCACGGACTGCATTGCCATACGAAACTGACAACCACAGCTGCATGCCACTGTGTCTGTCATCCTTGCGCGGCCGTTCTTAAGCCCAAAATTCACGTCCTCGGCTGAAGCCCCGGCCCGTGCTCACCACTGCATCTTGCCGTTGCCCACGTCGCTGCTCACGAAGTACTGCCCGTTGCCCAGGAACACGCGGTAGCCCACAATGTCAATGTCCGCGGGCGTGAAGTCGGAGATACCTGGTAGGAGCGAGCGCAAGCCGAGGTTTGGTAGTTGCGGGTGCAGTATGGTGGGAGCTTGAGCGGCTATTTCGCTCTCCCTCATACCTGTTCCTAATGCTGGAGGGCTGGAGGTCAGTGCGTACCTTACCGCCCGCTGCATGCAACTCCGAAGCACGGCCCTCGGCCGATTAGGCTGAGCCCATGCGCAGTCTGCGCACCCGCTCCTACCTGTGTAGCAGGTGTACCCGCTGTAGTTGGCCTTGGTCTCCCCGATCAGCTGCTTGCGCACGCGCGACCAGATGCCGTCCGCGCCAATCAGCACGTCGCCCGTAACCTCCTCGCCGCTGTCCAGCCGCACCACCACCTGCACGTGTGCAACAGGGAGCACACGGCAGGGTTAGCAGTCAAGATCAAGCCCCTACCAACAAGAATCTATCCCCGCCCCACTGGCCAACATCACCTTCGCCAACGCAACCTGGCGCGAACAGTAACAAATGACGTCAGGACAAGAAAGCAATCGGCCCCCGACGTCCCGGCCCACCTCGGTCGACCCGGTGGCGGCGTTCACGCGCTCCTCAAACGCCTCCACGGTGCACCCGTTACGGACGATGCCCTCCCCGCCGTAGCGCTCCACGCCGCGCGCCAGAATCTCCTGCAGCGTGACGCGGCTGATGACGCGGGTCACCGGCAGGCCCTTGCTCACGGCGGGGTGGAACGTGTCGAACTTGATGTACCTGACGGGCGACGGAGGGCCAACAACAGACACGCAGCACGAGCGTTACAGGCCCCATTAGTGTCAACACGCTGGCACGAGTAAGATGTGCGAGGTTGCCTGCAAAGCGTGTTTGCAGGCCCGAGTAAACACAGGCTGTACAGTGGGCGGACACGTGGGGGTACAAGAGGACCGAGCAGGCAAACATGGCCGTGCAAGAGCCAGACGCCACGGAGTCGCAGTTGATATCCTATAGTTGATCTAGGAGCTTACCACTCGCCGGTCAGGCCGTCGCACAGGCCGTTGATGCGGTCACCAGTAATGCATCCCTCGCGCAACACCTCGTTCGCAAGGTCCTGGTCGATGGCCTCAAGCGCCGCGAGCGCGTTGCTTTGCACCTGCAAAGAATTGAGATGGTGGGAGTGCGGCACGCAAGCATGAGGTACAATCCTGGTGAAGCCTCTCCGGTACACCCCGCCTGTGCAGGTATGCGGGTTACGCGTGTCGCAAGGAAGCAGCCACGTCGCGCAGGGTGTCGCCAAGCGTCATCATAATGTTGTACACTACTATGTTTACTACGACCTGCTGGCCTTCTCCAAGGAAAGTTGACGAGGGCTTTCCGAGACGACGCACCTGAATGGGTCCACGGTACTTGCCCTCGCCGCGGATGGCGGTAAGGTCGCGTTCAAACACTTGGACCTTGAAGCCTTGCTTGAGCAGAGCGACCGCTAGCAACAGCCCTCCAATGCCCGCGCCCGCGATGATGACCTTCATCGGTCGCGAGTTTTGGTGTACCAGCTGAGCAACCGCGCTGGCCGCCTGAGCACCAGTTGATGCCGCTGCAACAACATGTCGCCGCCCCGGTTGACCATGGCTGGAGGAGCAGCTGTGCAGCGGCTGAAGGCACGGCGGCAACAGCGTGGCAGCGACAGAGTGCGTCGACGATGTCACTGGTACTGGCACAACTGCGTGTGCTGCAGAAGCACCACGGCCAGCTGCATGCCGGCAGACACCGTTTGTCCTCTGTAGAAGCATCTCACGAAGGAGGCGTTGCAACCGACCGCTGTGTGAAGAACAGGCTGATCGGGCAAAAAGCCAACATACACCGTTTGAAAGTCTTCTAGAAAAGTATCAAGGCGGGTTGGGCGACAAGACTTGTGTTCCTCCCATATGCCCCATGCAGCAAAATCTGCCGCAGCAAATCTTCTCCAACTCGGTGTTTCGGGAGCCTATGCAACGTGCATTGTCCTCTGCGCGATATATTTTATTGCTGTGTGCATAATTAAACTGCGCGCGGTGGTCACATGAAAGGAACGCCCTAGGCCGGGCCTCTGCGCATGCACGCTAGGCAATCCTTTGCATCTGCCGCATCTAATAAAGAACACTGTTCGATATTGTGCTTTCCTTTACGGTCGCGTTCTGCGCGGGACCATGGGCTTGATGCGCAAGCGTTCGCAGGTGTCATGGATGCAACCTATGCCATTTCGCAATTGGCAGACATTTTCCTAGCTTCAAGCTCACGTCTTGCCTGGGAGCGCCCGCGCTTTGACAGGGGAGACCTCTTGCCTTCACCTCGACAGGGTCCTCGCGTGCTGTTCCGTGCCCCCACGTCCTTAGCACTCCCTTTGCTGCCCCTGGGCCGGTTTGACCAAGTTGCACGGACCAGTTCGCAGTCAGTTACGCTATGTGAGCAATGTGACGATTTGCAAGACTGCCACCAGAACAGAGTACACATCATATCAGGGGACGCAATCGAACACCAGCCAGGTGCCTGCTTGTGGGTAGCGGTGTATCCAGCTGCATGCCCAGCGCGTTCCGCCATTCTCGTCCCACGCTTTGTCATTATCTGGTTTGCCCACTTGCTTGAACCTTCAAGGCACGCGCTTTGCAGCGAGCAGCACCTGGTCACCGCCTGACCGCCATTCCACTCTCGGCCGCCCCGCATTCCTGGGCAATCTACACGATCCAGGCGGTGTGACCCAGTATGGCCACACGATCTCTCAAGCAGCACCACCACCCTCGCCGCGCCCGATCGGATAATACCGCAGCTGGCTCGCTGTTTATTTTCCGCTCTCCTGCTAGGCCGCTAGCATGTCTGGTGCATCGGGCACCAACACGTGTAACGCCATGCATCGCTAATACGCACGCCAACATGCCAGAGTTTGGGCACAGCGTGTGTATTGTTTGCTTGGGACCATTAGGAATGCCTCGTACATGACAAAGTCTGCCTTGGCGCGTTGGCGGAGAGCATCCATCCACTATCCGCAGGGGTTAACATGGCAAACGACCCTCACCATGCTCAACAGCAACAAACAACTGCCTGCGTTACAATGCTCTATCCACTGGAGTTTCCGCCCCAACGCCAAAGCAACTAGGTGACATAAGCACAGGTCCCATACTGGCAACGCCTTGCATACTGGCCGTCACCCCGACATTGAGCGTACGGCGGCATGAGCAAACCCAAGGAGAGGAGCTTTGCCAGTCGACTCTGCACATGAAAGGACCAGTTCTTCCGGGACGCCCCGTATGCGCAGCACAGCAGGTTGTACCACGTGTCATGTGCTCCAGGCGCATTGCTAGCTAGCCGCACGGAAAGCGTGCTCGCACGAATGCTTGACCACCTCAATGCCAGTCGCCTCGTGCAACCCGCGCGCGGATACCCGGGCATCTGCCCTTCAGCAGCCCAGCCATGCATGTTGCGCACAATACAAAACGGGCACAACTGTAGATTCACGCCGGCGCTCAACACCAGTACGGCACACTGTACCAGCCGACACAGTACCAGCCTACGGCTGGCAAAGCACCGTCGCCCCCTCCATTCACATCGGCAACGCTCCCCCAACATGCTCTCGCACGTCCACACGCTTACCATCAGTACCGATGGTGCGACTGCTGCTGCTAGTGACGCCGTCGCCGCCACACTTCTCATGCTGCGATAGCTGTTGCTGGGCCCCCGCCGCCGCCCTCCGTCGCAGCTCCTTCACAAACGCCACCCGCCCCGCCAGGTCCGTCACCGCCGATATCACCAGCCCGCACACCGCGTTGCCCACAGCGAAGACAGCGGCGGCGCGCCACGCAGCTGTGGAGGCGGCGCCAGTGCCTGGTCTGCCGTACTTCGCCATAATGTCGCCGCCTCTGCCGCCGCCGTGCTGCCCTGGCAGGCGGAGCATCCTGCCATCCACTGCCTGCCGTCCCGGCGGCATCGGGCGCTGGTACTGGTTCACCCGCAGCCCCATGAGGGCGGTGGGCAGCAGCTGCATGGCGGCCGCCAGCGCCTGGCACGGAGGAGACAGCTGCGGCACCACGCAAGGGCAATAAGAGGGTTACGGGGATATGCCTGGCATGTGCACATTGTCCCCAAACGTGAGCATGGCATGTAGCCACTCGTTCGTAGGCATGCATGCTGGTAAGACGGTGGAGGCTAAGCGCCATGTCCACGTCGAAGCCCCTGTCCTCGCTGATGTCCATGCATGCATGCCGCACCCTACACACTCGTCCCATTTCGTGCCCTTGTGCGGTAACGCCCTGCGGGCCTCCGTCCCTGCCGTACGTACCCTCATCATGAGCGGCTCATAGAGCGAGTACAGGAGCCAGTGGAAGCTGTAGTGCTGGCAGCTGTCCACCCAGGCTTCGGGCATGGCGATCCAGGTGTGGTCCGGGGTGGTGCCAGCAGCGGCCGCGTTGACGGCTGGGTGCGGCGTGGGCGCGTTCCACATGATGACCATGAGAGCGGTTGCGCTGGCAGCGGCCCGCAGCAGCATTGCGAGATTCCGGTTCCTGGGGGTAGCGTGACGTATTTCAGTTTGCGTTCGCAGGGGAAGAGCCTAGGCAGGGTCCAGCTGTTAGCGCGTGCAGGGTAGATCAGGACAGGCGACACAAGCACGTCAGGGCTCGGGTTTTTGGGAAGGTGGCGCAAGGCTTGCATCATCGGACCGTGCGTGCAGGTGCAACATGCTGTAACCGCATGGAAATCCAATTAGGACCCTAGCTCACCTGGCATGCAGGCCTGTCAGCGCCACCAGCAGGAAGGCCGAGAGGTTCACGCCCACCCAAAGCGCCTGCCCCGCCAGCTGCCGGTCGTAGCCGCCGCCACGTGCCTCCCGTGCACCGGCAGCTGCGCCGGGCAGCTCGTCCCCTCCCCGCAAGCCGCCTGCCCCATGTCCTTCCTGGATCATGCGGACCAGGGTGATGGTGGCCATGGCGACGTGCACTGCGAGTGCCGTGAAGTCGTAGGCCCGACACCAGGCCGCCTTGTAGCTGCTCTGGTACTCGGCCTCCAGGGCGGTAGGGGAGAACCCATAGACCAGGGCGCAAAGCCACCAGCGGCAGGAGCCGGGCGGCTGTGGAAGCTGATGGGCCGACGCGTTGGTAGACGAGGTGGGGGGGCCCGAGGAGGTTGGCTGGCTGTGCGGGGTGCGCACTGACACCAGTGGCTGCTGCGGTGTTGGGGGAGCGCCGAAGCTGGGTACTGTTGTGACGGAGCCGCGCACGGCGGCACCTGGTACCAGTCCAGCTGCATGTGCCCCTGACGCGCGCGCCCGTCCGCTGCTTACGTGCCCATGATGTCCCACCGGCCCGCCCGCAATAGCAACACCTTGCTCCGAGCTCCTGCAGGATGAGCTCCCAAAGCTCCCCTGTGTGCGCCCTGAAGCAGTGTCCATCAGGAACTGCACAGCGGTGTCGACGTCCAACCCAGCACCCTTGGTCACAGCAGCACCTCCCTCTGGTGTTCCATAGTCACCACCGCCCCGCCGGGCCCCTTCCGGAACGGTGTCCCAGTCCAGCCGCACCCCCGCCCGCTGCATCGCCCCCAGCCCCATCCGCAGGCAGGCCCCCATGCCCTGCTCCGCCAGCAGCCGCAGCACGCCACAGAAGACCCACGGGTCGGGGGCACTGCCACGTAACGTAGTGTACGGCAGGTTCAGCAGCGCGGCGAAGTCGTACGACACGTTGTACGTGCCGTTGCGGTGCAGGGCCGACATGGTCGCGACCGCGTCAGAAGCCGAGCCGCTACCATCCAGCAGCAGGTTGCCAACCACAGCGGTGTGGTCACTGCCTGCGGGACGCACGGCGCCCGCCCATACTCCGGGTTGCTGCTGCTGCCCCCCCTTACCGTGCCGCGCCTCCTCCTTGCCCCACCCCATCTCCCTGGCCACGGCGTACGCGTGCAGCTGCGCCACCTCGCGGGCTGCGGCGGCAGGCAGCACCAGCAGCGGCAAGAAGCACAGCGGGGCGTGGGGGTGGGGGCCAGGAGGCTGATGGGGGCCGGGCGGGGCTGGTGTTGCAGGGTGTGCCGCGGCCTCAGCCGAGGGCGGCGGCAGCAGGCACAGCGTGAGCGCCCCTGCCTGTAGAAGGGCGGATCGGGGCAGCTGCAGCCTGCGGGGTCGAGAGGATTGGGATTGCTTATCAAATGTCTTACCCCCACGAACCATAGACAGGCGCAGCCAGATCGTTTGGTGGGTCGAGGTGGCTGTTGAGCAACCACCTTGACAATTGAATTGCGAGAGGTACTAGGGGTGAGTGGATACCTGCCTGAACCGCTCTTAGCACAACGGTGTCCACGCACCTGACCCGTGCAACGCCTTGTTCCTCGTGTTCGCCCGCCTCCGGATGCGCAAACTCCTGCTCCTGGCCCTTCTTCTCCCGTGGCAGTCCTCGTCCTGGCTGCTGCTCCTCCCCCTTCCTCCCGCCCGCGTACTCCACCGGCACAACGCAGTCCAGGTGCACGCACCCACCAGGGCGCCCCATGGCCTGGAACGCATGCTGATCCTCCTCCACACCACCTGCTTCACCCACCCCGCCCTCGTCCCCCTGCCCCGCCACTACAACCCGCACGGCCTCCAGGCCACGCAGCAGCGACATACTGCACACCGCCACCACCGTCGCCATATTCCCGCGGCCGCCCTCCTCCTCCGAACCGGCTAGCTCCCCTGCCGCTCCCCTTGCTGCGACTCCGCCTTCAACCAGGGGGAATGCAGGCGGCCACACCGCGGCCGGCACGCCCTCGGACGCGTCACCGCCAGCCAAACCGCCGCCACCACCGCCGCCACCGCCGCTGCCGCCGCAAGCCTCGGCCCCACCAAGCCTAGCCAGCATGTCGTCTAAAGCACGCGCCGCTGCAACAACCATTTCCGCCTCACTGGGCTCCTCCTCCACATCCCCAAGAGGCAGATCGACGCCTTGGTGGCGGATTAATCCCGCCGCTCCACCGCCTTCGACGTTCCCCTGCTGCCACTGCACCCTCTCCCCACCCCAACACCGCCAAGGCGCGTACACCAGCATCAGCAGGTGCACGCAGCCCTCCACGCACACGGACGCGAGGAGCGCGACGCGTGGCAGCGTGCCCGCGAGGCTGGAGGCGGCAACGTCTGGGGGCTGTTCTGCTGCTGCGGCGGCGGCGGTTGACGACGTGGCATTGCGACGCATGAGGGCACCTTCAGCCGCGGCCAACACCAGTGGGGAACGGGCCTGGAAACCGCTGCCGGCATGGCCGCCGCCAAGGCCGCCGTCACCGGTGGCAGCGTGTCGCAGCGGCAGCTTGAGGCTCAGCAGCTGCGCCCTGTACGGCGACAGGTTGCCGTACAGCGGGTTGCCCGGGCTCCTCCTGCCGATCGTGCTGCTCGTTGCGTTGCTGCTGTTGCTGTGTATGCGGTTACCGCTGCGCATGCTGCTGGTGCCGGTGGCGTGGGTCACAATGGCGTCAGACTGTGGCCGAGGGTATGAGTTGGAGAGCAGGAGCCGCAGGTCCAGGGTAGGCCGAGACGGCGGCGGGGTGCGGGTCTGGGAGATGGCAGCAGTACCAGCGCCGGTCCGGCCCGCAGGGGCCGGCAGCGCACGGGCCTCGGGCGAAGCCTGGCGTGGTGGGTCTACGTAGTGCTGCTGCGTGTTTGGCGATGGGTGCCGTTGAGGGTGGGCGATAGGAGGGTGTGGGTTGCTGACGGGGCCAAAGGTGGCGCTGCGGGGTTCCGGCTGCGGGTCTTCACGGCTCCTGGTGACTTGGTCAGGACACACGCCGCTGTCGCCTGGGCGGCTGTCGGGACCCTGCTGGCCTCCCCCGCCGACGTTCCTGTCCGCCAGCGCATTTTTGTCGGCCTGGGCAGCAGTGGCGGGAGTTGGCGGCCGCGGTACAGGTGCGCTGCCCCTGTTGGCCACGCGCACCGCGACGTTCTCGCTTCTGCCCGCTGCGCCACAACTGGACCGGGGCTGCTGAGGCTCCTGGGGAACTTTGCATGTGTCGGCGCTGCCTCCGCCGCTGCTGATCCCTGCAACCCCGGTACGGCCTCCGCTACTGTTATGGCCGGCTGCCTCCCCACGTGCAGCTGCAGCGAGGTACAGGCCGTACCGGTGCCGCAGTACTGCCCGCTCCCAGGTCCGTACCATCATGTACGGCAGCACCACTATGATCACGAAGCACATCACGGCTGCGCAGAGAGCAGGACCTTACAGCAACTGCTGCAGCAGCAGGTCCAGAAAGCGTCCGTGGTGCTGTGGGTTGTCAGCTTGTACACTTGGAGGCGAAGGCGCCGCGCCAGTACGTATGACACGTGTAGTGGCACGTTGGCTTAGCAGCGTCGCTGACGGCGGGTACAGGGCTACCCGTGCGGCCGCCACGGCTGCCACAGTCATGATCCACAGCAGAGGCCCAGAGAAAAGTTGCTGCGAGGAGGGAATCTGCAAGCGGGGGCAACTGATGGTAGCTCATTGCGGAGCAGTTGGGCTTGGTCGCGTTCGGCGACTTGCATGCCAGAATCTTTGGTACTGTGCAAACTGGAGGAGGATTCCTGAGGGCTTCTGGCGGCAAGGCAGGCCAACCAAGAGCATCCCAAGCCTTGCTGTTGCCTCACCCTCAGCACGTACACGGTCTTCCAGGCGAGGTACAGCATCATGATGCTTCCCCAGTAGTGCCCCAGGTACGCGGGTACGCCCACCAGCAACAGCGCCGCCGGCGCCCAAGCCACCGAGGCTATGACGCCGATCGGTACGGCGGCGTTTACGGCGAACAGCAGCCAGTGCCGTACACGGACGTAGACGCGTGGCAGTAGTGCGGCGACCAGGATGGCCAGCAGCTGGGTGACAATGAGCGCTAGGTTGGCGTAGTCCCCCGCCCGCAGCCTGACCCAGGGGTCGGTGAGGGCTCCGCTGGCGGCCACGTGCAGCAGCTGCTGCAGGTAGGGGGCGCCGCAAGGGAAGGAGGCCAGACGCGCGTCGGCGCGGGCGGCGGCGGGGTGCGCGGCAGGGGGGACGGCGTCCTGGGGGAGGGGTCGGGGATAGGGAGCACGCAGCAGTGTGGGATGGGGACGGGGGCTGCTGGTAATGTCCTCCGTTTGGCCTGAAACTTGCAGAACGGTGGGAATGAGCGGCGCGCCCAGCCACCTCTTGCGTGCTTAGTCTGTTTCCGTATACTGTTCCGTAGACTTGTGGCGTCCCGCGTTTGGTTCTGTGGCTAGCTCTTACGTGTGCAGCAACACAATGCCGTCTATGCCATCATCCGTGCGGTGCATGTACCCTACTGATACTTGGTTCGAGGGTGGGTCTGCGCCCTGCAGCCTACCTGGATGGCCGCATGCGGGCTGCCGGCGACCGGCAGACAGCCCCTCCTGAACAGGACCTTGACCAGATACGCCCAGTTGAGTATGACCAAGTCCAGCATGAGCAGTAAGATGTCATGCCGCCGCGCTTGGCGTGCAAACCAGGCAGCGCAGGATAGCGGGGCGTTTGACGCAACAGCTGACGAGGCCTCTGCGCCAGTTCCCGCGCCGGTGGCTGCCGGTTTCACAGGTCTTGTCACGCCTTTCATTGTGTGTATTCAGTATCTGCCCTATGTGATCTCTCTTGCTCTTGTTTTGTTACACGGTGTTGTGTCCGGCTGAGACCGCTGCGCACTGTACCGATTCCTTCGGCTTGTCGTGGGTCTCGCCTGCTTCGCGCAAGCCACTACATACATACAGGTATCGGTGAGCAAGCCAGGTCACGTTCAGTGCATCACCTGGGCCAAAGTGCATGACATTCGACGTGGGATAAACATGAAGATTCGATTTGCCTCGAATGCCAGGGTGCCGGGGCAAGTGCACGTGGCACGTGCATTATGCAAGCTGACAAGGCACTTCGGCAGACATCAATGTTGCCGCGGCAGCGGTAATAGTAGTGCTGATCGTTGCACATTATGGAAAGGCAGAGAATGGACTCGTCAATGAGCCTTGCCGAAGGTCTGGTTCACGGACCGCCGAAGACGGCGACCCGTGGGCCACTGAGCATTTCTGTGCAGCGCGCGCAAATGTCACAGTGCGACTTGGAAGCGTGCCAAAGCATATAATCAGTATTTCACGCCAAGGAACGCAAGAGCAGCATTCCGAACCTGAAGTGATGCTGCGCTGTTCTGGGTCGACATGAAGCAAGAGCAGCATTCCGAACCTGAAGTGATGCTGCGCTGTTCTGGGTCGACATGCACGACGGACTCGCCGACTGACATCACGCAGCAGCACAGCCTACTGTATGGAAGTTACGTGCTCTACCCTATCAGCAGTTACGCGCGGTGCAACGCTAGTGCTGTCACAGCGCCAGCCACGCACGAGCAAGATGTGCTGTAGAGGTGCTGCTTTCCTCTCCATAGGGGTAACGGCACAGGCTTACGATCTGTTGGTAGGTGATGCAGCTCGCAGATCCTAGCTGGGACCCTGCACTCTTGTGCTCCCAAGAGCGCACATGGTCAACGGCAGGCAGCCCTCTTAATTCATACTGGTATGGGAGACAAGGTATCCCAGGGCGAGAACCAGGTATCCTGGGGCCCCGTATGAGGTGTTCATGCTTCGCAGGGCCAGCCAGTCCTAGCCCGTCGGCTCACACGTCTCCACAACGTCTTGGGTTTGTAACGCATGTTTGGCACGTACACCGCATACGGTCCTGTGCATCCTATGTTAGCCACCCGGCTATGCTAACACGTGTTCTGTGCGCACCATGCCTAATGCCCGTGCAAGTGCCCGTGCCTCATGCCCGCAGTCTCAGTGCCGCTGCGTCTCAACCCACATACGAATACGAGCGGTCGAGTGCCTGCGTCATCCCCATGGTAGCCTTTCTTATTGTGCAGTTGCCGTCAGAATTGACAAGCACAGCCATCACAGCAGGCCGCAGCGCCGCTGAGAATGCTTGTCGGTTGCCGCGTCCCAGAAAGCGCACACCTGACGGACGCCAAGCGCCTCCTGTCTAATATTGGCAGTCAGGCGCACCGGAGGACTTCGACTTCAATGCGGGCATCTTCGTCTGCTGAAAAGCTGGGAATGGCGTGGTTCGCGCAAGCAAAGGACACAGGCTTATGACTGTCGCAGTTTGTATAGATAATGTAATAAGTGAAAGGAGCAATTGCAGCACTGTTTACAAGTAATAATGTGGCGTGCGAAGCTTGTTGATCAACATTTGTGGCTCCCGGCTGTCGCTGCAAAACGAACATGTTGTATTGCGCAGTCCGCAGGTTGCGATGGTGTTGCAACTGCAACATGGCTTCGCAATTCCATTGCGCTACTCATCCCTTAGGCGGTCAAGGTGCGCGCTCTGCCATTTGACAGGTACCGGTACACCCTCGCCTACCCAGGTTCGTCACCAGCCCGCACACCGCGTTGCCAACAGCGAACACGGCAGCAGAGCGCCACGCAGCGCCCATGTGATGTCCTCCACTTGCTGCGTGCCACAGCAGGGTCTGGTCCTGGCTGTTGGGCCCGGACTGGCTTAGCCGAAGGCCGACGAGCCAGGTGGGCAGGAGGTACAGCGCGGCCGCCACCGCCTGGTACCGGGAAGACAGCTGCAGAGGTGGACGATGGGGGCGGCACGTGCATGCAGGGCAGCACGTGGCGTCAGTAGGTTGCTGGGGCGTACGGGTGTTGTCGTGGGGTGTTGTG
This sequence comes from Chlamydomonas sp. KOR1, assembly GCA_036984285.1. NCBI lineage: Eukaryota > Viridiplantae > Chlorophyta > Chlorophyceae > Chlamydomonadales > Chlamydomonadaceae > Chlamydomonas > Chlamydomonas sp. KOR1. The sequence goes on from BQMZ01000351.1 coordinate 524,204, forward strand.
CAGGCTGGTGGGGCGTTGAGCCACAAGGGGTGTGCTTCGTAGGTCTGCGACGCGTTGTTAATGTGCCGCATGCGAAAGCGAACAACGCCACCACTGCATGTTGCAAGTGCAGGCACCTACCGATACGTAGCATACCAGCACACATCTTGTGCCGTGAACCTGTCCCAGTATCTCCTTCCAGTTAGATGCTCACCCTCATCATCGCCGGCTCCCACAGCGAGAGTAGCAGCCAGTGGAACTTGAACTTCCGGCCGTGGGTCGTCCACACGTCGGGCATCGCGAACCAGATCCCCGTGGGGCTGCCCGCTCCGTCTTCTCCCATTGTAGCTGGGGTTGCTTGGGTGCTCCAGGTGGCGAGGATGAGGACGGTGGAGTTGGCGGCAGCCCGCAGTAGCATTGTGGCGTTGCGGTACCTGGGGAATGGGCCAAGGGTACGGCTGTAGGACGCCATAAGGGGCGAGTCAGGGCGACTGGCTAGCCACTCACCATGAAAGTACCTGGCTGGGCGTGTATAACGGGGATGACGGCCACTGGGTGGGGGGATTCCAACACGTTTGAAGCTGTACTGCATTGCGTGGGGTAGCCCTACGGTGCATGCTGCGGTATGCTGCCGGAGACACGACGCGCAAAGTTTGGTCACGCTCGCAGTATCGCCATTATGGCCTCCGGATGTACCTAATGGCTCTCCGGATGTACCTAATTGAGGTCTGCAACTGTAACTGTGCACGGCGCTCACCGCTCACGAGGCGGCTACGTGCGTGATGTGCGCAAGACGACTCGATCGGGCCACACCGCGGAGGCCAACACCACATCCACGGGCCTGCTGACTCACCGCGCGTGCAGGGGCGTCAGCAGCAGCACCAGCAGGGTCGCACAGTACACGCCAAGAAACAGCCCCTGCGCCGCCACCTCTGGGTCATAGGTGCAGCAGCCACTGCGTGCGCTGACGGAGGGCAGCTGCTCGCCTCCCATGCCTGCTGTCCCTCCACTCAACGCAGTGCCCGTGTGCCGCTGCAGCTGCCCTCCTGCTGCTGCCTCCCTGTCCCTGTGCCTGCCCTGAAGCATCCGCGCCAGGTTAATGGTCGCCATTACCACGTGCATGACGACGGCAGCAAAGTCAGAGGCACGGCCCCGGGTCGCCTTGTAGCCCCGCTGATAGGCCTGTTCCAGGGGCACTGGGGAAAAGCCGAGAGTGAGGGAGCGGATCCACCAGCGCCAGGGGTGAAGCGGGTTTGGCGGTGGCGAGGGAGATGGTGGGGGGCAGGGCGGCACTGAAGGCTGGCTGGAGGAGGTAGAGGAGGGTGAGTTCGGCTCAGCTGCGGGCTGAGGCGGGTGCTGTGGGGCACGGGTAGGGGCAGCGCCGCTGCATCCGTTCGAGGCGATGGAGACGCGCGCTGAGCCAACAGGCGGAGCCTCTCCAGCCCCTGGCCGGTCTGCCACGGCAGCTCCGAATCGCTGGAAGTGAGCGCCCGCTACTTTTTCTCCCCGTCGCGGGCTGCCAGGCGCAGGGGCCTGAAGCGGAACCCCCGTAGCATTCTCCAGGAACGGGACAGCCGCACATATGTCCAACTCATTGACGCCCACCCCAGCAGGCCCGATGCGTCGTCTTTGGCAACGGGCCCTGCACCCTGTGCTGCTCTACCGCCTCCGCCCCTTGCATCCAGCCCCACCCCCGCCCGCTGCATCGCCCCCAGCCCCATCCGTAGGCAGGCCCCCATGGCCCGCTCTGCCAGCAGTCGCAGCACGCCACAGAAGACCCACGGGTCAGGGGCACCGCCACGTGCCGTAGTGTACGGCAGGTCCAGCAGCGCGGCAAAGTCGTACGACAGGCTGTACATGCCGTTGCAGTTGAGGGCTGCCATGACCGCCGCAGCACTAGCACCTCCCTGTAGCTCATAAGCCACGCGCGTCGTGTAGTCGCTGTCCCCTGCTTCCCCTGCCCAACCTGCTTGCACCAGTCCCTCCTCGCCCCACCCCATCTCCCTGGCCACGGCGTACGCGTGCAGCTGCGCCATCTCGCGGGCGGCGGCGGCGGGCAACACCAGCAGCGGCAGGAAGCACAGCGGGGCGTGGGGTGGGGGTGAGCGGGTGGGACAGAGGGCGCTGCGTTGGCTGGTGGGGCGCCGCCGGCGGGCAGCGGCGGCAGCAGGTGCAGCGTGAGAACGCCGTCGCGGAGCAGCGCCGTGTGGGGGAGCTGGAGCCTGGTGGCACCTGTGGACAGGGGGAGCGACATTGCAGGAGGCTGTTGTGGGTCCCAGCCAGGGTGTACCTAGGGCCTTTAGCAGCCGACCAGCTGCCCACGGCATGCCAGCAGCTAGCAGGAACTGTGAAGCTGGCTCTGCGTACCGGTAACTTCGACATGACATCGCATTGTCAACTATCCCAGCAATGTACGAAACTAGTGGTAGCGGTACTGTTCCGGGTACCCACGAGGGCGTCATTTCCAGTCCTCAAAGTGATTTGCAGGAGGCAATCTGGTAGGACCATCGACCTATGCGAAGTAACATGTTACCGGTATCTTCCTATTTTCACACGGATGCGGCTCGCGTTCTCGGAACTGCTACGTGTACGCTACAAATCCGTAATTCGGGTAATTGGGTAGTTCGGGATCCCCCGCAAAACTTCGCACAACGTACGCACGGCGGCAACAGGCGGCCCACCTGATAACATTGACGCCTTGCACCGCCAGCTGCCGCGCAAACTCCTCCTCCTCCCTTCCCTCCCCCAGACATGGACCTGCATGCCTACACCCTGGCCCAATTCTGCTTTCTCCCCCAGACGCTGCCCTTGCCGCTGCTCCTCCTCCCCGTGCACAGCCGCGGGTGCCACAGCCAGCACACTGTCCAGGTACACGCTGTGTGCAGGGCACGCCTGCATCATCATCTCATGCCACCCAGGCTCCTGCATCCCGGCCGTAGCCCCGCCGCCATCCCCCTGCCCCGCCACCACACACCGCACGGCCTCCAGGCCACGCAGCAGCGACGCCCCACATGCCACAACCACCTCAACTGTCTCCCCCATGCTGCTGCCGTGCTCCTGGGGACCCGCCGGCTCCCCCGCGGGCCCGCTTGCTGCTGCACCTCCGCCCTCGACCAGCGGGACTGCGGGCGGCCACACGGCAGCCAACCCACCACCGGCCAGGCCGCCGCCACCGCCATCGCCGCCAGCCGGAACCTCCCCCAGCCCATTAAGCATGTCCACCAGAGCCTGCTCCACAAATGTAGCCATCTCCTCCTCCCCATCCCCACGCTGCATGTCTACGGTCCGGTGGCGCACCGCACCTGCCATTCCACCTGCTCCGCTTCCCTCGCTCCCCTTATGCTCTCCGTCCCCTGGCCTCCGGCCCACAGGCCCATGCACCGGCAGCAGCAGGTGCACGCAGCCCTCCACGCACACGCACGACAGGGGCACAACACGTGGCAGCCTGCCATCGAGGCTCGACGTGGTGACGTCCGTGGCCTGTCCTGCTGAGTGTCTGCCGGCGTCGTACCGGCCGGGGACAGTGTCAGCTGCTGCCAGTACCAAGGGGAAAGCTGCACAGAAGCTGCTGCCGTGCACTGCAGCCCCTCCACCGACCTCGATGGAGCCTGGCGCAGAACGCCGCAACGGGACCTTGACGCTTAGCAGCTGGGTTTCGTAGCCCGGCAGGCCGCCATACAGGGTCCTGCGCTGCCTGGACCTGGTGCCCCCAGTTGTGCCCGTTGCACTGCTGCTGCCGCCGCTGCTGCTGGTCCCGTTGCTGTGACTAGTGTTGCCGCTGCTGCTGGTGCTGGTGGTGTGGGTTACGGCTGCGGCAGGCTGTGGACGCGGGGTGGTGTTGCGAAGCAGCAGGTTCAGGTCCAGCACGGAGGTGGCCGGCGGCAGGCGAGTACGGCACAGGGCATTGCCGGTGGGGCCTCCCGGGGCCTCTGACGGTGTCCGCGGAGCGTCTTGAAGACAGGGACTCTGGCGCAGGCGGCGGCAGTGAGATGTGGTGCTGATGTGGGTGAGGGGAGGGGAGGGGTGCCCCTCTGCGCTGGTGGCGGTCGGGACCGGTAGCGCAGGCCCATCATCAGCAGAACGCTTCCCCGTGCCCTCCTCTGCAGGCATGGCACCGCTGCCACTGCTGCTGCTGCAGGCGGCTGCGTCTAGCGTCGATCCGCCCTTGTGAGGCTCCCCGGGTTTGCCACTGGCCCCACCGTTGCCGCCGCTGCCTGCCCCGCTGCCGCTGGCGCCGACCGCCGGCGGGGCACGGACGATATCGGTGCCTTGTTGGTCGAGCCTCGTCCCACGTGCAGCTGCCACGAGGTATGCGGCGTACCTGGGCCGCAGTGCCGTCCGCTCCCAGGCACGTGCCATCATGTACGGCAGTACGGCCATGATAAAGTAGGACAGTACGGCGGTGCAGAGACCTGGCCCGACTAGCAGCTGCAGCAGCAGAGGATGGGTGTGCTGCGGTTGGTTGCGCTGGTTGGTATGCAGCAGTGTCGGTAACGGCGGAGACGACGCGTCGGTAGGGTCGGCATGTGGTAGGTCACGTGCAGCTGTCGACGGTTTTGGTGCTGGTTGGGGGAGTGCAGCACGAATCGCCGGCGTGACGGCCATGGTCATGGCCCACAGCAGGTGGCCGAGCAGCAACTGGTGCGAGGAGGGAACCTGCAGGTGGTATCAAAACAGCAAGAGAAGATGCAAATGGGCTCGATTCAGGGCAGTAGATTGTTGGGACATGCATGCATCCGCCGATGCAAGACCTCTGAATCGTCCGAACCGTGCCAACGTTTAAGCCTGGCAGAACCATCATTATTGGGACACGCACGGCAGATGGCCACGGCTGCTTCGCAGACATCTCGCAGGACCACCCTGCCCTGCCCTACCACAGGATGTACCAAAGCAGCTTGCTGCGTGTACGGTACTCACCCTTAGGATATACACCGACTTCCAAGCCAGGTACAGCCACATGCAGCTCCCCCAGTAGTGCGCCAGGTGTGCCGCCACGCCCACCATTGGCAGCAGCGCCGCCGGTGTCCACGCCACGGACGCGGCGGTGCCCACCAGTGCAGCAGCATTCACGGCGAACAACAGCCAGTGCCGTACACGCACGTAGACACGTGGCAGCAGCACGGCGACCAGGATGGCCAGCAGAAGGGTGGCGATGAGCGCCAGGTTGCCGTCGTCCCCCGCGCGCAGCCTGACCCACGGGTCGGTGAGGGCCCCCGAAGCAGCCACGTGCAGCAGCTGCTGCCGATAGGGTGCGCCGCAGGGGAAGGAGGCCAGACGCGCGTCGGCGCGTGCGGCGTAGGGATGGGTGGGAGGGGGGAGCGCGTCCTGAAGGCGGGGGGCAAGGGGCGAAAGGGGAAAAGGCCCGACGGCCAACCGGCTGGCAGGCTCACCGTGCCTCCTGGGAGCCGCAACCCTAGCCATTTTACCTCTACATTACATTGCGACAACCTGCCTGAATAGCAGCGTGCGGGCTCCCCCCGACCGGCAGGCATCCCCTCTTGAACATGACCTTGACCAGGTAGGACCAGTTGATTGCGACCAGCTCAAGCGTGAGAAGAACGATGTCATTGGACCGCGCTTGCCGCGCGAACCAGGCCGAGAACGGCAGAGCGCGCTGCGGTGCCGGTGCTGACGCACAACGCGCTGACGAGGCTTCCGCCGTGGTGGAGGCAGCCTTTGCCTCAGAGCATACCTCGCAAATAATGTCTTTATCTGATAGCAGCTGTTCGGAGTCCATGTGCTCCTGCACTCCTTGTTGTGGCGCCAGACTGGGACCGCTGCCGCTTTCAGCCTCGCCGCGGGCTTCGGGGGCCCACGGCATTGCCAAGCAGTGGTAAACAACTACAGGAGATGGGGAGTAAGCATGGAACAGTGGCGTATCAATGGCGACCAGGGAAATAAGACACGCGCTCTTTGCGCGGCTGTCAAAGAGAGCAGATCGCTTCGGCTTGGAACAGATGCTGGCTAACGCGCAGTCGGGCAGTCGCCCTTGCCTGACACACAATTTACCGAATGCTGCCAGTGGCAATGTCGAAAACACTCCAATCTTTGCGGCAGGCGAGCGGTGCGCCGACGGGCAGTCCATATCAACCAGCGACGACCCGTGGGTCACTGACTCAACTTATTAGTCCAACAATCAGGCAGTTTGCTACTCATAAAGGAAAACCCCAGTCCCCGTCATTGTAACAACGTGCAAAATGAAGGCCAATAATGAGTCTAGAAACAGCAATCAAGAGCCGCGCCGAAGGCGCCCTCGCAGTTTTACTGCTCATGACGAGCTGCAGGGGAGCTCCTCGGACGTCTGCGCTCACAGCAAGGTCCATCCCACGTTCCCAACAGTATGTCTCCCGCCACGCGTGTTTATATGTTTGTCTTCATGCGCCCTCGCCTCTGCCCGCACGTGCGTGCCCACCCTGGCAGCACACCACCACCTGCTTGCCACACCACCTCGAAAGCCCAGCGCCATACATGCAATTACGTACTCCGGATTGAACGGTGTGCGACATTCCATCGGCATCAAACCGCAGCACGATGGACAGTGGCGACCCATGGGTCACCTAACCGTTCGAGCAGGGCAACCGGAACGCAACCTGAATGCACGGAAACAACCGCCCCCACCGGATATGGTTGATGCCTCTGTGTTAGCAACCGACGACAGTGCCGGTAACCGCTGCGCAGTATAGACCTGCTGGCCATGACCCCTAATTGTTGCAGCAGTATGCAGTGATATGCCCATCACAGCAACGTCGTGCACTGATGCATCCCAGCCTCCCTCTTGTGCTTCTGTGTGGCAACCTCGGCCTTTACCTTGCCGCATGCGAATAACCTGTAGGGTACTGCGGAAAACGGCACGCCGCGCAGTGCTGCACGAGTGCCGGCATTATTGGTAGTGCGTACGCCACACGTCTGCACAACTCTCTGTCCTACCAATGCGCCGCAAGAACTTGCTGCTGGCTTGGCGAACGTTGGCCACCAGCAGCTGATTAGCTGCCCACAGTGTGGCGCAGGCATCCTGGTTCGCATGGACCGCTGACTCAAGGTCCACCGGCAGTGGTGCCATCGACCATCGTGCTATGCTGTCACCGGCTACCTACGCGGCAGGATTAGCTACTGCCTGTGTTATGCACACACTCGCCGCATCATGCCTACTACAACTCTGCTCCTTTGCACGTTGCCCGTTGTAAGCCCTATGTCACTGTGCAGCACATCACTCCTTCACCTCTGCTTCAACGGCGTCCGGCTATCCACAACGCCGCCACGGCAGTCGACGTAGTCCTGCAGCGGCTGTTGCTGCCCCGCCGCCGCCCCCCTCCTCCGCAGCTCCTTCAGAAACGCCATCCGCCCTGCCAGGTCCGTCACCGCTGAAATTACCAGCCCGCACACCGCGTTGCCAACGGCAAACAAAACGGCGGCGCGCCAGGCGGCGGCGGCGGCGGCACCCATGCCGGTGTGCTCCGTCCGCCACCCGCCAAGCGCTGCCACACCACCGCCGCCGACGCTCGCCTGCTGCTCCGAAAGGTAGCCACCGCCGTGGCCTATACCTGACTGTAACAGCCCCTGCTGCTGCTGCTCCTGCTGATGTCCGTACTGGTGCACACGGAGCTCCACGAGGACTCGCGACGGCACATAGGCGCGGCAAGCACCGCTTGGAAGCGGACCGATAACTGCGGAGGGTACAACCGGGAAGGCAGGTGCAGGTTAGTTACCTTGCTTGCTTCCCCTCACTTTGGGCAGGTTGAGGGACTTGACGAGACAGGAAAAGCAGCAGCGAGCAGCATCTCAACTTGCGCAAGACATGGGCTGCACTGCCTCGCGGCGGCATCAGGTACCGCCACGCAGCCGGCGCGGTACCATGCGCCACGTCAACTACCCACAGGCAATCTCACATGCAGGCACCTGCGTGCCCACATTGCACACGCCCCATGTGCCGCTCAGCCTCACCTTCAGCATGAGCGGCTCCCATAGCGGCAACAGCAGCCAGTGGAAATTGTACTTCTGGCAGCTGAGTACCCAGGCAACGGGCAGCGCGAACCATGGGCGCGCAAGGCTTGTCGTACCGCCGCCTCCTGCTGCTGCTGCTGCTGCCAGCCCCGGTTCCGGCGGGAAGGGCGGGTTCCAGTGGACGAGCAGGAGCGCGGCGGCGCTGGCCAGGCCGCGTAGCAGCAGCGCCGCATTGCGGTGCCTGTGGTTGGCGAGTGGGGGAAACGGAGCGCGTGGAAGTGATTGTAGATATGCTCCACAGCATGTGTAGGGGCCCGCGGGAACGCACGGTGGCACCGAGCGCGCCGTCTTGAGCAAGGCACACCGGTCAGGTAGGGATCAGACTGCTGGTTGGCCGTGCATGTATTGCAGGAAAAACGATGGTCCTAGCAAAAGCCCTGAAGCATGCCCTTCAGGAAGCAATAAACGCGCAGTGGCGAAACCCAGGCGCCCACCTGGCATGCAGCGGCGTGCGTGTCAGCAAGAGCATCGACGCCAGGCTCACGCCCAGCCACACCCCGTGGGACGCCAGCTGCGGGTCGTAGCCGCCGCGTGTGCCGGCAACGGCACCCTGCACCCCGTCAGCTGCACCCCCGGCCCCTGCGCCTCCGCCTCCCAGCATGCGGACCAGGGTCATGATAGACATACCCACGTGGGTTAGCAGGGCCACCCGGTCACTGGACCAGCACCGTGCTGCCTTGTAGCGCTGGTAGGCGGCTTCAACGGCGGTGGGCTGGAAGCCCAGGAGCATGGCGCGCAGCCACCAGCGCCAGGTAGGGCCGCGCGGCGGGGGCAGGGGAGGCAGGGGCGGCATAGGAGGAGACGAAGGAGCTGCAGAGGAGCGGAGGAGGAAGGGCTGGATTGCAGCAGTGCTTGTAGTGCCGCCTGCTGTGGCTGCCGTCTCTGACAAACCCTGCTTGTGGCGCTGAGGTTTCGGCCTGGGATCAGCCCATGCGCCAGAAGCGCCGGCGCCGCCAGCAGGTGCTGCGCCCGCCTCCTGCTCCTTGCCGGGCCTTGCGCAACCTGCTCCTCCAGAGCAGGGCCCTTCCTGGGCCACACCCTCCTCCGGTGTACGCTGGTCCACCTGAAAGCTTCCAGCTGCAGCCCGGCCCAGCAGCAAACGCACAGCGGCGTCAACCGTCACCTCCCGTCATTGTCGCCCGGCGGCCCGCCTCTGCCCCTGACAGCACAACGCCGCCTGCCAGCAGCCTTAACCCCGCCCGCTGCGCTGCCTCCAGCCCCATCTGCAGGCAGGCCCCCATGCCCTGCCCCGCCAGCAGCCGCAGCACGCCACGGAAGGCCCACGGGTCAGGAGCGGGGGCGCCGCCACGTGTCGCAGTGTACGGCAGGTCCAGCAGAACCCCAAAGTCGTACGACAGGCTGTACATGCCGTTGCCGTGCAGGGAAGCCATGGCCGCACCGGCTTCATAAGCACCACCGCTCAGCGTTCCCGCCAGCAGATGACTGACGCTTGCGGTGTTGGCTGTGCCGCCCTCACCAGCCGTCGCGGCTCTCTGCCTCTCCCCCTCTTGCCCCTCCTCCTGCCCCCAACCCATGTCCCTGGCCACGGCGTACGCGTGCAGCTGCGCCACCTCGCGGGCGGCGGCGGCGGGCAGCACCAGCAGCGGCAGGAAGCACAGCGGGGCGTGGGGGTGCGGGCCGGACGGGCCTTGGGTCCCACGGACCAACGGCCTGTCCGCGGGTGACGGCGGCAGCAGGTGCAGCGTTAGGACGCCAGGGCTGCGCGCGCGGAACGAGGGAGGGAAGCCTGCGGGAGGGCAACAGGGTGGAAGCTGCTTTGAAGGCCACTGGGAAGGCACCACCAGCCTGGACCAAGCAAGGCACCTTGGAAGTAGGTACACTCGAAACAACCCGTACCGGTACTTAACGAACACGCACGACTCCGGGTACCACAAGGCCTATGCTTACCTCAAACGTGCAACACGCTCCACCGCTTCGCCTCCTGTCTCCGCTGCAATTAGACGGTCCCCTCCTTGCTGTTGCTGCTGTTGCTGCCGCTGCTGCTGCCCCTGCCCACCCACCACCGGAATAACGTGGTCCACGTATACCCTCCCCTGCTGATCCTGCCGGTCGGCTGCCCCTCTCGTGCCCGTCCGCCCTGCAACCACACACCGCACCGCCTCCAGGCCACGCAGCAGGGACGCGTCACACGCCACCACCACCTCCACCGACCCCGCAGCTGCCTCTGCTGCGTTCCCCGCCTCCTCTGCTGCATGTCCTTGCACCCCGCCAGTGCCCTCGTCAACGGCAACCGCTGGCGGCCACAACGCCGCCAGCTCTGCTGCGCCGCCGCCACAGCCGCCGCCGCCGCCCGCACTGCTGTCCTCCGTATCCTGGCTGAGCATGCCAAGCACAGCTGCCTCCACAGCTGCACGCACCTCCACGTCGTCCTCTCCACCCCCGCCCCCGCCACACGTAATGGTGGTGTGCCGCACCACCGCACCACCTGCCCCGTCGACTGCCAGGTCCCAGTGCTGCGGCAGCTGGTCTTCATCCAGTTCTGCCGCCCCATATCCACCTCCTGCATGTTCATGCACCAGCATCAGCAGGTGCATGCAGCCCTTCACACACACACACGACAGGGGCACGACACGTGGCAACGCGCCCTCGAGGCCCGAGGCCGCAACATCCGGGACCTGTCCCGTTGCACCGGCCAGCGCCCCTGTGGCGCTGCCTGCTGACTCCGCTGCCGCCTCGGCCGGCGTTGTGGCGGGCGATAGCGGCGTTAGCGGCATCAACCACCACAGCAGAAGCTGCCGTGAAGCTGCTGTGGTGGGAGCCTGCTGAACCCAGCTCGTGGGGCATCTTGACGCTCAGCACCTTCGTCTTGTACGGCGACAGATTGCCGTACAGCGGGCTGCATGGGCTACTCTTAGAGCCGCTGCAAAGCCCGCTGGCAACGCTACCGCTGCCAGTGCCACCGCCTCTCAGGTGTAGCCCACTGCTGTCCACCGACACCGCACTGAGGCGGCTGGTGCGGGGACGCGAAGCCGCCGGCATCAGCAAGTCAATGTTGAGCGAGATGCGTCGAGGGCGTAGGACTTGCCGTGGCGTGGTGGATGTGTCCTCAAATGACGTGAGAGCATCTCCGTCAGCTTGCCATGCCTGCTGCCTGTCCTCCGGCTCACGCTGCAGCGGCTGCTGCTGCTGCTGGTTGCTGTCCTGGTCGGTAAGGTGTGAGTAGGAGGCGTCCGTCTTCGGTACGCTGCTGGCAGGCGGCTCTGTGCTGCCGGTATCAGCATTTGCAGGGGCCGGCCCCGGTCCGCTGTTACCGCTATCGTCCGTGGGCTTCGAGAAGGTGCCACCGGGCAAGGAGTTTGCAGCATGGTGCCCACTGCCGAAATTGCGGTCAGCAGCTGCGGCACCAGCCGCAGATGTGTGAGGGACGGCCCTGCCCGTCGAAGTGCTCCCAACGCCGCCGCCGGTTTCAGGAGCACCCCTCAAGCGTTGAAGGAAAGCTGATCCGGACTCGCTTATTGCCGCCGCCTTGCAGTCACTGGTATTGACCCCTTCGATGCGGTTGGTTCCACCACCCGCTGCAGCCCCGGCAACCGCCGCCACGTAAGCACTGTACCTGGGCCGCAGCGCTCCCCGCTCCCAGGCGCGGGCAATGACGTACGGCAGCACGACCATGACAACGAACGAGAGTACGGCAGTCCACAGGGCAGGGGCCTGCCGCAGCTGCTGCAGCACGGAAACGAGGCCTTTGTAGTGCCGCGTTTGGTAGTGGGTGAGCTGTGCGGTCGTGGACGGGGACGCGTCCTCGTAAGCGCCACCTGGGGCCTCAGCAGCTGGAGCGTGCGGCGGCGGGTACAGAGACGCCCGTACGACTGGAATGACGGCGATAGTCATAAGCCACAGTAGCGGGCCAAACAGCCGCTGGTACGAGGACGGTACCTGCGTACGGGGACGGGCGGGCAGAGGGAAGGGTTTAGTGGTTATGGATGATGTAGTGTACGTAAGAACCGTCAGATGCTGTGGGCATGGCGGTGTCTGGTCACATGGTTTGGCACGATGACCAGGCGCACAATGGACTTGAGGCGTCAAATACACATCACCCAAGTATATTCAGTGCGCTGCAGCTGGTCCCACACCGCAGCTGGTCACATGCTGCAGGATTACGGCTCATCCTCTCCCCTCAAATCACTACCGAACTTTACTGGACGCTCACCCTGAGCACGTAGACCGACTTCCAGGTGAGGTACAGCACCACAGTGATGCCCCGGAAGAACCCCAGGTATGCCGCCCCGCCCACAGGCAGCAATGCCGCCGGCGTCCACGCCACGGACGCGGCGGCGCCCATCGGTACGACAGCGTTAACGGCGAACAGCAGCCAGTGCCGTACGCGCAAGTAGACACGTGGCAGCAGCACGGCGACCAGGATGGCCAGCAGCTGCGTGGCAACAAGGGCTGCGTTGACGTAGTCCCCTGCGCGCACTCTGACCCACGGGTCGGTGAGGGCCCCGCTGGTGGCCACGTGCAGCAGCTGTTGCGCAGACGTGGCGCCACAAGGGAAGGAGGCCAGATGCGCATCAGCGCGAGCGTTGGCGTAGTGTGCGGGAGGGGGAAAGGCGTCCTGAGGGGCGGGTGACGGAGCGTCGTAGGGTCCAGTAAGGAGCGTTGACAAGGCTTGCATGGCCACGAGCCATTAGTCGTGACAGTACCACCTAACATCTTGCACAGTATACAAGGATGGTGACTTGGGACCAGGCGAAGCTGCGCTGCGTGTGTGCGCCTGGGACCGCTCAGGCCAGCGCACCCCTGGCAACACAAACGAGGTGCTGGTATGAAACACAAGCAGCACCTACCTGCAGTGCCGCGTGAGGGCTTCCGGCGACCGGCAGGCAGCGCGTTTTGAACATGACCTTGACAATGTTCGTCCAGCTTATGACGACGAGCTCCAAAGTAAGGAGGAGGATGTCGAGCGGCCGTGCTTGACACGCAAACCATGACGAAAATGATAATGGTGTTGCGATCTGTGCAAACGCTAGTGATGAGGACGTTCCCGCCGGAACCTGCGTCCTAAGACTGTGCGAGTTGTGGCCGACATGGCTTTCGCTCCGCGCAGCCTCTATCTGTGTCGCTGGCGCACGCGGTTTTCGGTCGCCTTTTGTGCAACATTACATCACAGTATGTTGATATTAGGAGCAAAACGCCTGCCGGCTTGCTCGGCCTTTATGCGCCTTTCAATAAATGGTTACTTGTTTGAGCATTGGCAATATATGGGTCCGCTCTTGTGTATGGCGCAGGACAGTCAGTGGTCGGCGTTGCTGGCTTGGCGTCGGTGGGATTATTACTGTAGTGCTGCTAATGTTAGGAGCAGGGATCGTGACTGAGCTGGCGGCGCAAGTTACTGTAGATTATTGTCGGAAGGATCTTATCTTATTTACAGTGCGGCTCGACATACGGTTTGAGACAGACGTGTGTGCAGATCGCAGCATGACCTGTCGGACCCATGGGTCGCGTAAAGGAGTGTTCGCAGAACGTAACCGGGCCTCAGTAGACTACTGTTTGCATTCTGAAAGCAAGACTCTCTTCAGTAAGCAGCTCGGTACACGTTCGACAGTCTTGTCGTAAGTGCTGGCCGCATCACAAGCAATGCCCTGGAACTAAAGCATGCGGAAGCAGCGCTGAAGCAGCCGCAGCCCTTAGACTAGTGCTTCCTTCTCCCCGCACCCACACGCCCCTCTCCTTTCCATCTCCCCGCTTTAAGTTACAATGCACCAATGTACACGCTAACGTGCACGCTGTCTGTCACAATATGGCAAGCCCTGTCTGTTCCTCTCCTCACCCGCATGAACTGCTCATCCAAGGCCCCCTCCCGATCCCTACCTAGGCATCATCCCGACCTGTCCCCACCTCCTCCGCACTGCCCGCACCCACAACCTACCTCCCTGCCCAGCAGCCGCCCATTCAACACTCACCCCACAAGTCGCCGTACACTGCCGTCTAGCTCCTCTGGTATGACATTGCCAATCCACGCCGCCGCCGTTTTGTTTCTCAAGCAGCGGGTGGGCGGCAGTGCCGATCACGCTGTTGGGCAGTCGCAGCCTGCGGGCCGGCGACAAGCAGGGGAGCTCCCCTGGTGACAACAGCGTGATCAGCTGGTCAGGTTGCACTCAGTTGATAGGGGAGGCTATTACTGTGGTTAGGGCGGACACGGCTCGTTGGCTGAACGGCGCCGTTACAGGCACCGTTGGCCTCCCTGTGAGCACAGTGCACCTCACCCAGATGCGCACGTCCGCAGGCAGTTGGCATGGGTGGCGCTGGGAACAATGTGCACACCCACCCTGCACCCACCGTGCGTCCGCTGCAGCGCCGCCGCCACACCGCGTCTCCGCCTCGGCCCACAGTAGGTACCCGCAGTAGGGTGACTCCAGGGGTGGCCCAGCCCCGGCGTGCTGCTTTGCGCCGTTGCCAGGCGCACCAAACTGTACTTCAACATGGTGCCGAAGTCGGTCTGAAGTCGCGCAACCTCATGGGGGAGCAACTTCACCCCGTAAAGGTAGTACCGACTTTGGCCCCTGCTGCCTCCGATGCCTCCGACCCGTCACTGCCGCCTCAGCTCTGCCACGCTGTCACCCTCGCTGTAGCCCGCCCTCGCAGCTGGCGGCCACCAGCAGCCGGCCCACCTGGCACCGAGGCTCTTTACTGCATGACAGTACAACGTAGATATGTGAGCAAAGTGCTCATCACAGCGCTGTGGTAGGCCATGTCCGTGGGAGGCAAAGCAGATGCTGTTCAGGCAGGTCCAGGGCAACGGTGAACGGTAGTGAAGCGTAGTGAGGATACCAGGCAAGAACATACACCCACCCTTGTGCGCAAGGACCCTCGGCCCCAGGTCCCCAGCTTGGCGTACCGTGCTGATCCTCCCCCAGTCTGCCGGGCGGGGCACTTGTGCGCTGCAGTTGCCGACGGCCACCTCAGCTCTCGTGCAGCACATCTGGCCGTGGTGTCCCACCAAATTATTGGGCTTGCCACTTGATTCGCCGTTTGCATCATGCTGTTCGCCCCAGTTGTTCCCGGAATGCCAGCAAGCCACTTGTTGTGGGCCCAAAACTGAGCGACACCAGTGCCTCATGCGCATATTGTGCAACCTAGAGCAATTAACTCTGGTTTATGGTGCAGGCGTGGCTGGTCATCAAGTGCTGAGAGCTAGTGAGACGTTGCCGATAAAGACGCAAACAAGACCACCATCGCTGCTTATCTCCATCATTGGAGATGATGCATTCAGGAGTCAGAGCCAAGTTTCCTCAGCTTTGACGCACTGCCTGTTAAGAGTTGGTGGTCGAGTTTGAAGGCCAGCTGTCGCTGTATGCCCTTCCTACTCTGCAGGAACGCAGGCGTTGTGACTGAAACCACTTGATACTACAGTTGCTTGTTGAATTTCTGTGCCTTTACCTCAACGAGGAAGAGTACGGAGGTCGTCGGGTGTCCGCCTCGCGTACCCAAACCTGGTCTGCAACTGTCTGCAACAACCGTATCAACATCCGATCTGGGGACAAGTATGTACCTGTCGTCCTGTCCAGAAGTTGTGCACACATGCGTAGAGGTCCCGCACACACTCCGAGTACGGCAGCACTGGCGTCGTGCAAAGTAGCAAGTCCGGGGCGAATGGTATTCGTGTGAGCGATTGGCAGGACTGGTGCGAAAGCGTGTCTCAGCAACAGCAACAGGTAACTGTAGTCCCTGCTCGGTAACAACCTGATGGCAATGTGTCCTCAGTGTTGCAGCTGTGTGTGTGGTGTCGACCAGCAATAACGTTCCTCCCAAGACCCACCAGGACTGGTACATGTACGACAACTTTGCCGCACGCCAAGTTAGCTACAATTTCAGGGGCACGCAGCACTGGCACGCCGTGCAATCCTGCAATAGTATTGCCAGCAGCGTGCGCGCACCACTCAACTCGTCGTAGGAACGCACTGGATCCCGGGTTGCGTGCTCCCCGCGCCAGGCGAGCGTTGGGTTCAGGGGACAATGGTGTCATCGACAGTTCCCGCCTTATGCAGCTGCCTGTACTACGCACACCCTTGCCGCATCGCCGCTGAGTACGTACTGCACCCGTTCCTTCGCACCTTG
Source organism: Chlamydomonas sp. KOR1 (assembly GCA_036984285.1). Taxonomy (NCBI): domain Eukaryota; kingdom Viridiplantae; phylum Chlorophyta; class Chlorophyceae; order Chlamydomonadales; family Chlamydomonadaceae; genus Chlamydomonas; species Chlamydomonas sp. KOR1. The sequence continues at coordinate 540,263 of BQMZ01000351.1, forward strand.
CCCTTCACACGCCCTGTTACACTATGTAGCACATCACTCCTTCCCCTCCTGCTTCAACGACATGCTGCTTTCCACAACGCCGCCATGGCACCTGGCGCAGTCATGCAGTCGCTGCTGCAGCCCCTCCGCCGTCCCCCTCCTCCGCAGCTCCCCAACAAACGCCCTGCGGCCTGCCATGTCCGCCACCGCCGATATTGCCAGCCCGCACATCGCGTTGCCCACAGCGAACACAGCGGCGGCGCGCCAGGCTGCTGTCAACGCGGCAGCAGCACCCATGCCGGGGTGCCCCGCCCGCCACCCGCCAAGCGCTGCCACGCCACCGCCGCCGACGCTCGCCTGCTGCTTCGAAAGGCAGCCACCGCCGCTTCCTGCAACCAACTGTTGCGCACACTGCTGCTGCTGCCGCCCTTCTTCTCCCTATCGGTGTAGACGGAGCTCCAGGAGGGCCGCGGCCGGCATGTAAGCAGCACCAAGGGCCGCTTGGAAACGGACCGACAGCTGCGGAGGGGTCTAGTCAGTTACCTCTGCAGCGAGACCCCAGCAGCAGCAGCACAGCAGCAGCGCGCAGCGTTGCAGGCTTGCGTAAGACCCTTTCCTTTGGCCATACTCGCCCACGTGCGGAACAGACCGCTTGCAACGGCAGCACACGGTATTGCTCGCCCGATCGCCTACCGAAACATCACGCGCAGGTACTTACACGCCCACGCGGCACATCCACATGTCGTCCCGCCGGCTGCAAGGTACCGCCTTCCTGCAGCGACAGCACCAGCAATCACAAGGGGCTTCGCCCCCAAAAGCACCTCGCGCCTGGTTCTCAGCAAGGGAAGGCAGCTGAGCAGTGAAACATTTGCACCGGCTGACGTGGTTGGAGCAACGGGTTCTGGTTTATGCGTACTCCACAACACATTTCGCGCATCCCAGCCGCCTACCTGGCATGCAGGGGTGTGAGCAGCACAAGCACGGACGTCAGGCACACGCCCAGCCACAGCCCATCGGCCGCCAGCTGGGGGTCGTAGCCGCCGCGTGTGCCGGCAACGGCACCTTGCGCCCCGTCAGCTGCACCCCCGGCCCCTGCTCCTCCGGCCTCCCCCAGGGTCATGATAGACATGCACAAGTGGGTCAGCAGGACCACCTGGTCGCTGTACCAGCAGCACGTCGTCTTATAGCGCTGGTAGGCGGCCTCCAGGGTTTTGGGCTGGAAGCCTAGTAGTAGGGCCCGTAGCCACCAGCGCCAGCTAGGGCCGCGCGGCGGGGGCAGGGCAGGCATGGGCGGCGTAGGCGGAGGTGGAGGGGTGGCATGGGAGCGGGAGGAGACCAGGCTGGACGTCGAAGCAGCTGCAATCGTTGCATCGCCTGCTGTGGCTGCCGCTTCTGGAGAAGCCTGATCAAGGCGCTGACCGTGAGAGGGAGCGGCAGTCCGTACGCCGGAAGCGCCGGCGCTGTCAGCAGCTGCTGCACCTGACTCCTGCTGCTCGCCGGCCCCTGTAACCCCGACTCCTACGGAAAAGCCGTGCTCCTGGGCCACAGCCTCCGCCCGCACGCGCAGGCCCACCTGGACGCGTTCTGCTGCCGTTCGACCCAGCAGAATCCGTGCAGCGTTGTCAACCGTCACCTCAACGTCATCGTCGCGCTGTGCGGGCCATGCCTCTGCCCCGGGCCCTGCTCCGCCTCCCGCCAGCAGCCTCACCCCCGCCCGCTGCATCGCACCCAGCCCCATTCGCAGGCAGGCCCCCATGCCCTGCTCCGCTAACAGCCGCAGCAAGCCAGAAAAGACCCGCGGGTCGGAGGCACTGCCACGTGCCGTACTGTACGGCAAGTCCAGCAACGCCCCAAAGTCGTACGACAGGCTGTACATGCCGTTGCGGTGCAGGGCCGCCATAGCAGCCGCGGCCTCAGGTGCAGCACAGTCACGCGTTCCCGCCAGCAGATGACCGACGCGACCGGTGTGGGCTGTGCCGCCCTCACCAACCCCTGCTGCTTCCTGCCATGGCTGCTGCGCCCCCTCCTGCCCCTCCTCGCCCCACCCCATCTGCCCTGGTGGCGTACAGCTGTGAGCTGCGGCCACGCGGTCGCCATGCCCCGCCGCGCCGCCGCTGACCTGGACCAGCTGCCGCCGCTGTGCGCCGCCTGATCACTGCTGTCCTCCGTACCCAGGCTGAGCATGCCAAGGACAGCTGCCTCCACAGCTGCACCCAACTCCACCTCATTTCCATCCTCTTCTCCACTGCCCACATCCCAGCTGCTGCCGCGTATGATGGTGGTGTGCCGCACCGCCGCACCACCTGCCCCGCCGGTGTCCATGCCTGCGTGCTGCTGCAGCTGGTCCACATCCATGTCTGCCCCCCCGTAGCCACCTCCAGCATGCTCATGCACCACCATTAGCAGGTGCACGCAGCCCTTCACGCACACGCACGACAGGGGCACGACACGTGGCAGCGTGCCCTCGAGGCTGGAGGCGGCAACGTCTGGAGCCTGCCCTGCTGCACCGGCCGACACCGTCACGGTAGCACTCAATGCGCCCGTCGCCGCTGCTGCCGCCGCCGATGTCGCGGCGTTGAGGCGAGCAATGGCGGCATTGGCGCCATCGAGCACCCGAGAGGAAGCAGCTTGGAAGTTACTATGGCGGGTGGCTCCTGATTCCACCTCGCGCTCCAGTGGCACCTTGACGCTCAGCACCGCTCTCTTGTACGGCGACAGATTGCCGTACAGCGGGCTGCACGGGCTACTCCTGGAGCCGCTGCGAACTGTGCTGCTAGCGCCACCGCTGGCACTGCCACGGCTGCTCAGGTGGAGCCTGCTGCTGTCCACCGACACCGTATTGAGGCCGCTGCTGCGGGGGCGCGATGCTGCCGGCATCAGCAAGTCGATATCCAGCGAGGTGCGGTGCGGTTGTAGGATGTGCGGCGGCCGGTGAAAGGCGTCGCGGTACAGCGATGACGTAATGGTATAACCGTCAGCTTGCCGTGTCTGTTGCCCGCCGTACTCCATCCCATCCAGCAGCGGTTGCGGCTGCTGCTGCTGCTGCCGCTGCTCGCTTTGATGGTGGGTAAGATGTGTACTCGCAGTCGTGGGCATTGACTGCGTGGAGGAGCTTCTGTCAAGGGGATTGGTGACACTGTGCGCATGGCCAGTGCTGCTGCTGCAGCCAGCGGAATCAGCGTCAGCTCCTGCTGCGGCAGCGTAGGTTGAGGCGGTGGACGGCCCTGCCTCCTCCTCCCCAAGCAGGCTGCCGCCGCTGCCGCCGCTGCCCATGCTTGCAACGCAGGAGCGCTGTGCACCACCAGCTGGTGGCCAGTCGCTCCTCACCGCATCCTTCCCGTCCTGGACCTCAACCGCACGGCTGCCATCCGCTGCCTTCCGAGTATGGCAACCGCCGCGGTCGGTCCCACCGGCCGCTGCAGCCTCCATGACAGCCACGTACGCGCGGTACCTGGGCCGCAGCACCGCCTGCTCCCAGGCGCGGGCAATGACGTACGGCAGGGCGACAATGACTAAAAAGGAGAGTACGGCATCGCATATGGCAGGGCCCTGCAGCAGTTGCTGCAGCAAGGGCACAATGCACTTGTGTTGCTGTGGCTGGCGGGTGAGCTGTGTGGTCGTGAGCAGGGACGCGTCTTGCAGGGCGCCGCCTGGCGCGTCAGCAGCTGGGCCGTGCGGCGGCGGGTACAGCGACGCCCGTACGGCTGGCATGACAGCCATGGCCATGAGCCACAGGACCAGGCCGAACGGCAGCTGGTGCGAAGCGGGGACCTGCAAGTAGGGCGACAAGATGGGACGACAGGGTGAATCAGGATGTGTGAGGGCCGGCAGTCGTGAGGCATGTTAGGATAGGATAGTGCGCGTAGCCAGCGGCCAGACGGATCGGACACGTATCCGCACGACCACTGTAAGGACCCATGCTGCTGTGGTGCAGCAAATACACTTCCTAGGGCACTATCATGGCTGCACCAGGCGCTCACCCTGAGCACGTAGACCGACTTCCAGGCGAGGTACAGCACCAAGACGCTGCCCCAGTAGTGCCCCAGGTGTGACGCCGCCCCCACCAGCATCAGCGCTGCCGGGGTCCATGCCACCGAGGCGGCGACGCCCACCAGTACGGCAGCGTTCACGGCGAATAGCAGCCAGTGCCGTACACGCACGTAGACACGTGGCAGCAGCACGGCGACCAGGATGGCCAGCAGCTGCGTGACGATGAGCGCTAGGTTGCCGTAGTCCCCCGTCCGCACCCTGACCCACGGGTCGGTGAGGGCTCCGCTGGCGGCCACGTGCAGCAGCTGCTGCGGGTAAGGGGCGCCGCAGGGGAAGGAGGCCAGACGCGCGTCGGCGCGGGCTGCGTAGGTGTTGGCGGCAGGGGGAAGGGCGTCCTACGTGGGGAGGCAAGGGTCGAGGAGTTGACAAATGCCGGCGAGGAAAGCCATGCTCGTGAGTCGCGCGTGCATCAAAAGGATTAAACTTGTACTTATGTGCTTTGTCCGACGCGTGTTGGCAGTCGAACCTCGAGACAGAGCGACGTTGCGGTGTCGCGTGCGTCCGCGACCACTGCTGGCAACCATTTGTACCTGACCGCTCTGCTTGCTGCCAAAGGAGCAACCCTCACCTGCATTGCTGCGTGCTGGCTTCCGGCGACCTGCAGGCAGTGTATCCTAAATATGACCTTGGGGAGATTTGTCCAGTTGATGACAATGAGCTCCAAGATCAGGAGTTTGATGTCCTGAAGCCGTGCTTGACACGCATACCACGTTGCGAACAGGAGGGGAATTTCCGTTTGTGCGCGCTGGATAAGAGAGGACGTTTCCGCTAAAGCCCGCGGGACGAGGCGGTGTGAGCTGGCACCAAGATGGCCCGCCCGTTGCGTAGGGCAAGGCTTAGGGCCCTCGCCGCGTGTGCACGCGGTCCTTGGTGGTCCTTCTGGCAATGTATCCCCACGGTGCTCGCGGTTTTCAAGCAAAGACGGCTGGCTCGTGTGCCTGTGCATTTGTTAGTGTCAAGACATACCGGTACTCGTAATCCGGATATATAAGTGTTTCTTGATGTCTCATTATAGGACCTGTTGTTGGTCGCTTGTGTTTGCTGGGCAGGGCTGGCAAGTGTTACTGCAAGGATTACGAATGACGACGTTTGTCATGGAACACGGCGCCAACGTCAGTCTTCACTAAATACCATATTGACATTGTTTTGCTGCTATTTACAGGCGGAGAGCATGAAGGGTTGTCGTGGTCATGATTAAACCCAGAATCTTTCGACCCATGGGTCACGCTCGCTGCAGGACATCACCAGCAGGGGAGGTCGCTGGTGACGCCATGGTCACCAGGGAACACCTCGGGACCAGGGAACACCTCGGCGCCACCAACGACCAAGTGGTAACCGGCAGGCTACAAGCTCCCTTGCTGCACGCCGGGCAGCGTCAGCCATGCCGTGGCCGCTAGCATCCTGTAATTGTCAATACACAGACGGTGAATACCCAATCCACCAACCCTACCACTCTGGGAACGCGCTCTTCTTCATGGGCCTCTTTTATCTTCATTTTATCTTCATTACCGCTTCATAGCTGCTTCATGGCAAGCCATGAAGCGCCGGGACGGCCAGTCCGGCAAGCCTCTTCATGTAGCTGTCGTCTTCATGTTGTCTTCATGCCCTACTGCCCGCAGCCGGCTCGCCTACTGCCCTATAAGATACAGGGAACTTGCATTGTCGCGACTGTGATGCGCAAATTACAAGCAGTGCTAGCAGTAGAAATGCTTTCTTGCCGCACCAGCGGTCGACTGGCCAAGTAGTGTTCTCTGTGCAGTCTCGCTTTGTATACTTGGGTTTTATCGCAACCTATGTTCCTATCACATGACCTATGACATTGTAACAGCCAATTAGGGATGCTCTGCACGTCGCCTCCATGTCAACTTGCAGCTTGCTCAGGTTGAACAACCTCAGCGAACGCCTATCTACTCTCCCACATCTTTGCGTCAACTGTAAGCTGGAGTGGTCGCCGGCGCCGACAGAGGTGTACTCTCACAGGTTGGCCCTGCACGTGCCTCGAGTGACGCCCCCCGCTCCCGGGTGTGCCCGCATCACTGCTGCTGTCCTGAGTGTGTGTTTCCATACCATGTCTACGTACCTGGGACGAAGTATGGTTTGGTATTGATTGAGGCAAGGGCGGCGTTACAGCGGGGTACAGGCGCACAGGAGCAGGAATGGGCTGGTAGGTGCACCCTGCCCCGCATGCCGTTTGTATTGCACCCTGCTCTCGTGTGTGAGCGCTCTGCTGCCACTCAAGCGCCGTTCTTTGCGTCAAATGTATGTATATGAATGACGGTACGGCAGCATGATATTGGATGACGTACAGGGTGGGTGCGCAGAGGTGGAAAAGGGCAGGGAGGAGCAGGTGACCTACCCTGCCCCACCCATGCCGTTTGTGTCGCGCCCTGCTCCCGTTCGTGTGCGGGTCACTGCAGCTCATGGGAATTACCTTCTATCACGTGTTACTGTATAAACGACGTTCGGGCGGTGTTACAGCGCGTTACATTTGGTGCGGGCGCATAGGGGCCTGGATGGGCTGGTAGGAGCAGCTAACCCACCCTGGCCCCCGCATGCTGTTTCAGTCGCACCGCACCCTCGTGTGCGAGCGTGGTGCGGCCGCTTTTGCGCCATTCTGTGTGTCTTTTGTATACCTATTAATGGCGGTATGGCGGCATGATCGTGGGTGACGTTAAGGGTAGGCGCGACGGGGTGGGGCGGGGAGTAGGAGCTGGGGGGTCACCTGCTCCCACCCGTGCCCTTCGTTTCGCACCCTGCTCCCGTTTGGTTGCACGTTGCTGCCGCTCTTATACATTACGTTCTATCATGTGTATTTGACTTTATGGCGGTCGTCAACGTTACAGCGCGTTACATCTGGTGCGGGCGCACAGAGGCCGGGACGGGCTGGTAGGAGCAGCTAACCCACCCTGTCCCTTGCATGCCGTTTGAATCGCACTGCGCCCTCTTGTGTGAGCGCGGTGCGGCCGCTTTTGCGCCATTCTGTGTGTCTTTTGTATACCTATTAATGGCGGTATGGCGGCATGATCGTGGGTGACGTTAAGGGTAGGCGCGACGGGGTGGGGCTGGGGCGGAGGAGTAGGAGCTGGGGGGTCACCTGCTCCCACCCGTGCCCTTCGTTTCGCACCCTGCTCCCGTTTGGTTGCACGTTGCTGCCGCTCTTATACATTACGTTCTATCATGTGTATTTGACTTTATGGCGGTCGTCAACGTTACAGCGCGTTACATCTGGTGCGGGCGCACAGAGGCCGGGACGGGCTGGTAGGAGCAGCTAACCCACCCTGTCCCTTGCATGCCGTTTGAATCGCACTGCGCCCTCGTGTGTGAGCGCGTTGCGGCCGCTTTTGCGCCATTCTGTGTGTCTTTTGTATACCTATTAATGGCGGTATGGCGGCATGATCGTGGGTGACGTTAAGGGTAGGCGCGACGGGGTGGGGCTGGGGCGGAGGAGTAGGAGCTGGGGGGTCACCTGCTCCCACCCGTGCCCTTCGTTTCGCACCCTGCTCCCGTTTGGTTGCACGTTGCTGCCGCTCTTATACATTACGTTCTATCATGTGTATTTGACTTTATGGCGGTCGTCAACGTTACAGCGCGTTACATCTGGTGCGGGCGCACAGAGGCCGGGACGGGCTGGTAGGAGCAGCTAACCCACCCTGTCCCTTGCATGCCGTTTGAATCGCACTGCGCCCTCGTGTGTGAGCGCGGTGCGGCCGCTTTTGCGCCATTCTGTGTGTCTTTTGTAAACCTATTAATGGCGGTACGGCAGCATGACAGTCCGTGGCGTACACGGTGGGCGCACAGGGGCGGGGCTGGCTGGCAGGAGCAGGGTGGGTAACCTTGCCCCTCTCATGCCCCTTGTATCGCACCCTACCGTTGTGTGTGAGCGCAGCGACGCCGCTTTTGCTCCATATCATGTCTCACTTGTATTCCAATGAATGGCGGTACGGCGGCATGATAGTGGGTGACGTACAGGATGGGTGCGCACGGCGGGTTAAAAAAGAGCAAGGACAATCATCAGTACAGGGGAGCACCCCGGCCCCACCCAAGCTTAACGGCATGACGCCCCATGCTTCCGTTCGTGCCCGATTTGCCGCGCTGATGCCAGTGGTCGTGTCATAATGATGTATAAGAATGGCGGTGATCTGCCGTTACAGTGGTTACATTTGGTTTGGGCGCCAAGGGATGGGAATGGGCAGGACAGGTTGGTACCAGGGGTACCCCTGGTTGGTACAGGTGGTGCTGAATCCACACCGACCGTGCTGGGTCCAGTGCCGAATTATGGTTACATGAGAGGTAACCATGTAGATATGCCACGATGCTGGCGTTCCTTTAGCCGTAACCCTTGTACCATGCTGTGCACGCTGCTTGCACCACAGGAGAGCTGGCAAACGGCAGTACTTAAGTTCCCCGCCTGCACTTGCATCCCACTGCCCCTGCCTCGGCGGTGCATTTGCACCCGCACTGGCGCAACTTGGCGTGCCATGGGAGTGTGTATACGGTAGTGGTAGCAGGGAAAAATGCCAGCGGGCTGAGCTTGGTGATGGGTGGAAAGCAGGGGATGCCCCTGGTGGAAAGCGTCTGGGAGAAACGGGGCAGGGGAGAGCAGGGGATGCCGCTGCCAACGCCTTGCCTTGCGTGACGCCCGCTGCCCGCCCGCTATGCTACCACACTGGCGCCATTGGAAGTGCCATACAGTTGTGTATTGTTGTCAGCAACAAAGTGTTGCAGCGGGTTACGGTTGTTAAGGGCGCACAGGCGTGGAGTGGGGCAGGCAGGAGCAGGGGAGGCCCCTGCCCCTGCGCACGCCTTCTATGATGCACCCTGCCCGCATTGCCGCCGCTCTAGCGCCATTTGACGTGTAACAAGGGAAGGTTCCATAACAGCAAGTACCGTTACACTGTGCCACTGCAAGGGGTGATAAGGGCACGCAGGAACAGGGGAGGGCCCTAACCCCCGCCCACACCTCCTGTGACGCGCCTTGCAATGACTTCTCCTGACAAACAATTACACACTCTTTCATGCTTGTGAAACACTTATACACGTGCTTAACTAGCGCACTGCGCGTACACTACTGGTTCAGTTCGGCACATCCTCCCGCAGTCCCGGCGTGCTGGCAAGTCAGCGTGCCGGCAACTGTTGCTGTAACCATTGAAGCGCTGTTTCAGGAACAGAAACCAGTAATGTTTCCAGAGGCGCAGTGGCTCTGTAGCTCCAGTTGCACCCATGGGTGCCCATGCAGCGTTGTGTTCCGCCTGTTCCCTTTTCGCTTTGGTTCTCGCCACCTTTTATCACACACTGCAACTCACTCAAACACATATAGAGATAGTCACTCAATTAACTCTTTGCACAACATCAGCCGGTCGCGTTTAGCTTGGTCAACGGCGTCCCCGGCGTCCTTTGCTGTCTGGTCGCCATGTCCATCACATGCAATGCTGGAGCGTTGATACATTCTACTTGTATCAGCAAGGTGAGAAGGGAGCAACTGCGTTCCGCGGCAGAGCGTTCCGGACTCGCTGCTCGGGAAGAACGGCTGCCTGAGCGCCACAGCAGGTCAACGGCACCCTTTCTCGCAATGGCTTATGCTATATACGCTGCGCATATATTATGTATCCGGTTCTGCTCGTGTCCGGTGAAAGACAACTGCGTTGACCGACACATCCCTGCCTCATTCCCCTGGCCCTGTTGTGATGCCGCAGATGAAGGCCATTCACAGCAACTGCAACAACGTTGGAAGCTACCATCGCTGCGATTGGCGCTAGCCTTGGCCAGCCCAGTCAACGCTCCCGTCAATGGCAGTCGCGATAATTTGGCTTATCTTGCGAGGCACACGGTGCGTCATGCACGATAAGTGCGTTCAAGATCTAACGGCAGCTCCCTAAGGCCTTGCTATCGTGGCTAGTCGTGTTGCCGTGACGCCGCTTGCGTTGACTTGTCCCTGCAGGTGCTGACGTGCCGCTCAAATGGGAGCTGCTACAAACGAGCCTATGGTGCAGCGTACTGCAGAGGGTGAGTCCAAGCTTCTTGGTCTCCCAAACTGTACACCGCAGCTTTGTACTGTATACCCCAACCTGACGCCTGGGGCACATGTAGTATCACCAGACCGTGACTGTCAACTTACTTGTGCGCCCTCGCTCCCCCTCCACCCTGTGGCACCTTTAGCGGCAGGCATAAGCTCTGCACTCTACAGCTCGACTACAACTTCATTGGCGCTATTGTTGCCATGGAAAAGAGTGCTCGCGCGGGGGAGTAGCGCGGGGGAGTAGCCCCGAAGCAGTGTCGCTATCACGGCAGGGTGAGAGTAGTGATGGGCAGGCGATGTGGCTCGGCCGCATGGGCACAGTGTGAAGGGGTTTGTTTGAGGAGTGGCTCATAGGATTTCCTTGAGGCAGCAGCAAGCATTGTGTTCCTGGGTGTAGTGTTACCCGGTGCTGGGGCAGCAGAGCGCGTTGTAGGTGAGGGGGACCGAGAGGACTGGTGGAGTAGTGCCGCCTGTGGTACGCACTGTGACTAGCACACCCTTACGTACCTGGAATCGGCCCTGTGCGTGAGGTGTAGCAGTGTTTGCTATGGCGGTTGCATTCGGCGACTGGAGTGCGGGGTTCGACATCTAAATGCTACAATGAAGCGTTATGTGGCGTGTTCATATAGCACACGCACATGAAGTACTCATGGCGCCTTCATGCACATGAAGTGATTCATTTTCGCCAAATGAACATGAAATGAAGATGTAATGAAGGGAATTAAAATGAAGAAGCTATGAAGTGCCACATGAAGACTGCTATGAAGAGGCTTATGAAGTGCTTGGGCTGGCTCTTCATGTATGAAGATGTTATGAAGATAAAAGAGGGCGGGGCGTTCCCAGAGTGTACACTGGCGCCCGATTTTCTGTGCCCATGGAGCCAGCCTGCAGCCGTGCACCCAACACTGACCCATGCTGCTACCCCACCCCTTTCCTGATGCCTCCTTGCCTGTCCTTACAGGTACACTGTTCCTCATCCTTTTTTGACATGAGAACATCTTGGCAAATGCTGGTCCCTTGCCACACCCGGTTCACCAGTTCTGGCACAGGTTCACCTGTTCTGGCACCCGCAGCCCCACCTGTTCCAGCATCTCCAACACCACCTCCACCGCCGTCTCCACACTGCTCGCACGCACCACGTCCCTGCCGAGCGGCAATCGCCCGTCCAGCGCCCGCCCCGCGAGCTGCCGTACGCTGCCGTCAAGCCCCTTCCAGTACGACAATGGCGACGGCAGAGGCGTCGACCCACGGCACCGTCACCTCATTGAGGGTGCCGGCGCCGCGGCGGCGCCGTTAACACGCCGTTGATGGCGATTAGCATGTTGGCAGCAGTGCCGATGCGCGCGTGGCTGATGCCTGCGGGCAGAGTACAAACGTGTCCAAGCGGCAGTCTTTGATGCGGTAAGACGAGACCTGGATTGGCTTTGCAACAAGGACTGGGAGCGGTAGCGGCAGTGTGCCGTTGCAATCGTCAAAACCGTACCAGTGTCCACGCATAGCAATGAAACAGGTTGTCCGGAAGAACAGGTCCACAAAGCAGTTGATCGGCATGCAGCCATGCTGCTCAAGCCCAGCGCATGCCAGCTGCCGTACAAACCCACTTGTGACGTCCGCCAAGTGGTTGGCTGGCCCATAGCACCGCTGCCGCTGCTCCACCGCCCCCGCCTCCACCGCCTCCGTGCCTCAGCACTGGCAAGGTGTCGCCCTCCCTGTAGCCCGCCACCACGGCTGCCCCCCGCTGCTCCGTTCCCACGGCGGCGCCCTTGTCGCCACTCAGCACGCCGCAGCCGGCGGCCACCAGCGGCCGGCTCACCTGTACTGCAATCAGGGATGATTGCAATAAGGATACGCAGAGCCCCGCTATACAGACCGATATGACCTGCATGCGTGTGAACCTTGCTCATACAACGCGGTGGTCGGCCAGGTCCATGGAAGGCCAAGCGGGTTTTACTTGACGGGGTCTCGCCTGTGGCTCTGAGTACAGAAAGAAACTGTTCCACCCGGCACCCAACACCTCTTATAACTCAAATGTAATCGATAAAAGGGCCCTGCAGGCTCTCAATCGCGCCATATGTGTTCCGCAGCCCTGACATGCGCCTGCATGTCTCGTCCTGGGTCCCCAATGACCGAGATACTCGGCAACACAATATCAGTGACTATAATTTGCACATATAAAGCACACCGGGAGCCCATCGGAGCCTGTGCAGCGATGTCGCCCGAAAGCATGGTGCGAACTGGCCACCATGGAAACCATCACAAACCAGCCCGGCAAGCGCCAGAAACAAACTTTAATAGCATCATTATCTGCTGGAACAACTCCTGTGCGAATACGAGGGGCTCTGAAGGCCTGACGGGCCAATTCGTGCGGGTGGCACGGCAGGTCCCACCACGACACAAACTAGTCCTACCCCACAGCACGATATGCCATCCGTTTTGACCCGGATTTTCGCGTACATGACCTATATATAGTCTATATCTGTAATTTAAAGCGGTAAACTGGGGGTCCAGGGGGCAGGAGGCCCCCATCTAGGCTCTGAGATCCCCTGTACGGCACCCGCCGTACGACTGGACAAATACCAAAAACCAAGGATTTGACACACACAGGCCGGTAGTACACGTCAAGAGCTACGCGGCGGTATGCGTGGTATCCTTGGTTTTTGGTATTTGGATGGGCTTATTGCACATGGCAGGAGGCCCAATTTTGTGCTCAGGCCAGGCTGGGGAGTGGTACCCGCTTGATGGAAGGCTAGGTACCGTCTGTGTCGTCAGTGGACATGCGGAGTCAAACTACACACCCAGTGCGCAAGGACTCTCGGTCTCAGGCCCGCGGTTCAACCGAAAGCCAACGTAGAGCTCCGCGCGGATAAGAGTAGCACGTGGCCTGACCTTCCCCCCGCTGGTGCACTACATTTGTCAAAGGCCACCTCAGCTCCTGTAGGGCACTTTGTTTAGTTGTTAGTGTTGTTGTTTAGTTGTTTAGTTACATGATGAGGATTGCTTAGATGATTCACCATTTGCAGCTGTCGCAAATTCGAACAGGGATGCAGCAACAAGTTGCGCGAAGTTACACCCGAAGCAGTCGTCAAGTTGTCTCTCGTCTCTCATAGGACACGTATGCTAGGCTGAATTGCCTCTTGCTGATTATTGTTTGCGGTGCTAGCGAAAGTGCCGAATGCCATATGTACTGTGCTCGCGTTGCATATTCTGGATGCGCAGTTGCAACCAGTAGTTGCAGTCGCTGGGTCGCGGTTGTTGAGGCTGTCGCCGTACGCCATTGCCAGGGGAGGCCCCTGTTTCCTGCTCTACAGCGTACAGGGAAGGGCGTTGCTGCCTCAAAACAGTGTAAGATATGGGTCAGATGGTTGCATGTTGCATGCCTTGTGCGTTTGCCACAAGGAGGAGGAGGTCGTCAGGAGTCTTGGCACGAGCAGGCAGGGGTCCCCTCGACTGACATCGCTCCAATTGAGAAACGCACAGCGTGTGACTGGCTGAGCAGGGCGGCATGCCGGCGTCCTCAAGCGTCTGGGCAAGCCCCTGTGTACCACGCCACCCTCTGACTGTGCATGTGTCCCCGCCACAGCTTCTGGCTGGCTGGGCGCAGCTGCCGTGGGCATTGGTGGCATTTTGTGTTACATTCCAGGTGGTGTGGCAACACGATCCTTACTTATGGGCGCTACCCGGGCACTCCCTCCCTAGCAGCTGGCACGCACGAGCATGCCCGGCTTTCAAACCCGTACTTCATCCAGATTGGAAACCTGGATGAAATACGCTAACGAGCAACACACGCTAACGCCCTTCTACCGCTTCCCTACGCCAACACAAAGCCGCGAGTTCTGCGTCCACAGGGCAAGTCAAGCCACTACGCGCCACCGCTATGTGCTGTTGCGCCCAGGAGTTGCGCCAGCTTTGAACACACAGCACGGTACGTTACGTTAGAAAATGCAGCTTTCTGGATTGCAGCACGCATGGAGCGTGGGGCTCCACGGGTAGGCAAGAGTAGGCAGCCCGCCCCTGCCTACCGTATTAGTGCCTGTCAACAACCCCACAACAACATACATCATATCTGGGACCAGACCGGACCAGTCCAGAACGCTCGACACGCAGGCTTGCAGTGAACGCAGGCAGAACGTTGCTGCAGAACGTTTCAGTCCTGCAATACCGGCACCAGTTCCATCACTTTCGAAAGACACAAGCGGTAGAGCGAGCAGATTAAGGGAGCGGCCTCTGGAGTGCAGCAGTGGGGGCGCCGTGCACAGCGATGCTAGCCCCAGGACGCCAGTAGTGGTAACGTACGTACCGTTTGAGCTGGTTTGAGCGGTTGGCAAAACCGCAGCATGCATGGTGTCAGGGCCCGGCGTGTCCAAGCAACAGTGACAGGTGGAACCAGTCCCTACTCTGTGGCAACCGGATGACCATGCCGCCTCACACTCACAGCTATGCATGTGGTATGTCAACCAGCAGTGACGGCGTGCCATCATCCCCGCCAGCCAGTCCATCCCGGATTAACGTACGGCTACATGCCACTTGGCACTTGCTTGCTTGCCATCCTTGCCGCTGAGCAATACCTACACTTAGGGGCACTCGGCGTTGGCATGCCGTGCAGTCCTGCAATGTTGCTGCTAGTGCGCGTACGACCCAACACCACGGCGTTTGTCCACAATGATAGTGCGCCAAATCCCCTTGCAGCGATGCCAATTTGACGGGCGTTGATCCCTACCACCTACACAAGAGATACATCGTGTTCCTTCTTCATCTGGATTGCTTCTGTTCACAAGGTACAGCAGACACCTCGTACATGCAGGAGTTAACAGTGGTGCCCAACTCCTGCCGCAGGCAGGACTGGCTAACTCGCATCGGTCCGGCAGCTGCACCCATTTGCACCTTGACCTCAGCCCTGTCCTACTGTGTGGCATGTCACTCATACCTCTCCTGCTTCACAGACGTGCTGCTGTTCACAACGCCGTTTCGGCAGCTGGTACAGCCATGCGGCGGCTGCCGCTGCCCCTGCACCCCCGCCGTCCCCCTCCGCCTCAGCTCCCCCACAAACGCCACCCGCCCCGCCAGGTCCGTCACCGCTGATATCATCAGCCCGCACACCGCGTTGCCAACGGCAAACAAAACGGCGGCGCGCCAGGCGGAGGCGGAGGCGGCAGCAGCACCCATGCCGGTGTGCCCTGCCCGCCACCTGCCAAGCGCTGCCACACCACCGCCGCCGGCCTCGATGGCTGACTGTTGCTGCTGCTGCTGCTGCTGCTGTCCGTACCGGTTCAGATGGAGCTCCACGAGGGCTGCGGATGGCACGTAGGCAGCTCCAAGTGCTGCCCGGAAGCGGACGGACAGCTGCGGAGGGCACGGGAAGGCAGGCAGGTGGAGGCGAGCGATCATCACGACTTCGTCTCCCTGTCTTACCGTTCCGTTGGCGCACTGTGGAGCGTGTCTATAGCAGCATAGCAGCTGCAGTGACGTCGGTAATACGGTGATGTACCCCTGTGTGCAAGACCACGCGCAAGCACCTACATTTCCAAAGGGCACATCCACGCGCCGTCCGGCCTCACCCTCATCATCACCGGTTCCCACAGCGATAACAGCAGCCAATGGAAACCGTGCCGTCGGCAGTCGAATACCCATATCCTCGGCAGCACGAGCAGTAGGTGCCCGAGGCTTGCCGTGCCACCTGCCCCTGCTGCTGCCGTATTGGGTCCCGGGGCCGCGGGCAGGACGCTCCACCAGATGGCCATGTGGGCGGCGGCGCTGGCGAGGCCGCGCAGGAGTAGCACACCATTGCGGTGCCTAGCGGTGGGGCCGCGGCGGAGGAATGGGTATCAGATATCAGGGGCGCATGATGCGCACCTGGTCGCATGTTTATCCAAGAACGGCGTGCGTGCCTAAGGTATGATGTGGTCCTTACGCACACATGACTCAAGGCGCACGGCTCGGCGCGAGGGTGCATTAACTCGCCACAGCCTACTCCAACGCAGTACAGCTGCTATCGGCAGGAAAGAAACCGATTCAGGCAGGCCTACTCGAAAGCATCGCTAACGGTTCCTACCTACCACATACATTACGCCCTGGGGCAAGACCCAGGCGCTCACCTGGCATGCAGGGGTGTCCTCATGAGCAGCAGTAGCGCCGCCAGGCTGACGCTAAGCCACAGCACATGCGACGCCAGCTGGGGTCGTAAGGCGCCAGCGGCACCGTGGCCCCCGCCCACTGCGCCCCCGCCCCCGGCCCCCGCGCCCCCGTCCTCCTGCAACATGCAAAGGATGGCAATGGTGGACATGCCCACGTGGGTTAGCAAGGCCACCAGGTCGCTGAACCAGCAGCACGCCATACGATAGCTCTGGTAGGCGGCCTCCAGGGCTGTGGGCTGGAAGCCCAGCAGTAGGGCCCGTAGCCACCAGCGCCAGCTAGGGCTGCGCGGGCGGGGCGGCTGGCAGGGGCGGCGTAGGCGGAGGTGGAAGCGCTGCAGAACAGGTGCAGGAGCACAGGCTGGGGGACGATGCGGCAGCGGTTGTGGTGCTGCCCGCTGTGGCTGCCGCCTCCTGCACAAGCTGCTTGGGGTGCTGAGGGCCAGGGCCAGCTTGTGCGCCGGAAGCACCGGCGCTGCCCACAGCTGCGGCACCTGCCTCCTGCTCCTCGCCGGCCCTTGTGCACCCCACGCCTCCGGAACAGCTTTCTCCTTGAGCCTCACCCTCCGCCCGTTCGCCCAGGCCCTCGTGGAACCTTCCAGCTGCCGCCCGGCCAAGCAGCAGCCGCACAGCGGCGTCAACCGTCACCTCCCCGTCATCGTCGCTCTGGGCGGGCTCGGCCTCCGCCCCTGACAGCCCAACGCCGCCTGCCATCAGCCGCACCCCCGCCCGCTGCATCGCCCCCAGCCCCATCCGCAGGCAGGCCCCCATGCCCTGCCCCGCCAGCAGCCGCAGCACGCCACGGAAGGCCCACGGGTCGGGGGAAGGACCGCCACCTGCCGTATTACGCGGCAGGTCCAGCAGCGCCCCAAAGTCGTACGACAGGCTGTACATGCCGTTGCCGTGCAGGGCAGCTATAGCAGCCGCGGACTCAGCTGCATCACCGTCAAACGTGCCCTCCAGCAGGTAGCTAGCCCTGGTGGTGTAGCTGACATTGCCCACGGCGGCGTCCGGTAGCTGCTCTTCGCCCTTGCCCTCCTGACCCTCCTCCTGCCCCCACCCCAGCTCCCTGGCCACGGCGTACGCGTGCAGCTGCGCCATCTCGCGGGCGGCGTCGGCGGGCAGCACCAGCAGCGGTAGGAAGCACAGCGGGGCGTGCGGGTGGGGGCCAGGAGGCGGGTGAGGGCTGGGCGGGGCTGGGGCAGGGTGGTCCGGCGGGGTGCCGGTAGACGGCGGCGGCAGCAGGTGCAGCGTCAGGACGCCTGGGCTCAGCAGCGCGGAACGAGGGAGGGGCAGCCTGAGGGGCAGCAATGAGGGGCGCACGCTTGCACACTTGTTTGCATGCTACACTTGTACACACACCCTTACCATCACTCCAAGCCTGTCCGACTAGCTTGGCCCCAGACAACACGTGGGGTCCTCTCAGTGAATACTGGGCTCAGCATTGCCGGCGCCGGGTGCTGCAGGCCAGGCAGCCTTGCACTCCCACCTGAAACGAACCACGCGCTCCGCTCCTGCATCCGTCGCTCCTACTGGTCCCTGCTGCTGTCCGTGCTCCTCCGCCTGAGACGCCACCGGCAAGACAGTGTCCACGTACACCTTCCCTTGGCCCTGCGCCTGCTCGGCCTCCCCAACCGCCGTCTCGTTCCCGCGCCCGCTCCCCTGCCCCACCACACACCGCACGGCCTCAAGGCCATGGAGCAGTGACGCCTCACACGCCAACACCACCTCCACACCACTGTGAGCGCTCCCTGCCTCTCCTCGGGCCCGGCGGGTGCTGCTGCATCCCCTGCCTCTTGTGACGTTTCCTGGGTCTCCGCCAGTGATGCTCCGTTCAACAGCGGCAACGGCCGGCGGCCACACGACCGCCAGCGCTGCTGCACCGCCGCTGCCTCCGTCGCCACCGCCCGCACTGCTGTCCTCCGTACCCTGGCTGAGCATGCCAAGCACTGCCGCCTCCACAGCTGCACCCAACTCCACCTCCACTCCATCCTCTCCTTCTCCACCGCCCCCGCCCCAGCTACTGCCGAGCCCAATGGTGGTGTGCCGCACCACGGCAGCACCTACCCCGTCGTCGTCCCTGACCCCATGCAGCGGCAGCTGGTCTACATCCAGCTCCGCCGCCCCGGGGCCAACCCCCGCTTGCACCTGCACCAGCATCAGCAGGTGCACGCAGCCCTCCACGCACACGCACGAGAGCGGCACGGCACGTGGCAGCTTGCCCTCCATGCACGACGCGGCGGCGTCCGGAACCTGCCCCGCTGCACCGGCCAACGCCCCTGTGGCGCTGCCTGCCGCCGCCGCTGCCGTCGCCACTGCGGCGGCGTTGTAGCGGGCGATTGCGGCGTTAGCGGCATCGACCACCCGAGCGGCATCTGCAGGGAAGCTGCTGGCGCGGGAGGCTCCCGCACCCAGCTCGTGTTGCAGGGGTACCTTGACGCTCAGCACCTTCGTCTTGTACGGCGACAGATTGCCGTACAGCGGGCTGCAAGGGCTGCTCCTGTAGCCACTGCGAGCCGCGATCCTGGTGTTGACGTTACCGCTGCCGCTGCCGCTGCCACTGCCACCGTTGCTGTTGCTCAGCTGCTGCCTGCCGCTGTCAACCTGCACCGTACCATGTGGCGCTGCCGCCGGCGTCAGCAGGCCGATTTCGAGATGGGGGCGACGGGGGTGTAGGCTGTGCAGCAGCGAAGTTGGGCGGCAGGCGGTGTCGGCAGGTGCTGTGGCCGCTCCCGCCACGCTGCTGCCAACCCGCCTAGTGCCGCCTCCGTCACCGATGGACGGCGCCGAAGGGAAGCTCGCAGTCGTTGGCACCGATAGCAAAGAGGTGCTTTCGTCCAGAGGACTTGCAGCGCTGTGCGAACTCTTGCCGTTGTTGCAGCCAGCAGCAACAGCTCCAGCGGCGGCGGCAGAAGGTGTGGCGCTTGACGGCCCGGCCCCCTCACCAGGCAGGCTGCCGCCGTTGTTTTGCCGCCGCCGAGTCGCTCCTCGCCGCGTCCTTTCCGTCCTGGACCTCAACCGCACGGCTGCCACCCGCTTCCTGCTGGGTACGGCAACCGCCACGGTTGGTCCCGCTGGCCGCTGCATCCTCGGCAACAGCAGCCACGTACGCGCGGTACCTGGGCCGCAGCGCCGCCCGCTCCCAGGCGCGTGCGATGGCGTACGGCAGCACGACCATAGTAAGGAAGGAGAGTACGGCAATCCACAGGGCGGGGCCCAGCAGCAGCGGCTGCAGTAGGGACACAATGCCCTTGTGGTGCGGTGGCTGGTGGGCGAGCTGTGTGGTCGTGAGCAGGGACGCGTCTTGCAGGGCGCCGCCTGGCGCGTCAGCAGCTGGGCCGTGCGGCGGCGGGTACAGCGACGCCCGTACGGCCGGCATGACGGCCATGGTCATGAGCCACAGGACCAGGCCGAACGGCAGCTGGTACGAGGAGGGGACCTGTATGCATGGACACCGTTCAGAATGGACTGAGCGAGCCATACGTGTCCATGAGTGAATACGTGTGAGGAGGGGCTGCACGATGAAAGGCATGGCGGCGTGGGGTACGGTACGTAGCCTGGCACAACCAGCAGACAAACGGGCACATTGCCTATAAACCACAAATACAGTTAGGGCCAAGTGCAGCCAATACCGGTACAGTACATCTCCCAGGGCAGCGTCACGAATGTGGGAAAGCTCACCCTGAGCACGTAGACCGACTTCCAGGCGAGGTACAGCACCAAGACGCTGCCCCAGTAGTGCCCCAGGTGCGATGCCGCGCCCACAGGCATCAGCGCCGCCGGGGTCCATGCCACCGAGGCGGCGACGCCCACCAGTACGGCAGCATTTACGGAGAACAGCAGCCAGTGCCGTACGCGCATGTAGACACGTGGTAGAAGCACGGCCACCAGGATGGCCAGCAGCTGGGTGACGATCAGCGCGAGGTTGCCGTAGTCCCCCACCCGCACCCTGACCCACGGGTCGGTGAGCGCCCCGCTGGCGGCCACGTGCAGCAGCTGCTGCGAGTACGGAGCGCCGCAGGGGAAGGAGAAGATGCGCTCGTCGGCGCGGGCGGCGGAGGGGTGGGTGGCAGGAGGGAAGGCGTCCTGCGGGCGGGGGGCAGCACGGGGCAGGGGTAGCCGCAGTCAGCTGAGAGGCGCTGGTAAGGAGCAGTGGCAGCGAGCCACAGTTGAAGAAAATTGAACCGGTGAGGTTGCCAACATAGTCACAGTGCATGACCGCAATGACCTCTCGTTGCGGACATACGTCGCGCAGCGTGCGCGCGCCCGGAAACGCTGCAGGTTACGGTACTGACCTTGTAGTCATCAGGGTACGCTGAGATGGCTCTTTTTAATAAGAGCAACGTTTACCTGAAAGGCCGCGTGCGGGCTTCCTGCGACCGGCAGGCAGTGTATTCTGAAGATGACCTTGGGGAGGTTAGTCCAGTTGACGACGATGAGCTCCAAGATGAGGAGTTCGATGTCCAGCAGCCTTGCTTGGCACGTGAACCAGGATGAGAAGGGCAACGGAGCTCCCACTTGAGCAAGCGGGACCCAAGAGTTCGTAGCCGCCAGAGCCCGCGAGCCGAGGCGGTGAGACCTGTGGCCTCCCCTTGGCTTAGGGTCCTTGCTGCTTGCACAATCATCCGTTAGTTGTCCCTCCGGTTGCATGTCAAAGCGGCCTCCGGCGTTGTCCTGCAAGGACGGCCGGTTCACGTGCTCTTTCATTTGTTCAACGTGGCAGAACCATATGATCACTTGCAGGGGCAAAATGTTCCCAGTGTGGGCTTTTACTGTATACAGCTTTGGCTTTGTGCGCATTGGCAGCACAGTGTTGCCCGTCGCATGTATGACAGGCTGGCCAAAGTGCCGTTGGAACGACGTCCTCGTGAAGCAGGGAATCCTAAGATCTCCAGCCCAATAAGAAAAAGGATTGCCGGGCGAGTTGCTGTCTTGACGTTCAAACCGCGGCGAGAAGCAATGGGTGGTCGTGCGCCGTAATCGTGTCTTCGCCCATTGACCCATGGGTCGCGCCACGGGACCGACCGACCCATGGACGTCGCCTGACGTCGCCAACGGCCATTGCACAAACCTAGGAAGACCCATGCCTGCACGCCCCTCACCTATTCCTCAGCCGACATGCATGGCGTAGTCTCCTGCCCTTACCCAGTACCCCGTACCCAGTAAACGCCCCTGGTAAACGCCCCACACACCGAGGCTTCACTACCCACGCCCCATGTGCTGTGCCCGCTGCACGTGCGACTGACCCGACTACTACCAGACTACTGACCCTTCATAACAATGTTGCTGGTTGGGAGCCCTACCTGTCCCTCACACCACCTGCTGGATCAGTTCTGGCATCCACAACCCCGCCTGTTCCAGCTTCCTAAGCACCACCCTAACCGCATTGCCCGCACCCACCACCACGCTGCCGAGCGGCGGCCGCCCGTCCAGCGCCCGCCCCGCGAGATGCCGTACGCTGCCGTCCAACCCCTCCAGTACGACAATGGCGGTGGCGGAGGCGCCAATCCACGCCGCCGTCACCTTGTTCAGGGTGCCGGCGCCGCCGCCAATGACAATCAGCGCATCCGCGGCAGTGCAGATGATGCACTTGCGAGCCTGGCCCAAGCCTGCGGGCTGAGTCCAAGCAAACTGGACGAGTGTCTCAACCTGCCAGCCTGTTCAATGGCTCTGACTGGCTGACTTCGCAAGGACGACTACCGGTAGGCACGGTAATGCACCGCGGCACCGGTAGCATTTCATGCACGCACCTGTCAACATGCCAGTGGCCACATGCGCCGCGATGCACCATTGTCCCATGCAGGTGCACGTATGCGCGGACCGTAGCAAGTGGCCTGAATGCAGCTGGCAGCAGACTTCACTGACCGTAGCAAGTGGCCTGAATGCAGCTGGCAGCAGACTTCACTTGCTGCCCATCATTCCCAAGACCTGCATGGACTCACCCACCCACCCGTGGCGACGCGTCACGTCCGCCCAGCGGTTGGTCCGCTGCACCGCCCCTACTGAGTCTACCGTCGCCTCCCACACCGCCTCCCTGCCTCAGCACCGCCACGCTGTCGCCCTCACTGTAGCCCGCCGCCGCCCGCACCACCCGCTGCGCCGCCCCCATGACGCATCACTCGCCGCTTGTCAGCACGCGGCAGCCGGCGGCCACCAGCTGCCGCCCCCCTTCACTGCATGGGGATACGCAGAGCTCCCTTACGCAGACCAATACAGCCTAGATGTGTGTAAGCTGTGCTCATCACAGCGCGACGACACGGAAACGCCCGTGGAAGGTGGAAGGTGCCGTCCGGGGCAGCGTATCGGTACACTTGTAAAGGTAAAGCACAAACTGTGTACACACAGTCGCACCCTGGTGCGCACGGACCCTCGGTCTCACTTCCGCAGCGTACCGTCAAAAAAGAAGAGGCCAATATTCATACGCCGAGAATGTTAGCGTACCGTACGGCTTGCCCCAGGGAGGAAGCAAGGATTACAGGAGGGTCAAAGTTCATGTGTATGTCCTGCGCTGCAAAAGCTCAGCCGGTTGCGCTGGAAAGGAGCAGGCTACCTTGGATTCATGGTTGTGGTGAAGCAAGCAGGAGGAGGTAACGGTAATGCTTGTGTTAGTTAGCCCACACCCTGCTGGGTGCTTCCACCGCCCCCAACGTGGCAGCTGGTGCCAGCTGCCATCTGACGCACCATTCATGCGCAGCACATGCTGCTGTTAAATTCCTCTGGTACAAAGTTATTGAACAATGGGACTAGCAGGTCAGTACGTAGTTGTTGCGCTGGATCCGACAGCATGCCCTGAGCGTCCTGTGCTGGCTCCAACTCAGGAAACCCTACCACGACGCCGCAATGTTGCACGTGCTGGTATGACCAGCATCCCTGCACCAGGCACTGGCGGCAACACGGTGCCCGCTGCCCGGTCAACCGCCCCGGGCGCATGCAACGCACGAGAGCCCAGATCGCCCAACAATGTCAATGTCGTCCGTCCCCCCACGCACGCCTCTTGCCACGCGTGCAGTCAAAAATCCTGCACTGTGCATTGCAGTCGGTTCTGCTCTGTGCACTGCAGTCGGTTCTGCTCTGTGCACTGCACTCAATCCTGCACTGTGCACTGCAGTCGGTTCTGCACGGTGGAGGTGGCTGCACCCGCACCCTCCGGCCTCTAGCCAACACGTTTACTACCGGTATTACCACACAACACACAAAGCGCAAAAGGAAATACCGGTAACGGCACTGTGCCCATGCAGTGTGATGAACGACGCCGGGGTCCAACCTGGTCCAAACGTGGCAGTGCCCGGGACAACACCTGCTGCCAGGACGACGCAGCGGTTCTGCACTGTGCACTGCATTCGGTTCTTCACTGTGCACTGCGCCCTGACTGCAGTCGGCTCCAGAAGGTCGGCTCTGCACGGTGGTTGTGGCATCCACCGTGCATTGCATGCTGCACCCGCAACCACCAGCCTCCAGCCTATACGGTTACTTACCACACGACACGCAAATGGCAAAAGCAAATGTCGGAAGGCACTGTGCCCATGCAGTGTACTAAGCGATGACGAAGACCAACCGTTGGCACTAGGCAGTGCGTGGTGCAACACCTGCTGCCAGGATGACCATTCGTACCTTGAACAGCATCAACGGCACCGTCACCTTGTACCTTCAGGCGGCCAAGACCTTCATGCACTGCACGGCACATGCACGTGTCCGTTCCTTAGGATCCTCGCCATACCGGTCCATCGCATACTGTGGCCTCGCCACCCGCCACCCCGGCTACCACGCCCGCCGCCAGCCACGCCGCATCCCCGGCCGTGCCTCGACGTGCCAACCCATATCCTCCCCCTCCTCCCCGCCGATCTCCCCGCCGCCCCCGCCGTCCCCGTGCACCTGCTCCTTCCAACGAGTATCATTACCCACGCCCCTGGAGCCGCTCGCCGGGCCCAGCTGCGCCAGGTGCTCTCCATCCACCACCCGCTGCTGCTGGCCCTGGTAGTACACCTGTGCCACTACGCCAATAGCCCCTTCTGTTGCTCCACGGCCCTCCTCCTCAGCTTCCCCACGAACGCCCTGCGGCCTGCCAGGTCCGTCACCGCCGAAATCACCAGCCCGCACACCGTGTTGCCAACAGCGAACACAGCGGCAGCTCGCCAGGCGGCGGCGGTGGGCGTGGAAGACGCGAAACACGCGCCCGCGCAGCCGCCAGCGACTGTCCATTCCTGTCGATGAACCTGGCTCTGGCCCACTGCAGCTAGGGGGTAGACGCGCAGCTGCAGCAGCGCCACCGGCACCAGGTACGCCGCGCTCACCACCGCCTGGAGCGGCAGCGACAGCTGCGGGCACGGTGGGACAGAGGGTGCAGCAAGCAGACAGGTGTACGGCGGTTATCAAATGCGGTGCCCGGGGTGTGCTTTCGGGTGCCGCTCCGGCAAGTTGCGCGAGCAGGATAGGCGCTAGAGTATACAGGCAGGCGAGAAACGCGCGCTTTTCTGGTTGCAGGACAGGAGCAAGGGAGAAGATAGGACCAACACTGACGCTCACCCAGCGGGAGCGTGGGCTAACCCGCAGAGCTGCTGTGTACGTTCCGGTGCTGCAACAGGACCAGTTCCGTCGCCCCCATCGCACACCCACCTGCAACATGGCTGGGTCCCACAGCGAGAACATGAACCAG
This sequence comes from Chlamydomonas sp. KOR1, assembly GCA_036984285.1. NCBI lineage: Eukaryota > Viridiplantae > Chlorophyta > Chlorophyceae > Chlamydomonadales > Chlamydomonadaceae > Chlamydomonas > Chlamydomonas sp. KOR1. The sequence continues at coordinate 565,089 of BQMZ01000351.1, forward strand.
TGCAGGCCGTAGCGCTGGCAGTTGATCACCCAGCCGTCGGGCACCAGGAGCCAGGGCTGCGTGGGGCCGGCCGCACCGTCCGCCCTGCCCGCCGCCGGTTCCGGAGCCACGGGCGCGGTCCACGTGATGAGCGCGAGAGCGGCGGCGGTAGACAGGCCATGGACCACCAGCGCGGCGTTCCGGTACCTGTGGGTTTGTGATAGGCCGTGTGGGGTAGCAGCGTGTGGGGTTTCAGGTGGGAGGCTACCGGTATGGCCGGGTCATGCGCTACCACCACGCCCATCTGCAGCGCCGGCATAGGCCATACCGTACGTGCGCGTAAGACCCGAGCAGACCCGCTAGTCCGGTGCAGACCAGGGATTGCAGTGAGGGCACGAGACCGCCTCCTTACCGGGCGTGTAGGTGGGTAAGCGAGGCCAGCAGCAGCGAGGCCGCGGCGCAGCTAAGCCACAGCACCTGCGCCGCCAGCTGCGGGTCGTAGCCGCCGCCACGTGCCGCCACGTGCCCGGACGGGCAGACGTCCGGCAGGCCGCACATGCCGGCAGCGGGCCCGCCTTGATGCCCACCGTCCCGCAGCATACGCACCAGCGTAACGGTGGCAATGGCCACGTTCAGGGCCAGCGCGCCGCAGTCGCAGGCACGGCACCGGGCGGCCTTGAAGCCGTCCTGGTAGGCTTTTTCCAGGGGCGCAGGAGAGAAGCCGAAAAAAAGGGATTGGAGCCACCAGCGCCAGGAGCCGTGGGGTGGCGGAAGCGGAAGCGATGACGGCGATAGCGATGGCGATGGCGAACACGGCGGGCGGTGGCGCCATGTGGTGGGTGTGAGTGAGCCGCCGGCCGTGTTGGCCGTGCTGGCCAAGGGTGAGGGGAGCCGCAGGCGACGGAGGACACCGGGTGGAGTACGCAGGTCCGCGGGATCTTGCACCCCGGAACAGTTCGCGTGTGCTGCGCTGTGCTGTTCTAGCTCGACACTCCGAATGTCGCCTCCCCCAGGGCTACACCTGGAGTCCCATGAGTGCTGTCGTACGATCCCCGTCCCCGCACCTACAGCAGCGCCACAGTTGCTGCTGGTGCTTGTATCTGCCATGACTGGATCCAGCCAGCCCCTTGGCTCAGCAGCAAAGGCGTCTCGAACCATGGAGCCCACATGTTCACTATTCCAGCCGCTTCCGTCCATTCCGCCTCCACCATAATCCACAAGACTCACCCCCGCCCGCTGCATCGCCCCCAGCCCCATCCGCAGGCAGGCCCCCATGCCCTGCTCCGCCAGCAGCGGCAGCACGCCACAGAAGACCCGCGGGTCGGGGGAAGGACCGCCGGCGTCCGCTGCCGTACTACCAGCTGCACTGTACGGCAGCTGCAGCAGAGCGGCAAAGTCGTACGACAGGCTGTACATGTCGTTGCGGTGCAGTGCAGCTATAGCCGCAACCGTTTCACCAGCGCCCGCCAGCAGGTGGCTGAGGTGGGTGGTGTGGCTGGAATTGCGCTCGGCGGCGTCCGGTACCTGCTCCATGCCCTCCCCCTCCTGCCCCTGCCCCACCTCCCCCCACCCCACCTCCCTGGCCATGGCGTACGCGTGCAGCTGTGCCACCTCGCGGGCGGCGGCGGCGGGCAGCACCAGCAGCGGCAGGAAGCACAGCGGGGCGTGCGGGTGCGGATGGGGCCCGGACGGGGCTGGGGTGTCTTGGACCAATGGGCCGTCCACGGGTGACGGTGGCAGCAGGTGCAGCATGAGGATGCCTGGACTGAGCAACGCGGAGCGAGGGAGGGGCAGCCTGCGGGACAACAATGAGGGGCGCAACTTGCACACTTCCTAGTAAGCCACACTTTTACAATGCACCCTCATGACGACTTCAGGCCTTCCCATCTAGCTTGGCTCAGTGGACTTCGAACCCACAGTGCCGGCGCCGGCTGCTGCAGGTCGGACATCCTTGCAGTTCCCACCTGAAACGCGCCACGCGCTCCTCCGTAACGCCTCCTGCATTCGTTGCTGCCACTGGCCCCTGCCGCCGTCCATGCTCCCCCGCCTCAGACGCCATTCCCAAAACAGTGTCCACGTACACCCTCCCCTGGCCCTGCGCCTGCTCCGCCTCCCCAGCCGCTACCCCGGCCCCGGTCCCGCTCCCCTGCCCTGCCACCACACACCGCACGGCCTCCAGGCCACTCAGCAGTGAAGCTCCGCACACCACAACCACCTCCGTCCCACTGTCAGGCGCACCCCGCCATTCCTCTGCCCCGGCTGGTGCTGCATTCCCTGCCTCTGCGACGTCTCCTGGGGCTGCGCCAATGCCTCGATCACACACGGCAACGGCCGGCGGCCACACGGCCGCCAGCCCTGCCGCGCCTCCGCTACCCAGGCTGCTACGACCGCCGCCGCCACCGCCCGCACTGCTGTCCTCCGTACCCTGGCCGAGCATTCCAAGCACAGCTGCCTCCACAGCTGCGTCCAAGTCCACCTCCAACCCACCCTCCTCCCCGGCACCGTTCACATGCCAGCTGCCACCCAGCCCCATGGTGGTGTGCCGCACCACGGCACCACCTGCTCCGTCGTTGCCCATGCCCGCGTGCTGCTGCAGCTGGTCCACATCCAGTTCTGCGGCCCCGTAGCCAACCCCTACATACTCGTGCACCAGCAGCAGCAGGTGCACGCAGCCCTTCACGCACACGCACGACAGCGGCACGACACGTGGCAGCGTGCCCTCGAGACTGGAGGCGGCCACGTCCGGGACCTGCCCCGCTGCGCCGACCGACGCCACCGCAGTAGCATCAAATGCTCCCGCCGCCACCGCTGCGGCGGCGTTGTAGCGGGCGATTGCGGCGTTAGCGGCATCGACCACCCGAGCGGCATCTGCAGGGAAGCTGCTGGCGCGGGAGGCTCCGGAACCCAGCTCGAGTCGCAGGGGCACCTTGACGCTCAGCACCTTCCTCTTGTACGGCGACAGGTTGCCGTACAGCGGGCTGCACGGGCTGCTCCTGGAGCCGCTACAATTTGCGATGCTGATGTTGGCGTTACCGGTGCCGCTGCCGCTGGCACTGCCACAGCTACTGTTGCTCAGCTGTTGCCTGCCGCTGTCAACAGGCACCATAGCGCGCCGTGCTGCCGCCGGCATCAGCAGGCCGATGTCCAGATGCTGCTGCTGCTGCTGCTGCTGTCGCCGCTGCTCCTGTTGCTCGCTGACTTGGTAGGTAAAGCTTGGAGTAGTGCAATTCGCCTTGGTTGGGCTGTTGGTGGACGACGCTGTGCCGGCGGTGTGGGCAGGTGCTGTGGCGGCCGCTCCCGCCACGCTGCTGCTAACCCGCCTGGTGCCGCCTCCGTCACCAACGGACGGCGCAATTAAAGGACGGCCCGCAGTCGTGGGCATCGGCAGCACGGAGGTGTCTCCGCACAGGGGGCTTGTGGCGTTGTGCGCACTGTTGCCGTTGCTGCAGCCAGCATCATCAGCGATAGCGTCAGCACCTGCTGCAGCAGCGGAAGATGATGCGGTCGACGGCCCTGCCTCCTCCTCCCCAAGCAGGCTGCCGCCGCTGCCCATGGTTGCCACTCGGGAGCGCTGTGCACCACCAGCTGGTGGCCAGTCGCTCCTCACCGCATCCTTCCCGTCATGGAACTCAGCCGCACTGCTGCCATCCGATGCCTTCCGAGTACGGCAACCGCCGCGGTTGGTCCCGCCGGCCGCTGCAGCCTTGGTAACAGCCGCCACGTACGCGCTGTACCGGGGCTGCAGCGCTGCCCGCTCCCAGGCGCGTGCGATCACGTACGGCAGCACGACCATGACAATGAAGGAGAGTACGGCAGTCCAGGCGGCCGGGCCCTGCAGCAGCTGCTGCAGCAGGGACACAATGCCCTTGTGGTGCGGTGGCTGGTGGGCGAGCTGTGTGGTCGTGAGCGGGGACACGTCTTGTAGGGCGTCGCCTTGCGCGCCAGGAGTTGGGGCAGGCGACGTCGGGTACAGCGACGCCCGTACGGCCGGCATGACGGCCACGGTCATGAGCCACAGGACCAGGCCGAAAGGCAGCTGGTACGAGGAGGGGACCTGTTTGCATGGATACCGTACAGGGTGGACTGAGAGAGCCGTACATGTCCATGATTGCAAGCGTGTGAGGAGGGGCTGCAAGATGAAAGGTACGGCGGCGTTGGGAACCGATAGCAGTTGCACAACCAGCCCATCGCGTCTGGGGCACGATGCATCACAGATGCTGTTAGGTCCCCTGAAGCAACAGGGCAGCCAATGCCGGTACACCTCCCAGGGCAGCGTCACGAATGTACGAAGCTACGAACGCTCACCCTGAGCACGTAGACCGACTTCCAGGCGAGGTACAGCACCATGACGCTGCCCCAGTAGTGCCCCAGGTGCGACGCCGCGCCCACCGGCAGCAGCGCCGCCGGGGTCCATGCCACCGAGGCGGCGGTGCCCACCAGAACGACAGCATTGACGGCGAAGAGCAGCCAGTGCCGTACACGCACGTAGACACGTGGCAGCAGCACGGCCACCAGGATGGCCAGCAGCTGCGTGGCGATGAGAGCTAGGTTGCCGTAGTCCCCCGTCCGCACCCTGACCCAAGGGTCGGTGAGTGACCCGCTGGCGGCCACGTGCAGCAGCTGCTGCGGGTAGGGGGCGCCGCAGGGGAAGGAGAAGATGCGCTCGTCGGCGCGGGCGGCGGCGGGGTGGGTGGCAGGAGGGAAGGCGTCCTGCGGGCGGGGGGCAGCACGGGGCAGGGGTAGCCGCAGTCAGCTGAGAGGTACCGGTGAGGAGCATTGGCAACGAGTCACAGTCGAAGAAAACTTAACTGTTATAATCGTCAACACAATTTCAGTGCATTACAGCAATGCAATCGCGCTGCGGACGAAGGCGCACAACAGTAGGTGCCGCCCGGAACCGCGGCACGTTCGGTCAGCCGCACAAGCAACCTTGTGATCATCAGGCTGAGATGGCTGGACCGAAAGCAACTCTTACCGAAAAGGCCGCGTGCGGGCTTCCTGCGACCGGCAGGCAGTGTATTCGGAAGATGACCTTGGGGAGGTTAGTCCAGTTGACGACAATGAGCTCAAAGGTCAGGAGTTTGATGTCCAGCAGATGTGCTTGGCACGTAAACCAGGATGAGAACGGCAGCGGAGTTCCCGTTTGAGCGAGCGGGACCGACGAGCTCGCCGCCAGAGCCCGCGAGCCGAGGCGGTGAGACAGCCGGCCCGCGCTTGGCTTAGGCTCCTTGCCGCTTGCACAAGCACTCGTTAGTGGTCCCTCCTGTGGCCTGTCGTCACGGCTTCCGGCGTTGTCCTGCAAGGCCGGCTGGTTCACATGCTGTTCCATTTTGTCAATGTGGCAGAACCATATGATCAATGGGCGTCGGTCAAGGGTTTCCAGTATAAGCTTCTAATGTTTGGTTTTGCCTTGTGTGCACTGACTGGGACAGTGTTGCCTGTCGCATCTATGACAGGGCTGCCAAAGTGCCGTTGGCACAACGTCCGTTAGGACGGTGAATCCTAAAACTCCAGCCCAACAACAATGATCATTGCCGGGCATCTCCTGTCCTGGCGTTTGTAGACAACCGCGGCGAGAAGCAATGGGTGGTCGTGCGTCGTCACTGACCCATGGGTCATGCCACGGGACGATTGCCAGTACACCCGACGTCAGCGACGGCCATTGCACAAACCTAGGAGGGCTGCAAGCTCCCATGACTGCACGCCCTCCCTTATACTCTTCAGCCGTATGTAAAGAGAAGCCGCCAGCCTCCTGTGGCCGTCGATACCACAGTAACCGCCCCCTACACCTACAGAGGCTTTGCAGCAACCACGCCCCACGTGCCGTGCACGCTGCACGTGCGATTGACCCATGCCACTACCGCACAAGGCCTGCCCTGCTGCCTCCTCACCAAACCACCCTACAATGCTACACTAATGAACCTTCCTATCAACATTCATGGTTTAAGGTCCTACCTGTCCCTCACACCACCCGCTTTATCAGGTCTGGCATCCACAGCCCAACCTGTTCCAGCTTCCCCGACACCATCTCCACCGCCTCCTCCGCGCCCGCACCCACCACGTCCCTGTCGAGCGGCAGCCGCCCGTCCAGCGCCCGCCCGGCAAACTGCCGTATACTGCCGTCCAGGCTCTCCAGTACGACAATGGCGGCGGCGGCGCCGATCTACGCCGTCCCCACCTCGTTGAGGGTGCCGGCGCCGCCGCCGATGGCAATCAGCGTGTCGGCGGCAGTGCCGGTGATGCAGTTGCGCGCGTGGCCCAAGCCTGCGACCCGCGTACAAGCAGATTGAATCAGTGTCTTAACCTGCAACTTGCTCAATGGCTCTGACTGGCTGACTGACTTTGCAAGGAGAACTCGGCACGGTAACGCACCGCGGCACCGGTGGCATCCTTCCAGGCACCTGTTCACGTGCCTGCGGCCACGTGCGCCGCAATGCACCCATTGTCCCATGCAGAGGCGCATATGCGCGTAGCAAGCGGCACGAAATCAGCTAAAAGCAAACTTTCCGTGCTGCCCATCATTCCCAAGACCTGCATGGACTCACCCACCCACCCTTGGCGACGCGCACGTCCGCCCAGCGGTTGGTCCGCTGCAGCGCCCCTACTGAGTCTACCGCCGCCTCCCCCACCGCCTCCCTGCCTCAGCACCGCCACGCTGTCGCCCTCCCTGTAGCGCGCTGCCACCCGCACCCCCCGCTGCGCCGCCCCCATGACGCATCACCCGCCGCTCGTCAGCACGCGGCAGCCGGCGGCCACCAGCAGCCGCCCCCTGCATGGCATGGGGATACGCAGAGCTCCCTTACGCAGAGCAGTACAACATAGATGTGTGTAAGCCGTGCTCATCACAGCGCGACGACACGGAAACGCCCGTGGAAGGTGGAAGGTGCCGTCCGGGGCAGCGTATCGGTACACGTGTAATGGTGAGACACATATTGTCCACGCATAGTCGCACCCTGGTGCGCAAGGACCCTCGGTCTCACTTCCGCAGCGTACCGTCAAATAAAGAAGAGGCCAATATTTGTACGCCGAGAATGGTAGCGTAGGGCTTGCTCCAGGAAGGAAGCAAGGATTTCAGGAGGGTCAGGGTGTAGGCTTGCAAAGGTCATGTGCATGTTAGGGGCAGAGCAACCGTTGCAACAATGCATGGTGCGAAGGCACCACGCGGACACCACGCGTCGAGCTAGGTCGCTTGAAGGGCCACAGGGCAGTACATTCCCTGACTAAACGGGATGGACAAAAGGAACCTCAAGTAAACAGCACGGCAGCTACCCCACCCTGACTGGTCCTCCCCCCAACCTGCCCCCAACGCAGGATGTTGCAACGCTGGTGCACTGCATTTACCGACAGCCACCTTAGCCCCAGTACAGCACTTTTGGTTACAACCTGTTACGTCACGCGACTTGCCACGATGGTTCGCCGACTGCAAGAGGCGTTTCGCCAACGATGGACGAGGGTTGCCGCAACGAGTTGCGCGAAGGCAGCTCAATGCAGCCATCAAGTTATTCCCTAACGGTGATACGCCCCGGCAGGAGATGGCAGCAGACATGCAAGTACAGCCGCTGAAGGTATTTTATCTGGCTGCAGCGTAGCACCCGTGCGAGCCCAAACCTGAGCCAGATACAGTGATACCGAGACTGTTTGATTTGATCATATAAGTTCTAGGTGAGGAGAAGGTACGGTAAGAGAAGTTGCTTCGTGGTGGCGATGAATTTCAAAAAAAGGCCGAAGGACGAAGAACAGGCAAGCCCTGGGCAAGCCCCATCCCGTGAGTCTGTGCCGGGTCCTGGTTTGTGCGTTGCCGGGGGTCCACACAGCGTCAAGCCTGCTGGCACGATTGGGGACTGGCACGCACGGCAAGGCTGGCCAGGGGAGCTCCTCACCCCCCGCTCACACGTGTCCAAGATGCGGATAATTATGGTACGGTACACTGATATTTACGCCAGTGAAAGCACAGTTTTTGCGTGCATAAAACCAGAGCCCCATGGCAGGTGCCTACAAATGGAACGGGCACGATGGGTCAGTAGTCGTTCGCCTGTGCAAGTGCAGAACTATGCTGTTCCGCTATGGACATGTCCTCTCGTGCCCACCAACCCAACGAACACGTCGTAAGCACGCGTGCCAGAGGGCATCAAGTTGCCCGGAATCCCGGAATCCTGCGGTTGGGGGCCGGAGGAGAAGCACAGGACAAGCTTCTGATCGATTATGAGGTCACATTTGGCAGTTATATGGCTGCCGATCACTGGGTCATGTCCGGTACCCCAGCTGTGGTTCATGGCATGGCAGATCCAACCTGCTGGACGTGGGGGCCACATGCCGAATACCAGCTGCCACACGTGGGATCAGGTTTGGAATCCCAGCAGCTGTTGTAGTGTGACCCTGTTTCGGAAGCTTGCACCCCTCTGCGCGCGCAGAAAGCCGCAAAAGCGTCGGCTGCACATGAGTTGCTTACTATTAGCACCCTAACGCCATTGGAAAGGCAAGCCCATCCTGGCTCAATCGTAGCCTCCCGTCCCGTACACATACGTACGCTCCTGTGCCGTACTGACAGCAAGCATGCATCTACGGCAGTTCTCGGATGTTACCGTAGCAAGGCCCAACTGCCGAAGACAAGATCAGCCTCTGCCCTTCTCAGATGATTACATACCTACGGAATCCTTCGACACCAGCCTGCCGACACCAGCCTGCCTGCGCACATGTCCCCCCACCACCACCTCTTCAGGATTCACCCATGACCAGTGTGCACGCCGTCCCATGCGGGCCCTAACTGCGCCGCCTATGCACGCTCTGCAACCGCTCCGGTACTATTCCTCCGTCTGCCGCATGCGTCAGGATGTGCTGTCCTTGGCGCCTTCACAGTCCTCGCGCGCCTGCTGCTGCTGCTGCTGCTGCCCTTGCCCCTCCGCCGCCGCCCTCCGCCGCATCTCCTTCACAAACGCCACCCGCCCCGCCAGGTCCGTCACGGCCGATATCACCAGCCCGCACACCGCGTTGCCTACAGCGAACACAGCGGCGGCGCGCCAGGCTGCTGCGGCGGCGGCCGCAGCACCCATGCCGGTGTGCTCCGTCCGCCACCTGCCACACCCCGCATACGATCCGCTGCTGACGCTCCACGGCTGCTCCGGAACGGCGCCGGCGCCGTTCACAGTTGCCGACAGAAACTCTGCCTGCTGCTGCTGCTGCTGCTGCTGCTGCTGTCCGTTGTGGTGTAACTGGAACGCCAGGAGTGCCGCGGGCGGTGCGTAGGCAGTGCCAACAACCGCTTGATAGCGAACTGACAGCTGCAGGGGGCACCCAGCGATAAGCACAGAGTGATTACCGGTATGCTAGCCAGTCAGAGTGCATACACATGAGCGTAGTGATACGACATGGGATACACTAGCGTTTAGTACCTGCGTAAGCCAGCGCTCTGTCTTTGCTCTTGGTATGTGCGTGGGTACGCGGTCGCTAGTACGACGCGTCACAAGCCAGCGCCCTAATCGAAAAGTGTGGCCCCTAGCAGGCCTCCCCCTAGGCTGAGCCACCTACAGCGCGCATGCCCCCATGCATGCCGAAGCACCCCCCAAACCATGGCGCCACACCTCACCCTCATCATGGCCGGCTCCCACAACGAAAACACCAGCCAGTGGATGTTGTACTTGTGGCAGCTGAGCGCCCACATCTCAGGCAGTACCAGCCAAGGTCGCCCTGGGCTTTTGTCCGCGCCGGCCGTACCCCCTGCAGCCGCTGCCGATGGCTGTCCCCACGCCGCGGGCACCTCCCAGCATATGGCGGCCAGGCCGGCGGCTCCGGCCAAGCCTCGAAGCAGCAGCAAGGCATTGCGGTGCCTTGCAGTGGGGCGAGGTGGGCGGCGAGGACGGGATGCAGTCGGTTACATGCGTGCCCACGTGGATAGTCACGGCAGGAGAACGTGCGTAACGTGCTCTGTGTGCCATGGTCATGGCTTGATCGCCGGTCATGACTTGACAGCTGGGAGCAGGCGGGGTGAGGAGCTTGGTTGTGCAATTGTCTTGAATTGCACTTCGTATATAGTATGGTGGTATGATCAATTACGCCTTGTGCCACGGATTACGCGAAGTACAGTGCTTGGCTGGATTGGTCGTATTTCAGTTGCGGCAAGATTATGGGCATGCGCCGCTGGGGCCCGCGCCACTACAAAGACAATTTGCCGCTGTATGTGCGCCAAGATTGAGTACCAACGGGTGGGCGAGCGCACCAACAGCGGCGATGCTTGGCTCACCTGGCATACGTGGGTGCCAGCACCAGCAGCACACACCCCAGGCCAACGCCCAGCCACAGCACCTGCGCCGCCAGCTGTGGGTCGTAACCGCCACCACCTGCGCCGCCTGCTGCACCACCACCCGCTGTGGCCCCGCCGTTCCCCCGCAATATGCGCACCAGGGTTATGGTGGCCATGGCGACGTGGAGTAGCAGCGCCACCCGGTCACTGGACCAGCACCGTGCCGCCTTGTAGCGCTGGTACGCGGCCTCAAGGGTTGTGGGCTGGAAGCCCAGCAGTAGGCCGCGCAGCCACCAGCGCCAGCTAGGGCCGTACGGCGGGGCTAGGCCAGGCACGGGTTGCACAAGGGGAGGAGGCGCAGCGGAGCAGTGGCAGGGGAACAGGCTGGACGCCGAAGCAGCAGCGCCTTTTGCGTAGCTCGCTGTGGCTGCCGCCTCTGGACGGGGCTGCTTGAGGCGCTGGCGGGATGGGCTAGGGGGAGCTGGTGCGTCGCGAGCGCCGGCGCTGCCAGCAGCTGCTGTACCTGCCTCCGCATCCTCGCTGGGAGCACTGACGCTGCCAGGTGGTGCTGCGCCTCCTGCCTCCTGCCCAGTGCCGGCACGTGTGCACCCTGCTCCTCCCGTCAAATTAGTATCCTGAGCCACCGTCTCTGCGCCCGGGCCCCGTTTGTGGATGCGTCCAGCTGCAGCCCGGTGGAGCAGCAATTGCACAGCGGTGTCAACCGTCATCTCTCCGTCATCGTCTCCCCATGCGGGCCCCGCTTCTGCCCCGGCGCCTGCTGCTAGTCCCCAACCCCCCGCCTGCAGCCGCACCCCCGCCCGCTGCATCGCCCCCAGCCCCATCCGCAGGCAGGCCCCCATGCCCCGCTCCGCCAGCAGCCGCAGCACGCCAGAAAAGACCCACGGGTCGGAGGCACTGCCACGTGCTGTATTGCACGGCAGGTCAAGCAGCGCCCCAAAGTCGTATGCGAGGCTATGCATGCCGTTGCGGTGTAGAGCTGCTATCGCAGCCGCGGCCTCAGCTGCAGCACCGCCGTACGTGCCCGCCAGCAGGCGGCCGAACCTGGTGGTGTTGAACACACAGCCGCCTTCAGCAGCATGGCGGCCACGTGTGCCCTCCACCAGGTGGCTGACGGGAGCAGAGCCAACTGCGCTGGCGTGACCCTGCGATCGCTGTTGCCCCTCCTCCTCCCCCCACCCCATCTCCCTGGCCACGGCGTACGTGTGCAGCTGCACCACCTCACGGGCTGCGTCGGCGGGCAGCACCAGCAGCGGCAGGAAGCACAGCGGGGCGTGCGGGTGCGGATGGGGGCCGGACGGGGCTTCGGTTCCTTGGACCAGTGGGCTGTTCGCGGGTGACGGCGGCAGCAGGTGCAGCGTCAGGACGCCAGGGCTGCGCAGCGCGGTACGAGGCAATGGGACCCTGCGGCGAAGCAGTAAAGGGTGCGCAGCGGAATATACAATCAGTGACACTGGCACGTGGCGCACGCACAACGAGGTCGCGGGCATCCGTTCAGTTTTGCCACCAATCTGCATTGAAGCAGCGTAGCGGGCACGTGCAATGCCATTGCAATTTGCAGTCCCACCACAGTCGCACGACGCGCTCCTCCTCAACGCCTCCTGCGACCGTCGGCTCCAACGGTCCCTGTAGCTGCCACCACTCCTCCCCAGTCGCCGGCGCCACCGGCACAACCCAGTCCACGTACACCCGCCCCTGGAGCTGCTCCAGCTTCGTCCCCTTACTAGTCGCCCCGCCCTCATCCCCCTGCCCCACCACCACACACCGCACGGCCTCCATGCCACGCAGCAGCGACACACCGCACACCACAACCACCTCAACCGAGTCGCCTGCCGCCTTAGCCTCAGCTGCGCCGCTTTGCCCCGATGCAGCTGCTGCCTCTGCCTCTCTCCCCGCTGCCGCACTCCCCACATGGGCGGCCCGGCCACACGCCGCCAGCCCTGCTATGCCACCGACCCCGCCGCCTCCGCCGCCCGCACTGCTGTCCCCCGTGCCCTGGCTGAGCATGCCAAGCACCGCCGCCTCCACAGCTGTGTCCAAGTCCACCTCCAAACCACCCTCCTCCTCAGCACCATTTGCATCCCAGCTGCTGCCGAGCCCAATGGTGGTGTGCTGCACTACGGCACCACCTACCCCGCCGGTGTCCATGCCCGTGCTGCTGCAGCTGGTCCACATCCACTCCTGCCGCCCTGTGGCCACCATACCTTTGCACCAGCATCAGCAGGTGCACGCAGCCCTTCACGCACACGCACGACAGGGGCACGACACGTGGCAGCGTGCCCTCGAGGCTCGCCGTGGCAGCGCCAGGGGGGTGTCCGACACCGGCTGCACTGCCAAGTGCTCCCACCGCCGCTGCCGTCACGCTGCGGCGGCGGCGTTGTGGCGGGCCATGGCGGCGTTAGCGGCAGCAACAACCTGAGCGGAAGCTGCGGCGAAGCTGCTCGGAACCCAGCTCGCGCCATAGGGGTACCTTGGCTCAGCACTTGTGTTTGGTACGGCGACAGGCTGCCGTACAGCGCGCTAGGAACTGCCGCTGGCTGTGCTACCCAGGTGTCGGCTGCTGCTGCTTACCGCCGCTGTACCCAGGTAGTTGGCGCGAGAACGCAAGGCTGTCGGCATCAATAAGCCAATGTCGAGCGCAGGCCGACTCGACCTTAGGTTGTGCGGTGGCGGGGTCGAGTTGTCCCAATGAAGCGGTGCCGCACTAGCACCGCTGGTAGCCTTCCATGCCGACTGCCCGCTGTGCTCGGGCGTATACTGCTGCTGCTGTTCGTGCTGCTGCTGCTGCTCACCGAGGAGAGGGCGTGCGGAAGAGGAGCTTGTTGTCGGTGCATTGCTGTCAGGCGGCGTTGTGCTGGCTGTCTGGCTGTCCACGGTCGAAGGCACCAGGCCCACGAGGCTGCTGCTGCCCCGCCTGGTGCTGCCTTCGCCTCCGGGCACCCCTGACGCGGTGCTTGCAGTGGCGAAAGAAAGGAACCGTCGCCATCGAGAGGGCCTGCGGCACTGGGCGCGTTGCCGCTGCTGCTGCAGCCACCAGCGTCCGCGGCAGAGCGTGGTACGACAGCCGACGGCCCGGCCTGCTCGCCAAGCGGGCTGCCGCCACTGCAGTCGTCTGCCGCTTGCGAGCGCTGCGCACCCCAACCCACCAAATGCTTGTCGTCCGTGGCCTTGGCCTCGCCGCCCCCACCTGCTTGGCGGGTACCGCTACCGTCGCGGTGGGTCCTGCCTGCAGCTGCAGCCGCCGTAGCGGCCACGTAAGCGCTGTACCTGGACCGTAGTACTGCCCACTCCCACCGGCGTGCGATGGCGTGCGGCAGCAATGACCATGAAAGAAAGTACGGCTGTGCGGATGGCAGGGCCCAGCAGCATCAATTGATGCAGCAGGGACGTAAGGCATCCGGGCTGCTGTATCTGGTGGGTGAACGTTGTTGTCGGGGCGGCGACACCCCTTGAAGGGCGCCGCTTGGGAAATCAGCGGTTGAGGCGGGCCAAGGCGGATACAGGGCCGCCTGTACGGCGGGCATGACTGCATTGAGCATCAGCCACAGTAGCGGGCCGAAGACCTGCTGGTACGAGATGGGGACCTGCACACAAGGGAACAGGGTCGGCAGCGATCAGACGTGCACTGCATACCGTATGGATGGAGACATGTGCATACGGACCGCCAGATGGAAGGCATGTCCGCGTGCGGTCGCGTGGATAGGCACAATACCAGATGCTCGGCCAAGGGCGCCATAGCACACGGTGCCAGTGTGCGACAGCTGGCCCAGGCTGGCCTCACGCTTCTGTAGTGCAGTCTATACACAACGAGCCACAGTTCATAAACCACAAGCTGTAAAAGCATACATACACACACCATCCTTGAGTCAACTACGGTGCCCGAGCTTCACCCAACGCTCACCCTCAGCACGTAGACCGACTTCCAGGCGAGGTACAGCACCATGATGCTGCTCCAGCCTTGTCCGAGGTACGACGGCGCGCCCACCGACATCAGCGCCGCCGGGGTCCATGCCACCGAGGCGGCGACGCCCAACGGTGACAGCGTTCACGGCGAACAGCAGCCAGTGCCGTACACGCACGTAGACGCGTGGCAGTAGTGCGGCGACCAGGATGGCCAGAAGCTGGGTGACAATGAGCGCTAGGTTGGCGTAGTCCCCAGCACGCACCCTGACCCACGGGTCGGTGAGGGCTCCGCTGGTGGCCACGTGCAGCAGCTGCTGCGGGTAGGGGGCCCCGCAGGGGAAGGAGAACAGACGTGCGTCGGCGCGGGCGGCGGGGGTGCGTGGCAGGGGGGACGGCGTCCTGGGGGAGGGGTCGGGGATAGGGAGCACGCAGCAGTGTGGGATGGGGACGGGGGCTGCTGGTAATGTCCTCCGTTTGGCCTGAAACTTGCAGAACGGTGGGAATGAGCGGCGCGCCCAGCGTGCTTAGTCTGTTTCCGTATACCGTTCCGTAGACTTGTGGCGCCCCGCGTTTGGTTCTGTGGCTAGCTCTTACGTGTGCAGCAACACAATGCCGTCTATGCCATCATCCGCGCGGTGCATGTACCCTACTGATAATTGGTTCGAGGGTGGGTCTGCGCCCTGCAGCCTACCTGGATGGCCGCATGCGGGCTGCCGGCGACCGGCAGACAGCCCCTCCTGAACATGACCTTGACCAGATACGCCCAGTTGAGTATGACCAAGTCCAGCATGAGCAGTAAGATGTCATGCCGCCGCGCTTGGCGTGCAAACCAGGCAGCACAGGATAGCGGGGCGTTTGACGCAACAGCTGACGAGGCCTCTGCGCCAGTTCCCGCGCCGGTGGCTGCCGGTTTCACAGGTCTTGTCACGCCTTTCATTGTGTTTATTCAGTACCTGCCCTATGTGATCTCTCTTGCTCTTATTTTGTTACACGGTGTTGCGTCCGGCTGAGACCGCTGCGCACTGTACCGATTCCTTCGACTTGTCGTGGGTCTTGCCTGCTTCGCGCAAGCCACTACATACATACGGGTATCGGTGAGCAAGCCAGGTCACGTTTAGTGCATCACCTGGGCCAAAGTGCATGACATTCGACGTGGGATAAACATGAAGATTCGATTTGCCTCGAATGCCAGGGTGCCGGGGCAAGTGCACGTGGCACGTGCATTATGCAAGCTGACAAGGCACTTCGGCAGACTTGCCGCGGCAGCGGTAATAGTAGTGCTAATCGTTGCACATTATGGAAAGGCAGAGAATGGACTCGTCAATGAGCCTTGCCGAAGGTCTGGTTCACGGACCGCCGAAGACGACCCGTGGGCCACTGAGCATTTCTGTGCAGCGCGCGCAAATGTCACAGTGCGACTTGGAAGCGTGCCAAAGCATATAATCAGTATTTCACGCCACGGAACGCAAGAGCAGCATTCCGAACCTGCAGTGATGCTGCGCTGTTCTGGGTCGACATGAAGCAAGCTCCATGCACGACTCGCCGACTGACATCACGCAGCAGCACAGCCTACTGTATGGAAGTTACGTGCTCTACCCTATCAGCAGTTACGCGTGCAACGCTAGTACTGTCACAGCGCCAGCCACGCACGAGCAAGATGTGCTGTAGAGGTACTGCTTTCCTCTTCATAGGGGTAACGGCACAGGCTTACGATCTGTTGGTAGGTGATGCAGCTCGCAGATCCTTGCTGGGACCCTGCACTCTTGTGCTCCCAAGAGCGCACATGGTCAACGGCAGGCAGCCCTCTTAACTCATACTGGTATGGGAGACAAGGTATCCCAGGGCGAGAACCAGGTATCCTTGGGCCCCGGTGTGAGGTGTCCATGCTTCGCAGGGCCAGCCAGTCCTAGCCCGTCGGCTCACACGTCTCCACAACGTCTTGGGTTTGTAACGCATGTTTGGCACGTACACCGCATACGGTCCTGTGCATCCTATGTTAGCCACCCGGCTATGCTAACACGTGTTCTGTGCGCACCATGCCTAATGCCCGTGCAAGTGCCCGTGCCTCATGCCCGCAGTCTCAGTGCCGCAGCGTCTCAACCCACATACGAATACGAGCGGTCGAGTGCCTGCGTCACCCCCATGGTAGCCTTTCTTATTGTGCAGTTGCCGTCAGAATTGACAAGCACAGCCATCACAGCAGGCCGCAGCGCCGCTGAGAATGCTTATCGGTTGCCGCGTCCCAGAAAGCGCACACCTGACGGACGCCAAGCGCCTCCTGTCTAATATTGGCAGTCAGGCGCACCGGAGGACTTCGACTTCGATGCGGGCATCTTCGTCTGCTGAAAAGCTGGGAATGGCGTGGTTCGCGCAAGCAAAGGACACAGGCTTTTGACTGTCGCAGTTTGTACAGATAATGTAATAAGTGAAAGGAGTATTTGCAGCACTGTTTACAAGTAATAACGTGATCAACATTTGTGGCTCCCAGCTGTCGCTGCAAAACGAACATGTTGTATTGCGCAGTCCGCAGGTTGCGATGGTGTTGCAACTGCAACATGGCTTCGCAATTCCATTGCGCTACTCATTTCTTAGACGGTCAAGGTGTGCGCTCTGCCATTTGACAGGTACCGGTACACCCTCGCCTACCCAGGTCCGTCACCAGCCCGCACACCGCGTTGCCAACAGCGAACACGGCAGCAGAGCGCCACGCAGCGCCCATGTGGTCTCCTCCACTTGCTGCGTGCCACAGCAGGGTCTGGTCCTGGCTGTTGGGCCCGGACTGGCTTAGCCGAAGGCCGACGAGCCAGGTGGGCAGGAGGTACAGCGCGGCCGCCACCGCCTGGTACCGGGGAGACAGCTGCAGAGGTGACGATGGGGGCGGCACATGCATGCAGGGCAGCACGTGGCGTCAGTAGGTTGCTGGGGCGTACGGGTGTTGTCGTGGGGTGTTGTGCAGGCCGGTGGGGCGTTGAGCCACAAGGGGTGTGCTTCGTAGGTCTGCGACGCGTTGTTGATGTGCCGCATCGCAGCGAACGACGCCACCACTGCATGTTGCAAGTGCAGGCAACTACCGATACGTAGCATACCAGCACACATCTTGTGCCGTGAACCTGTCCCAGTATCTCCTTCCAGTTAGATGCTCACCCTCATCATCGCCGGCTCCCACAGCGAGAGTAGCAGCCAGTGGAACTTGAACTTCATTCCGGCCGTGGGTCGTCCACACGTCGGGCATCGCGAACCAGATCCCCGTGGGGCTGCACGCTCCGTCTTCTCCCATTGTCGCTGGGGTTGCTTGGGTGTTCCAGGTGGCGAGGATGAGGACGGTGGAGTTGGCGGCAGCCCGCAGTAGCATTGTGGCGTTGCGGTACCTGCTGGCTGGGGACGGAATGGGCCAAGGGTACGGCTGTAGGCCGCCATAAGGGCGAGTCAGGGCGACTGGCTAGCCACTCACCATGAAAGTACCTGGCTGGGCGTGTCTAACGGGGATGACGGCCACTGGGTGGGGGGATTCCAACACGTTTGAAGCTGTACTGCATTGCGTGGGGTAGCCCTACGGTGCATGCTGCGGAGACACTACGCGCAAAGTTCGGTCACGCTCGCAGTATCGCCATTATGGCCTCCGGATGTACCTAATGGCTCTCCGGATGTACCTAATTGAGGTCTGCAACTGTAACTGTGCACGGCGCTCACCGCTCACGAGGCGGCTACGTGCGTGATGTGCGCAAGACGACTGGATCGGGCCACACCGCGGAGGCCAACAACACATCCACGGGCCTGCTGACTCACCGCGCGTGCAGGGGCGTCAGCAGCAGCACCAGCAGGGTCGCACAGTACACGCCAAGAAACAGCCCCTGCACCTCTGGGTCATAGGTGCAGCAGCCACTGCGTGCGCTGACGGAGGGCAGCTGCTCGCCTCCCATGCCTGCTGTCCCTCCGCTCAACGCAGTGCCCGTGTGCCGCTGCAGCTGCCCTCCGGCTGCTGCCTCCCTGTCCCTGTGCCTGCCCTGAAGCATCCGCGCCAGGGTAATGGTCGCCATGACCACGTGCATGACGACGGCAGCAAAGTCAGAGGCACGGCCCCGGTACGCCTTGTAGCCCCGCTGGTAGGCCTGTTCCAGGGGCACTGGGGAAAAGCCGAGAGTGAGGGAGCGGAGCCACCAGCGCCAGGGGTGAAGCGGGTTTGGCGGTGGCGAGGGAGATGGTGGGGGGCAGGGCGGCACTGAAGGCTGGCTGGAGGAGGTAGAGGAGGGTGAGTTCGGCTCAGCTGCGGGCTGAGGCGGGTGCTGTGGGGCACGGGTAGGGGCAGCGCCGCTGCATCCGTTCAGGCGATGGAGGCGGCGGAGCGGAGCCTCCAGCTTGTGCCCCTGGCCGGCCTGCCACGGCAGCTCCGAATCGCTGGAAGTGAGCGCCCGCTGCGGTTCCACCCCGTCGCGGGCTGCCAGGCGCAGGGGCCTGAAGCGGAACCGCCGTAGCATTCTCCAGGAACGGCACAGCCGCACATATGTCCAACTCATTGACGCCCACCCCAGCTGTGGGCCTGTTGTGGTCCGATGCGTCGTCTTTTGCAACGGGCCCTGCACCCTGTGCTGCTCTACCACCTCCGCCCCTTGCATCCAGCCCCACCCCCGCCCGCTGCATCGCCCCCAGCCCCATCCGTAGGCAGGCCCCCATGCCCCGCTCTGCCAGCAGTCGCAGCACGCCACAGAAGACCCACGGGTCAGGGGCACCGCCACGTGCCGTAGTGTACGGCAGGTCCAGCAGCGCGGCAAAGTCGTACGACAGGCCGTACATGCCGTTGCGGTTGAGGGCTGCCATGACCGCCGCAGCACTAGCACCTCCCTGTAGCTCATAAGCCACGCGCGTCGTGTAGTCGCTGTCCCCTGCTTCCCCTGCCCAACCTGCTTGCACCAGTCCCTCCTCGCCCCACCCCATCTCCCTGGCCACGGCGTACGCGTGCAGCTGCGCCATCTCGCGGGGGCGGCGGCGGGCAGCATCAGCAGCGGCAGGAAGCACAGCGGGGCGTGGGGTGGGGGTGAGCGGGTGGGACAGAGGGCGCTGCGTTGGCTGGTGGGGCGCCGCCGGCGGGCAGCGGCGGCAGCAGGTGCAGGGTGAGAACGCCGTCGCGTAGCAGCGCCGTGTGGGGGAGCTGGAGCCTGGTGGCACCTGTGAACAGGGGGAGCGACATGGCAGGAGGCTGTTGTGGGTCCCAGCCAGGGTGTACCTAGGGCCTTTAGCAGCCGACCAGCTGCCCACGGCATGCCAGCAGCTAGCAGGAACTGTGAAGCTGGCTCTGCGTACCGGTAACTTCGACATGACATCATATTGTCAACTATCCCAGCAATGTACGAAACTAGTGGTAGCGGTACTGTTCCGGGTACCCACGAGGGCGTCATGTCCAGTCCTCAAAGTGATTTGCAGGAGGTAATCTGGTGAGACCATCGATCTATGCGTAGTAACATGTTACCGGTATCTTCCTATTTTCACACGGATGCGGCTCGCGTTCTCGGAACTGCTACGTGTACCGTACGCTACAAATCCGTAATTCGGGTAATTGGGTAGTTCGGGATGCCCCGCAAAACTTCCCACAACGTACGCACTGCGGCAACAGGCGGCCCACCTGATGACATTGACGCCTTGCACCGCCAGCTGCCGCGCAAACTCCTCCTCCTCCCTTCCCTCCCCAGACATGGACCTGCATGCCTACACCCTGGCCCAATTCTGCTTTCTCCCCCAGACGCTGCCCTTGCCGCTGCTCCTCCTCCCCGTGCACAGCCGCGGGTGCCACAGCCAGCACACTGTCCAGGTACACGCTGTGTGCAGGGCACGCCTGCATCATCATCTCATGCCACCCAGGCTCCTGCATCCCGGCCGTAGCCTCGCCGCCATCCCCCTGCCCCGCCACCACACACCGCACGGC
The DNA here is from genome assembly GCA_036984285.1 of Chlamydomonas sp. KOR1. Lineage (NCBI taxonomy): Eukaryota > Viridiplantae > Chlorophyta > Chlorophyceae > Chlamydomonadales > Chlamydomonadaceae > Chlamydomonas > Chlamydomonas sp. KOR1. Next base: position 585,143 of record BQMZ01000351.1, read on the forward strand.
CTCCAGGCCACGCAGCAGCGACGCCCCACATGCCACAACCACCTCAACTGTCTCCCCCATGCTGCTGCCGTGCTCCTGGGGACCCGCCGGCTCCCCCGCGGGCCCGCTTGCTGCTGCACCTCCGCCCTCGACCAGCGGGACTGCAGGCGGCCACACGGCAGCCAACCCACCACCGGCCAGGCCGCCGCCACCGCCATCGCCGCCAGCCGGAACCTGCCCCAGCCCATTAAGCATGTCCACCAGAGCCTGCTCCACAAATGTAGCCATCTCCTCCTCCCCATCCCCACGCTGCATGTCTACGGTCCGGTGGCGCACCGCACCTGCCATTCCACCTGCCCCGCTTCTCTCGCTCCCCTTATGCTCTCCGTCCCCTGGCCTCCGGCCCACAGGCCCGTGCACCAGCAGCAGCAGGTGCACGCAGCCCTCCACGCACACGCACGACAGGGGCACAACACGTGGCAGCCTGCCATCGAGGCTCGACGTGGTGACGTCCGTGGCCTGTCCTGCTGAGTGTCTGCCGGCGTCGTACCGGCCGGGGACAGTGTCAGCTGCTGCCAGTACCAAGGGGAAAGCTGCACAGAAGCTGCTGCCGTGCACTGCAGCCCCTCCACCGACCTCGATGGAGCCTGGCGCAGAACGCCGCAACGGGACCTTGACGCTTAGCAGCTGGGTTTCGTAGCCCGGCAGGCCGCCATACAGGGTCCTGCGCTGCCTGGACCTGGTGCCCCCAGTGGTGCCCGTTGCACTGCTGCTGCCGCCGCTGCTGCTGGTCCCGTTGCTGTGACTAGTGGTGCCGCTGCTGCTGGTGCTGGTGGTGTGGGTTACGGCTGCGGCAGGCTGTGGACGCGGGGTGGTGTTGCGAAGCAGCAGGTTCAGGTCCAGCACGGAGGTGGCCGGCGGCAGGCGAGTACGGCACAGGGCATTGCCGGTGGGGCCTCTGACGGTGTCCGCGGAGCGTCTTGAAGACAGGGACTCTGGCGCAGGCGGCGGCAGTGAGATGTGGTGCTGATGTGGGTGAGCGGAGGGGTGCACCTCTGCGCTGGTGGCGGTCGGGACCGGTAGCGCAGGCCCATCATCAGCAGAACGCTTCCCCGTGCCCTCCTCTGCAGCCATGGCACCGCTGCCACTGCTGCTGCTGCAGGCGGCTGCGTCTAGCGTCGATCCGCCCTTGTGAGGCTCCCCGGGTTTGCCACTGGCCCCACCGTTGCCGCCGCTGCCTGCCCCGCTGCCGCTGGCGCCGACCGCCGGCGGGGCACGGACGATATCGGTGCCTTGTTGGCCGAGCCTCGTCCCACGTGCAGCTGCCACGAGGTATGCGGCGTACCTGGGCCGCAGTGCCGTCCGCTCCCAGGCACCTGCCATCATGTACGGCAGTACGGCCATGATAAAGTAGGACAGTACGGCGGTGCAGAGACCTGGCCCGACTAGCAGCTGCAGCAGCAGAGGATGGGTGTGCTGCGGTTGGTTGCGCTGGTTGGTATGCAGCAGTGTCGGTAACGGCGGAGACGACGCGTCGGTAGGGTCGGCATGTGGTAGGTCACGTGCAGCTGTCGACGGTATTGGTGCTGGTTGGGGGAGTGCAGCACGAATCGCCGGCGTGACGGCCATGGTCATGGCCCACCGCAGGTGGCCGAACAGCAACTGGTGCGAGGAGGGAACCTGCAGGTGGTATCAAAACAGCAAGGGAAGATGCAAATGGGCTCGATTCAGCGCAGTAGATTGTTGGAACATGCATGCATCCGCCGATGCAAGATCCTCTGAATCGTCCGCACCGTGCCACCGTTTAAGCCTGGCAGAACCATCATTATTGGGACACGCACGGCAGATGGCCACGGCTGCTTCGCAGACATCTCGCAGGACCACCCTGCCCTGCCCTACCACAGGATGTACCAAAGCAGCTTGCGGGTACGGTACTCACCCTTAGGATACACACCGACTTCCAAGCCAGGTACAGCCACATGCAGCTCCCCCAGTAGTGCGCCAGGTGTGCCGCCACGCCCACCATTGGCAGCAGCGCCGCCGGTGTCCACGCCACGGACGCGGCGGCGCCCACCAGTGCAGCAGCATTTACGGCGAACAACAGCCAGTGCCGTACACGCACGTAGACACGTGGCAGCAGCACGGCGACCAGGATGGCCAGCAGAAGGGTGGCGATGAGCGCCAGGTTGCCGTAGTCCCCCGCGCGCAGCCTGACCCACGGGTCGGTGAGGGCCCCCGAAGCAGCCACGTGCAGCAGCTGCTGCGGATAGGGTGCGCCGCAGGGGAAGGAGGCCAGACGCGCGTCGGCGCGTGCGGCGTAGGGATGGGTGGGAGGGGGGAGCGCGTCCTGAAGGCGGGGTGCAAGGGGCGAAAGGGGAAAAGGCCCGACGGCCAACCGGTTGGCAGGCTCACCGTGATGAATGCCTCCTGGGAGCCGCAACCCTAGCCATTTTACCTCTACATTACATTGCGACAACCTGCCTGAATAGCAGCGTGCGGGCTCCCCCCGACCGGCAGGCATCCCCTCTTGAACATGACCTTGACCAGGTAGGACCAGTTGATTGCGACCAGCTCAAGCGTGAGAAGAACGATGTCATTGGACCGCGCTTGCCGCGCGAACCAGGCCGAGAACGGCAGAGCGCGCTGCGGTGCCGGTGCTGACGCACAACGCGCTGTTGAGGCTTCCACCGTGGTGGAGGCAGCCTTTGCCTCAGAGCATGCCTCGCAAATAATGTCTTTATCTGATAGCAGCTGTTCGGAGTCCATGTGCTCCTGCACTCCTTGTTGTGGCGCCAGACTGGGATCGCTGCCGCTTTCAGCCTCGCCGCGGGCTTCGGGGGCCCACGGCATTGCCAAGCAGTGGTAAACAACTACAGGAGATGGGGAGTAAGCATGGAACAGTGGCGTATCAATGGCGACCAGGGAAATAAGACACGCGCTCTTTGCGCGGCTGTCAAAGAGAGCAGATCGCTTCGGGTTGGAACAGATGCTGGCTAACGCGCAGTCGGGCAGTCGCCCTTGCCTGACACACAATTTACCGAATGCTGCCAGTGGCAATGTCGAAAACACTCCAATCTTTGCGGCAGGCGAGCGGTGCGCCGACGGGCAGTCCATATCAACCAGCGACGACCCGTGGGTCACTGACTCAACTTATTAGTCCAACAATCAGGCAGTTTGCTACTCATAAAGGAAAACCCTAGTCCCCGTCATTGTAACAACGTGCAAAATGAAGGCCAGTAATGCGTCTAGAAACAGCAATCAAGAGCCGCGCCGAAGGCGCCCTCGCAGTTCTACTGCTCATGACGAGCTGCAGGGGAGCTCCTCGGACGTGACAGCAAGGTCCATCCCACGTTCCCAACAGTATGTCTCCCGCCACGCGTGTTTATACGTTTGTCTTCATGCGCCCTCGCCTCTGCCCGCACGTGCGTGCCCACCCTGGCAGCACACCACCACCTGCTTGCCACACCACCTCGAAAGCCCAGCGCCATACATGCAATTACGTACTCCGGATTGAACGGTGTGCGACATTCCATCGGCATCAAACCGCAGCACGATGGACAATGGCGACCCATGGGTCACCTAACCGTTCGAGCAGGGCAACCGGAACGCAACCTGAATGCACGGAAACAACCGCCCCCACCGGATATGGTTGATGCCTCTGTGTTAGCAACCGACGGCAGTGCCGGTAACCCCTGCGCAGTATAGCCCTGCTGGCCATGACCCCTAATTGTTGCAGCAGTATGCAGTGATATGCCCATCACAGCAACGTCGTGCACTGATGCATCCTAGCCTCCCTCTTGAGCTTCTGTGTGGCAACCTCGGCCTTTACCTTGCCGCATGCGAATAACCTGTAGGGTACTGCGGAAAACGGCACGCCGCGCAGTGCTGCACGAGTGCCGGCATCATAAGTAGTGCGTATGCCACACGTCTGCACAGCTCTCTGTCCTACCAATGCGCCGCAACAACTTGCTGCTGGCTTGGCGAACGTTGGCCACCAGCAGCTGATTAGCTGCCCACAGTGTGGCGCAGGCATCCTGGTTCGCATGGACCGCTGACTCAAGGTCCACCGGCAGTGGTGCCATCGACCATCGTGCTATGCTGTCACTGGCTACCTACGCGGCAGGATTAGCTACTGCCTGTGTTATGCACACACTCGCCGCATCATGCCTACTACAACTCTGCTCCTTTGCACGTTGCCCGTTTTAAGCCCTATGTCACTGTGCAGCACATCACTCCTTCACCTCTGCTTCAACGGCGTCCGGCTATCCACAACGCCGCCACGGCAGTCGACGTAGTCCTGCAGCGGCTGTTGCTGCCCCGCCGCCGCCCCCCTCCTCCGCAGCTCCTTCAGAAACGCCATCCGCCCTGCCAGGTCCGTCACCGCTGAAATTACCAGCCCGCACACCGCGTTGCCAACGGCAAACAAAACGGCGGCGCGCCAGGCGGCGGCGGCGGCGGCACCCATGCCGGTGTGCTCCGTCCGCCACCCGCCAAGCGCTGCCACACCACCGCCGCCGACGCTCGCCTGCTGCTCCGAAAGGTAGCCACCGCCGTGGCCTATACCTGACTGTAACAGCCCCTGCTGCTGCTGCTGCTGCTCCTGCTGATGTCCGTACTGGTGCACACGGAGCTCCACGAGGACTGCGTACGGCACATAGGCCGCGGCAAGCACCGCTTGGAAGCGGACCGATAACTGCGGAGGGTACAACCGGGAAGGCAGGTGCAGGTTAGTTACCTTGCTTCCCCTCACTTTGGGCAGGTTGAGGGACTTGACGAGACAGGAAAAGCAGCAGCGAGCAGCATCTCAACTTGCGCAAGACATGGGCTGCACTGCCTCGCGTGCGGCATCAGGTACCCGCCACGAGCCGGGCGCGGTACCATGCGCCAAGTCAACTACCCACAGGCAATCTCACATGCAGGCACCTGCGTGCCCACATTGCACACGCCCCATGTGCCGCTCAGCCTCACCTTCAGCATGAGCGGCTCCCATAGCGGCAACAGCAGCCAGTGGAAATTGTACTTCTGGCAGCTGAGTACCCAGGCAACGGGCAGCGCGAACCATGGGCGCGCAAGGCTTGTCGTACCGCCGCCTCCTGCTGCTGCTGCTGCCAGCCCCGGTTCCGGCGGGAAGGGCGGGTTCCAGTGGACGAGCAGGAGCGCGGCGGCGCTGGCCAGGCCGCGTAGCAGCAGCGCCGCATTGCGGTGCCTGTGGTTGGCGAGTGGGGGAAACGGAGCGCGTGGAAGTGATTGTAGATATGCTCCACAGCATGTGTAGGGGCCCGCGGGAACGCACGGTGGCACCGAGCGCGCCGTCTTGAGCAAGGCACACCGGTCAGGTAGGGATCAGACTGCTGGTTGGCCGTGCAAGTATTGCAGGAAAAACGATGGTCCTAGCAAAAGCCCTGAAGCATGCCCTTCAGGAAGCAATAAACGCGCAGTGGCGAAACCCAGGCGCCCACCTGGCATGCAGCGGCGTGCGTGTCAGCAAGAGCATCGACGCCAGGCTCACGCCCAGCCACACCCCGTGGGCCGCCAGCTGCGGGTCGTAGCCGCCGCGTGTGCCGGCAACGGCACCCTGCACCCCGTCAGCTGCACCCCCGGCCCCTGCGCCTCCGGCCTCCCGCAGCATGCGGACCAGGGTCATGATAGACATACCCACGTGGCTTAGCAGGGCCACCCGGTCACTGGACCAGCACCGTGCTGCCTTGTAGCGCTGGTAGGCGGCTTCAACGGCGGTGGGCTGGAAGCCCAGGAGCAGGGCGCGCAGCCACCAGCGCCAGGTAGGGCCGCGCGGCGGGGGCAGGGGAGGCAGGGGCGGCATAGGAGGAGACGAAGGAGCTGCAGAGGAGCGGAGGAGGAAGGGCTGGATTGCAGCAGTGCTTGTAGTGCCGCCTGCTGTGGCTGCCGTCTCTGACAAACCCTGCTTGTGGCGCTGAGGTTTCGGCCTGGGACCAGCCCATGCGCCAGAAGCGCCGGCGCCGCTAGCAGGTGCTGCGCCCGCCTCCTGCTCCTTGCCGGGCCTTGCGCAACCTGCTCCTCCAGAGCAGGGCCCTTCCTGGGCCACACCCTCCTCCGGTGTACGCTGGTCCACCTGAAAGCTTCCAGCTGCAGCCCGGCCCAGCAGCAAACGCACAGCGGCGTCAACCGTCACCTCCCCGTCATCGTCGCTCGGGCGGGCCCGGCCTCTGCCCCTGACAGCACAACGCCGCCTGCCAGCAGCCTTAACCCCGCCCGCTGCGCTGCCTCCAGCCCCATCTGCAGGCAGGCCCCCATGCCCTGCCCCGCCAGCAGCCGCAGCACGCCACGGAAGGCCCACGGGTCAGGAGCGGGGGCGCCGCCACGTGTCGCAGTGTACGGCAGGTCCAGCAGAACCCCAAAGTCGTACGACAGGCTATACATGCCGTTGCCGTGCAGGGAAGCCATGGCCGCACCGGCTTCATAAGCACCACCGCTCAGCGTTCCCGCCAGCAGATGACTGACGCTTGCGGTGTTGGCTGTGCCGCCCTCACCAGCCGTCGCGGCTCTCTGCCTCTCCCCCTCTTGCCCCTCCTCCTGCCCCCAACCCATGTCCCTGGCCACGGCGTACGCGTGCAGCTGCGCCACCTCGCGGGCGGCGGCGGCGGGCAGCACCAGCAGCGGCAGGAAGCACAGCGGGGCGTGGGGGTGCAGGCCGGACGGGCCTTGGGTCCCACGGACCGACGGCCTGTCCGCGGGTGACGGCGGCAGCAGGTGCAGCGTTAGGACGCCAGGGCTGCGCAGCGCGGAACGAGGGAGGGGAAGCCTGCGGGAGGGCAACAGGGTGGAAGCTGCTTTGAAGGCCACTGGGAAGGCACCACCAGCCTGGACCAAGCAAGGCACCTTGGAAGTAGGTACACTCGAAACAACCCGTACCGGTACTTAACGAACACGCACGACTCCGGGTACCACAAGGCCTATGCTTACCTCAAACGTGCAACACGCTCCACCGCTTCGCCTCCTGTCTCCGCTACAATTAGACGGTCCCCTCCTTGCTGTTGCTGCTGTTGCTGCCGCTGCTGCTGCCCCTGCCCACCCACCACCGGAATAACGTGGTCCACGTATACCCTCCCCTGCTGATCCTGCCGGTCGGCTGCCCCTCTCGTGCTCGTCCGCCCTGCAACCACACACCGCACCGCCTCCAGGCCACGCAGCAGGGACGTGTCACACGCCACCACCACCTCCACCGACCCCGCAGCTGCCTCTGCTGCGTTCCCCGCCTCCGCTGCTGCATGTCCTTGCACCCCGCCAGTGCCCTCGTCAACGGCAACCGCTGGCGGCCACAACGCCGCCAGCTCTGCTGCGCCGCCGCCACAGCCGCCGCCGCCGCCCGCACTGCTGTCCTCCGTATACTGGCTGAGCATGCCAAGCACAGCTGCCTCCACAGCTGCACGCACCTCCACGTCGTCCTCTCCACCCCCGCCCCCGCCACACGTAATGGTGGTGTGCCGCACCACCGCACCACCTGCCCCGTCGACTGCCATGTCCCAGTGCTGCGGCAGCTGGTCTTCATCCAGTTCTGCCGCCCCATATCCACCTCCTGCATGTTCATGCACCAGCATCAGCAGGTGCATGCAGCCCTTCACGCACACACACGACAGGGGCACGACACGTGGCAACGCGCCCTCGAGGCCCGAGGCCGCAACATCCGGGACCTGTCCCGTTGCACCGGCCAGCGCCCCTGTGGCGCTGCCTGCTGACTCCGCTGCCGCCTCGCCGGCGTTGTGGCGGGCGATAGCGGCGTTAGCGGCATCAACCACCACAGCAGAAGCTGCCGTGAAGCTGCTGTGGTGGGAGCCTGCTGAACCCAGCTCGTGGGGCATCTTGACGCTCAGCACCTTCGTCTTGTACGGCGACAGATTGCCGTACAGCGGGCTGCATGGGCTACTCTTAGAGCCGCTGCAAAGCCCGTTGGCAACGCTACCGCTGCCAGTGCCACCGCCTCTCAGGTGTAGCCCACTGCTGTCCACCGACACCGCACTGAGGCGGCTGGTGCGGGGACGCGAAGCCGCCGGCATCAGCAAGTCAATGTTGAGCGAGATGCGTCGAGGGCGTAAGACTTGCCGTGGCGTGGTGGATGTGTCCTCAAATGACGTGAGAGCATCTCCGTCAGCTTGACATGCCTGCTGCCTGTCCTCCGGCTCACGCTGCAGCGGCTGCTGCTGCTGCTGGTTGCTGTCCTGGTCGGTAAGGTGTGAGTAGGAGGCGTCCGTCTTCGGTACGCTGCTGGCAGGCGGCTCTGTGCTGCCGGTATCAGCACTTGCAGGGGCCGGCCCCGGTCCGCTGTTACCGCTTTCGTCCGTGGGCTTCGAGAAGGTGCCACCGGGCAAGGAGTTCGCAGCATGGTGCCCACTGCCGAAATTGCGGTCAGCAGCTGCGTGGGCACCAGCCGCCGCAGGTGATGTGGCGAGGGACGGCCCTGCCCCGTCGACAGAAGTGCTCCCAACGCCGCCGCCGGTTTCAGGAGCACCCCTCAAGCGTTGAAGGAAAGCTGATCCGGACTCGCTTATTGCCGCCGCCTTGCAGTCACTGGTATTGACCCCTTCGATGCGGTTGGTTCCACCACCCGCTGCAGCCCCGGCAACAGCCGCCACGTAAGCGCTGTACCTGGGCCGCAGCGCTGCCCGCTCCCAGGCGCGGGCAATGACGTACGGCAGCACGACCATGACAATGAACGAGAGTACGGCAGTCCACAGGGCAGGGGCCTGCCGCAGCTGCTGCAGCACGGAAACGAGGCCCTTGTAGTGCCGCGTTTGGTGGTGGGTGAGCTGTGCGGTCGTGGACGGGGACGCGTCCTCGTAAGCGCCACCTGGGGCCTCAGCAGCTGGAGCGTGCGGCGGCGGGTAAAGAGACGCCCGTACTACTGGCATGACGGCGATAGTCATAAGCCACAATAGCAGGCCAAACAGCCGCTGGTACGAGGACGGTACCTGCGTACGGGGACGGCCGGGCAGAGGGAGGGGTTCAGTGGTTATGGATGATGTCGTGTATGTAAGGACCGTCAGATGCTGTGGGCATGGCGGTGTCCGGTCACATGGATTGGCACAATTACCAGGCGCACAATGGACTTGAGGCGTCAGATACACATCACCCAAGTATATTCAGTGCGCTGCAGCTGGTCCCACACCGCAGCTGGTCACATGCTGCAGGATTACGGCTCATCCTCTCCCCTCAAATCACTACCGAACTTTACTGGACGCTCACCCTGAGCACGTAGACCGACTTCCAGGTGAGGTACAGCACCACAGTGATGCCCCGGAAGAACCCCAGGTATGCCGCCCCGCCCACAGGCAGCAATGCTGCCGGCGTCCACGCCACGGACGCGGCGGCGCCCATCGGTACGACAGCGTTAACGGCGAACAGCAGCCAGTGCCGTACGCGCACGTAGACACGTGGCAGCAGCAGGGCGACCAGGATGGCCAGCAGCTGCGTGGCAACGAGGGCTGCGTTGACGTAGTCCCCCGCGCGCACTCTGACCCACGGGTCGGTGAGGGCCCCGCTGGTGGCCACGTGCAGCAGCTGTTGCGCATACGTGGCGCCGCAAGGGAAGGAGGCCAGATGCGCATCAGCGCGAGCGTTGGCGTAGTGTGCGGGAGGGGGAAAGGCGTCCTGAGGGGCGGGGGGGGACGGAGCGTCGTAGGGTCCAGTAAGGAGCGTTGACAAGGCGTGCATGGCCACGAGCCATTAGTCGTGACAGTGCCACCTAACACCTTGCACAGTACACAAGGAGGGTGACTCGGGACCAGGCGAAGCTGCGCTGCGTGTGTGCGCCTGGGACCGCTCAGGCCAGCGCACCCCTGGCAACACAAACGAGGTGCTCGTATGAAACACAAGCAGCACCTACCTGCAGTGCCGCGTGAGGGCTTCCGGCGACCGGCAGGCAGCGCGTTTTGAACATGACCTTGACAATGTTCGTCCAGCTTATGACGACGAGCTCCAAAGTAAGGAGGAGGATGTCGAGCGGCCGTGCTTGACACGTAAACCATGACGAAAATGATAATGGTGTTGCGATCTGTGCAAACGCTAATGATGAGGACGTTCCCGCCGGAACCTGCGCCCTAAGACTGTGCGAGTTGTGGCCGACATGGCTTTCGCTCCGCGCAGCCTCTGTGTCGCTGGCGCACGCGGTTTTGGGTCGCCTTTTGTGCAACATTACATCACAGTGTGTTGATATTAGGAGCAAAACGCCTGCCGGCTTGCTCGGCCTTCGTGCGTCTTTCAATAAATGGTTACTTGTTTGAGCATTGGCAATATATGGGTCCGCTTATGTGTATGGCGCAGGACAGTCAGTGGTCGGCGTTGCTGGCTTGGCGTCGGTGGGATTACTGTAGTGCTGCTAATGTTAGGAGCAGGGATCGTGACTGAGCTGGCGGCGCAAGTTACTGTAGATAATTGTCGGAAGGATCTTATCTTATTTACAGTGCGGCTCGACATACTGTTTGAGACAGACGTGTGTGCACATCGCAGCATGACCTGTCGGACCCATGGGTCGCGTAAAGGAGTGTTCGCATAACGTAACCGGGCCTCAGTAGACTACTGTTTGCATTCTTAAAGCAAGACTCTCTTCAGTAAGCAGCTCGGTACACGTTCGATAGTCTTGTCGTAAGTGCTGGCCGCATCACAAGCAATACCCTGGAACTAAAGCATGCTGAAGCAGCGCTGAAGCAGCCGGAACCCTTAGACTAGTGCTTCCTTCTCCCCGCACCCACACGCCCCTCTCCTTTCCATCTCCCCGCTTTATGTTACAATGCACCAATGTACACGCTAACGTGCACGCTGTCTGTCACAATATGGCAAGCCCTGTTTGTTCCTCTCCTCACCCGCATAAACTGCTCATCCAAGGCCCCCTCCCGATCCCTACCTGGGCATCATCCCAACCTGTCCCCCACCTCCTCCGCACTGCCCGCACCTCCCTGCCCAGCAGCCGCCCGTTCAACACTCACCCCACAAGTCGCCGTACACTGCCGTCTAGCTCCTCTGGTATGACATTGCCAATCCACGCCGCCGCCGTTTTGTTGCTCAAGCAGCGGGTGGGCGGCAGTGCCGATCACGTTGTTGGGCAGTCGCAGCCTGCGGGCCGGCGACAAGCAGGGGAGCTCCCCTGGTGACAACAGCGTGATCAGCTTGTCAGGTTGTACTCAGTTGATAGGGGAGGCTTTTACTGTGGTTAGGGCGGACACGGCTCGTTGGCTGAACGGCGCCGTTACAGGCACCGTTGGCCTCCCTGTGCGCACAGTGCACCTCACCCAGATGCGCACATCCGCAGGCAGTTGGCATGGGTGGCGCTGGGAACATTGTGCACACCCACCCTGCACCCACCGTGCGTCCGCTTCAGCGCCGCCGCCACACCGCGTCTCCGCCTCGGCCCGCAGTAGGTACCCGCAGTAGGGTGACTCCAGGGGTGGCCCAGCCCCGGCGTGCTGCTTTGCGCTAGGTGCACCAACTTGTACTTCAACATGGTGCCGAAGTCGGTCTGAAGTCTCGCAACCTCATGGGGGAGCGACTTCACCCCGTACAGGTAGTATCGACTTTGGCCCCTGCCGCCTCCGCCGCCTCCGTCCCGTCACTGCCGCCTCAGCTCTGCCACGCTGTCACCCTCGCTGTAGCCCGCCCTCGCAGCTGGCGGCCACCAGCAGCTGGCCCACCTGGCACCGAGGCTCTTTACTGCATGACAGTACAACGCAGATATGTGAGCTTAGTGCTCATCATAGCGCTGTGGTAGGTCATGTCCGTGGGAGGCAAAACAGATGCTGTTCAGGCAGGGCCAGGGCAACGGTGAACGGTAGTGAAGCGTAGTGAGGATACCAGGCAAGAACATACACCCACCCTTGTGCGCAAGCTTGGCGTACCGTGCTGATCCTCCCCCAGTCTGCCGGGCTGGGCGCTTGTGCGCTGCAGTTGCCGACGGCCACCTCAGCTCTCGTGCAGCACATCTGGCCGTGGTGTCCCACCAAATTATTGGGCTTGCCACTTGATTCGCCGTTTGCATCATGCTGTTCGCCCCAGTTGTTCCCGGAATGCCAGCAAGCCACTTGTTGTGGGCCCACAACTGAGCGACACCAGTGCCTCATGCGCATATTGTGCAACCTAGAGCAATTAACTCTGGTTTATGGTGCAGGCGTGGCTGGTCATCAAGTGCTGAGAGCGAGTGAGACATTGCCGATGAAGACGCAAACAAGACCACCATCGCTGCTTATCTCCATCTGTGGAGATGATGCATTCAGGGAGTCAGAGCCAAGTTTCCTCAGCTTTGACGCACTGCCTGTTAAGAGTTGGTGGTCGAGTTTGAAGGCCAGCTGTCGCTGTATGCCCTTCCTACTCTGCAGGAACGCAGGCGTTGCGACTGAAACCACTTATGAAACCACATAACAGAGCTTCTTCTGGATGCGCAGTTGCAACCAGTAGTTGCAGTCGCTGGGTCGCGGTTGTTGAGGCTGTTCGCCGTACGCCATTACCAGGGGAGGCCCCTGTTTCCAGCGTACAGGGAAGGCCGTTGCTGCCTCAAAACAGTATTAGATATGGGTCAGATGGTTGCATGTTGCATGCCTTGTGCGTTTGCCACAAGGCGGAGGAGGTCGTCAGGAGTCTTGGCACGAGCAGGCAGGGGTCCCCTCGACTGACATCGCTCCAATCGAGAATCGCACAGCGTGTGACTGGCTGGGGCAGGGCGGCATGCTTCTTGCTGGCTGGGCGCAGCTGCCGTGGGCATTTGTGGCATTTTGTGTTACATTCCAGGTGGTGTGGCAACACGATCCTTACTTATGGGCGCTACCCGGGCACTCCCTCCCTAGCAGCTGGCACGCACGAGCATGCCCGGCTTTCAAACCCATATTTCATCCAGACTTCAAATCTGGATGAAATACGCTAACGAGCAACACACGCTAACGCCCTTCTACCGCTGCCCTACGCCAACATAAAGCCGCGAGTTCTGCGTCCACAGGGCAAGTCAAGCCGTTACGCGCCACCGCTATGTGCTGTTGCGCCCAGGAGTTGCGCCAGCTTTGAACACACAGCACGGTACGTGACGTGAAAAAATGCAGCCTTCTGGATTGCAGCACGCATGGAGCGTGGGGCTCCACGGGTAGGCAAGAGTAGGCAGCCCCTGCCTATTAGTGCCTGTCAACAACCCCGCAAGCCGCAACAACATACATCATATCTGGGATCAGACCGGACCAGTCCAGAACACTCGACACGCAGGCTTGCAGTGAACGCAGGCAAAACGTTGCTGCAGAACGTTTCAGTCCTGCAATACCGGCACCAGTTCCATCACTTTCGAAAGACACAAGCGGTACAGCGAGCAGATTAAGGGAGCTGCCTCTGGAGTGCAGCGGTGGGGGCGCCGTGCACAGCGATGCTAGCCCCAGGACGCCAGTAGTGGTTACGTACGTACCGTTTGAGCTGGTTTGAGCGGTTGGCAAAACCGCAGCATGGTGTCAGGGCGTGTCCAAGCAACAGTGACAGGTGGAACCAGTCCCTACTCTGTGGCAACCGGATGACCATGCCGCCTCACACTCACAGCTATGCATGTGGTATGTCAACCAGCAGTGATGGCGTGCCATCATCCCCGCCAGCCAGTCCATCCCGGATTAACGTACGGCTACATGCCACTTGGCACTTGCTTGCCATCCTTGCCGCTGAGCAATACCTACACTTAGGGGCACTCGGCGTTGGCATGCCGTGCAGTCCTGCAATGTTGCTGCTAGTGCGCGTACGACCCAACACCATGGCCTTTGTCCACAACGATAGTGCGCCAAATCCCCTTGCATCGATGCCAATTTGACGGGCGTTGATTCCTACCACCTACACAAGAGATACATCGTGTTCCTTCTTCATCTGGATTGCTTCTGTTCACATGGTACAGCAGACACCTCGTAATGCAGGAGTTGTGGTGCCCAACTTCTGCCGCATCGGTCCGGCAGCTGCACCTATTTGCACCTTGACCTCAGCCCTGTCCTACTGTGTGGCATGTCACTCGTACATCTCCTGCTTCACAGACGTGCTGCTGTCCACAACGCCGTTTCGACAGCTGGTACAGCCATTCTGCGGCTGCCGCTGCCCCCGCACCCCCGTCCCCCTCCGCCTCAGCTCCCCCACAAACGCCACCCGCCCCGCCAGGTCCGTCACCGCCGATATCACTAGCCCGCACACCGCGTTGCCCACAGCGAACACAGCGGCGGCGCGCCAGGTTGCTGTGGACGCGGCAGCGGCACCAATGCCGTTGTGCCCAGTCCGCCACCTGCCAAGCGCTGCCGCACCACCGCCGCCGGCCTCGATGGCTGACTGTTGCTGCTGCTGCTGCTGCTGCTGCTGCTGCTGCTGCTGCTGCTGCTGTCCGTACCGGTTCAGATGGAGCTCCACGAGGGCTGCGGATGGCACGTAGGCAGCTCCAAGCGCTGCCTGGAAGCGGACGGACAGCTGCGGAGGGCACGGGAAGGCAGGCAGGTGGAGGCGAGCGATCAACGCGACTTCGTCTCCCTGTCGTTACCGTTCCGTTGGCGCACTGTGGAGCGTGTCTAGGCAGCATAGCAGCTGCAGTGACGTCGGTAATACGGTGATGCACCCCTGTGTGCAAGACCACGCGCAAGCACCTACATTTCCACAGGGCACATCCACGCACCGTCCGGCCTCACCCTCATCATCACCGGTTCCCACAGCGATAACAGCAGCCAATGGAAACCGTGCCGTCGGCAGTCGAATACCCACATCCTCGGCAGCACGAGCAGTAGGTGCCCGAGGCTTGCCGTGCCACCTGCCCCTGATGCTGCCGTATTGGGTCCCGGGGCCGCGGGCAGGACGCTCCACCAGATGGCCATGTGGGCGGCGGCGCTGGCGAGGCCGCGCAGGAGTAGCACACCATTGCGGTGCCTAGCGGTGGGGCCGTGGCGGAGGAGTGGGTATCAGATATCGGGGGCGCATGATGAGCACCTGGTCGCATGTTTATCCAAGAACGGCGTGCGTGCCTAAGGTATGATGTGGTCCTTACGCACACATGACTCAAGGCGCACGGCTCGGCGCGAGGGTGCATCAACTCGCCACAGCCTACTCCAACGCAGTACAGCTGCTATCGGCAGGAAAGAAACCGATTCAGGCAGGCCTACTCGAAAGCATCGCTAACGGTTCCTACCTACCACATACACTACGCCCTGGGGCAAGACCCAGGCGCTCACCTGGCATGCAGGGGTGTCCTCATGAGCAGCAGTAGCGCCGCCAGGCTGACACTAAGCCACAGCACATGCGACGCCAGCTGGGGGTCGTAAAGGCCGCCAGCGGCACCGTGCCCCCCGCCCACTGCGCCCCCGCCCCCGGCGCCCGCGCCCCCGTCCTCCCGCAACATGCAAAGGATGGCAATGGTGGACATGCCCACGTGGGTTAGCAAGGCCACCAGGTCGCTGAACCAGCAGCACGCCATACGATAGCTCTGGTAGGCGGCCTCCAGGGCTGTGGGCTGGAAGCCCAGCAGTAGGGCCCGTAGCCACCAGCGCCAGCTAGGGCTGCGCGGCGGGGGCATGGCAGGCAGGGGCGGCGTAGGCGGAGGTGGAAGCGCTGCAGAACAGGCGCAGGAGCACAGGCTGGAGGACGATGCGGCAGCGGTTGTGGTGCTGCCCGCTGTGGCTGCCGCCTCCTGCACAAGCTGCTTGGGGTGCTGAGGGCCAGGGCCAGCTTGTGCGCCAGAAGCACCGGCGCTGCCCACAGCTGCGGCACCTGCCTCCTGCTCCTCGCCGGCCCTTGTGCACCCCACGCCTCCGGAACAGCTTTCTCCTTGAGCCTCACCCTCCGCCCGTCCGCCCAGGCCCTCGTGGAACCTTCCAGCTGCCGCCCGGCCAAGCAGCAGCCGCACACAGCGGCGTCAACCGTCACCTCCCCGTCATCGTCGCTCTGGGCGGGCTCGGCCTCCGCCCCTGACAGCCCAACGCCGCCTGCCATCAGCCGCACCCCCGCCCGCTGCATCGCCCCCAGCCCCATCCGCAGGCAGGCCCCCATGCCCTGCCCCGCCAGCAGCCGCAGCACGCCACGGAAGGCCCACGGGTCGGGCGAAGGACCGCCACCTGCCGTATTACGCGGCAGGTCCAGCAGCGCCCCAAAGTCGTACAACAGCCTGTACATGCCGTTGCCGTGCAGGGCAGCTATAGCAGCCGCGGACTCAGCTGCATCACCGTCAAACGTGCCCTCCAGCAGGTAGCTAGCCCTGGTGGTGTAGCTGACATTGCCCACGGCGGCGTCCGGTAGCTGCTCTTCGCCCTTGCCCTCCTGACCCTCCTCCTGCCCCCACCCCAGCTCCCTGGCCACGGCGTACGCGTGCAGCTGCGCCACCTCGCGGGCGGCGTCGGCGGGCAGCACCAGCAGCGGTAGGAAGCACAGCGGGGCGTGCGGGTGGGGGCCAGGAGGCGGCGGGTGAGGGCTGGGCGGGGCTGGGGTGGGGTGGTCCGGCGGGGTGCCGGTAGACGGCGGCGGCAGCAGGTGCAGCGTCAGGACGCCTGGGCTCAGCAGCGCGGAACGAGGGAGGGGCAGCCTGCGGGGCAGCAATGAGGGGCGCACGCTTGCACACTTGTTTGCATGCTACACTTGTACACACACCCTTACCATCACTCCAAGCCTGTCCGACTAGCTTGGCCCCAGACAACACGTGGGGTCCTCTCAGTGAAAGAGTGAATACTGGGCCCAGCATTGCCGGCGCCGGGTGCTGCAGGCCAGGCAGCCTTGCACTCCCACCTGAAACGAACCACGCGCTCCGCTCCTGCATCCGCCGCTCCTACTGGTCCCTGCTGCTGTCCGTGCTCCTCCGCCTGAGACGCCACCAGGAAGACAGTGTCCACGTACACCTTCCCTTGGCCCTGCACCTGCTCGGCCTCCCCAACCGCCGTGTCGTTCCCGCCCTCGTCCCCCTGCCCCACCACCACACACCGCACGGCCTCAAGGCCATGGAGCAGTGACGCCTCACACGCCAACACCACCTCCACACCACTGTGAGCGCACCCTGCCTCTCCTCGGGCCCGGCGGGTGCTGCTGCATCCCCTGCCTCTTGTTACGTTTCCTGGGTCTCCGCCAGTGATGCTCCGTTCAACAGCGGCAACGGCCGGCGGCCACACGACCACCAGCGCTGCTGCACCGCCGCTGCCTCCGTCGCCGCCGCCCGCACTGCTGTCCTCCGTACCCTGACTGAGCATGCGAAGCACTGCCGCCTCCACAGCTGCACCCACCACCTCCATTCCATACTCTCCTTCTCCACCGCCCCCGCCCCAGCTACTGCCGAGCCCTATGGTGGTGTGCCGCACTACGGCAGCACCTACCCCGTCGTCGTCCCTGACCCCATGCAGCGGCAGCTGGTCTACATTCAGCTCCGCCGCCCCGGGGCCAACCCCCGCTTGCACCTGCACCAGCATCAGCAGGTGCACGCAGCCCTCCACGCACACGCACGAGAGCGGCACGGCACGTGGCAGCTTGCCCTCCATGCACGACGCGGCGGCGTCCGGAACCTGCCCCGCTGCACCGGCCAACGCCCCTGTGGCGCTGCCTGCCGCCGCCGCTGCCGTCGCCACTGCGGCGGCGTTGTAGCGGGCGATTGCGGTGTTAGCGGCATCGACCACCCGAGCGGCATCTGCAGGGAAGCTGCTGGCGCGGGAGGCTCCCGCACCCAGCTCGTGTCGCAGGGGTACCTTGACGCTCAGCACCTTTATCTTGTACGGCGACAGATTGCCGTATAGCGGGCTGCAAGGGCTGCTCCTGTAGCCGCTGCGAACCGCGATGCTGGTGTTGACGTTGCCGCTGCCGCTGCCGCTGCCGCTGCCACTGCCACCGTTGCTGTTGCTCAGCTGCTGCCTGCCGCTGTCAACCTTCACCGTACCATGTGGCGCTGCCGCCGGCGTCAGCAGGCCGATTTCGAGCCAGGGGCGACGGGGTTGTAGGCTGTGCAGCAGCGGAATTGGGCGGCCGGCGGTGTCGGCAGGTCCTGTGGCCGCTCCCGCCACGCTGCTGCCAACCCGCATAGTGCCGCCTCCGTCACCGATGGACGGCGCCGAAGGGAAGCTCGCAGTCGTTGGTACCGATAGCAAAGAGGTGCTTTCGTCCAGAGGACTTGCAGCGCTGTGCGAACTCTTGCCGTTGTTGCAGCCAGCAGCAACAGCTCCAGCGGCGGCGGCAGAAGGTGTGGCGCTTGACGGCCCGGCCCCCTCACCAAGCAGGCTGCCGCCGTTGCCGTTGCTTGCCGCCGCCGAGTCGCTCCTCGCCGCGTCCTTTCCGTCCTGGACCTCAACCGCACGGCTGCCACCCGCTTCCTGCTGGGTACGGCAACCGCCACGGTTGGTCCCGCTGGCCGCTGCATCCTCGGCAACAGCAGCCACGTACGCGCGGTACCTGGGCCGCAGCGCCGCCCGCTCCAAGGCGCGTGCGATGGCGTACGGCAGCACGACCATAGTTAAGAAGGAGAGTACGGCAATCCACAGGGCGGGGCCCAGCAGCAGCGGCTGCAGTAGGGACACAAGGCCCTTGTGGTGCGGTGGCTGGCGGGTGAGCTGTGTGGTCGTGAGCAGGGACGCGTCTTGCAGGGCGCCGCCTGGCGCGTCAGCAGCTGGGCCGTGCGGCGGCGGGTACAGCGACGCCCGTACGGCCGGCATGACGGCCATGGTCATGAGCCACAGGACCAGGCCGAACGGCAGCTGGTACGAGGAGGGGACCTGTTTGCATGGACACCGTTCAGAATGGACTGAGCGAGCCATACGTGTCCATGACTGAAAACGTGTGAGGAGGGGCTGCACGATGAAAGGCATGGCGGCGTGGGGTACGGTAGCCTGGCACAACCAGCAGACAAACAGGCGCATTGCCTATAAACCACAAATACCGTTAGGGCCAAGTGCAGCCAATACCGGTACAGTACATCTCCCACGGCAGGGTCATCCATGTACGAACGCTTACCCTGAGCACGTAGATTGATTTCCAGGCGAGGTACAGCACCAAGACGCTGCCCCAGTAGTGCCCCAGGTGCGATGCCGCGCCCACAGGCATCAGCGCCGCCGGGGTCCATGCCACCGAGGCGGCGACGCCCACCAGTACGGCAGCATTTACGGAGAACAGCAGCCAGTGCCGTACACGCACGTAGACACGTGGCAGCAGCACGGCCACCAGGATGGCCAGCAGCTGGGTGGCAATCAGCGCGAGGTTGCCGTAGTCCCCCACCCGCACCCTGACCCACGGGTCGGTGAGGGCCCCGCTGGCGGCCACGTGCAGCAGCTGCTGCGGGTAGGGGGCGCCGCAGGGGAAGGAGCAGATGCGCTCGTCGGCGCGGGCGGCGGCGGGGTGGGTGGCAGGGGGGAAGGCGTCCTGCGGGCGGGGGGCAGGGGTAGCCGCAGTCAGCTGAGATAGAGGCGCTGGTAAGGAGCAATGGCAGCGAGCCACAGTTGAAGAAAACTGAACCGGTGAGGTTGCCAACATAGTTCACAGTGCATGACCGCAATGACCTCTCGTTGCGGGCATACGTCGCGCAGCGTGCGCGCGCCCGGAAACGCTGCAGGTTACGGTACTGGGGTTAGCCGCATGACCAGGCATGACCTTGTAGTTATCAGGGTACGCTGAGATGGCTCTTTTCAGTAAGAGCAACGTTTACCTGAAAGGCCGCATGCGGGCTTCCTGCGACCGGCAGGCAGCGTATTCTGAAAATAACCTTGGGGAGGTTTGTCCAGTTGATGACGAGGAGCTCCAAGATGAGGAGTTTGATGTCTAGCAGCCTTGCTTGGCACGTGAACCAGGATGAGAAGGGCAGCGGAGCTCCCATTTGAGCAAGCGGGACCCAAGAGTTCGTAGCCGCCATAGGCCACGAGCCAAGGCGGTGAGACCTGTGGCCTCCCCTTGGCTTCGGCTCCTTGCCGCTTGCACAATCATCCGTTAGTTGTCCCTCATGTTGCATGTCGAAGCGGCCTCCGGCGTTGTCCTGCAAGGACGGCCGGTTCACGTGCTGTTTCATTTGTTCAACGTGGCAGAACCATATGATCACTTGCAGGGGCAAAGTGTTCCCAGTTTGGGCTTTTACTGTATCAGCTTTGGCTTTGTGCGCATTGGCGGCACAGTGTTGCCCGTCGCATGTATCTGCATGTATGACAGGCTGGCCAAAGAGCCGTTGGAACGACGTCCTCGTGAAGGAAATCCCAAGATCTCCAGCCCAATAAGAAAAATGATTGCCGGGCGAGTTGCTGTCTTTACGATTAAACCGCGGCGAGAAGCAATGGGTGGTCATGCACCGTAATCGTGTCTTCGCCCATTGACCCATGGGTCGCGCCACGGGACCGACCGACTCATGGACGTCGCCTGACGTCGCCAACGGCCATTGCACAAACCTTAGAAGACCCATGCCTGCACGCCCCTCACTTATTCCTCAGCCGACATGCATGGCGTAGCCGCCTGCCCTTACCCACAGTAAACGCCCCTGGCAAACGCCCCACACACCGAGGCTTGCTTGCAGCACCCACGCCCCATGTGCTGTGCCCGCTGCACGTGCGACTGACCCGACTACTACCACACTACTGTTCCTTCATAACAATGTTGCTGTTTGGGAGCCCTACCTGTCCCTCACACCACCTGCTGTATCAGTTCTGGCATCCACAGCCCCGCCTGTTCCAGCTTCCCAAGCACCACCATAACCGCCTCCTCCGCATTGCCCGCACCCACCACCACGCTGCCGAGCGGCGGCCGCCCGTCCAGCGCCCGCCCCGCGAGATGCCGTACGCTGCCGTCCAGCCCCTCCAGTACGACAATGGCGGTGGCGGAGGCGCCAATCCACGCCGCCGTCACATTGTACAGGGTGCCGGCGCCGCCGTCATTGACCATCAGCGCATCCGCGGCAGTGCCGATGATGCAGTTGCGAGCCTGGCCCAAGCCACCGGCCCCAGGACAAGCAGACTGGACGAGTGTCTCAACCCGCCAGCCTGCTCAATGGCTCTGACTGGCTGACTTCGCAAGGACGACTAGGCACGGGAACGCACCGCGGCACCGGTAGCATTTCATGCACCCACCTGTCAAAATGCCACATGCGCCGCGATGCACCATTGTCCCATGCAGGTGCACGTATATGTACCAGTCTAATACCAAAGCCGTGACGTTGTAGAGCGGAACCTGGTCTTGGCGGAGGGGTAGACATGTCGACCGTCGACTCCAGCGGCACAGCAGGACACAGCTCGTGCGAGTACGCCCACCCGCTCACCTGAGTAGTACTCACCTTGAGTGTCCCATTGGTATAAAGCCGAGGGCTGATGAGCCCGGCCGAGGTGCACGTATGCACGGACCGAGCAAGTGGCCTGAATGCAGCTGGCAGCAGACTTCACTTGCTGCCCATCATTCCCAAGACCTGCATGGGCTCACCCACCCACCTGAGGCGACGCGCACGTCCGCCCAGCGCTGGGTCCGCTGCACCGCCCCTACTGAGTCTACCGCCGCCTCCGCCGCCGCCTCCCTGCCGCAGCACTGCCACGCTGTCGCCCTCACTGTAGCCCGGCACCGCCTGCACCACCCGCTGCGCCGCCCCCATGACGCATCACTCGCCGCCAGTCAGCACGCGACAGCCGGCGGCCGCCTGCATGGCATGGGGATACGCAGAGCTCCCTTACGCAGACCAATACAGCCTAGATGTGTGTAAGCCGTGCTCATCACAGCGCGACGGCAGGCCAATGCCCGTGGAAGGTACAGGTGCCGTCCGGGGCAGCGGTATCGGTACACTTGTAAGGGTAGAACACATTCTGTACACACACAGTCGCACCCTGGTGCGCAAGGACCTTCGGTCTTACTTCCGCAGCGTACCGTCAAATCAAAGAAAAGGCCAATGTTTGTACGCCGAGAATGGTAGCGTACGGCTTGCCCCATGGAGGAAGCAAGGATTACAGGACCGTCAGGGTGGTAGGCATGCAAAGATCATGTGCAGGTAAGAACCGTAGCAACCGTGCATGGTGCAAAGGCACCACGCGTCGAACTAGGTCCCTTGAAGGGCCACAGGGCAGTACATTCTTTGACTAAACAGGATGGACAAAAGGAACCTCAAGTAAACAGCACGGCAGCTACCCCACCCTGACTGGTCCTCCCCCCAACCTGCCCCCAACGCAGGATGTTGCAACGCTTGCGCACTGCATTTACCGATAGCCAGCTCAGCCCCAGTACAGCACGTTTGGATAAAATCCGTTACATTACGCGACTTGCCACGATGGTTCGCCGATTGCAAGAGGCGTTCGCCAACGAGGGACAAGGGTTGCCGCAACGAGTTGCGCGAAGGCAGCTCAGTGCAGCCATCAACTTATTCCCTCACGGTGATGCGCCCCGGCAGCAGATGGCAGCAGATATGCAAGTGCGGCCGCTGTAGGTATTTCACCAGGTTGCTTCGTAGCACCTGTGCAAGCCCAAACCTGAGCCAGATACAATGATGCCGAGACTATTGATTTGATCATATTGGGTCAATGTTAAAAGAAGGTAAGAGCATTTGCTTCGGGGTGGCGATGAACTTCAAAGAAATGCCGAAGGACGAAGGACAGGCATGCCCATCCCATGAGTTTGTGCCGTGTCCTGGTTTGTGCGTTGCTGGGAGTCCACACACCTTCAAACCTGCTGGCACGATTGGGGACTGGCATGCACGGCCAGGCTAGCCAGGGGAGCTCATCAACCGCCGCGTACACGTGTCCAAGATAACGATCATGATGATACCGGTATATTGGTATTCACGCCAGAGAATGCACAACCCAGAGCGTGCATAACCGTACAAACGGAACGGGCACGCTGGGTCAGTAGTCATTCGCCTGCCCGTGCAAGTGCAGAACCATGCTGTTCCGCTATGGACATGTCCTCTCATGCCCACCAACAATCCCAACGAACACGTCGTACAGCACGCGTGCCAGAGGGCACCAAGTTGCCCGGAATCCCGGAATCCTGTGGTTGGGAGCCGGAGGGGAAGCCCAGGACAAGCTTCTGATCGATTATGAGGTCACACTTGGCAATTATTTGGCTGCCGATCATTGGGTCATGTCCGGTATCCCGGCTGTGGTTCATGGCGTGGGGTATCCAACCTGCTGGACGTGGGGCCACATGCCGAATACCAGCTGTGACACGTGGATCAGATTTGGTAATTGGCATCCAAGGAGCTTGATGTAGGGTGACCCTGTTTCGGAAGCTTGCACCCCTCTGCGCGTGCAGAGAAGCCGCAAAGCGTCGGCTGCACACTAGTTGCCTACTAGAAGCACCCTAACGCACTTGGAAAGGAAAGCCATCTTGGCTCACTTTGGCCTCCCGTCCCGTACACATACATTCCTGTGCCGTACTGACAGCAACGAGGCAGGCATTCACGGCAGTTTCTCAAATGGTACCGCAGCAAGGCCCAACTGCCGACGACAGGAGCAGCCTCTGCCTTTCTCGGATGGTTACATACCTACGGTATTCTTGTGCGCGACACCAGCTTGCCTGCGCACATGCATGCTCCCCACCACCACCGCATACCGTATTCTGGTGTCACTCACGACAAGTGTGCCCGTCATCGGTCATCCCGGGCCCTATGAGCTATGACTGCGCCGCTTATGCACGCTCTACAATTGCTAAGGTACTATCACTCCTTCTGCCGCATATGTCAGGATGTGCTGTCCTTGGCGCCTTCACAGTCCTCACGCCCCTGCTGCCGCCCCTCCGCCGCCGCCCCTCCGCCGCCGCCCTCCTCCGCAGCTCCCCCATGAACGCCCTGCGCTCCACAGCGATACCAGTTCCATCACCTTCAAAAGACGCCTACGGTACAGCCATCAGAACCAAGCAGATGCCTCTGTAGTATGGCAGCGCCGGCGCCGTACAAAGCAGCTAGCACGAGCACCAGGAGCGGTTACCGTTTGGGCGGTTGGCCAAACCGCAGCACGGTAGAGTACAGCATGCCCCAGCAACAGCAACAGATGGCACCAATCCCCGCGCAATGACAATCGGACGGCCATGCCTCCTCATTCTCGCAGCTGCGTATATGGTATGTCAAGCAGCAATCACGGCGTGCCGTTCTCAGTTCTCAGCCAGCTCACACATCAACGTACGGCCGCTTGCCGTTGCATCCTTGCCGCGCGCCAATACCTATACCCATAGGGGTATTGGCATGACGTGCAATCTGGTATGTGCATGACTCAACTCCAAAGTGTTCAATCCATGGTACCAGTGCATCAAAACCCTTGCATGCTGGTTTGGCGGGCACCGATTGCCATCGTTCCGTGTCGCCATATATAGTTGCTGTACAACATACACAAGATAATACCGTGTTTCTGCTTCATAACGTTGACTGCTCAAATGATACATACAGCAGACATCGTATGTTAGCATGCAAGGACGGCCGAGATGGGCCGTCAGGCTCAGGCATCAGGGCCAGCAGAGTGCCCAACTTGTGCAGTCGGACCAGCTACTTCGCATCGCCGGTACTAGGGCTGCACCCAATAGCCCATTGGCCCCAGCCATACTCTGCCGTGTGGCATGTCACTCCTTCACCCCGTGCCTCACACATGTGCTGCTGTCCGCAACGCCGTCACGGCAGCTGGTACTGCTATGCACCTGCTGCTGCTGCTGCTGCCGCCCCGCCACCGCGGCCCTCCTCCGCAGCTGCCCCACAAACGCCACCCGCCCCGCCATGTCCGTCACCGCCGATATCACCAGCCCGCACACCGCGTTGCCAACAGCGAACACAGCGCCAGAGCGCCAGGCGGCGGCGGTGGGCGTGGAAGACGCGAAAGAAACGCCCGCCCAGCCGCCAGGGACTGCCATTCCCTGTCGTTGACCCTGGCTCTCGCCCACAGCTGTTACGGGGTGCACGCGCAGCTGCAGCAGCGCCGCCGGCACCAGGTACGCCGTGCTCACCACCGCCTGGAGCGGCAGCGACAGCTGGGGCCACGATGAGACAGAGGGAGCAAGTAGAGGTGCAGGGGTGACTTAGTGCGGTGCCCGGGGAGTGCTTCCGAGTGCCGCTCCGGCACGCTATTGGAGTAGGAATTGGTGCTAGAGCATTCAGGCTGGCAGAAAACTTGCGCTTTACTGCTCACAGGACAACTATAGAGAGAGAAGGAGACCACAGTGGTGCTCACCCAGGCGGGGCGTGGGCAAACCCGCGTCGCTACTGCAGCCACGTTCCGTTGCTGGCACACGACCGGTTGTGCCGTCCCCACCGCACACCCACCTGCAGCATGGCCGGATCCCACAACGAAAACACGAACCAGTGCAGGCCGTAGCGCTGGCAGTTGATCACCCAACCGTCAGGCACCAGGAGCCAGGGCTGCGTTGCGCTGGGCGCACCGTCCGCCGCGCCCGCCGCCAGTCCCGAGGCCACGGGCGCGGTCCACTTGATGAGCGCGAGAGCGGCGGCGGTAGCCAGGCCACGAACCACCAGCGCGGCGTTGCGGTGCCTGTGGTTTTGTGATAGCCCGTATGGGGTAGCAACGTGTGGGGTTTCAGACGTACGGGAGGCTACAGCTGGGTCATGCGCCACCACCACGCCCATCTGCGGCGCCGGCGTAGGCCATACCGTGCGATGTGCGCGTCAGCCCCAAACCAAGCCGCTTTGGTTTGGTGCAGATCAGGTAGAACACTGAGGGCACGAGACCGCCTGCTTACCGGGCGTGTAGGTGGGTAAGCGAGGCCAGCAGCAGCGACGCCACGGCGCAGCTAAGCCACAGCACCTGGGCGGCGAGCTGGGGGTCGTAGCCGCCGCCACGTGCCACCGCGTGCCCGCACGGGCAGCCGTCCTGGAGGCGGCACATGCCGGCAGCGGGACCGCCTTGCTGCCCACCGTCCCGCAGCATACGCACCAGCGTAACGGTGGGCATGGCCACGTTCAGGGCCAGCGCGCCGCAGTCGCAGGAACGGCACCGGGCGGCCTTGAAGCTGTCCTGGTAGGTTTTCTCCAGGGGCGCAGGAGAGAAGCCGAACAGGAGGGACCGGAGCCACCAGCGCCAGGGGCCATGCGGTGGCGGAAGCGGGAGCGGGAGCGACGATGTCGCTGGCGAAAGCGGCGGGCGGCGGCGGGATGTGGTGGGTGTGAGTGAAACAACGGCTGGGTTGTCCGGGTTGGCGAAAGGTGAGGGGAGCCGCAGGCGACGGGGGCCATCGGATGCAGTACGCAGGTCCGCAGGACCTTGCACCCCTGCACAGGTTGCCTGTGCTGCGCGGTGCTGCTCTAGCTCTACACCCCGACTGTCACCTCCCCAAGAGCTACAGCTGGAGTCCCATGCGTGCTGCCGTACAATCCCTGCAGGGGCCGACTCCGCCCCCGCATGTACAGCAGCGCCGGAATTGCTGCTGCTGCTGCTCCTGCTGGTATTTGCCATGCCTGGATCCATCCATCCCCGTGGCGCATCAACACAGGCGTCTCGAAATGTGGAGTCTACACCTTCATCGATCCATCCGCTTATGTCCATTCGTCCGCTTCCACCATAATCCACAAGACGCACCCCCGCCCGCTGCAGCGCCCCCAGCCCCATCCGCAGGCAGGCCCCCATGCCCTGCTCCGCCAGCAGCCGCAGCACGCCAGAAAAGACCCACGGGTCGGGGGCAACGCCACGCGCCGTAGTGTCCGGCAAGTCAAGCAGCGCCCCAACGTCGTACGACAGGCTATACATGCCGTTGCTGTGCAGGGCAGCCATGGTCGCCGCGGCTTCATTAGCACCACCGCTGCGTGTGCCCACCAGCAGACGACTGACGCGAGCGCCGTGGGCTGCGCTGCCCTCACCAAACGCTGCTCCCTGCAATGGCTCCTCCGCCCCCTCCTGCCCCTCCTCCTCCCCCCACCCCATCTGCCTGGCCGCGGCGTACGCGTGCAGCTGCGCCACCTCGCGGGCGGCGGCGGCGGGCAGCACCAGCAGCGGCAGGAAGCACAGCGGGGCGTGGGAGTGGGATTGAGAGGGCGGGGGTGGGGCAGGATGTTCCGGCTGGGCGCAGACGGGTGGAGGCGGCAGCAGGTGCAGCGTCAGCACGCCAGGGCTGCGCAGCGCGGATCGCGGGAGGGGAAGCCTGCGTTGCAGCAATGAGGGCGCGACTTGCGCACTTATTTACCCGTCACACTCGTACAGCGCACCCTTGCCAAGAAGACAAGCTTTCTGACTAGCTAGGCCCCAGGCAAACACGTGTAGTCAATGAAGATTGAACCTAGCAATGCGGACTCCGGGTGCTGCAGGTAAGCAGCCGTGCAGCCCTACCTGAAACGAGCCACGCGCACTCCTGCAACCCCTCCAGCATCCGCCGCTTCCACAGGTCCCTGCTGCTGTCCATGCTCGTCCTCATGAGACGCCATCGGCAAAACAGTGTCCACGTACACGCTCCCCTGGCCCTGCGCCTGCTCCGCCTCCCCAGCCGCCTCCCCGGCCCCGGTCCCGCTCCCCTGCCCTGCCACCACACACCGCACGGCCTCCAAGCCACGCAGCAGTGACGCCCCACACACTACAAACACCTCCGCCCCACTGTCGGCCGCGCCCCGCCACCCCCTCGGACCGGCTGCTGCTGCTGCATGCCCTGCCTCTACGACGTCTCCTGGAGCTCCGCCGCTGTTCGGATCACGCACGGCAACGGCCGGCGGCCACACGACCGCCAGGGCTGCTGCGCCGCCGTCACCCCAGCCTCCGCCGACGCCGCCGTCTGCACTGCTGTCCCCCGTGCCCTGGCTGAGCATGGCCAGCACAGCCGCCTCCACAGCTGCGTCCAACTCCATCTGCAACCCACCCTGCGCCACGGAACCGTTCACATTATTCCAGCTATCCCCCACCCCAATGGTGGTGTGCCGCACCACCGCACCACCTGCCCCGCCGGTGTCCATGCCCGCATGCTGCTGCAGCTGGTCCACATCCGGCCCGTATCCACCCCCTGCATGCTCACGCACCAGCAACAGCAGGTGCACACAGCCCTTCACGCACACGCACGAGAGCGACACGGCACGTGGCGGCGTGCCCTCCATGCAGGACGCGGCAACGTCCGGAGCCTGCCCCGCTGCACCGGCCGATGCCCCTGTGGCGCTGCCTGCTGCCGCCGCTGCCGCTGCGGCGGCGTTATGGCGGGCAATGGTGGCATTAGCGGCATCGACCACCCGAGTGGCATCTGCAGCGAAGCTGCTGTCTGGGGGGGCTCCGGAACCCAGCTCATGGCGCAGAGGTACCTTGACGCTCAGCATCTTTATCTTGCACGGTGACAGGTTGCCGTACAGAGGGCTGCATGTGCTGCTTCTGTAGCCTTTACAGTTTGCGATGCTGGTGTTGACGTCACCGCTGCCGCTGCCGCTGCCACTGCCACAGTCACTGTTTCTCAGCTTCTGCCTGCCGCTGTCAACATGCGCCGTGCCGTGCGATGCTGCCGTAGGCATGAGCAGGCCGATGTCGAGCCAGGGGCGACGGGGGTGCAGGCTGTGCAGCAGCGAAGGTAGGGTGGCAGGGTGGTCGTGTGACGTTGCAGAACCTCCATCAGCTTGCCGTGACGGTTCCTGGCGCTCAGGATCATGCTCCTGCTGCTGGTGCTGCTGCTGGTGCGCCTGTGGCTCACTGCCTTGGTAGGTAGGGCTTGAAGTACTGCAAGTCGCCTTGGTTGGGCTGTTGGTGGATGGCGCTGTGCCGGCGGGGGCGGCAGGTGCTGTAGCCGCACCCGCCGCGCTGCTGCTAACCCGCCTGGTGCCGCCTCCGTCACTTACGGACGGCGCCGAAGAAATGCCCGTTGTCACGGGCATCGGCAGCACGGAGGTTTCCCCGTCCAGGGTCTTTGCGGCATTGTACGCACTGTAGCAGTTGCTGCAGCAAGGCCCGTCAGAGCTAACGCCTGCTCCCGCAGCGGAGGTTGGTCCGGTGGACGGCCCTGCCTCCTCCTCCCCAGGCAGGCTGCCGCCGCTGCCCATGCTTGCCACGCGGGGCGGCTGTGCACCACCAGCTGGTGGCGAGTCGCTCCAAACCGCATCCTTTACGTCCTGGACCCCCACCACATCACTGCCACCCGCTGGCTGCTGAGTGCGGAACCCGCTGCGGTTGGTCCCGCCAGCCGCTGCGGCCTCGGTAACGTACGCGCGGTAGCTGGGCCGCAGCGCCGCCTGCTCCCAGGCGCGGGCAACGGCGTACGGTATCACGACCATGACTAAGAAGGAGAGTACGGCAGTCCAGATGGCGGGCCATTGCAGGAGCTGCTGCAGTAGGGACACGAGGCGCTTGTGGTGCGGCGGCTGGTGGGTAAGCTGTGGTGCCGTGAACGGGGACGCGCCTTGTAGGGTGTCGCTTGGCGTGTGAGCAGCTGGGCCGTACGGCGGCGGGTACAGCGACGCCCGTACGGCCGGCATGACAGCCATGGTCATGAGCCACAGGACTAGGCCGAACGGCAGCTGGTACGAGGAGGGGACCTGCTTGCATGGGTACCGTACAAGTGGACGGACTGAGCGAGGCTATACATGGCCGTGATTGCAAATGTGAGCGGACGGAGGATTTGGAGGATGGAAGGTTAGGGCCCCAGAAGCAACAGTGCAGTCAGGTGCATCTCTAACGTCAGCATCATGATTGTGAGAACGCTCACCCTGAGCACGTAGACCGACCTTGAGTCAACTACGGTGCCCGAGCTTCACCCAACGCTCACCCTCAGCACGTAGATGGATTTCCAGGCGAGGTACAGCACCATGACGCTGCCCCAGTAGTGCCCTAGGTGCGACGCCGCGCCCACCGGCAGCAGCGCCGCCGGCGTCCATGCCACCGAGGCGGCGGTGCCCACCAGTGCGACAGCGTTTACGGCAAAGAGCAGCCAGTGCCGTACACGCACATAGACACGTGGCAGCAGCACGGCCACCAGGATGGCCAGCAGCTGGGTGACAACGACGGCTGCGTTGACGTAGTCCCCCGTGCGCACCCTGACCCACGGGTCCATCAGGGCCCCGGAAGAAGCCACGTGCAGCAGCTGCCGTGGGTAGGAGGCGCCGCAGGGGAAGGAGGCGAGACGCGCATCGGCGCGGGTGGCGTAGGTGTGGGCGGCAGGGGCAAAGGCGACCTACGCGCGGGGGAAGCGACGCAGTCAGCCAAGAGGTACTGGTAGGTCAAACATTGACAGCAACTGAGAGCACAGTCGAATACAATTGTACTTCACAATGCACTGCAGCAGTGCGATCTCGCTACGAACCTAAAGTCGCACAGGTGCGAACCAGGTGCGCCCGGAACAACGGCAAATTACGGTCCTGGGGTCAGCCGCACAACCTTGTACTGATACCGCAGGGTACGCTGGATGGGATGCCTGCTGATACGGCAGGGTACGCTAGATGGGATGCCTGCAAAACGAGAGCCATCCTTACCTGAAAGGCCGAGCGCGGGCTTCCTGCGACCGGCAGGCAGTGTGTCCTGAAAATGACCTTGGGAAGGTGGGTCCAGTTGACGACGATGAGCTCCAAGATGAGGAGTTTGATGTCCAGCAGCCGTGCTTGACACGCATACCACGTTGCGAACGGTAGCGGAGTTCCCATTTGCGCGACTGGGGCCGACGACCTTGCCGGCGCCAGAGCCCGCGAGCCGAGGCGGTGAGACAGCCGGCCTGCGCTTGGCTTCATGTCCTTGCCGCTGACACAAGCACTCGTTGGGTGTTCCTCCTGTTGCCTGTCGTCACAACTTCCGGCGGTGTCATCCAAGGGCGGCTGGTTCACGTGCTGTATCGGTTTCTCAACGTGGCAGAATCGTATAATCACTGGGAAGCGGCAAAGTACTTCCTATGTGAACTTTTACTTTATCGGTTTTGCTTTGTGTGGGCTGCTGGCACAATGCTGCTTGTCGCATGCATGACAGGCTGCCAACGTGCCGTTGGAACGACGTCCAAGGACACAGAAAATCTTTAAACTCTAGCCTAACTATTATGATTGCCTAAGACTTCAGTCTACATGTTTTTAGACATGTCACGGCGAGAAGCGATGGGTGGTCTGACCTTGCCTTCACACACCGACCCACGGGCCGCGCGACGTGACAACGCCAACGGACCGACCGACTCATGGATGTTAGCTCATGACAGCAACAGCTGTTGCACAAACCTACGAACGCTGCACGTTTCCATAACTGTAAGCCCTCCCCCTTCATCAGCCGCATGTAGCGTACCGTAGCCGCCAACCTCCTGTGCCGTTGATACCCACAGCAAAAGCCCCTACGGTACACCTAGGGTTGCAGCACCACCTCGCCATTTGCTTGTGCACGCTGCACGTGCGACTGACCCACTATCACGCCACTACCGCGCAAAGCCTGCCCCGCTGCCTCCTCGTCAAACCACACCACAATGATAGATTGCTGGCTCTTCATTTCAAGCTGTCTGGCTTGGACCCCTATCTGTCCCTCACGCCGCCCGCTGTATCAGTTCTGGCATCCACAGCCTCGCCTGTTCCAGCTCCCCCAACATCACCCCCATTGCCTTCTCCGCCCTGCCCGCACCCACCACCACCGTGTCGAGCGGCGCCCGCCCGTCCAGCCCCTCCAGAACGACAATGGCGGCGGCGGGGCCGCCGATCCATGCCGTCGCCATCTCGCTGAGGGTGCCGGCGCCGCCGCCGATGACGATGAGCGCGTCAGCGGCGGTGTTGATGATGCACTTGCGCACCTGGCCCAAGCCTGCAGCCCACGTACAGGCAGACCAGACAATGTTTCCACCTGCCAACCTGCTCAAGGCCCTGATTAGCTGACTTGGGAAGGAGGACGAAGCACCGCAGCACCGGTTGGCATCCTTACTGGCACCTATTTAACGTGCCCGTGGCCACTATGTGCCGCAATGCACCAATAGTCTCGTGCAGATGCTCGTATGCGCGTAGCGAGTGGCCTGAATGCAGCTGGCACCAGACTGCACTTGCTGCCCATCATTCCCAAGACCTGCATGCACTCACCCACCCACCCGTGGCGACGAGCACGTCCGCCCAGCGGGTGGTCTGCTGGCTGCAGCGGCCCTACTGAGTCTACCGCCGCCTCCCCCACCGCCTCCCTGCCTCAGCACCGCCACGCTGTCGCCGTCCCTGTAACCCGCCGCCGCCCGCGCCACCCGCTGCGCCGCCTCCATGACGCCGCCCTCGCCGCTCGTCAGCACGTGGCAGCTGGCGGGCCAGCAGCCGCCACCTGCATTGCATGGGGACATGCAGAGCTCCCTTACGCAGACCAGTACAACCTAGATGTGTGTAAGCCGTGCTCATCACAGCGCGACGGCAGCTGAGTGCTCGTGGAAGGCACAGGTGCTGTCCGGGGCAGCGGTGTTGGTACACGTGTCAGGGTAAAACACATCTTGAATACACACAGTCGCACCCTTCTGGTCGCACCATGGTGCGCAAGGACCCTCGGTCTCACGTCCGCAGCGTACCGTCAATAAAACAGAGGCCAAGATCTGTACGCCGAGAATGGTAGCGTACGGCTTGCCCCAGGGAGGAAGCAAGGGTTACAGGAGGGTCGGGGTGTAGGAATGCAAAGTTCATGTGCAGGTAAGGGGCAGAACAACCGTAGCCACCGTGCATGGTGCGAAGGCACCATGCGGACATCACGCGTCGAACTAGGTCGCTTGAAGGGCCACAGGGCAGTACATTCCCTGACTAAACGGGATGGACAAAATGAACCTCAAGTAAACAGCACGGCAGCTACCCCACCCTACTGTAACTGGTCCTTCCCCCAACCTGCCCCCCGACGCAGGATGTTGCAACGCTTATGCACTGCATTGGCCGACAGCCATCTCAGCCACCAGCACAGCACTTTTGGTTACAATCCGTTACATCACGCGACTTGCCACGATGGTTCGCCGATTGCAAGAGGCGTTCGCCAACGAGGGACAAGGGTTGCCGCAACGAGTTGCGCGAAGGCAGCTCAATGCAGCCACCAAGTTATTCCCGAACGGTGATACGCCCGGCAGCAGATGGCAGCAGATATGCAGACGGTCGCTGTAGATATTTTACCGGGCTGCAGCGTAGCATCCGCGCGAGCCCAAACCTAAGCCAGATAAAGTGATGCGGAGACTATTTGACTTGATCTTATAAGGTCTAGGTTAAAAAGAAAGTAAGAGCACTTGCTTCGTGGTGGCAATCAATTTCAAAGAATGGCTGAGAACAAGCAGGGGAGAACAAGCAAGCCCATTGTGTCGGGTCCTGGTTTGTGCGTTGCCGGGACTCCACACACCGTCAAACCTGCTGGCACGGTTGAGGACTGGCATGCACGGCCAGGCTGGCCAGGGGACTTGCACAGGTTAGCGAGGGGAGCTGCGCACCCCCCGCTCACACGTGTCCAGCCGCAGCACCCACGCTCCATTTGCTGTGCACGCTGCAAGTGCGACTGACCCATGCCACTACCGCACAAGGCCTGCCCTGCTGCCTCCTCACCAAACCACCCTACAATGCTAGACTAATGACCCTTCCTATCAACATTCATGGTTTAGGGTCCTACCTGTCCCTCACACCACCCGCTTCACCAGTTCTGGCATCCACAGCCCAACCTGTTCCAGCTTCCCCAGCACCACCCGCACTGCCTCCTACGCACAGCCCTGCCGAATGGCGCCCGCCCGTCCAGCGCCCGCCCGGCAAACTGCCGTGTGGTACCATTGGCAAGGCGTGGCAGGCATCGGAGTACATGGCTTTGCGTGGCAGTTGTGATGTACATGGTACGGCTACGGCAGTACAGCTGTAAACGTGTTGCTGCCCCACTATGCAGGTCCAACGTGCCTGTCCTGCAAAAGCTCAGCCGGTTGCGCTGGAAAGGAGCAGGCTGCCTTGGATTCATGGTTGTGGTGAAGCAAGCACGCAGGAGGAGGTAACGGTAATGCTTGTGTTAATCCACACCCTGCTGGGTGCTTCCACCGCCCTCAACGTGCCAGCTGGTGCCAGCTGCCATCTGACGCACCATTCATGCGCAGCACATGCTGCTGCTGAATCCCTCTGGTACAAAGTAATCGAACAATGGGACTAGCAGGTCGGTAGTTGTTGCGCTGGATACGACAGCATGCCCCGAGCGTCCTGTGCTGGCTCCAACTCAGGAAACCCTACCACGCCGCCGCAATGTTGCAAGTGCTGGTATGACCAGCATCCCTGCACCAGACACTAGCGGTAACACGGTGCCCGCTGCCCGGTCAACGGCCCCGGGCGCATGCAACGCACGAGCCCAGATCGCCCAGCAATGTCTAAGTCGTCCGTTCCCCCACGCACGCACGCCTCTTGCCACGCGTGCGGTCAATCCTGCACTGTGCATTGCAGTCGGTTCTGCACGGTGGAGGTGGCTGCACCCGCACCCTCCGGCCTCTAGCCAGCACGTTTACCACACAACACACAACGCGCAAAAGGAAATACCGGTAACGGCACTACTGTGCCCATGCAGTGTGATGAACGACGCCGGGGTCCAACCTGGTCCAAGCGTGGCAGTGCCCGGGACAACACCTGCTGCCAGGACGACGCAGCGGTTCTGCACTGTGCACTGCATTCGGTTCTTCACTGTGCACTGCGCCCTGACTGCAGTCGGCTCCAGAAGGTCGGCTCTGCACGGTGGTTGTGGCATCCACCGTGCATTGCATGCTGCACCCGCAACCACCAGCCTCCAGCCTATACAAGCAAATGTCGGTGAAGGCACTGTGCCCATGCAGTGTACTAAGCGATGACGAAGACCAACCGTTGGCACTTGGCAGTGCGTGGTGCAACACCTGCTGCCAGGACGACGATTCGTACCTTGAACAGCATCAACGGCACCGTCACCTTGTACCTTCAGACGGCAAAGACCTTCATGTACTGCACTGCACATGCACGTGTCCGTTCCTTAGGATCCTCGCCATACCGGTCCATCGCATCCTGTGGCCTCGCCACCCGCCACCCCGGCTACCACGCCCGCCGCCAGCCACGCCGCATCCCCGGCCGTGCCTCGACGTGCCAACCCATATCCTCCCCCTCCTCCTCGCCGATCTCCCCGCCGCCCCCGCCTTCCCCGTGTACCTGCTCCTTCCAATGATGATCATCACCCACGCCCCTGGAGCCGCTCGCCGGGCCCAGCTGCGCCAGGTGCTCTCCATCCACCACCCGCTGCTGCTGGCCCTGGTAGTACATCTGTGCCACTACGCCAATAGCCCCTTCTGCTGCTCCACGGCCCTCCTCCTCAGCTTCCCCACGAACGCCCTGCGGCCTGCCAGGTCCGACACCGCCGAAATCACCAGCCCGCACACCGTGTTGCCAACAGCGAACACAGCGGCAGCTCGCCAGGCGGCGGCGGTGGGCGTGGAAGACGCGAAACACGCGCCCGCGCAGCCGCCAGCGACTGTCCATTCCTGTCCTTGACCCTGGCTCTGGCCCACAGCAGCTAGTGGGTAGACGCGCAGCTGCAGCAGCGCCACCGGCACCAGGTACGCCGCGCTCACCACCGCCTGGAGCGGCAGCGACAGCTGGGGGCACGGTGGGAGAGAGGGTGCCGCAAGCAGACAGGTGTACGGCGGCTACCAAATGCGGTGCCCGGGGTGTGCTTTCGGGTGCCGCTCCGGCAAGTTGCGGGAGCTGGATAGGCGCTAGAGTATTCAGGCAGGCCAGAAACGCGCGCTTTTCTGGTTGCAGGACAGGAGCAAGGGAGAAGATAGGACCAACACTGACGCTCACCCAGCGGGAGCGTGGGCTAACCCGCAGAGCTGCTGTGTACGTTCCGGTGCTGCAACAGGACCAGTTCCGTCGCCCCCATCGCACACCCACCTGCAACATGGCTGGGTCCCACAGCGAGAACATGAACCAGTGCAGGCCGTAGCGCTGGCAGTTGATCACCCAGCCGTCGGGCACCAGGAGCCAGGGCTGCGTGGGGCCGGCCACACCGTCCGCCCTGCCCGCCGCCGGTTCCGGAGCCACGGGCGCGGTCCACGTGATGAGCGCGAGAGCGGCGGCGGTAGACAGGCCACGGACCACCAGCGCGGCGTTACGGTACCT
Source organism: Chlamydomonas sp. KOR1 (assembly GCA_036984285.1). Classification (NCBI taxonomy): domain Eukaryota; kingdom Viridiplantae; phylum Chlorophyta; class Chlorophyceae; order Chlamydomonadales; family Chlamydomonadaceae; genus Chlamydomonas; species Chlamydomonas sp. KOR1. The sequence continues at coordinate 620,991 of BQMZ01000351.1, forward strand.
GTGGGTTTGTGATAGGCCGTGTGGGGTAGCAGCGTGTGGGGTTTCAGGTGGGAGGCTACCGGTATGGCCGGGTCATGCGCGCCCATCTGCAGCGCCCGCATAGGCCGTACCGTACGTGCGCGTACGACCCGAGCAGACCCGCACTGATCCGGTGCAGACCAGGGATTGCAGTGAGGGCACAAGGCTGCCTGCTTACCGGGCGTGTAGGTGGGTAAGCGAGGCCAGCAGCAGCGAGGCCGCGGCGCAGCTAAGCCACAGCACCTGCGCCGCCAGCTGCGGGTCGTAGCCGCCGCCACGTGCCGCCACGTGCCCGGACGGGCAGCCGTCCTGGAGGCCGCACATGCCGGCAGCGGGCCCGCCTTGCTGCCTACCGTCCCGCAGCATACGCACCAGCGTAACGGTGGCAATGGCCACGTTCAGGCCCAGCGCGCAGCAGTCGCAGGCACGGCACCGGGCGGCCTTGAAGCTGTCTTGGTAGGTCTTTTCCAGGGGGGCAGGAGAGAAGCCGAAGAGGAGCGACCGGAGCCACCAGCGCCAGGGGCCGTGGGGTGGCGGAAGCGGAAGCGATGACGGCGATAGCGATGGCGATGGCGAAAACGGCGGGCGCCATGTGGTGGGTGTGAGTGAGCCGCCGGCCGTGTTGGCCGTGCTGGCCAAGGGTGAGGGGAGCCGCAGGCGACGGAGGACACCGCGTGGAGTACGCAGGTCCGCGGGATCTTGCACCCCGGAACAGCTCGCGTGTGCTGCGCTGTACTGTTCTAGCTCGACACTTCGAATGTCGCCTCCCCCAGGGCTACACCTGGAGTCCCATGAGTGCTGCCGTACGATCCCTGCAGGGGCCGACTCCGTCCCCGCACCTACAGCAACGCCACAGTTGCTGCTGGTGCTTGTATCTGCCATGACTGGATCCAGCCAGCCCCTTGGCTCAGCAACAAAGGCGTCTCGAACCATGGAGTCCACATGTTCACTATTCCAGCCGCTTCCGTTCATTCCGCCTCCACCATAATCCACAAGACGCACCCCCGCCCGCTGCATGGCCCCCAGCCCCACCCGCAGGCAGGCCCCCATGCCCTGCTCCGCCAGCAGCCGCAGCACGCCAGAAAAGACCCGCGGGTCGGGGAAAGGACCGCCGGCGTCCGCTGCCGTACTACCAGCTGCACTGTATGGCAGCTGCAGCAGCGCGGCAAAGTCGTACGACAGGCTGTACATGCCGTTGCGGTGCAGTGCAGCTATAGCCGCAACCGTTTCACCAGCGCCCGCCAGCAGGTGGCTGAGGTGGGTGGTGTGGCTGGAATTGCGCTCGGCGGCGTCCGGTACCTGCTCCATGCCCTCCCCCTGCTGCCCCTGCCCCACCTCCCCCCACCCCACCTCCCTGGCCACGGCGTACGCGTGCAGCTGCGCCACGTCGCGGGCGGCGGCGGCGGGCAGCACCAGCAGCGGCAGGAAGCACAGCGGGGCGTGCGGGTGCGGATGGGGCCCGGACGGGGCTGGGGTGTCTTGGACCAGTGGGCCGTCCACGGGTGACGGTGGCAGCAGGTGCAGCATGAGGATGCCTGGACTGAGCAACGCGGAGCGAGGGAGGGGCAGCCTGCGGGACAAGAATAAGGGGCGCAACTTGCATACTTCCTAGCAAGCCACACTTTTACAATGCACCCTCATGACGACTTCAGGCCTTCCCATCTAGCTTGGCTCAGTGGACTTCGAACCCAGCAGTGCCGGCGCCGGCTGCTGCAGGTCGGACATCCTTGCAGTTCCCACCTGAAACGCGCCACGCGCTCCTCCGTAACGCCTCCTGCATTCGTTGCTGCCACTGGCCCCTGCCGCCGTCCATGCTCCTCCGCCTCAGACGCCATTCCCAAAACAGTGTCCACGTACACCCTCCCCTGGCCCTGCGCCTGCTCCGCCTCCCCAGCCGCTACCCCGGCCCCGGTCCCGCTCCCCTGCCCTGCCACCACACACCGCACGGCCTCCAGGCCACGCAGCAGTGAACCTCCGCACACCACAACCACCTCCGTCCCACTGTCAGGCGCACCCCGCCATTCCTCTGCCCAGGCTGGTGCTGCATTCCCTGCCTCTGCGACGTCTCCTGGGGCTGCGCCAATGCCTCGATCACACACGGCAACGGCCGGCGGCCACACGGCCGCCAGCCCTGCCGCGCCGCCGCTACCCAGGCTGATACTACCGCCGCCGCCACCGCCCGCACTGCTGTCCCCCGTACCCTGGCCGAGCATTCCAAGCACAGCTGCCTCCACAGCTGCGTCCATGTCCACCTCCAACCCACCTTCCTCCCCGGCACCGTTCACATGCCAGCTGCCACCCAGCCCCATGGTGGTGTGCCGCACCACGGCACCACCTGCTCCGTCGTTGCCCATGCCCGCGTGCTGCTGCAGCTGGTCCACATCCAGTTCTGCGGCCCCGTAGCCACCCCCTACACACTCGTGCACTAGCAGCAGCAGGTGCACGCAGCCCTTCACGCACACGCACGACAGCGGCACGACACGTGGCAGCGTGCCCTCGAGACTGAAGGCGGCCGCGTCCGGGACCTGCCCCGCTGCGCCGACCGACGCCGCCGCAGTAGCATCAAATGCTCCCGCCGCCACCGCTGCGGCGGCGTTGTGGCGGGCAATAGCGGCGTTGTGGCGGGCAATAGCGGCATTAGCGGCATTGACCACCCGAGCGGCATCTGCAGGGAAGCTGTCGTCATGGGAGGCTCCGGAACCCAGCTCGTGTCGCAGGGGCACCTTGACGCTCAGCACCTTCCTCTTGTACGGCGACAGGTTGCCGTACAGCGGGCTGCATGGGCTGCTCCTGGAGCCGCTACAACTTGCGATGCTGATGTTGGCGTTACCGCTGCCGCTGCCGCTGGCACTGCCACAGCTACTGTTGCTCAGCTGTTGCCTGCCGCTGTCAACAGGCACCATAGCGCGCGGTGCTGCCGCCGGCATCAGCAGGCCGATGTCCAGATGCTGCTGCTGCTGTCGCCGCTGCTCCTGTTGCTCGCTGACTTGGTAGGTAAAGCTTGGAGTAGTGCAATTCGCCTTGGTTGGGCTGTTGGTGGACGGCGCTGTGCCGGCGGTGTGGGCAGGTGCTGTGGCGGCCGCTCCCGCCACGCTGCTGCTAACCCGCCTGTTGCCGCCTCCGTCACCAACGGACGGCGCAAATAAAGGACGGCCCGCAGTCGTGGGCATCGGCAGCACGGAGGTGTCTCCGCACAGGGGGCTTGTGGCGTTGTGCGCACTGTTGCCGTTGCTGCAGCCAGCGTTATCAGCGATAGCGTCAGCACCTGCTGCAGCAGCGGAAGATGATGCGGTGGACGGCCCAGCCTCCTCACCCTGCAGGCTGCCGCCGCTGCCCATGGTTGCCACTCGGGGGCGCTGTGCACCACCAGTTGGTGGCGAGTCGCTCCTCGCCGCGTCCTTCCCGTCCTGAACCCCCACCGCACTGCTGCCATCCGCTGCCTGCCGAGTACGGCAACCGCCGCGGTTGGTCCCGCCGGCCGCTGCAGCCTTGGTAACAGCCGCCACGTACGCGCTGTACCGGGGCCGCAGCGCTGCCCGCTCCCAGGCGCGTGCGATCACGTACGGCAGCACGACCATGACAATGAAGGAGAGTACGGCAGTCCAGGCGGCCGGGCCCTGCAGCAGCTGCTGCAGCAGGGACACAATGCCCTTGTGGTGCGGTGGCTGGTGGGCGAGCTGTGTGGTCGTGAGCGGGGACGCGTCTTGTAGGGCGTCGCCTGGCGCGCCAGGAGTTGGGGCAGGCGACGTCGGGTACAGCGACGCCCGTACGGCCGGCATGACGGCCACGGTCATGAGCCACAGGACCAGGCCAAAAGGCAGCTGGTACGAGGAGGGGACCTGTTTGCATGGATACCGTACAGGGTGGACTGAGAGAGCCATCATGTCCATGATTGCAAACGTATGAGGAGGGGCTGCAAGATGAAAGGTACGGCGGCATTGGGTACCGTTAGCAGTTGCACAACCAGCCCATCGCGTCTGGGGCACGATGCATCACAGATGCTGTTAGGTCCCCTGAAGCAACAGGGCAGCCAATGCCGATACACCTCCCAGGGCAGCGTCACGAATTTACGAAGCTACGAACGCTCACCCTGAGCACGTAGACCGACTTCCAGGCGAGGTACAGCACCATGACGCTGCCCCAGTAGTGCCCCAGGTGCGACGCCGCGCCCACCGGCATCAGCGCCGCTGGCGTCCATGCCACCGAGGCGGCGACGCCCACCAGTACGGCAGCGTTCACGGCGAATAGCAGCCAGTGCCGTACACGCACGTAGACATGTGGCAGCAGCACGGCCACTAGGATGGCCAGCAGCTGCGTGGCGATGAGAGCTAGGTTACCGTAGTCCCCCACCCGCACCCTGACCCACGGGTCGGTGAGTGCCCCGCTGGCGGCCACGTGCAGCAGCTGCTGCGGGTAGGGGGCGCCGCAGGGGAAGGAGAAGATGCGCTCGTCGGCGCGGGCGGCGGAGGGGTGAGTGGCAGGAGGGAAGGCGTCCTGCGGGCGGGGGGCAGCACGGGACAGGGGTAGCCGCAGTCAGCTGAGAGGCGCTGGTAAGGAGCAATGGCAGCGAGCCACAGTTGAAGAAAACTTAACTGTTATAATCGTCAACGCAATTTCAGTGCATGACAACAAGGTAATCGCGCTGCGGACCAAGGCGCACAGCCGTAGGTGCGCCCGGAACCGCGGCACGTTCGTTATGGTGCGTACTGGGGTCAGCTGCACAAGCAACCTTGTGATCATCAGGCTGAGATGGCTGGACCGAAAGCAACTCTTACCTGAAAGGCCGCGTGCGGGCTTCCTGCGACCGGCAGGCAGTGTATTCTGAAGATGACCTTGGGGAGGTTAGTCCAGTTGACGACAATGAGCTCCAAGGTCAGGAGTTTGATGTCCAGCAGATGTGCTTGGCACGTAAACCAGGATGAGAACGGCAGCGGAGTTCCCGTTTGAGCGAGCGGGACCGACGAGCTCGCCGCCATAGCCCGCGAGCCGAGGCGGTGAGACCTGTGGCCCGCGCTTGGCTTAGGCTCCTTGCCGCTTGCACAAGCACTCGTTAGTGGTCCCTCCTGTGGCCTGTCGTCACGGCTTCCGGCGTTGTCCTGCAAGGCCGGCTGGTTCACATGCTGTTCCATTTTGTCAATGTGGCAGAACCATATGATCAATGGGCGTCGGTCAAGGGTTTCCAGTATAAGCTTCTAATGTTTGGTTTTGCCTTGTGTGCACTGACTGGGACAGTGTTGCCTGTCGCATCTATGACAGGGCTGCCAAAGTGCCGTTGGCACAACGTCCGTTAGGACGGTGAATCCTAAAACTCCAGCCCAACAACAATGATCATTGCCGGGCATCTCCTGTCCTGGCGTTTGTAGACAACCGCGGCGAGAAGCAATGGGTGGTCGTGCGTCGTCACTGACCCATGGGTCATGCCACGGGACGATTGCCAGTACACCCGACGTCAGCGACGGCCATTGCCCAACCTAGGAGGGCTGCAAGCTCCCATGACTGCACGCCCTCCCTTATACTCTTCAGCCGTATGTAAAGAGAAGCCGCCAGCCTCCTGTGGCCGTCGATACCACAGTAACCGCCCCCTACACCTACAGAGGCTTTGCAGCAACCACGCCCCACGTGCCGTGCACGCTGCACGTGCGACTGACCCATGCCACTACCGCACAAGGCCTGCCCTGCTGCCTCCTCACCAAACCACCCTGCAATGCTAGACTAATGATCCTTCCTATCAACATTCATGGTTTAAGGTCCTACCTGTTCCTCACACCACCCGCTTTATCAGTTCTGGCATCCACAGCCCAACCTGTTCCAGCTTCCCCGACACTACCTCCGCCGCCTCCTCCCACAGCCCGCACCCACCACGTCCCTGCCGAGCGGCAGCCGCCCGTCCAGCGCCCGCCCGGCAAACTGCTGTATACTGCCGTCCAGGCTCTCCAGTACGACAATGGCGGCGGCGGCGCCGATCTACGCCGTCGCCACCTCGTTGAGGGTGCCGGCGCCGCCGCCGATGGCAATCAGCGTGTCGGCGGCAGTGCCGGTGATGCAGTTGCGCGCGTGGCCCAAGCCTGCGACCCGCGTACAAGCAGATTGAATCAGTGTCTTAACCTGCAACTTGCTCAATGGCTCTGACTGGCTGACTGACTTTGCAAGGAGAACTCGGCACGGTAACGCACCGCGGCACCGGTGGCATCCTTCCAGGCACCTGTTCACGTGCCTGCGGCCACATGCGCCGCCATGCACCCATTGTCCCATGCAGAGGCGCATATGCGCGTAGCAAGCGGCACGAAATCAGCTAAAAGCAAACTTTCCGTGCTGCCCATCATTCCCAAGACCTGCATGCACTCACCCACCCACCCGTGGCGACGCGCACGTCCGCCCAGCGGTTGGTCCGCTGCAGCGCCCCTACGGAGTCTACCGCCGCCTCCCCCACCGCCTCCCTGCCTCAGCACCGCCACGCTGTTGCCCTCCCTGTAGCGCGCTGCCACCCGCACCCCCCGCTGCGCCGCCCCCATGACGCATCACTCGCCGCTCGTCAGCACGCGGCAGCCGGCGGCCACCAGCAGCCGCCCCCTGCATTGCATGGGGATACGCAGAGCTCCCTTACGCAGAGCAGTACAACCTAGATGTGTGTAACCCGTGCTCATCACAGCGCGACGACACGGAAACGCCCGTGGAAGGTGGAAGGTGCCGTCCGGGGCAGCGTGTCGGTACACGTGTAAGGGTGAGACACATATTGTCCACGCAGAGTCGCACCCTGGTGCGCAAGGACCCTCGGTCTCACTTCCGCAGCGTACCGTCAAATAAAGAAGAGGCCAATATTTTTACGCCGAGAATGGTAGCGTAGGGCTTGCTCCAGGGTGGAAGCAAGGATTTCAGGAGGGTCAGGGTGTAGGGATGCAAAGTTCATGTGCAGGTAAGGGGCAGAACAACCGTAGCAACCGTGCATGGTGCGAAGGCACCACGCGGACACCACGCGTCGAACTAGGTCGCTTGAAGGGCCACAGGGCAGTACATTCCCTGACTAAACGGGATGGACAAAAGGAACCTCAAGTAAACAGCACGGCAGCTACCCCACCCTGACTGGTCCTCCCCCCAACCTGCCCCCAACGCAGGATGTTGCAACGCTGGTGCACTGCATTTACCAACAGCCACCTTAGCCCCAGTACAGCACTTTTGGTTACAACCTGTTACATCACGCGACTTGCCACGATGGTTCGCCGACTGCAAGAGGCGTTTCGCCAACGATGGACGAGGGTTGCCGCAACGAGTTGCGCGAAGGCAGCTCAATGCAGCCATCAAGTTATTCCCTAACGGTGATACGCCCCGGCAGAAGATGGCAGCAGACATGCAAATACAGCCGCTGAAGGTATTTTATCTGGCTGCAGCGTAGCACCCGTGCGAGCCCAAACCTGAGCCAGATACAGTGATACCGAGACTATTTGATTTGATCATATAAGGTCTAGGTGAGAAGAAGGTACGGTAAGAGAAGTTGCTTCGTGGTGGCGATGAATTTCAAAAAGAGGCCGAAGGACGAAGAACAGGCAAGCCCTGGGCAAGCCCCATCCCGTGAGTCTGTGCCGGGTCCTGGTTTGTGCGTTGCCGGGGGTCCACACAGCGTCAAGCCTGCTGGCACGATCGGGGACTGGCACGCACGGCAAGGCTGGCCAGGGGAGCTCCTCACCCCCCGCTCACACGTGTCCAGAGCCCCGTGGCAGGTGCCTACAAATGGAACGGGCACGATGGGTCAGTAGTCGTTCGCCTGTGCAAGTGCAGAACTATGCTGTTCCGCTATGGACATGTCCTCTCGTGCCCACCAACCCAACGAACACGTCGTACAGCACGCGTGCCAGAGGGCACCAAGTTGCCCGGAATCCCGGAATCCTGCGGTTGGGGGCCGGAGGAGAAGCACAGGACAAGCTTCTGATCGATTATGAGGTCACATTTGGCAGTTATATGGCTGCCGATCATTGGGTCATGTCCGGTACCCCAGCTATGGTTCATGGCATGGCTTATCCAACCTGCTGGACGTGGGGGCCACATGCCGAATACCAGCTGCCACACGTGGGATCAGGTTTGGAATCCCAGCAGCTGTTGTAGTGTAACTTGAGGCCCGTTCTTATTGCGGTCTACCAACCTGTTGGAGCTGTTTGGCTCCTAACCGTACAGCGAGAGGGGTGGGAAACCCCGTGTCCCTGATTGCCGGAGCCAGCCCTGCCCCGTTTTGGGACGAGGCTGCGCCCTGGAAGGGGGCCAAAACTGTAAATCCATACATACATACGCTCCTGTGCCGTACTGACAGCAAGCATGCATCTACGGCAGTTCTCGGATGTTACCGTAGCAAGGCCCAACTGCCGACGACAAGATCAGCCTCTGCCCTTCTCAGATGATTACATACCTGCGGAATCCTTCGACACCAGCCTGCCGACACCAGCCTGCCTGCGCACATGTCCCCCCACCACCACCTCTTCAGGATTCACCCATGACCAGTGTGCACGCCATCCCATGCGGGCCCTAACTGCGCCGCCTATGCACGCTCTGCAACCGCTACGGTACTATTCCTCCGTCTGCCGCATGCGTCAGGATGTGCTGTCCTTGGCGCCTTCACAATCCTCGCGCGCCTGCTGCTGCTGCTGCTGCTGCCCTTGCCCCTCCGCCGCCGCCTTCGCCGCATCTCCTTCACAAACGCCACCCGCCCCGCCAGGTCCGTCACGGCCGATATCACCAGCCCGCACACAGCATTGCCCACAGCGAACACAGCAGCAGCGCGCCAGACAGCGGCGGCGGCGGCAGCAGCACCCATGCCGGTGTGCTCCGTCCGCCACCCGCCACCCCCCGCATACGACCCGCTGATGACGCTCCACAGCTGCTTCGGAACGGCGCCAGCGCCGCTCACTGTAGCCGGCAGAAACTCTGCCTGCTGCTGCTGCTGCTGCTGCTGCTGTCCGTTGTGGTGTAACTGGAACGCCAGGAGTGCCGCGGGCGGTGCGTAGGCAGTGCCAACAACCGCTTGATAGCGAACTGACAGCTGCAGGGGGCACCCAGCGATAAGCACAGAGTGATTACCGGTATGCTAGCCAGTCAGAGTGCATACACATGAGCGTAGTGATACGACATGGGATACACTAGCGTTTAGTACCTGCGTAAGCCAGCTCTCTGTCTTTGCTCTTGGTATGTGCGTGGGTACGCGGTCGCTAGTACGACGCGTCACAAGCCAGCAACCTAATCGAAAAGTGTGGCCCCTAGCAGGCCTCCCCCTAGGCTGAGCCACCTACAGCGCGCATGCCCCCATGCATGCCGAAGCAACCCCAAACCATGGCGCCACACCTCACCCTCATCATGGCCGGCTCCCACAACGAAAACACCAGCCAGTGGATGTTGTACTTGTGGCAGCTGAGCGCCCACATCTCAGGCAGTACCAGCCAAGGTCGCCCTGGGCTTTTGTCCGCGCCGGCCGTACCCCCTGCAGCCGCTGCCGATGGCTGTCCCCACGCGCGCCGCGGGCACCTCCCAGCATATGGCGGCCAGGCCGGCGGCTCCGGCCAAGCCTCGAAGCAGCAGCAAGGCATTGCGCTGCCTTGCAGTGGGGCGAGGTGGACGGCGAGGACGGGATGCAGTCGGCTACATGCGTGCCCACGTGGATAGTCACGGCAGGAGAACGTGCGTAACGTGCTCTGTGTGCCATGGTCATGGCTTGATCGCCGGTCATGACTTGACAGCTGGGAGCAGGCGAGGTGAGGAGCTTGGTTGTGCAATTGTCTTGAATTGCAGTTCGTATATAGTATGGTGGTATGATCAATTACGCCTCGTGCCACGGATCACGCGAAGTACAGTGCTTGACTGGATTGGTCGTATTTCAGTTGCGGCAAGATTATGGGCATGCGCCGCTGGGGCCCGCGCCGATACAAAGACAATTTGCCGCTGTATGTGCGCCAAGATTGAGTACCAACGGGTGGGTGAGCGCACCAACAGCGGCGATGCTTGGCTCACCTGGCATACGTGGGTGCCAGCACCAGCAGCACACACCCCAGGCCAACGCCCAGCCACAGCACCTGCGCCGCCAGCTGTGGGTCGTAACCGCCACCACCTGCGCCGCCTGCTGCACCACCACCCGCTGTTGCCCCGCCGTTCCCCCGCAATATGCGCACCAGGGTTATGGTGGCCATGGCGACGTGGAGTAGCAGCGCCACCCGGTCACTGGACCAGCACCGTGCCGCCTTGTAGCGCTGGTACACGGCCTCAAGGGTTGTGGGCTGGAAGCCCAGCAGTAGGCCGCGCAGCCACCAGCGCCAGCTAGGGCCGTACAGCGGGGCTAGGCCAGGCACGGGTTGCACAAGGGGAGGAGGCGCAGCGGAGCAGTGGCAGGGGAACAGGCTGGACGCCGAAGCAGCAGCGCCTTTTGCGTAGCTCGCTGTGGCTGCCGCCTCTGGACGGGGCTGCTTGAGGCGCTGGCGGGATGGGCTAGGGGGAGCTGGTGCGTCGCGAGCGCCGGCGCTGCCAGCAAGCTGCTGTACCTGTCTCCGCATCCTCGCTGGGAGCACGGACGCTGCCAGGTGGTGCTGCGCCTCCTGCCTCCTGCCCATTGCCGGCACGTGTGCACCCTGCTCCTCCCGTCAGTTTAGTATCCTGAGCCACCGTCTGTGCGCCCGGGCCCCGTTTGTGGATGCGTCCAGCTGCAGCCCGGTGGAGCAGCAATTGCACAGCGGCGTCAACCGTCATCTCTCCGTCATCGGCTGCCCATGCGGGCCCCGCTCCTGCCCCGGCGCCTGCTGCTAGTCCCCAATCCCCCGCCTGCAGCCGCACCCCCGCCCGCTGCATCGCCCCCAGCCCCATCTGCAGGCAGGCCCCCATGCCCTGTTCCGCCAGCACCCGCAGCACGCCAGAAAAGACCCGCGGGTCGGAGGCACTGCCACGTGCTGTATTGCACGGCAGGTCAAGCAGCGCCCCAAAGTCGTATGCCAGGCTATGCATGCCGTTGCGGTGTAGAGCTGCTATCGCAGCCGCGGCCTCAGCTGCAGCACCGCCGTACGTGCCCGCCAGCAGGCGGCCGACCCTGGTGGTGTTGAACACACAGCCGCCTTCAGCAGCATGGCGGCCACGTGTGCCCTCCACCAGGTGGCTGACGGGAGCAGAGTCAACTGCGCTGGCGTAACCCTGCGATCGCTGTTGCCCCTCATCCTCCTCCCACCCCATCTCCCTGGCCACGGCGTACGCGTGCAGCTGCACCACCTCACGGGCTGCGTCGGCCGGCAGCACCAGCAGCGGCAGGTAGCACAGCGGGGCGTGCGGGTGCGGATGGGGGCCGGACGGGGCTTGGCTTCCTTGGACCAGTGGGCAGTCCGCGGGTGACGGCGGCAGCAGGTGCAGCGTCAGGACGCCAGGGCTGCGCAGCGCGGCACGGGGCAGATGGAGCCTGCGGCGAAGCAGTAAAGGGTGCGCAGCGGAACATCCAATGAGTGACACTGGCACGTGGCGCACGCACAACGAGGTCGCGGGCCTCCGTTCAGGTTTGCCACCAATCTGCATTGAAGCAGCGTAGCGGGCACGTGCAATGCCATTGCAATTAGCAGTCCCACCACAGTCGCACGACGCGCTCCTCCTCAACGCCTCCTGCGACCGTCGGCTCCAACGGTCCCTGTAGCTGCCACCTCTCCTCCCCAGTCGCCGGCGCCACCGGCACAACCCAGTCCACGTACACCCGCCCCTGGCGCTGCTCCAGCTTCGTCCCCTTACTAGTCGCCCCGCCCTCATCCCCTGCCCCACCACCACACACCGCACGGCCTCCATGCCACGCAGCAGCGACACACCGCACACCACAACCACCTCAACCGAGTCGCCTGCCGCCTTAGCCTCAGCTGCGCCGCTTTGCCCCGATGCAGCTGCTGCCTCTGCCTCCTCTCCCCCGCTGCCGCACTCCCACATGGGCACGGCCGGCGGCCACACCGCCGCCAGCCCTGCTATGCCACCGACCCCGCCGCCTCCGCCGCCCGCACTGCTGTCCCCCGTGCCCTGGCTGAGCATGCCAAGCACCGCCGCCTCCACAGCTGCGTCCAAGTCCACCTCCAAACCACCCTCCTCCTCAGCACCATTTGCATCCCAGCTGCTGCCGAGCCCAATGGTGGTGTGCTGCACTACGGCACCACCTACCCCGCCGGTGTCCATGCCCGCGTGCTGCTGCAGCTGGTCCACATCCACTCCGGCCGCCCTGTGGCCACCATACCTTTGCACCAGCATCAGCAGGTGCACGCAGCCCTTCACGCACACGCACGACAGGGGCACGACACGTGGCAGCGTGCCCTCGAGGCTCGCCGTGGCAGCGCCAGGGGGGTGTCCGACACCGGCTGCACTGCCAAGTGCTCCCACCGCCGCTGCCGTCACCGCTGCGGCGGCGTTGTGGCGGGCCATGGCGGCGTTAGCGGCAGCAACAACCTGAGCGGAAGCTGCGGCGAAGCTGCTGTGGCGGGAAACTCCGGAACCCAGCTCGCGCCGTAGGGGTACCTTGGCGCTCAGCACTTGTGTTTGGTACGGCGACAGGCTGCCGTACAGCGCGCTACAGGAACTGCCGCTGGCTGTGCTACCCAGGTGTCGGCTGCTGCTGCTTACCGCCGCTGTACCCAGGTAGTTGGCGCGAGAACGCAAGGCTGTCGGCATCAATAAGCCAATGTCGAGCGCAGGCCGACTCGACCTTAGGTTGTGCGGTGGCGGGGTCGAGTTGTCCCAATGAAGCGGTGCCGCACTAGCACCGCTGGTAGCCTTCCATGCCGACTGCCCGCTGTGCTCGGGCGTATACTGCTGCTGCTGTTCGTGCTGCTGCTGCTGCTCACCGAGGAGAGGGCGTGCGGAAGAGGAGCTTGTTGTCGGTGCATTGCTGTCAGGCGGCGTTGTGCTGGCTGTCTGGCTGTCCACGGTCGAAGGCACCAGGCCCACGAGGCTGCTGCTGCTGCCCCGCCTGGTGCTGCCTTCGCCTCCGGGCGCCCCTGACGCGGTGCTTGCAGTGGCGGGGGCCGAAAGAAAGGAACCGTCGCCATCGAGAGGGCCTGCGGCACTGGGCGCGTTGCCGCTGCTGCTGCAGCCACCAGCGTCCGCGGCAGAGCGTGGTACGACAGCCGACGGCCCGGCCTGCTCGCCAAGCGGGCTGCCGCCACTGCAGTCGTCTGCCGCTTGCGAGCGCTGCGCACCCCAACCCACCAAATGCTTGTCGTCCGTGGCCTTGGCCTCGCCGCCCCCACCTGCTTGGCGGGTACCGCTACCGTCGCGGTGGGTCCTGCCTGCAGCTGCAGCCGCCGTAGCGGCCACGTAAGCGCTGTACCTGGACCGTAGTACTGCCCACTCCCACGCGCGTGCGATGACGTACGGCAGCACCGCAATGACCATGAAAGAAAGTACGGCTGTGCGGATGGCAGGGCCCAGCAGCATCAATTGATGCAGCAGGGACGTAAGGCATCCGGGCTGCTGTATCTGGTGGGTGAACGTTGTTGTCGGGGGCGGCGACACCCCTTGAAGGGCGCCGCTTGGGAAATCAGCGGTTGAGGCGGGCCAAGGCGGATACAGGGCCGCCTGTACGGCGGGCATGACTGCATTGAGCATCAGCCACAGTAGCGGGCCGAAGACCTGCTGGTACGAGATGGGGACCTGCACACAAGGGAACAGGGTCGGCAGCGATCAGACGTGCACTGCATACCGTATGGATGGAGACATGTGCATACGGACCGCCAGATGGAAGGCATGTCCGCGTGCGGTCGCGTGGATAGGCACAATACCAGATGCTCGGCCAAGGGCGCCATAGCACACGGTGCCAGTGTGCGACAGCTGGCCAGGCTGGCCTCACGCTTCTGTAGTGCAGTCTATACACAACGAGCCACAGTTCATAAACCACAAGCTGTAAAAGCATACATACACACACCATCCTTGAGTCAACTACGGTGCCCGAGCTTCACCCAACGCTCACCCTCAGCACGTAGACCGACTTCCAGGCGAGGTACAGCACCATGATGCTGCTCCAGCCTTGTCCGAGGTACGACGGCGCGCCCACCGACATCAGCGCCGCCGGGGTCCATGCCACCGAGGCGGCGACGCCCACCGGTACGACAGCGTTCACGGCGAACAGCAGCCAGTGCCGTACACGCACGTAGACGCGTGGCAGTAGTGCGGCGACCAGGATGGCCAGAAGCTGGGTGACAATGAGCGCTAGGTTGGCGTAGTCCCCAGCACGCACCCTGACCCACGGGTCGGTGAGGGCTCCGCTGGTGGCCACGTGCAGCAGCTGCTGCGGGTAGGGGGCCCCGCAGGGGAAGGAGAACAGACGTGCGTCGGCGCGGGCGGCGGCGGGGTGCGTGGCAGGGGGGACGGCGTCCTGGGGGAGGGGTCGGGGATAGGGAGCACGCAGCAGTGTGGGATGGGGACGGGGGCTGCTGGTAATGTCCTCCGTTTGGCCTGAAACTTGCAGAACGGTGGGAATGAGCGGCGCGCCCAGCCACCTCTTGCGTGCTTAGTCTGTTTCCGTATACCGTTCCGTAGACTTGTGGCGCCCCGCGTTTGGTTCTGTGGCTAGCTCTTACGTGTGCAGCAACACAATGCCGTCTATGCCATCATCCGCGCGGTGCATGTACCCTACTGATAATTGGTTCGAGGGTGGGTCTGCGCCCTGCAGCCTACCTGGATGGCCGCATGCGGGCTGCCGGCGACCGGCAGACAGCCCCTCCTGAACATGACCTTGACCAGATACGCCCAGTTGAGTATGACCAAGTCCAGCATGAGCAGTAAGATGTCATGCCGCCGCGCTTGGCGTGCAAACCAGGCAGCACAGGATAGCGGGGCGTTTGACGCAACAGCTGACGAGGCCTCTGCGCGCCAGTTCAGCGCGCCGGTGGCTGCCGGTTTCACAGGTCTTGTCACGCCTTTCATTGTGTTTATTCAGTACCTGCCCTATGTGATCTCTCTTGCTCTTATTTTGTTACACGGTGTTGCGTCCGGCTGAGACCGCTGCGCGCACTGTACCGATTCCTTCGACTTGTCGTGGGTCTTGCCTGCTTCGCGCAAGCCACTACATACATACGGGTATCGGTGAGCAAGCCAGGTCACGTTTAGTGCATCACCTGGGCCAAAGTGCATGACATTCGACGTGGGATAAACATGAAGATTCGATTTGCCTCGAATGCCAGGGTGCCGGGGCAAGTGCACGTGGCACGTGCATTATGCAAGCTGACAAGGCACTTCGGCAGACTTGCCGCGGCAGCGGTAATAGTAGTGCTAATCGTTGCACATTATGGAAAGGCAGAGAATGGACTCGTCAATGAGCCTTGCCGAAGGTCTGGTTCACGGACCGCCGAAGACGACCCGTGGGCCACTGAGCATTTCTGTGCAGCGCGCGCAAATGTCACAGTGCGACTTGGAAGCGTGCCAAAGCATATAATCAGTATTTCACGCCACGGAACGCAAGAGCAGCATTCCGAACCTGCAGTGATGCTGCGCTGTTCTGGGTCGACATGAAGCAAGCTCCATGCACGACTCGCCGACTGACATCACGCAGCAGCACAGCCTACTGTATGGAAGTTACGTGCTCTACCCTATCAGCAGTTACGCGCGGTGCAACGCTAGTACTGTCACAGCGCCAGCCACGCACGAGCAAGATGTGCTGTAGAGGTACTGCTTTCCTCTTCATAGGGGTAACGGCACAGGCTTACGATCTGTTGGTAGGTGATGCAGCTCGCAGATCCTTGCTGGGACCCTGCACTCTTGTGCTCCCAAGAGCGCACATGGTCAACGGCAGGCAGCCCTCTTAACTCATACTGGTATGGGAGACAAGGTATCCCAGGGCGAGAACCAGGTATCCTTGGGCCCCGGTGTGAGGTGTCCATGCTTCGCAGGGCCAGCCAGTCCTAGCCCGTCGGCTCACACGTCTCCACAACGTCTTGGGTTTGTAACGCATGTTTGGCACGTACACCGCATACGGTCCTGTGCATCCTATGTTAGCCACCCGGCTATGCTAACACGTGTTCTGTGCGCACCATGCCTAATGCCCGTGCAAGTGCCCGTGCCTCATGCCCGCAGTCTCAGTGCCGCAGCGTCTCAACCCACATACGAATACGAGCGGTCGAGTGCCTGCGTCACCCCCATGGTAGCCTTTCTTATTGTGCAGTTGCCGTCAGAATTGACAAGCACAGCCATCACAGCAGGCCGCAGCGCCGCTGAGAATGCTTATCGGTTGCCGCGTCCCAGAAAGCGCACACCTGACGGACGCCAAGCGCCTCCTGTCTAATATTGGCAGTCAGGCGCACCGGAGGACTTCGACTTCGATGCGGGCATCTTCGTCTGCTGAAAAGCTGGGAATGGCGTGGTTCGCGCAAGCAAAGGACACAGGCTTTTGACTGTCGCAGTTTGTACAGATAATGTAATAAGTGAAAGGAGTATTTGCAGCACTGTTTACAAGTAATAACGTGATCAACATTTGTGGCTCCCAGCTGTCGCTGCAAAACGAACATGTTGTATTGCGCAGTCCGCAGGTTGCGATGGTGTTGCAACTGCAACATGGCTTCGCAATTCCATTGCGCTACTCATTTCTTAGACGGTCAAGGTGTGCGCTCTGCCATTTGACAGGTACCGGTACACCCTCGCCTACCCAGGTCCGTCACCAGCCCGCACACCGCGTTTTCGCGTTGCCAACAGCGAACACGGCAGCAGAGCGCCACGCAGCGCCCATGTGGTCTCCTCCACTTGCTGCGTGCCACAGCAGGGTCTGGTCCTGGCTGTTGGGCCCGGACTGGCTTAGCCGAAGGCCGACGAGCCAGGTGGGCAGGAGGTACAGCGCGGCCGCCACCGCCTGGTACCGGGGAGACAGCTGCAGAGGTGACGATGGGGGCGGCACGTGCATGCAGGGCAGCACGTGGCGTCAGTAGGTTGCTGGGGCGTACGGGTGTTGTCGTGGGGTGTTGTGCAGGCCGGTGGGGCGTTGAGCCACAAGGGGTGTGCTTCGTAGGTCTGCGACGCGTTGTTGATGTGCCGCATGCGAAAAGCGAACGACGCCACCACTGCATGTTGCAAGTGCAGGCAACTACCGATACGTAGCATACCAGCACACATCTTGTGCCGTGAACCTGTCCCAGTATCTCCTTCCAGTTAGATGCTCACCCTCATCATCGCCGGCTCCCACAGCGAGAGTAGCAGCCAGTGGAACTTGAACTTCATTCCGGCCGTGGGTCGTCCACACGTCGGGCATCGCGAACCAGATCCCCGTGGGGCTGCACGCTCCGTCTTCTCCCATTGTCGCTGGGGTTGCTTGGGTGTTCCAGGTGGCGAGGATGAGGACGGTGGAGTTGGCGGCAGCCCGCAGTAGCATTGTGGCGTTGCGGTACCTGCTGGCTGGGGACGGAATGGGCCAAGGGTACGGCTGTAGGCCGCCATAAGGGGCGAGTCAGGGCGACTGGCTAGCCACTCACCATGAAAGTACCTGGCTGGGCGTGTCTAACGGGGATGACGGCCACTGGGTGGGGGGATTCCAACACGTTTGAAGCTGTACTGCATTGCGTGGGGTAGCCCTACGGTGCATGCTGCCGGAGACACTACGCGCAAAGTTCGGTCACGCTCGCAGTATCGCCATTATGGCCTCCGGATGTACCTAATGGCTCTCCGGATGTACCTAATTGAGGTCTGCAACTGTAACTGTGCACGGCGCTCACCGCTCACGAGGCGGCTACGTGCGTGATGTGCGCAAGACGACTGGATCGGGCCACACCGCGGAGGCCAACAACACATCCACGGGCCTGCTGACTCACCGCGCGTGCAGGGGCGTCAGCAGCAGCACCAGCAGGGTCGCACAGTACACGCCAAGAAACAGCCCCTGCACCTCTGGGTCATAGGTGCAGCAGCCACTGCGTGCGCTGACGGAGGGCAGCTGCTCGCCTCCCATGCCTGCTGTCCCTCCGCTCAACGCAGTGCCCGTGTGCCGCTGCAGCTGCCCTCCGGCTGCTGCCTCCCTGTCCCTGTGCCTGCCCTGAAGCATCCGCGCCAGGGTAATGGTCGCCATGACCACGTGCATGACGACGGCAGCAAAGTCAGAGGCACGGCCCCGGTACGCCTTGTAGCCCCGCTGGTAGGCCTGTTCCAGGGGCACTGGGGAAAAGCCGAGAGTGAGGGAGCGGAGCCACCAGCGCCAGGGGTGAAGCGGGTTTGGCGGTGGCGAGGGAGATGGTGGGGGGCAGGGCGGCACTGAAGGCTGGCTGGAGGAGGTAGAGGAGGGTGAGTTCGGCTCAGCTGCGGGCTGAGGCGGGTGCTGTGGGGCACGGGTAGGGGCAGCGCCGCTGCATCCGTTCGAGGCGATGGAGACGCGCGCTGAGCCAACAGGCGGAGCCTCTCCAGCTTGTGCCCCTGGCCGGCCTGCCACGGCAGCTCCGAATCGCTGGAAGTGAGCGCCCGCTGCGGTTCCACCCCGTCGCGGGCTGCCAGGCGCAGGGGCCTGAAGCGGAACCGCCGTAGCATTCTCCAGGAACGGCACAGCCGCACATATGTCCAACTCATTGACGCCCACCCCAGCTGTGGGCCTGTTGTGGTCAGGGCTGGCATCTTCCGCCAAGCCGATACATCGAATCTGATTAAATGCCGGGCCCTTGGGGCCGTGTCTTTAGTGAACCCGGAATTATTTGCACCCGGATGGAACTCACGGAAATAATTTCCTGCCAGCGCCGCCTGCGCCGTATGGGCATCCTGCCCCCAAAATGCACTTCTTGCCTCCGGTATTCCGTTGCATGGCTGCGGAAACGCCCCCATGTTCTGTTCGCTGGTACTTGACTTACTACCGCCGTAGCTCTTTTGCGGCGACACCGGCCAGGTGTACGCTAGAAAGGCATGTGCTGAACGAGAGGACAACACGGGAGCATGTTGGCGGCAGGGGCATGGCCGCAGAAGCAGCACGTGGGGGAGGGTCGGCTGGGCCCGATTAAATCGCGCCTCGGCACGTGGCATAAATAGTGAACCGGCAATTATTTAGCCATGAGTCGGGGGCAGAAATTTGGTCGGTTGCAATTAAATCCCTCCAAATTTTTTCCGCTCCGCGGGCTGAAAACTGGATTATATAGTGAAAATTAAATAAGATGCCAGCCCTGGTTGTGGTCCGATGCGTCGTCTTTTGCAACGGGCCCTGCACCCTGTGCTGCTCTACCACCTCCGCCCCTTGCATCCAGCCCCACCCGCCCGCTGCATCGCCCCCAGCCCCATCCGTAGGCAGGCCCCCATGCCCCGCTCTGCCAGCAGTCGCAGCACGCCACAGAAGACCCACGGGTCAGGGGCACCGCCACGTGCCGTAGTGTACGGCAGGTCCAGCAGCGCGGCAAAGTCGTACGACAGGCCGTACATGCCGTTGCGGTTGAGGGCTGCCATGACCGCCGCAGCACTAGCACCTCCCTGTAGCTCATAAGCCACGCGCGTCGTGTAGTCGCATCCTGCTTCCCCTGCCCAACCTGCTTGCACCAGTCCCTCCTCGCCCCACCCCATCTCCCTGGCCACGGCGTACGCGTGCAGCTGCGCCATCTCGCGGGGGGCGGCGGCGGGCAGCATCAGCAGCGGCAGGAAGCACAGCGGGGCGTGGGGTGGGGGTGAGCGGGTGGGACAGAGGGCGCTGCGTTGGCTGGTGGGGCGCCGCCGGCGGGCAGCGGCGGCAGCAGGTGCAGGGTGAGAACGCCGTCGCGTAGCAGCGCCGTGTGGGGGAGCTGGAGCCTGGTGGCACCTGTGAACAGGGGGAGCGACATGGCAGGAGGCTGTTGTGGGTCCCAGCCAGGGTGTACCTAGGGCCTTTAGCAGCCGACCAGCTGCCCACGGCATGCCAGCAGCTAGCAGGAACTGTGAAGCTGGCTCTGCGTACCGGTAACTTCGACATGACATCATATTGTCAACTATCCCAGCAATGTACGAAACTAGTGGTAGCGGTACTGTTCCGGGTACCCACGAGGGCGTCATGTCCAGTCCTCAAAGTGATTTGCAGGAGGTAATCTGGTGAGACCATCGATCTATGCGTAGTAACATGTTACCGGTATCTTCCTATTTTCACACGGATGCGGCTCGCGTTCTCGGAACTGCTACGTGTACCGTACGCTACAAATCCGTAATTCGGGTAATTGGGTAGTTCGGGATGCCCCGCAAACTTCCCACAACGTACGCACTGCGGCAACAGGCGGCCCACCTGATGACATTGACGCCTTGCACCGCCAGCTGCCGCGCAAACTCCTCCTCCTCCCTTCCCTCCCCAGACATGGACCTGCATGCCTACACCCTGGCCC